>CM060929.1:364514780-365764780 GCA_030765085.1 Allium cepa | reverse complement strand
TTGAAAAGTCATCCACAATAAAAATTGTAACATCCCAGAATTTATTAATTTGAATTTGATAACTTATTTGAATTTTTGAAATTTAATTTGGAAGGTTTTAAATAAATAAACATATGTGTTGATTTAAATGAATAAAACTCCAAATTCTTTTGAATTTAAAACACTTGGATTTAACATCTTATATGTATATTGAATTTGAAATTTAAGTAAAGGAGAAAAAAAATATAGAAACAAATATATGAGGTGGAAAAAAAAGATACAAACAAAATGTATATGTATTGTTCAACACTAGAAGTTATGCAATTTACATAAGTAGAATGAATATACATATAAGTTAGAAATAAAACCCAACGCATAGGATAAATTTTAAAAATAAGACATACATAAAAATTCAAAACCACATGTTGATATGTAGAACATAGGAATAAATTAGCTAGATACAAACAACATATAAAAATCAATGAACCTTATGCAAGAAGATAAATCTTTTCAAAACAAAACAAAATTGTACTTATAAAAAAATCAATAGCATATATATGTAAACTAAGATGGGAACACATGCATTAAATGCTTTCAACATCAGCACATAAACAAAATCATATCAGCCGAATTTATTTTGGTTTAGTCAACAAGAAAAAAAATCTGATCAAAAGAACTTGCTTGAACCATTTATCACTTACATGTCCCAAACTTCTCTATATAACTATACATGCATCTTTGCTTTATTTCATTTAAACAAAAACACACAGCAAACCAAGCAAACCAAGGAAAAAAAAAGATAAACATCACCATATTTTCAAGTTCAAAGGGAAAAAAAAATCAAACAAAACAGGGTTCAAAAGAGGATTAATTGTAGTTTTTCAAAACAAGAAAAGTGCTCTCTGTTTCAATCTTTCTAGGTGAGTAGACATTCAACTTTCAAGTCTTAAATCTGTGGATGGATTTATGAATAACTTTGTGTATATTTTCAATTTATTGGTTCTGGATTTATAGATGTTGCACTGTGTAGTTAAGTAGCCTGTTCTTCCTGTCTTTGGTTTCAGAGCAAAGTGAAAGAAAGAAAAATTAAATAAAACTTCATATAAACCCTTTAGCTTAGGATTTTTAAAACAAAAAAATAAGTTGTTTAAACTTGCATCACAGTTTAAAATTTTGTTTTGAGCTTGAAATGAAAATTTTGACTCTGTAACCTAAATATTACAGTAAAAATAGAATTTTTCGATAGATTCAAGTATCTTAAAGCATTGATTTGATTTTATAATTTGAATGCACATATGAAAATAAGATTTTTAAAACAATAGTTATGATTTTTAGTTGAGTATTTCAAGGACAGTTTGAAATTGAACGAAATCAGTACTTTGATCATTTTCTCTTGATCGAATCAACGTTGAATGCTAAGATTTTGGTTGAAGCAGGTTTGATCATCGTCGAGTTCTGGAAAATTGTTGAAAAAAATTTCTATTGCGTAAATTAGGGTGTTGAGTTCGATTTAGGGTTACAACCTGAGTTTTGAACGTGTTCAGTAAAAAGAGGATTGCGCCCTCTTGAGTTGATCGAGCTTCACGCGGACTTGGGGGAGGATGGCTTGGGGTGTTGTCGTGCTTGGGCCGGAGTTTCATGGCGTCAGATGGTCGTCTTTGGGAGGCCTATATGATTTTGTTCGATACGTTTGTGTTGATTAGCTCATGTTTCAGGCGAGATTTTGATTTCGATAAATTCACGATGTAGTGGGTTTCGATCTCGTATTTGGGGTTGAATCACGACTTGCTGGAGGCCGTGGTGGCCACCGGAGCGGCAACGCGGTGGTGTGTACGTGCACACCATTATCTCTGTGTCAGTGTTGAGGCATGGGTGTTTTGTTGTGTTTCCAACAGCATGTTACTGAAGGAGAAGAGGGAGACAACTCGAAGAAGAGTTCGGGGAGAAGCAAGGGTAGCTCGGGCTTCAACTCGAAGTGGTTAGGGGTTGTTCTAGTTCGTACTTAGAAAGAAAAATAATAATAAAAAGATTCACTCGGGTAAAATATTGAAGAAACTCGAAGCAAGTAGGACAAATCCTCGGGAAGGACTCGAAGGGGGCTTCGGGGAAGTCAGTTACAGGGTGCTCTGCTTACCTAAAAACAATGAATTTAAAAACTATTTTTTTTTTAAACTCATGTTATAAAAGTTGGTTTTGATTTGGATTCAAAACAAATTTAAGTAATTTAATTAATTTTTGTCAAAATACTAAAAAAAGAAAAAAAAGAAAAAAAAGGGGTAACAATGATAAGAAGGCTCATCCCTGGAATTTAACAAGTAACTTTATAATTTACTTAAGTAATAAATGATTTACTTAAGATAAACTATTTAAATTTATTGCTCAATAATTTAAATGAATAAAGGTAATTAAACTTAACTAGTTACCAACCAAGAATTAATAAAATCATAAATTAAAGAATAATTGATTAATTAAGCCAATTAAATCCATTCAAATCAAGAAAAAAATTCATTGGTTTTAAAATAATTAATAAAGATTGGTATATGATTAATTCACCTAAATCAAAGATGAATGACCATCATCAAATATTCTGTATTGGATTGATATTGCTATTATGATTCTGTGATTGCTTTGTGATGAGCCATGATTTGTGTTTTGTTCTGTATTGATGTGAAAACCCTGTTGCCCGTAAAACAGCATTTAAACTTCGATGCGACAGGGAGTCGAATTTCAGTTTGTTATCCGAAACCCACATCGAACCCTGAATATGAATCTTTGTGATTGATATATCCACGTGTTTTGAAAATTGAGCGCTCGCTATTCGGTTTAGCCGGGAAAGGACCTTTGTGTCATATAACCCATTCCGAATAGTGATACGTTGGAATGGATAGCATTTGAAGACCGGTGGTGAAGAACGGGTGTCTTCGAAAACGGTAGGATAACCTATCGATTGTCTCTGCACTGAGTTGCTCCGGTATAGAGATTTCCTAAGTGATGGGAAGTCCGATCGGGATTGTGGATACCCGGATTTGTAAGGGCTTCTTCCTTTATTGGACGAAGTGCCTTCGGTTCTGTTCGAACCCGGAACAGACTTGTATGGTCGTGTGTCTGACACTACACTTTGAGATATAAAGCCGATTTCTTTCAAATACATATCTGTTGGTGGCAGAGAATTTATTCTCTTAGCTTAACACCCTTCTCTGAGACGTACGAGCTCAAAGGTTATGTAATTGAAGGTTATCAGCGATATATTCCCAAATTGGTAGTGTGGCATGCTAAGTGCTGCTGTGTGTTGATGATCATTAGTTGATCATTTGTGATCAAAGCAAAGCTTTCGTGTAAAACATAGCTTTGTGGACAAGACCTCATCGGACCTCACAACCCGGAAATGGTCGAAATAGGAAAGATGCGGCAAGGTTATGAGGGTCTCGCCCTTTAGGGTATGTCATTTCCTTCTGGAAAAAGGTAATGTCATGGTATGGAGCCCAGATATTTACCTGTGTGGTAGCTCCAATCTCATTTACTGTGTGGTTGTTGCTTTGTGATAGAGGGCCCTCGGATAAAGGTCCCAAATGACCGGGGAGTGGCATACTCGAGTAGTAGTTACCTAGTTACAGAGGTAACCCGGCCTTGTGTTGGCAGAGAGCCGGGTAGGTTCTCGGGACGTCCTGCCAGAGGCGTACCCATGTGGCAGTAGGAAGTTCCTTAGCCTGAACATTTGTTGGAAATCCAAAGAAACTATACGAGCTAGTACGGTTTTAGTTGTATTACCTGCCATTTACTTATGGTGGCGCCCCACTGTTTAGATGGTAGCTATAGTAGGCATAGTTCAGAATGTCTATGCTGGCTAAGATTAATATTCTATTTTCAAAATGCTTTCTACACTATGCACTAGTAATAATATCAAAGAATTTTCTCGTATTAAGTATATTTGACTATCATAAGAAGAAATCTCCTCCAAATGTGCGTTTGCATTGTGTGTGTGGCGGGAGGTCTTATGGTAGTTTCATTTTCCAAAAGCATAACGAATTTTTTTATAAATCTAGTTTATTAAAAAAGCAACTATTTTTGTTTACTCACACCAGTCCCATGACTAACCTGGAGTTTATTGTTCCTTTTTTAAACTCTGGGTGCCCATAATTTCTACACGGGCAGCCTAGTAGCAGGTTTCCATATTTTGGGAGTAAGCAGTATTTTGGAGCTTTTTCTTTGGAGATATTCTAGAAGCTTTTTGGATCTCAGGTGTTTAGTGTTTTGGAAGATTGTTACCATTACATTCCTATGAAGACTTTTGGATATATGATCATCGATGTATTATTATGATGTTATTTGGAGTTGTGGTGTATGTATTAAATACTCTGATGTATTATTGGATATTATGATATTGTACCTGTGATGTATGCATGATATTCATTTTTGTTCCGCTGTTTTATATTCATCTAATGTTGTTATAAGCTCCGGCGATACGAAATCGATGTTGATTGTCAGACATCGAGTTCGGTTCGTCACAAGTGGTATCAGAGCTGAAGGTTGAGTAAGAACTTTAGCTACGGAGTATAACACATCAGATGGCTCATTAGAGATAGGGTGAAGTATACCCTAGAATGAGTATAAACAAGACTGGAACTCCAAAATTTATTAGTCTATTTCTTTTTACTACTGATATTCCTTAAGATATTTCTTCCGTATAACTAAATCAATTTTCTTACTAATTTCAGATAGTAAGAATGAGCAGGCGCAGAGGAAGAGTTAGGGGTCAAGGAAGTGCCACAGCACCAAATCAAGTTCCCCCAACAGTGGTAACAGCAGTACCTATCCAGCATCAGCCGGACCTGGCTGATTTATATAAGAAATCCGCAAAGCTTGGTGGTAAACCGTTCAACGGCAAGGAGTCAATTACTGAGGCTCAAGCTAAGATCAGATCATGTGAGAAAATCTTCAAAGGGCTGAAATTGCAAGACGATTAGAAGCGACTCATAGCTTCTTGGCAACTTCAAGATGAAGCCTCATCTTGGTGGGAGACAATCACGGTAGATAGGCCAGAAGATGATTTTTATTGGGAGAAATTCAAAGAAGTGTTTGAGAAGCGATATTTGCCATCAGCCGGAATTTCTCGGATGTACCAGGAATTTATGGACCTGAAGCAGGGAAGTTTATCATTCGAGGAATATCTGAATAAATTTATTGAATTGTCTCGTTTTGGTCCCGAATTGGTGAATACGCCTTTAAAGAAGAATGAAAGATTCATTTGTGGGATGAATAAGAAATTCCGCGAAAGAATGATGGCCCACATTAAGGAATCTTTTTCAGATTTAGTTGATATGGGGTACCGATATGCCACACTTGATATGCAAGAAGCCCCAGTGGAGAAGGGAAATTCGGGCAATCCAAATTGGAAGAAACGGAAATTTGGAGGCAAGAAACCATGGAAAAGCAAGGAGAAAAAGTAGAGCATTCAGGGTAGTACAGCTGAGAATGTCACTTGTTATAATTGTTTAGAAAAAGGACACGACACAAACAGCTGCAAGAAGCCAAAGAGAGACCAATCTGCTCAAGCAAAGCCTAGGAAGTGCTATTATTGTCAGAAAGTGGGGCATGAAGTTAAGGACTGTCCAACTATGAAGCAAGCTCAAACAGCAAAAGTGTACGCAGTCAAAGACCAACCTGCATCTTCCAAGGCAGAGAAAGGAAAAGAAGTTCTGGAAGGTAATCTTACCATTTATGATGGTATTGTTAGAGTTCTATATGACACGGGTGCTACACATAGTTTGATCTCTCAGCAAGCCATTAATGAATTAAATCTTGAACCCGATTTTGTTGATGAGCCTATATGCGTAAGAAATCCAGTTGGAGGTCCCGCGAACCTTTGTCTTCGTTATAGAGATGTTCCTATCTCATACTCTTGTTATCAATTCCCTACTGGTCTCTTCATTCTTGATTTTAACGAGTTTGAAGTCCTACTCTGAATGGATTGGCTAGCGAAATATGAAGCCAAATTAGATTGCAACAATCGATTGATTTCGATTAAAACCGAATTTGGAGATTTCATCGAAATTTCTTATGAGGACCCTAGTCCTAAAAGAGAAGGGTTGATGTATAACTTGGGTTATCCTGAACCCAGTTTAGAGTCCATACCCATTGTTAGAGATTTTCCAGATGTGTTTGGAGAAGTGAAATCTCTACCTCCACATCGAGAAATAGAATTCAGAATCAACCTTGTACCTAATGCTCGTCCTGTAGTTCACGCAAGTCGCAGGACGGCGCCAAGGGAAAGGGTTGAATTAGTGGAGCAGACCAGGGATCTACAAGCAAAAGGATTGATTCGACCCAATGTTTCTGAATGGGGCTCAGCCGTTGTGTTTGTTACTAAATCGGATGGACCTTTGAGGTTGTGTGTGGATTACCGCGATCTCAATAAGCAGACTCTCAAGAATAAATTTCCACTACACAAAATTGATGATCTATTTGATCAACTATGTGGCGCTCGTTTCTTTTCAAAGATGGATCTAGCCCAGGGATTCCATCAACTACGAATCGTCGAAGATTGTGTACATTTAACTGCTTTCAGGGGTCCTAATATGTTCTACGAATGGTTAGTCATGACATTTGGGCTAACCAATGCTCCAGCATACTTCGTAGATCTTATGACTTGGGTGTTTCGGGAAGTTTTGAATAAATTTGTCCTCGTATTTATTGATGATATCTTAATCTATTCCAAGACAGAAGAAGAGCATGCCGAACACCTTAGAATCGTTTTGGAGATTTTGAGGAGAAATATTCTATATGCAAAATTTTCCAAATGCCACTTCTGGGTCAGAGAAGTCAAATTTCTCGGCCATATTGTTAATGAAGAAGGAATTTCGGTTGATCCTAGCAAAATGTTCGCCATTCTTGATTGGAGAAAACCCACTACACCAAAGGAAATTCGAAGCTTTTTGGGTTTAGCCGGCTATTATCGGAAATTTGTTCAAGACTTTCCAAGATAGCTAGTCCTTTGACGAAGCTAACAATGAAAGATGTAAAATTCAATTGGACTCCGAAATGTGATGAAGCTTTTCAGGAGTTGAAAAAGAGATTGACTACTGCTCCTGTTCTCGCTATTATCAACGAGAACCAGGGTTTATCTGTTTATACCGATGCTTGCGGTGATGGTTTGGGTGCAGTATTAATGCAGAATGGGAAGGTGATTGCCTACGCGAGTAGACAATTACGTCCTCATGAAAGAAATTAGCCCACCCATGATTTGGAACTCTTAGCTGTTATCTTCGCTTTGAAGATATGGTGACATTATCTTCTGGGTGAAAATTTTGAATTATTCACCGACCATAAATCTTTGAAATATCTCTTCACCCAGAAGGTTCTGAATTTGCGACAACAACGTTGGTTGGAATTTCTGGCATCTTATGACTTAGATATTCTGTATACGCCGGGAAAAGCCAATGTGGTTGCCGATGCTTTGAGCAGAAGACATGCTGTTCTCGCATATCTTGTTATCACTCCTACTCTTCTTAAGAAGATCGCGAGCAAGCAATATGAAGATGAGTTTTTTCGAGGAATCTATAAAAGGATTTGCCAAGTAGAGGACACTAGTTTTGAGATGGATAATAGAGGAGTAATAAGATTAAAGGGCATGATTTGTGTTCCAGACTTCCCCGATCTGAAACGTGAAGTTTTGGAAGAATGCCACAAGTCCAAACTTTGCATCCATCCCGGAGTCAATAAAATGTATCGAGATATCAAAATAACTTTCTGGTGGAAGACGATGAAGAGAGATATCTCTATTTATGTTAGTCGCTGTGCTACTTGTCAGCAAATCAAAAGCGACCAAAAGAAAGTGGCCGGTTTACTTCAGCCTTTGGAAGTACCAAAATGGAAATGGGATCAAGTATCGATGGATTTCATCGATGGATTGCCACGAACCAGGAGGGGAAATGAAGCAATTTGGGTTATAGTGGACCGTCTAACCAAAACCGCTCACTTCATTCCAGTGAAATCCACTCGGACTGCAGCAAGCTTAGCAGGTATATATATAAAGGAAATTGTTCGTCTCCATGGTATTCCCAGCAGTATAGTGAGTGATCGTGATCCGATCTTCACTAGTAGATTTTGGAAGGCATTCCAAGCTGCTTTAGGAACAAAATTGAATCTCAGCACTGCTTGTCACCCACAATCTGATGGGCAGACTGAGAGAATTAACCGAATTTTAGAAGACCTATTGCGCGCTTGCATTCTTGACTTTGGTGGTTCTTGGGAGGACTATTTGCATTTGGTTGAATTCTCTTATAACAATAGCTATGAGGCTAGTATCAAAATGGCTCCTTTCAAAGCTCTATATGGTCGTCCGTGTCGATCACCTGCATGTTGGATCGAATTAGGTGATAGACTTGTCCTTGGACTAGACATGATTAAAGAAGCCACTGAAAAGGTTGATTTTATACGGAAGAAGTTATTAACTGCTCAGAGCCGTCAGAAAAGCTATTATGATCGCCGAAGGAGAGATTTGGAATTTCAAGTCGGAGATTCTGTATTTCTGAAAGTGTCTCCGATGCGAGGTGTATTGAGATTCGGGAAAACTGGAAAGCTAGCACCGCGTTATATTGGTCCTTTTCCTATTCTGGAAAGGATCGGTCTCTAGCATATCGAGTACAACTACCCAACTGGTTGTCTGGCGTGCATGATGTATTTCACATTTCTAGTCTTCGGAAGTATGTGCACGGCCCAGATAGTATTATTGAGGAGGCAGCTCAGCAGGACCTTGAGATCACTCCCAACTTGGCTGTAAGAAGGAAACCAATAAAGATTATTGATCGTGATGAAAAGCGATTGCGAAACAAAGTTGTGAAATTAGTTAAAGTTCAATGGAGTGGTGATCCAAAGGACTGTACTTGGGAAACTGAGGATAACATGAAGAAATCATGTCCCAATTGTAGAGTAGACATTTCGGCTTAAACGGTAAGTCATTTCCTTATTTTTCTGAATTCGTATATTCTTTGTTTACTTTTCTCTCTCTTTCAATTTCGAGGACGAAATTTTCTTAAGGAGGGGATATTGTAACATCCCAGAATTTATTAATTTGAATTTGATAACTTATTTGAAATTTAATTTGGAAGGTTTTAAATAAATAAACATATGTGTTGATTTAAATGAATAAAACTCCAAATTCTTTTGAATTTAAAACACTTGGATTTAACATCTTATATATATATTGAATTTGAAATTTAAGTTAAGAAGAAAAAAAATATAGAAACAAATATATGAGGTGGGAAAAAAAAGATACAAACAAAATGTATATGTATTGTTCCACACTAGAAGTTATGCAATTTACATAAGTAGAATGAATATACATATAAGTTAGAAATAAAACCCAACACATAGGATAAATTTTAAAAATAAGACATACATAAAAATTCAAAACCTTATGTTGATATGTAGAACATAGGAATAAATTAGCTAGATACAAACAACATATAAAAATCAATGAAGCTTATGCAAGAAGATAAATCTTTTCAAAACAAAACAAAATTGTACTTATGAAAAAAATCAACAGCATATATATGTAAACTAAGATGGGAACACATGCATTAAATGCTTTCAACCTCAGCACATAAACAAAATCATATCAGCCGAATTTATTTTGGCTTAGTCAACAAGAAAAAAAAAATATCTGATCAAAAAAATTGCTTGAACCGGTTATCAGTTACATGTCCCAAACTTCTCTATATAACTATACATTCATCTTTGATTTATTTCATTTAAAAAAAAACACACAGCAAACCAAGAAAACCAAGGAAAAAAAAAGATAAACATCACCATACTTTCAAGTTCAAAGGAAAAAAATATCAAACAAAACAGGGTTCAAAAGAGGATCTACTGCAGTTTTTCAAAACAAGAAAAGTGCTCTCTGTTTCAATCTTTCTAAGGGAGTAGACATTCAACTTTCAAGTCTTAAATCTGTGGATGGATTTATGAATAACTTTGTGTATATTTTTAATTTATTGGTTCTGGATTTATAGATGTTTCACTGTGTAGTTAAGTAGCCTGTTCTTCCTGTCTTTGGTTTCAAAGCAAAGTGAAAGAAAGAAAAATCAAATAAAACTTCATATAAACCCTTTAGCTTAGGATTTTTTAAACAAAAAAATAAGTTGTTTAAACTTGCATCACAATTTAAAATTTTGTTTTGAGCTTGAAATGAAAATTTTGACTCTGTAACCTAAATATTACAGTAAAAATAGAATTTTTCGGTAGATTCAAGTATCTTAAAGCATTGATTTGATTTTATAATTTGAATGCACATATTAAAATAAGATTTTTAAAACAATAGTTATGATTTTTAGTTGAGTATTTCAAGGACAGTTTGAAATTGAACGAAATCAGTACTTTGATCATTTTCTCTTGATCGAATCAACGTTGAATGCTAAGATTTTGGTTGAAGCAGGTTTGATCATCGTCGAGTTCTGGAAAATTGTTGAAATTTTTTTCTATTGCGTAAATTGGGGTGTTGAGTTCGATTTAGGGTTACAACCTGAGTTTTGAACGTGTTCAGTAAAAAGAGGATTGCGCCCCTCTTGAGTTGATCGAGCTTCACGCGGACTTGGGGGAGGATGGCTTGGGGTGTTGTCGTGCTTGGGCCGGAGTTTCATGGCGTCAGGTGGTCGTCGTTGGGAGGCCGATGTGATTTTGTTCGATACGTTTGTGTTGATTAGCTCTTGTTTCAGGCGAGATTTTGATTTCGATAAATTCGCGATGTAGTGGGTTTCGATCTCGTATTTGGGGTTAAATCGCGACTTGCTGGAGGCCGCGGTGGCCACCGGAGCGGCGGCGCGGTGGTGTGTACGTGCACACCATTATCCCTGTGTCAGTGTTGAGGCGTGGGTGTTTTGGTGTGTTTCCAACAGTATGTTACTAAAGAAAAAAAAATGAAGAAGAAAAGGGAGACAACTCGAAGAAGAGTTCGGGGAGAAGCAAGGGTAGCTCGGGCTTCAACTCGAAGTGGTTAGGGGTTGTTCCAGTTCGTACTTAGAAAAAAAAAATAATAAAAAGATTCACTCGGGTAAAATATTGAAGAAACTCGAAGCAAGTGGGACAAATCCTCGGGAAGGACTCGAAGGGGGCTTCGGGGAAGTCAGTTACAGGGTGCTCTGCTTACCTAAAAACAATAAATTTGAAAACTAAAAAAAAAAAATTTAAACTCATGTTATAAAAGTTGGTTTTGATTTGGATTCAAAAAAAAATTAAGTAATTTAATTTATTTTTTGTCAAAATACTAAAAAAAAGAAAAAAAAAAGGGGTAACAATGATAAGAAGGCTCATCCCTGGAATTTAACAAGTAATTTTATAATTTACTTAAGTAATAAATGATTTACTTAAGATAAACTATTTAAATTTATTGCTCAATAATTTAAATGAATAAAGGTAATTAAACTTAATTAGTTACCAACCAAGAATTAATAAAATCATAAACTAAAGAATAATTGATTAATTAAGCCAATTAAATCCATTCAAATCAAGAAAAAAATTCATTGGTTTTAAAATAATTAATAAAGATAGGTATATGATTAATTCACCTAAATCGAAGATGAATGACCATCATCAAATATTATGTATTGGATTGATATTGCTATTATGATTCTATGATTGCTTTGTGATGAGCCATGATTTATGTTTTGTTCTGTATTGATGTGAAAACCCTATTGCCCGTAAAACGGCATTTAAACTTCGATGCGACAGGGAGTCGGATTTCAGTTTGTTATCCGAAACCCACATCGAACCCTGAATATGAATCTTTGTGATTGATATATCCATGTATTTTGAAAATTGAGCGCTCATATTCGGTTTAGCCGGGAAAGGACCTTTGTGTAATATAACCCATTCCGAATAGTGATACGTCGGAATGGTTAGCATTTGAAGACCGATGGTGAAGACCGGGTCTTCGAAAACGGTAGGATAATCTATCGATTGTCTCTGCACTGAGTTGCTCCGGTATAGAGATTTCCTAAGTGATGGGAAGTCCGATCGGGATTGTGGATACCCGGATTTGCAAGGGCTTCTTCCTTTATTGGACGAAGTGCCTTCGGTTCTGTTTGAACCCGGAACAGACTTGTATGGTCGTGTATCTGTCACTACACTTTGAGATATAAGGCCGATCTCTTTCAAATACATATCTGTTGGTGGCAGAGAATTTATTCTCTTAGCTTAGCACACTTTTCTGAGACGTACGAGCTCAGAGGTTATGTAATTGAAGGTTATCAGCGATATATTCCCAAATTGGTAGTGTGGCATGCTAAGTGCTGCCGTGTGTTGATGATCATTAGTTGATCATTTGTGATCAAAGCAAAGCTTTCGTGTAAAGCATAGCTTTGTGGACGAGATCTCATCAGACCTCACAACCCGGAAATGGTCGAAACAGGAAAGATGCGGCAAGGTTATGAGGGTCGCGCCCTTTAGGGTATGTCATTTCCTTCTGGAAAAAGGTAATGTCATGGTATGGAGTCCAGATATTTACCTGTATGGTATCTCCAATCTCATTTATTGTGTGGTTGTTGCTTTGTGATAGAGGGCCCTCGGATAAAGGTCCCAAAGGACCGGGGAGTGGCATACTCGAGTAGTAGTTACCTAGTTACAGAGGCAACCCGGCCTTGTGTTGGCAGAGAGCCGGGTAGGTTCTCGGGACGTCCCGCCAGAGGCGTACCCATTTGGCAGTAGGAAGTTCCTTAGCCTGACCATTTGTTGGAAATCCAAAGAAACAATACGAGCCAGTACGGTTTTAGTTGTATTACCTGCCATTTACTTATGGTGGCGCCCCACTGTTTAGATGGTAGCTATAGTAGGCATAGTTTGGAATGTCTATGCTGGCTAAGATTAATATTCTATTTTTAAAATGCTTTCTACACTATGCACTAGTAATAATATCAAAGAATTTTTTCGTATTAAGCATATTTGACTGTCATAAGAAGAAATCTCCTCCAAATGTGCGTTTGCATTGTGTGTGTGGCGGGAGGTCTTATGGTAGTTTCATTTTCCAAAAGCATAACGAATTTTTTTATAAATCTAGTTTATTAAAAAAGCAACTATTTTTGTTTACTCATACCAGTCCCATGACTGACCTGGAGTTTATTGTTCCTTTTCTAAACTCTGGGTGCCCATAATTTCTACATGGGCAGCCTAGTAGCAGGTTTCCATATTTTGGGAGTAAGCAGTATTTTGGAGCTTTTGCTTTGGAGATATTCTAGAAGCTTTTTGGACCTCAGGTATTTAGTGTTTTGGAAGATTGTTACCATTACATTCCTATGAAGACTTTTGGATATATGATCATCGATGTATTATTATGATGTTATTTAGAGTTGTGGTGTATGTATTAAATACTCTGATGTATTATTGGATATTATGATATTGTACTTGTGATGTATGCATGATATTAATTTTTGTTCCGTTGTTTTATATTCATCTAATGTCGTTATAAGCTCAGGCGATACGAAATCGATGTTGGTTGTCAGACATCGAGTTCGGTTCGTCACACTAATACATACTTGTTATGACTTATTGAACGTACTTGAGTAAGTCCAAATAAATCGAGATGTAATAATTCTAAAGGTTGTTTGGTACAAATTTCATTTTTAGTTTTAAAAGAACTCTTCTTTAATTTGCCATATTGACATGCATCACATAAATTTATAACTTCATAGTTTATTCTTAGAATACCTCTAACTAATTCATGTTTAGCCAATTCGTTTATAAAACTAAAGTTTATGTGACACAACTGTTTGTGTCATATCCATGGATCATTAAAATTCGTGGATAGGCATAAATCGTTGGAGTTATTAAATTTCATATTTAAGACACAAATATTTCTTTTTCTTAATCCTTCAAATATGTTGCATTTATTTTTCTTAAAATCAATTTTAAATCCTTTGTCACAAAGTTGACTAATGCTTAAAAGGTTATCTTTTAGATTTTTAACTAAAAGAACATTCGTAATGACAGGTGAAGTGGTCATACCAACATTGATGACATCTCCAATCCCAATGACAAATCCTTTTGAATTATCTCCGAAGTTTACAATACCGCCACTACGTATGTTATATTCGATAACATTTGTCCATTTCCAGTCATATTTGGAGCATCCGCTATCAAGTATCCATTTCTCCTTGTTATCAGATTTTATTTTGCATACCTCCTCAGTGTTTTCCATGAAGCATACATTTGCTTGCTCAGAATCACTATTGCTCTCACTGTTTGATGATGACGATGGATCTAAGTCCCAAGTTACTTGGAAAAGCCGTTTTCTTTTCTTGAGTTTCTCAGACTTTCTTTCTTTTTTATCATTATTGAGTTCTGGGCATTGTTCTTCATGTGTCTGAACTTGTCACATCCAAAGCATTTGATCAAAGTTTTGTTGGATGAATTTAAATTTCCTCCATTTTGCGACCTCGTCATCCTTTTGAATTTCTTGAACTTGTTATAACTTTTGGCAGTAAATATGATCTCATCTTCATCTAAGTCGGAATTATTATCGTTGGCTAGAAAAGCTATATTTTTCTTTTTATTATTTTGTTCTTTTCTTGCCTGTAAATTTGCTTCATACGACATAAAATTTCTTATTAATTCTTTATATTTTAGTTGAGAAAGATCATTGGCCTCTTCTATAGCCAACACTTTTCATTCCTATTCATTAGTTAAGGAATTTAGAATATGTGTAACTAAATCAAAGTCTGTAAATTTATCCAATGCCATAAGAACATGTTGAAAAGATTGAAATCTAGCATACATATAACCAACAGATACATTTGCTTTCATTTTAAATGAAGAAAAATGATTCTATAAAATGGAAATCTTTGTTTGTTTTACTTTGTTTGTTCCTTCATGAGTGATAGTGTACGCCAAATATCATATGTAGTAGTACACAACACCAAGGTTTTAAATATCGAATTTTGGTCACGTTTCGTCTCGGAATTTTTACACAAGTTATCTCGTATCGGGAGAGATCTCGGACGAGATGAGTACGTATCGGGTGTACATCTCGGATTGACATCTTGGGTCTTATAATGCATCTCGGGAATATCTCGGATGTACTTATATGTTTAAAATTGACGTGTCAAAAATTTATTTAACGATTATAACTTTCTTAGTAAAAATAAAAATGGTAACATACTTGATTTACATGGACAAAGAAATATTTTTAGAAGAGTAGTAGCTTGATTAGCTTAATTGATTTGGTAATGATTGAATAATATCATTTTATTTGAACGTAATAAAGAAATGAAACCTTTTGCTATGACTCATTAAGATAAAAAGTAAAGAATATGTTCAAGAAGTTGGTAAATTATAATTGGGTTGAGTAGTTTCTTTTGAATCAATATGAAAATAAAAATTATTATGGAAAATAAGAAAAATGTATAACTTCGGGTGAGATCTCGGAGTGAGATTTTGATCCATATATCAGGTGAGATTTGAATATCTCGGACGAGATGAGTGTCGAGGGAGATATGGAGGAGATTTGATGTCTCGTCTCGTTTAAGTGTGAAAATGAGATCTCGGGCGAGATATGGGAGATTTAAAACCATGCACAACACGACACATGAAAATTCATTTTTGTCAAGTGAACAAAGTAGAACATTCATGGCTTTAGCATTATTTGTTGCCATATTCTTTTGAGCATCTGCCCAAGTATTTATGTCTTTGTTTGGTGATTTATATTTATTTTGAGTTGCTAACCAAATTTTGAAACCATTAGCTTCCATAAAAATACGCACTTGTGTAAACCAATAAGCATGATTATATTAAGTGAATAGTGGAGGACTTGTAGTGGATTGACCTTCTTGAAATGTGCTTGCCATATTAAATATGTTTCACCTACATGTTACTTTAATTTGAAATAACCGTGCTCTGATACCAAATGAAAGTGTGCATGGATCGTGTATTTATATCTAATACGCAATTGTAATACATAGCTAACTTATAACTAGTAGAGTAAAGTGAAGAAAAAGTAAAGAATCAATCACACCAGTGATTTTATACTGGTTTGGACCTCCCATCCTATGTCCAGTCCCGAAGCTCCCTTCGGTCTTAACTAGTAAACAACCCTTGCTTCGCCCGGAGGAACAGATTTAATACAAAAATCTTTTTTTGACAAGTACGTGTTCTTAGTAACACTGATTTTGAGTGCACAATACGAATCTTCCTATAATCTCCTTTGAGCAGTATATGTATGTGATGTTTTGGTTTTAGGAAGCGATAAAACTGGTGTGTTTGGTTGTTAGTGAATGATAATATTTGATTATTATCATTTGTTGTTCTAACAAAAGTTGTTGTTATTGTAATATAAATAAGATAAACAATTGTAAATTGAGTAATATAAGAAAATAATTTATAGTATGAATTTTAGAGTGTTGATTATAACTAAAATAATCAACATTGTGAAATGATATTTCATAAGTAGTGAGACTTTGTAAAAATGATTTATGAAGCTGATTTGTAAATGAAAAGTAAAGGAAATTGGTTAAGTATATATATATATAATAGGAGTTGTAAATAAAAACAGGTTTCAAACAAGAAGATAGAGAGTTTAAGACCCATTGATTTTTGAAATTATTTTTCAAAAAATTTTCAAAAGCACCGAACTCACTTTATTCGCCAAAAAATAATTCTGGTTATAACTGCAGCATCATCGGCGTTCATTTTCGAGTTTATAATTGAGGAATTGCTACCATTGAAGTTCTGTTTTGATAAAACAATCTATTTTAGATTCCCGAAGTGTAAGTATATAAAGGAGTTATGTATATATATGATCCTAAAATGATTTGAAAATAGAAAAAATACTGGATGTTTAAATTTTGAAAGTTGTTATTTAATTATTTTGTGAAAACATAAGAAAATAAGTTTTATAAATTATACATTTTGAATATTAGTAAGTTCACAAAAATTTTAAATTTGTTGAACATAAATGTTAAGAAAAGTATATTTGAGAATTGAATAATGAAATGAAATTTGACTTAAGTAAAATAAATTTTGAAATGCAATTTAACTAGAGCAAAGTTAAATGAAATTTCAATTGAATTCGATTTGCAAACAATTAATAAAATGAACTAATAAAATAAATTAGTCAAATGGAAATGCACTTGAGTTATAAAATGAAATTCCACTTAAGTTGTAAAATGAATTGAATATGTTTTGAAATGTTAATGAAATAAATTAATAACGTGAACTAGTAAAATTAATTAATGTAAGGAATGAATTGAATTTAGCTTAAGTAAAAATATGATGGGTTAGTTCTTAAGTGATATTAATATTGAAAAAAAAAATACTGAGTGATAATGAAATGGGTTTAACTTAGGAAAGTTAAAAAAAATGATTTTATCAAAAAATCCGTAAATAAATTAAACATGGAATGAAATGTTGTTAAAGATAATGTGAATAATTGGATGCGAACCAATGAATGTAAATAGAGCGAGCGTAAATAAATGAATGTAAATGACCGAATGTAAATCAATTGAATGGAAGTAAGTTGAAATATACATAAATTTTACATATATTATTTTATTCGCATAACTGTTTGATCCGGACTTGAATATATGATTTCGAGGTGATTTACATCGGTCTGTGTTAGAATTTTCCGCTCGATTTCTTGACGGCGAACCCTGAATATGGATTTTTGATTGATTCCAATATTCTCTATCATAGTATATGGCTATGTAAGGAGAATAGCGGTTTCCAATCAAGGAACTGAATCTGAGTCCGGACTAGAGTGGAAGTGTGAACGCTACTAGTTCGGAAGTGAAATTGTGTGATCGAGCGGGCAATCAGGTATGGTTTTGCATACGGATGATATATGTACATCGTACGGACTTTAATAAATTAGATGCTGACATTAGAAGATGAAAATTGATGTAGTTATCAATTATTTGAATGAAGATTATCTGTTTTATCTTTCGCTTACTACATTTGCATATAGCTATTGAATTGGTATATGTTATATATTGATATTACTTTCTACATATATGGTATCATTGGTTGTTAAGTGATTAGGATGTGTTACTCGGCACTTTGGCCTGGCTACATGGCAATAGTCACAGAGCCTATGGTTGACCTTGGATGGGACTTGAGCTAAGAATGGGTTAGAAGTAGAAGAGGCTGGGGCAATTTAAGTTTCGGCCGATGAATGAGTCGGTATGTTTGATGTTGGTCAGCATGACTGTAAGGCACAAGAATACTAGGTGGATCGACATTGGAATGCAAATATGCGGACCGGCCAAGAGTGGCTCATCCAAGGACATTCGGTCGAGGCGGTTCAGCCACTCATAACTCGGCCTTAAAGAGAAGGTCATCACTTGGCCAAGATACGCTAGACAAAGTGGTTCGGTAGAGAAGGGTCCGACCCCAGTCGCTCGGTGAGGGTGAAATTGAACTCGATTGTTCGGTTGGTCGTGGTTTGGCTTCGGAAGCGCTAAGTCATGCATCACTCGATCAAAGGCGCATATCCAAGATAGATAGATCAGTTGTGTTTTAGTGTTCGTGGTTCGTCCATGATGGTTCGGCATGCGTGGGTCAGTAGACCTGGTTCGGTGAACCTTGTGGAGGTTAGTCAATTCTTCGACCTACAACAGAGTGATGCGACTAACATTTCTTTGCTTCAAGTCATACTACCGCTTACTCAGAGTTCCTTAAGGGACCGCTTCGAGTCAACAACAAGGCAACCTCTGGGTCGGCATAACTTGGTCGGTCAACTTGACTTACAACTATAGGCCGAACTACCTTGGTCTTAGGCCTGCGCAGGGAGTCTGGCCTATCTTCGTCTGTAAATAGAGAGGCATGGGTACAGTTAAAGGGGCTTTTTTTCCAAAAATTCCAAAGAGACTCTTCCATTTTGGACACTGACTTCCTTTCTACAACAATTTGTATTCAAGTTGTTTGTCTACGAATTGTATGTGTATTCAAGTATTTGGAAAATCAATAAAGATTATATTAAAAGTGGACGAAGGAAGTTACACCGAACCACTATAAAGCTGGTGTTCTTGTTTTTTGCTGTTTTTTTGCTTTCTATTGTGATATTCCTCCCTTTTAATTTACCATCTTCATTAATCTTTCTACAATAATCTATTTAAGGGTGTTAGTGAAAATTTTGGGTGCTTTCACTTAGAACAGGCATTCTCAGGCTGTCAGGATCTACTTCATCGCCATGGGATTGTAGAAATCCCCGAAGGAGATCTAAGTTTGTTCTCGAGATTTTACAGTTTCTATTTAGAGTTCAGATGGATAAATCTAATATGGGAAGACCACGTACTAGATCAGCCTCCCACAATGCGGATGTCAATGAGACCGTCAGTGTCCAGCAAGTAGGACCTAGCAACCAACAACCTAATCCCGATGTAGGTGTCGCCCCCATCCTAAACCAATCAGAAGCTGTCACCAGAGCAGAGTTCAATGAGATGATGAGAGAACTCATAGAAAGCAGGAGACAACTTAACGAGCAAATTAAAGCCAACACCGATCTCATGACCCAGATTACTCAACAATAGTATTAGAATGCTGGAGGAAGCCCTGCTTCCTAAAGCATGCAGATTTTGAATGCTAATCAAACTCGGAAGATGGAACTCCAGCGAAACAGCAGCGAATGACGACCGATGATATTGTATTCAGAAGCAGGTATGCTGATCGGATGGAGGCACCTACCATCGATCCGATGATCATCTCAACTACGACTGGGCCGGCGTTTGTGAGAAGGATACTGATCAATTGTGGGAGTTTTGTTAATTTTATCTTCAAAAAGGCGTATGACCAAATGAAGATGGAGGCAAAGGATCTGAAAACATCTAAAGCCCGCATTCACGGCTTTAATGGCGCGGCCACTGATGCGATAGGTTTTGTTGAATTGCCGGTTGAGTTAGGAGAAGGTGAACGTAGGAGGGTAGGGATCCTACCGTTCATTTTTTGGATGTTGATTCTTCGTAAAATGTGTTTCTGGACCGACCGGTCCTGGCGAAGTTTAGGGCAGTTTTGGCCCATGGTGTTTAACCTTGAAATTTCCGAATGGATAGTGGAGTTGGTGTTGTGCATGGTGATCAAATGACTGATTGTGCATGTTATGTGGTTGAGCTGAGAGATGCCCAGTGAAAAGAGAAGGGAAAGGATGTGGATAACTCTATCCGCATCCGTGTTGCTGAAAATTGGCAAGTAATGCCCGAGCCTTAGCTCGAGCACTAGGGTTGAATCTATAGAGACATAGATCTGAGAGACGATGATGAAGAACCCAAGGACTCTAAAGCAGCACCGGCTGAACCAACGATTGATATTCCAATCAGCCACGATGACCCATCACGAGTGCTTAAGATTGGATCACAACTCACTCCCTCGATGACTGAGGATCTTACTTATTTCCTTTGAATGAACCTAGATGTTTTTTCTTGGACCGACTCTAATATGTGTGGGATTTCTCCTACCATCGCAAGTCATATGTTGAACATTGACCCAGAGTATGTGCCAATGAAACAAGAAAGGAGAGGTATGGTCCCGGAAAGGTCTGTTGCTCTCAGAGAGGAGGTGGACAAACTCAAAGCCAATGGGTTCGTCCACGATTCCCTCTACCCTGAATGGGTATCTAATCCCGTACTAGTGAGAAAAGCGAACGGGAAATGGAAGACCCATGTTGATTACTCAAACCTGAACAAGGCATGTCCTAAGGATAATTTTCGTTTACCCAGAATTGATCGGTTGATCAACTCAATAGTAGGGCACGAATTATTGTCATTCATGGATGCGTATTCGGGATACAATCAAATCCCGATGCACATTCCAAACAAAGAACACACTAGTTTTGTCACGGATGTTGGACTATACTGTTATGTAGTGATGCCTTTTGGGTTGAAGACCGCAGGAGCGACTTATCAACATTTGGTAAATCCGATGTTTGAAGACCAAATTGGTAGAACAATGGAAGTCTATGTAGACAACATGTTCGTGAAGTCACGGCAGTCAAAGGACCACATTTGAGACCTAGAGGAGATGTTTGATATACTCAGATACTATGGAATGAAAATCAATCCACTGAAGTGTTCCTTTGGTGTTGCGTCGGGAAAGTTTTGGGTTTTATTGTCAATGCATGGGGAATCGAAGCTAACCAAGAAAGGATTCAGGCTTTGAGTATTACAATATTTCGCATCCCGCGTGGACAAAATGGGGAAGCTGATACGTTGGGAAAATTCGCGAGCATTGACGATGCACAACAGATGGGCTTAGTCCCCGTTGAAACCTTACATGCTCCGAGCATAAATGAAATGGAAGTATATTTTATGTTAAGGACAGAAACTGAAAGGGAGTCGTGGATGACTCCATTCAAAGAATACCTGTTACACGAAACTTTGCCTGAGAGAAAGAACGTAAGACGACAAGTCGTCCACAAAGCATTGTGATATATAATGCAAGATGGTGTAATGTATCGGAAAGGATTCTCAGTTCCGTTACTTCGGTGCATCACCACCGATGAGATAAAGCGGATCTTAAAAGAAGTTCATGAAGGATAATGTAATGACCATACTGGGGGGCATACACTAGCCAAAAATATCATCCGCTATGGATACTATTGGCCAACCATGAATCGAGATGCCACAGACTATGTGAGAAGATGCGACTAATGTTAAAAGTATGCGAAAATCCTGAGAGCTCCGTCGACGAAACTCATGAAAATGGTTAGTCCATAGCTATTTGT
Source organism: Allium cepa (assembly GCA_030765085.1). Taxonomy (NCBI): domain Eukaryota; kingdom Viridiplantae; phylum Streptophyta; class Magnoliopsida; order Asparagales; family Amaryllidaceae; genus Allium; species Allium cepa. Next base: position 365,743,107 of record CM060929.1, on the reverse strand, counting down.
AATACAGAAGATCGATATAATTGGCTCCTTGCCAATATCCAAAGGGGGTGCAAAATATGCAATTGTTGTGGCCGATTATTTCACCAAGTGGGCGGAAGAAGAGCCTTTAGCTACGATCACCACCAAAAAGTTCATTAATTTCGTTATGCGAAACATTATATGTCGTTTGGCCTCCCGCGAACTATCATCACCGACAACAGAAACTCGATTTGAGAGTAAGGAGTTCAAAGAATTCTGCCAAAAATATTGTATTGAAAAAAAAATTGTAGCAGTCGCTCACCCTAAACCCGATGGACAAGTTGAAGCCATAAATGAAATAATCAAGTCCATACTGAAAAAATGTTTGGAGAAGGCAAGAGGCAAGTGGGTGGTTGAGCCTCCGACGGCACTTTGGGCTTACAGAACCATCCACAAGTCCACGACTGGCCACACTGCATTCACCTTGGCATGCGGTACTGAAGTTGTTATACCCGCGGAACTCAAAGTTCCTTCTCACTAGGTGACTCATTATAATCCTAAGACGAATCAGGATCTTTTACTGGAATCAATGGACTTTGTCGATGAAAAATGTGAGGAAGCTGATTTAAGGGCGACTGCGTATAGACACAGAATCACTCGATATTATAATGAAAAAATTCGACCGAGAATCTTTGATGTGGGTGATCTTGTTTTGAAGCAATTTCTTCCAATCTTGTCATATATCAATCCTACATGGGAAGGTCCGTATGTCATCGTATGAAGCTTGGGAAAGGGACCTTCAAGCTAGCGACTATCGACGGCATAAAACTCCTTAGAGAATGGAATAGTGAGCACTTGCGTCGTTATTACAATCAGTCTATTTCCTTTGCATTTCAGTAGCAGTTGTTTCCGGTGTATGTTTCCTTTTGTTATTCTTTACTTCCAACACGTAATAAGACAATTCATTTTGTCCCTATTTTTATAGTCAATAAAGGCTTGAGCCATTTTCTCTATGAACTATTGACATCTTATATATTACAATTCCATGAAAAAAATTAATTGCATTATTCTTTCTAGGGCATGAAAGCATATACAAAATTTGAAGTCAATAAACGATTTAAAAAATCTCTAAGTCCCCGAAGCGTGGACTAGATTACTCTAAGTCCCCATAGTGCGGACTAGAGTATAAACGATTCAAAAAATCTTTAAGTCCCCAGAGTGTAGACTAGAGTACTCTGAGTCCCTGGAGTATGGGCTAGAGTATAAATGATTCAAAAAATCTCTAAGTCCTCAGAGCGTGGACTAGAGTACTCTGAGTCCTTGGAGTGCGGGCTAGAGTTTAAACGATTCAAAAAATCTCTAAGTCCCTAGAGCGTGGGCTAGAGTACTTTGAGTCCCTGAAGTGCAGGCTAGAGTATAAACGATTCAAAAGATCTCTAAGTTCCTGGAGTGCGGACTAGAGTACTCTGAGTCCCCCGAGTGCGGACTAGAGTATATACGATTCAAAAAATCTCTAAGTCCCCGGCGCACGGAATAGAGTACTCTGATTTCCCGTAGTGCGGGCTAGAGTATAAAAGATTCAAAAAATCTTTATAAGTCCCCGGAGCATGGGCTAGAGTACTTGTGATTTCAACCTCGTCATATTTGTCTATAGGCGAGGAATTCTCAGGCTTGTCCTCATCGAGCGCCCCGATTACTTGAGCATCGGGTCCAAGAGTATCCCCAGTGTGAAGTTCTTCCACTAGTTTCTCTTCCTTCTCTATAGAAATATCGCTCCTTGGAGTTGATTTGGTATTAGAATGGCCTACAAGAAGTCATAAAAGATGAATGTTAGAATACATCTATTAACCAGCAAAAGTGATGGTTCTTTGGACCCTAGAAGGAAAAATTACATACTGGCATCCGGTTAACTCTCAGTTTTGGGAGTCTCACCCTCTCGAATAGGGGATAGAACGTGAACATCAAGCCCGGGTTTCTTCGAGTCATAGCCAACATGCTGCTCGAAAGGATCGAGTGATGAGCAGCCAGCCGGTTGGGTGGAAGGAGGGACTGGAGACTCAGTTCCGAATGGGCCAGCAATGTCGTCCTTCCCCTTCGATGAGGAGTAATCTCTTCCGAAGAGGGATTTTGCCGCAGATTAGTCAGAAGGCTCATTCCCTCGGAGCACTTCCTTCATAAGAGTTTCTTTATCAACCTCTTCGATGCCCAGCTCAACTCTTTTAATTTTTAATTAAAGTATCCCATGCTTCGGCCAATGATTTGAGGTAACCCTCGCTTAGAAAAGATAGATCTCGATGCATGAGAACTCGAGCATTGTATTCAACAATAAGCAGATCAAATAAGCACTTAATTTATTTTCTGCCGGCTTCAGTAGCTGCCGCGAGGCGAAAATTGATTTCTGTCAGCACCATTCTTTTACCCTCCTTACAAGCTGCATCCTTTAACGCTTCAGCTTTAGAAAGTTCCTCATCAAGCTTCCTCTTTAAGAGTCGTGTTGCAACGATTTCATCGCAATATCGTTGTTACTCTTCCTATGCAGCAGATTTTTCTTCTTTCTCTTTAAGGACCAGCTCCTCCAGCTCTTTAACTCGTTGAGAAAGGATATCTTTTTCCTTCTGGATGGAGTCTTTCTTTAAGGCTAGAGCATCACTATGTTGAATTGCCTCATCAAGTTTATTTTTGTGAGTGGCATCCAAATGATTGACTGCCTTGGCTATATCCTTGGATTTTTTCTATGCGACCTCAAGTTGGGATTTGTACAAGGATAGATCTTCATCCTAGGATTTAATGATATATTTTTCATGAATGGCTTCAAGTTTCAGGAGATCAATTTTGTGTTGACGTTCCAAAGAAACTTCTGAAACTTTTTCTGCCAGATGAACGAACGCATCGTGTTGAACATAGATATCATTATTAAAGGAGACGACGCTTTATTTGACGCTCCCTGGAAAAGGATGAATCACAGGAAGAAATTTCAAGTCGTCGAAGTATATCTTCGGAAATGTGGCCTTAAACTCGGCTAATTTTTCAGTTGTCGATGGATCGTGTGCGGAGGCTGGGGAAGTCTGCTTAGCCAGAGTCACAGACTTTTTATAGGGCTCACAAGATTGCTTGGTGCTATACGAGCCAAAGTGTTGGCAACGAGGAGTTTCAAATTGAGATCCCTTCTTAGCAGATTTCTCCTTACTATGCTCTGAATGAGGGGGAGGATTGTTATGATATGAGGAATGGATATAGGTTTATCTTCGAGAAGACGACAAATCTCTGGGACGATAGTCCCTATCACCGTTGTCATCCTTATGTCGACATCTACCTGATCCCGAATCTCAACTGGAGTGGTGGAAGATTGAGGACCCGCAAAGGCGATCGAATGCCGTGTGTGCTCCCCATATTATCTGCATAGAAGCCAAGTGAAAACGAGTTAGTGGAAATCATATGATGACTAAAATTCAAGTGTAGGGTGAAGTGTAAGTGTTTGTGCGCGTCCTAGTGCTTTCCTCGGTGGACCAGTGTTTTTTCTTTACTTATTGGAGTTTTCTCTCCTTGATGACAAGCTTGATTGCCTTCATCGCTTTTCGTGGGCGAATTGAGTCCATGTCCCCTGGGTCGTTAAAGCCGTAATTTAGTAATTCGTCAAGGATGGTCTAGTCTGATAGGCCTTTTAATGAACCCTCTAAATTGTGGAGAGACGACTCCTTTTCAACCAGAGTAATCGTAACTTTAGAAGTTTCGCCAAATGTTTGCTTTTTCAACTTATAGGTTGGGTTCTTTATCCTCTTCGAAGGGGGAGGCGGTCTATCAATGCCAGGTGCGTCTGTTGCTGGTGCAAAATCAGAGCCTATGTTCTCATCAGTCGCTTCTGGCACCTCGACCCCTTTAATTTCACCTTCCTCAGATGTATCGAGAGGCCGCTCTGCTGGGGGCACCAAAGACCCAGCCTGCTCTTTGCCTTTTTCTGCAGTGGATTCGGTTGTAGTGGTACTAGTTGGGAGGCTAGTTCGACGACCCTCTGCCAATAATCAAAACTTTGAAAGCAATTCGTTGGAGATAATGGATTTAATCTCCCGATCTATCACGGGGATGGCTCGAATGGCCATGATGGCCCTAGAAAACCCAACGCCTTTAGGTCATGGGCGAATACCTATAAAAATCGAAGGAAGTTTAGAAAGGATGCACTTCGAGCCTTAGACAAATATTAGTCTAGAAATGAAACTCACTCCCTTTTAGCAATCTTCTCGCAAAGCTGAGGGGCGGCGTATGTAAAACCACTCTTGCTTAAACTAAAAAAATTGACTCTATGCCCCCTTCAGGATTTGACATTTGGAATGTGGCTCGAGAAATATGTAGGATGGACTGTCGGACCGTATTTTGAAGTGGTAAATATAACAGATATCCTCGGGAGTAGGAATCTGAATAAGGTACTCATGAAGAGGACATAGGTGCCATGAATGAATGCATGACAATTAGGATGTAGTTGTGCTAGAGCAATCCCGATATATGGTAACACTTCATGGAGAAAAGAGTTGAAAGGTGGCATGCTTCCGACCTAGCACATAAATTTTTTGCATGCTGTATATCAGGCTAGGGGTAGACGAGGTCGATCTTGTCCTGATGGAACTAAAAAGTCACCGAAAGTGATTCCATGGATTGAGCATAACCGACGAAGAGAGGCTTCTTTGATTTTTTGAAGCTTTTGAATCGATAGGATTATCCAAGATAACTGCTCTGTCTATAACATCAGGAGCTGGGCCTATAACTACAGCAGATGGATCCGGAATACCCTATGTAGAAGTTATCGGTGAATTCGAAGTTCCTACTGCCTCCTGCCGAGAACTTGGCTCAGCTTATCAGAAACTGTTGCAGAGTTGGTTCTTTTGGACATCATCAACATGCATTTATTGTGGATGGATACCTGTTTAACCGTACTTTAAAGACAATTGATATCAGATATAATGACAATAATATATCCCCCCATGTTGTTTGTGAACTAGTGTAGCAACTCCAACGTGGGTGCGAAAAAAACTAAAGTTTTAAACACAAGTGCGGTCGATGGAACTTTAAGTTGTTGCCCACAGAGACCGTCATCGCTGATCATCTCCTACAGTTTATCATATGATTGGCAGTAGTAGTCTTGGAACCGAACATTGGCATCATAAAGTGTGAGGTCTGTTGTTTGCATTTATTGAGTAAAGTTTGCATTTAAGATCGTTCAAGTTATGAGGGAGTTGGTTCAAGTAAGGTCCTTGGGCTTATATGTTTTGTTGTTTGTCATGCTTTGTCTAATGTGCTACGGTTGAATGTGGAGGTAAGTTACTCAAATATGTCTAATTTCAGGCTGGAACACTTTTGATTGCCAATGTCGACCCACTCACTCACTATCTCCCCTAAACTACCGACCGACCTCACATAAACTCTTACCGACCAAATCACCTAACCAAATGCCGAGCCACACTCACGACACTCGTTCACCTCACTCACTCTCTAATCAAGTAAAAGTCTACTAGGTTTAAACCGACCCACCCTCCTAATTTCCTACTGACCCATGCTCTCCCTCAAGACCGAACATCACCCTTGCTCGGGATACCAAATCGCTTCTCTGGACTCTGACCGAACCATAACATCACACGCAACTATCGAACCACACTCTTGATTCACTCAGTGTGACTGACCCACGTTTCCTCTCGGATCACTAAACTCTTTTTTCTCTTTCAGATTCTCCACCAAGCAACACCTTCCTTCTTCCTCCTGAGTCATGACTTCCGAACTCTAAAAGCTACAACTACTCCTTCTAAGAAACTATTACCATTAATCATCAAGGGCGGTTGAAGCACTAACTTAAAGTCTAGTCCTCCTCGTGATTTATCTCTTCCTCACTCCTCAGTTAACCTTTACCTATTCCTGAAACAAGAGAAAAAGGGAGGCCACCCACTCGAGCAATGGGAATTCGTACACAATTCCATGTTTGAAAGGAGATTCGTACCTATGGAATTTGCAGCAGCTTCGAGATGCTAGGTTGAGGAATTAATTGAATTTGAGAACATCTAAAATAGCAAGGGGAGTGGTACAAGGTTCGGTGAGAAATGAGATGGTAAATTTAGGAAGATAAGAAGGACGTGGGCTTGGGAAAGTAGAGTAAAATACAAGGAGAAGAGAAAGGAGCAAAGGACAGGGCTTTTATATGGCTAGAGGAGAAGGTGAATGGGCTATGCCCGATAGAATCAAGTAATACATGTTTACTAGTTTGGTGGAGCAAGTACCGACCATATGGGTCGGCATTGGTATGTCGGCCCCCCTTTTTGTCAAAGGCGCCAACAAATTGGGTCGGTCTCCATGTGCCAACCCAGTTTTGTTTAAAAACACAAAAAAAACAGATGAGTGATGAATGAATTGGAGAAAATAATAACTAAAATATAGAAAGGGTACATATGAGTGTATAAGCACATCATGGCGATGGAAGATGAAACTATGCGAAAGCACGGATACAATCGAGTCAGTTGACAAATATTGGTTTCTGGATTCTAGCATGGTTTAACCTTCAAAGGGTCGCGTCCATGTTATGCTTGTGGTTCAAAGCGCATCATGTTGATTCACATGACGCACTTTGTGGGGCAAATGTTGCTCTATACTTTGGTCCGACTACATGGCGATAGTCACAGAGCCTATGCTTGACCCTGGATGGGACTTGAGCTAAGAATGGGTTGGAAGTACAAGAAGCTGGGGTAATTTAAGTTTGGTTCGACCTATGCATGGGTCGGTATGTTTGATGTTGGTCAGCATGACTGTATGGCACAAGAATACAAGGTGGATCAACGTTGGAATACGAATATGGCGGACCAGTAAAGTGTGGCTCAGCCAAGGTCGTCCGGTTGAGGTGGTTCGGCCACTCATCACTTGACCTTAAAGAGAAGGTCATCGCTCGGCCAGGATACGAAAGAAAAAGTGGTTCCGCCGAGAAGGGTCCGGCCCAGTCGCTCGATGAGGGTGAAATTGAACTTGATGGTTTGGCTGATCGTGATTCGGCTTTAAAAGTGCTAGGTCATGTGTCGCTCGGTCAAAGGAGCAAAGCCAAGATAGATCGATCAGTTGTATTTCAGTGTTCGTGGTTCGGCCTTGATGGTTCGGCATGCGTGGGTCAGTAGACCTGGTTCGGTGAGCCTTGTGGAGGTTAGTCAATTCTTCGACATACAATAGAGTGATGCGTCTAACATTTCTTTGCTTCGAATCATACTATTGCTTGCTCCGAGTTCCTTAGGGGACCACTTCAAGTCATCAATAAGGAAACCTCTGGGTCAGGATATATGGTTCAGTGGAAGTGGGTCGGCATGACTTAGTTGGTCAACTTGACTTACAACTATAGGCCGAACTACCTTGGTCTTGGGCCTGCGTAGGGAGTCCGGCCTATCTTCGTCTATTAGAGAGGCAGAGGTGCAGTTAAAGGAACTTTTTTCAAGAATTCCAGAGAGACTCTGCCATTTTGGACACTCACTTCCTTTCTGCTACAACTTGTATTCAAGTTGTTTGTCTACGGATTGTATCTTTATTTAAGTATTTGGAAAATCAATAAAGATTGTATAAAAGTGGAAGTAGGCAGTTACGACGAACCACTATAAATCTGGTGTTCTAGTTTTTTGCTGATGTTTTTACATTCTATTATGATATTCCTCCGCTGTAATTAACCATCTTCATTAATCTCTCTACAAAAATCTGATCAAGGGTGTTAGTGACCAATTTTGGTGCTAACAGTAGGTGTGGATGGTGCATGCTTTGCATGTAGAGCTTGCTTTTGCGTTTTATTGATTGTATATGTTTGCTAATGCTAAAATAAGGTACACATCTTGAATTACATATTGTACTTTTATAGTTTTCCCTACGGGATGCCTTATCCTCGAAGATGAGATTATATATATATATTGTAAATTTTTACGATCCAGCAGCGAAAAGGAGATGCTGGTGACTTTTTTTAGAAATTCAAAGCGTTAGAAAATTTGTGGGAATTTTGGAAAAATTTTGATAACCAAAATTTGGATTTTGGTTTTATAACTTTGTATGGTATTAGTTAGTAATTATGAATTGATTTAAAAGACTTAGAAAATTTTTCATAAGAAGTTAAATGACTCAGAAGAATTTTATAATCCATTTCAAATATTTGTTTTTGAAAAGTTAATGGATTTGTGATAATTTTCTTACTTGGTAATTTCTGGATGAACTTCTGTCAAGGGAGGAGAATGCAACGACCTAGAATTTAGTTATTTGAATTTGGAATATTTAATTAACTTTAAATATTGAAAAGTTAATTTTATAAGTAAAATAACTTAAATTTCAAATATGGTGATTTATTTGATAATTCAATTGTTAAATTTAATGTTTGGAATTTTTTAAATGATTGAATCTTGAATTTAGTATGAAGAAAATGATTTCGTAATTTGACTAAAAATACTATTTGAATGAGTAGAAAGATAGTAAACTTTTAAATTAGATACCAAAGTAATTTAACTGGTTTTCGAAATAACTCGTTTTAAATAACAGTGTGAAAATGCCCCTGAGGCAGCGTCTCAGATTTCGACGAAACTGGTTTTATTGGATCGTAATAGTGAATTATAAATAGAGTTTTTAAAGGAAGTGATTAGGACTTATTTATGGTGTTTTTGAGATTCATAAATAGAGTTTTGTAAACGAAATTGAATTTTTTATTAGAGGAGCTTGAAAATGTTTTGAAGATTTAAAGGAAGATTATTTACAAGGTAAAGTGGTTTATAAGTAGATGGATATTTATAAATGAATTTTAGAAATGGGTAATAGATTTATAAAAAGTGTTTTATAAATATTTGCATGGTTTTATGTAGGGTTTATAAATGACTTGGGAAAATATTTTATAAATGATTTACAAAGGGTTTTGGAAATTTATAATGGAATTTATAAATGAATTTAGAATTTTATAAAAAGGAGATCTTCCTTAGTGTTTCATAAACATACTATACCGTTGAGATAAGTATATGGATATTTTCAGTATTGAAAATATAAGGATTTTGAATATATCTTTGTAAAAGTATTTTGAGTCAAATACTTGCCAGGTGAATTTAAATTAATTAAAATATTAATTAAGAAGGCTTAGTGCCGCTTAATGCTTAGCCAATATGGGTTTTTCCTATTGAATTAAATCCCTGAGTGAATGTTTGTTTATTTAATGGTTAGATAACTGACCATTAAATTTGGACCCAAACATAACTTTGGAAATACCTGGGAGAAACACATGAGTGATGTTGTACCGTCATCTCCGATGATGCTTTACAGTGCATGTAAATCTCATTTCGTTTTTCTAGGACAAATGATAAGAAAATCCATCCGTTAATGGTTAGGAGGTGATCTCTGATAATATCTTTGACTTTTTATTTGCTAAAGAACCTGGTTGAGTTTACTGTAAACTATCGAATGTTGTTTTGAAGAGATCGGGATCGCATCTGTTATCCAAAAACCAATTCAATCCAACTCAAGCGCACGAAGTGAAGAAATCTTGAAGATGATGGAATTAGAGATAAAGCTCTCAAACGTTTCGTTTCGAAAATGAATTAAGCAGGAACATGCGGCAGGGCTAAGTGGGTCACACCCAAGTAGGGTATGGTCATCCAAAATTTAAAGCGGTATTCATGTATGCTTTAGGATCTCATTATATGGTTATTGATTGCAACCATGGGTTGATCATGTTCGGTGCCATCTGAGAAGGGGGTTAGTGTCGGTCCTAAGTAGCCGAGGTGCAACGTGTTGTATCCTCCCATGCATTTTATCTAGAGGTTTACGGATTTGGTGGGAAGACCCTTACTCTTTCATAGTTAAAATCCATTCTCCAATACGATCCTTCAGTTTTGGTTGTAGAACCTAGTATGATGGAATTTAATAAATGTAACAATTTCGGCCATGATTAATAAGTATTCCTATAATAGCCATTATTATAATATTAGAGGATTTCATAAGACATGTTTTGGTAATCGTAAAGTACTATAATCAAAGGTAAAAAGGAGGAATTCAGACAAGGATATTTGGTACTTAGAAGAGTAATGGCCAATACAAGAAACCCATCAGATGGGCCAATGGTACCATATAGGAAATGTCCATTAATAATTTTCAAGGAAATCTCCCCAGGGTCTACAAGTTATGCCATCTTGATGGTAATATGGTACCAAAAACTTGGAACGCAGGACATTTGAAACTATATTTTTCGACTCTGAATGAATAAGGCATTTTCGAGATTGTCTCTATTATGATTCACTAAAAAAAGTCTACATGGTCGGGAGTAAAATTATCCTTAAACTTAGACTACCTAAAATGACAGGCTATCAATAATGGTAGAAAGCCCTTGGTCATGCCAAGATGGCCAGGTCAGGGCACCTCTTGGAGGAAGGGCATAAGCCTTTAGCCACGCGAAAGTCATAAATGGCCAAGTTAAAGCAGCACAAGCTCTTAACCATGTCACACTATGACCAGGATAAGGCGCCTCCTAGAGGCAGGACAGGTAATCCCTTGGTCCCGCCACGCTATGGCCTAGCCAAGGTACAGAACAAGCCCTTAGCCACATCACGCTATGGCGAGGTTAAGGTGCCTCCCAGAGGGATGTCGGGTAAGCCCTCGAGCCCTGCTTGAGAATAGCTAGCCAAGCATACCAGAAACTCGGACAAAATGTCCGACGGACTAAGAAATGTTCCTGCCTGAAATGGGCACCGCCAGAAATCTACACCGCCTAAAATGGCAACCGCCAGAAATTGGCAACGTCTAAAATGACAACTGCCTGAGATGGGCACTGCTTGAAATAAACACGAGAATTGAACAAAAGAGTCCAGGCCTGAAATAGGCCAAAACAAATGGATAAATAAAACTCAGGCCTGAGAAAGGAAAAGCACGCAAGATATCATGAAAGCCTGAAGATGGCATATTCAACAAAAGAATCAGAATGATTTCTTTGTCTTCTCCTCATGAACATCTGTTAGATTGGTTTTCTGATCTTCTATTATTAGTTACCAAAAATGGCTTTCTTGACTACTATTATTAATCACCAGAAATGCTATTCTGGACTTCAATTATAAATCACCAAAAATTGTATTCTGATCTTCAATAATTAATGGTATGCCGGTCTTCTATATTAAATACCAGGAATGGGTATTCTGATCTTCTATTACTTATAACCAACTATGGATTTCTAGTCTTCCGTTACTTATTATCAGATATAGATTTCTCATCTTCTACCGCTTATCACCAAAAATGGTATTATGATCCTCTATTATTGAATGGCAAAACAAGTCACCTGAACCACTAACATTTATAACCAAATATAATCTCCTAGACCTACATTATTAATATGAGAACGGATGATCTGACTGGTATTCTAGTCCTCTCTCATTATTACCATATTGATATAGGATTTTAGCTTTCTATTATGATGATCAAGATGATTCTAGACTCCCTATTATTATTTGATGTGGTATTTTCGACCTTTATTGTCGCAAGGTATGAACTTCTAAATTGTCTCTGTATGGTCTTCTGACATTCTATTGCTAAGACAAAATGGGATATAATTACTATCTGGCAAGAAGCTGATAAATTCCGACTATCAAGACCCGAATCTAGGACTTCAAGTACTTATGATCATTAGTGGTTCTGAATGTTCAAAGAGTAAATCTTTTGCTAAAATAGGATCGGAGTTAAAGGTCAACCAAAATGAAAAGGAACTTATAGTATGAACTAACCATGCAAATATTATTAGATGTGTTGCAGGAATACGGTGACTATTTTGCCATCCTGGAATTTTTATCTTAAAGAACAAAATCCTTCTTTATATCCAAGGGAGGGTTGGGGGGCCAAATGTTAACCATTAAATATGGATCAGAATAAAGAAGGCCTTTCAGAAAGCTTCCGCATGAGTAAAAAGTAACAGAACAAGACTTCTGCAAGCTTAAAGGTAAGCTAGTTCCGATCGAGACGATATGTCCATCCCACAAAAGCCAAAGGAATGAATTACTAAAGCCCAACGAAGTGGCTAGGTACATGGCCATCGGGCGCCTTACGGCTAGGACGGAAGGTTAGTTCCGCAGTCATTCATCATAAAGTGACAAAGTCCTTTCACAAGCCTACTTCAAGATCTTTCGCCTAAGGCAAAAGGGGTAATTCCACGTGGGAAAGTTCATAAGAAATGGTTTCACACTCAGAAGACTTCTGCAGGAAAGAAAGACCATCATATCTAAAGAGGTTGAGAGGGTTTTCGGCTCTAGCACCTTTCTCCCATCAAATCCTGAAAATTTATCTAAGACAAAAGGGGGATTTTGTCACTCATTCCATTCGGCTATTATGAATTAGCAAAATACATGGGTTACGTTGGAGATGAAAGGGGTTATGATGGAGGTATTAAAGTTCACAATTGAATTCAAACTAAAAATTCTCCAAACTATTTCATTAACAATTCTTGCTTTGCCTTCTTTTGCATGCTTTGTTCATTGATCATATCGAGGGTTGAAATATCTAAACATGATCAACGATCCAAAGAACTAATAACAGTGTTGACAATTTTTATCATTAACATTTTAGCGCCATAAGGAGGGCTTGAGCCTCCGTCCTTGTTATGTTAATACAACTAATTGTGGAAACTTGGTTTGTTGTAGGAAAAAGAAATCGAAAAGGCTTTTCTCCTTATACGAAAGGGCCAAACATGCAACTTCACTATAAGAAAATGTTACGCTTGTAGGATCTAGATTAACCTAGGAGGGGGGGGGGTGAATAGGGTTACAGCAAATTTTATCGATTTAAACGTAAAAACAAACTGCAGAAATAAATATAATGAAAAGTAAATCACACACAAAATTTACCCAGCTTCGGCAACCCCTGCCTACTGCTGCATTCCCAGATTTCTATTAGAATTAAACAGTATCCCGCTTACAAACACTCTACTAGACTCGCAAACCCTTTTGCTCTCGCTCACAAACACTCTCATAGACTCGCACACCCTGCTCCGCCTATAGAGTTTCGCTTACTCGCAAACTCTGCTTCGCCTATAGAGTTTTGCAAACTCGCACACCCTGCTCACTGAACTAATTCTAACTAGACAATCTGACACTACCTACAACCTAGGTGGTGATTTACCAATACTTTGACTCGAAAAGGAAAAAAAACAAACTTAAAAAAAACAGTTTAAAACTAAAACCCTATTTGAATATAAACCCAAAAACTAAATCCCCTTTAAACAAACAAGGCCGACCCAATTGCTTTATTCTCTAGCCCGTTCCTTTTCCATCTTCAATTGCAAAAATGGCGGCCGATCTTTTGTAACAGAAATTAGGGTTTTTTGAATATGGAGGTTGCGAATGTAAATGCTAGATTCTCTTGCTCTGTTGGTCACTCCTTCTCTGATGAACGTATGCCTGGTTTGCGTTGCTCCTCTGTTGATCGATTCTCTGATTTTCATTGCTTTGGCCCTTTCGCAGATGCTCCTTTGATCGAGTTCACTATTGCGGTATGTAATCTCTTTGCTGGTTTAATTTGCTTGAATTGAACTCGATGCCGATGATGAGTTTTGGGTTCAGTATTTATATGAATTCGAGACACTTGATTTCGTTCGTGTTCATTAACACGACTTCATCACTTTCCTAATTTTACAACTTGATACACACGGCTTTCCTGATATATATTTTTTACTTGTTACTCACGGTTTTGATTTTCAAACATTTGATTGATCTTTGGTTCATACGGTAGAAACTTTCCCTTTTTAGTTTTCTTTGACTTTTCAAAGATACGAATTTGAGTTGAATTCTGACTTGGTTAACACCTGCTCTTGACATGGCTTCGGCCATCTTTGTGTTTATCCCTGTCTTCGTCTCTGGCCATCTTCACTGGTCTCCACTTGAACATTGCATTGTTGTTCACTGTTTACATCACTGGACTTGATATCATTGATCTGCATTTCTTTATTTCTTATGGCTTCACTGTTGCACTCGAGTGATTTCAAACATGTGAGTTGTTGTTTGCTTTTGATGTAGCTGTTAGTCTGTATTTTTCGATTTCGAACTTGGACTTGTAGTTGTAATTGGACATGTTGGCACTGACTGTTGTCTTTGTGGTCTTCTCATTGCATATGAACTTGGTCTCTACTTGATGCTGTTTGCATTTGGTCTTGATCATACTTGATGTCTTGATTTTCCTGGTTTCACTTGTGTACACTCTCGAGTTGCACACTGCTGCTTGTACTTTTGTTCTTTGTTCATTGGACTGGCTGTTGCTAAGTTGATATACTTATGATGCTTTTGTAGTCGAGTTGTATTCATGTACACTACTGCCTTGAACTTGATTCACTTCATGTTGTTGCTAGTTTGCCTTGTATCACTGTACTGTCTTATGAGACTGTCTCTAGACATTTTTGTACAACTTCATTGCATTTATGTCCATTGCATAGTCACTGTGACTTCACTGATTACATGTCATGTTGCATGAGTCACTTGCATTGGTGCATTGCCTTGATTGTTGTGAAGTTGTGCACTTGCCTGCACTTGTACTTCTGGTTGGTTTGCACTTTGGTTTATTGATGTTGCTTGTATTTCTAGTGTTGCCACTGTGTTTCATTTGCATAGCTCAGTGGTGCACTTGTTTGTGATTGTGTTGGTTGTGCACTTGCCCGGCCATTTCAACTGCACTTGTTCATTTGCACTGCTTCATCAGTTCATACTGATCTGTTTCCTGTCATGTTTTCTTTATTACAGTGGTCTGACTTGAACTTGATGACTTGAACTTGATGACTTGAACTTGATCTTTGTTGAACTTCTGGATGCACTTGTCATCTTCACTGTGTTGTACATTTGTGGTCTGTTCACCCATTACTGCATTTGCATTGTTATCTGATACATTTTTGATTTGTCGAAGCTTTGCATATGAGTTGAGTCATGACAACAATGGCTTGACTGTTGCATTCAGTTTATTGTGCCTTGTGTTGATCCCAGTTTTAAAAACTTGAGCTTGACCTTGTGCTCGTGTCATGATTTTCAATGTATTGCACGTGAGTTGAACCCGGCTTTTCATTTGGGTTTGACCTGTGCTCACCTGTCCCTGTAGCATTATCAAGTGTATATCGATGTGCACGGCCTTGTAGCATGTACAGTGATACACTGTGCATGTCACATTGTTCGTGTATAATGAATTCAAATGTAAATTATGATGACGAACAACCCAAATAACTGAGGCAAATAATATTTTCAAAAATCATATTTCATTTTATTTTGCAAAAATATTTCTTTTTCAATTTTACTGCGTTAGTGAATATTTTTGCAGATTGCTCAGATGGTAGATTCAAACTGGAATGCAGTTGAAGACAAAATACGAGTGTGAGTGATATGTAGTAAGGTTATTAATGTAAAAACAATTGTGATGTAATCAAAATTGTATATGTATGGTGAGAGCTTGCATTTGTACTATTCAAGATTGTAATAAATATTCGTTTGAATAAAATTTCTGTTTGAATTCAAATTCCATTCAAATTTTGTGTAATTTATTTTATTCAACAAATATTTATTTAATCTATGAAAAATAGAATAGTACGTTAATAAATACATTTAAATGAATGTATATATGTTTATTATCATCAAACAAAAATCATATACTTGCATATTCCACAATCTCCCCTTTTTGATGATAACAAACATATATTTAAGATTTTGATTGTGTTAAATGTATTTGACCAATGATATACTCTAATTGCTCCCCCTATTTAAATGCTTCCTCTCTACATGATGTTCCCCCCTACATATATGCATCCAAATAGAAATATATAAATGAGCCTATATGCAAATGGAAAATTATTTGAACTTTTCTTGATTCTATTTGATAAAATCTTAACTTTTCTCTCCCCCTTTTGTTATCAGCAAAAGAATAATAGTGTTAGAGAAAAATAGAGATTAAGTGATTAATATTAATCCAACATTAAATTCAAATTGAATATACATATTAAACTTCAATAAAAAATCAAACAAAAATCATAACTACCCTTGTTAGGCGCATATTCCACTTTTAGAAAGAATGGAAATGATGTTCTGATAAAAAATATATAATTGTATCAACTTGTGGTATATTTATATCAGGAATTTGAATATCTACTAATCATGCATAACCGTTAGGACTTTTAAATGAGATTAGTAGTATTCCAATTTAATTTAAAAAATGAAATCAAGTATCTTCTAACCACGCATGACCGTGAGGACTTTTAAATGGGATTAGAATCAACTTGTCTATTTAATCAATTAATTTTGATATGCGTTCCATACATGCATAACCGTAAGGACTTTTAAATGAGCATGGAAGCACATAATCAAAAATCCAAGTAATCCACCCATGCATAACCGTGAGGACTTTTAAACGAGAGTGAATACTTTGGATATTTATTTATTTTTTAAAAAAATGTGATATGAAAAACAAATGATTCCTGATTATAGTACCACATATCGACAAACTATATTTGATATTTGATAAACAATGGTCGATAGAAATATGATAGATATAGAAATGGTCATGGAATCTTTACCCAACAAAAAGTTTGACAACTCTTGTTTGAATTCCTAAAGAAAATTTCCAAATATACTCTCTTGAGTAATGTATGTTAAATACCAACACTTATCATCTTTTCAATCACTATTTATCTTTTTGATAATTAGGAGGGAGTCGGATTAGTCAAAATTTGTCATTTAAAATCAAATAAAAAATGACTAATCTGAAGATATGGTCAAACATGATTTTCTCGAAGGGGTTATATGAAAAAATTTCTGCTATTTGAAAATTGTTTCAAGTGAAAAATATGCAGATATTTTCTTTGAAAAACGATGCTGCAAATGAATGTTTCAAAAATTAATCACGTTCCACTAGTAATTTTTCTATCAACTAGATTACCAGTATGATCTGCATCTGAGTTTCTCTTTTCAATCCAAATATCACTAACTAAATTTGATAGACCAGACCATGAAGTGTGCATAAGAAACTCAAACTCAAATTTTTAACAGCGAACAAGTCAGAATAAAAAAAATCATTATCTTTACCATATCTCAATATTGGCTGATTTCATTCAGAATATGGTGCAGATTATCACATAAATATACCTTCACCTGTTTTACCTTTACGATCATTTTTCGTGATTGCCCATTGTGATTCTGTCACCTTTGTACTAGGTTAAGGAACTTTGCTTTGTTGCCCATTGTGTTTCTGGAACAGCCGAAATCCAGAGAACACTGTTGTTGTTCCTTAGCCTGCCACCATACCTACACGATGAAAGATTTTTGTGACCTATTTGTTTTTATAGGTCCATGATTGTTAGTGGCAGAATATTTATGAATAAACAAACCCTTTGGAACCCAAACTTCTTTAGTCCTTTCATTCCTGATCCAATAGACATGAAATTTGTTTGTAGAATTCTTAGGAACCCAAACTTGTATAAATTTTGTTTTCTTGTTCCTATGACTACAATTTTCAACATGATGTCCAATTATATCACATCTACCAAAGACACTCTTACCTTTTGCACTATCATCAACTTGTGATTTCCCAAAACCTAGTCATTTTCTGTTGTTAGCAAAAATTTGATTTCCCAATAACATGTTGAATGATTTTTCTCCTCTTGAAAAGTTATTCAGAGATTTCTCAAGATTTTGGACTTTGGTTTTTAGTGTCGTGCTTTCAGTTACAAGTGAGGTGCATCTATTTATGAAATCCTTTTTCCTAGTGTCAATGGTTTCCTTAAGACTCAAGTTTTCTTTTTCAAGATTCTCAAAGCTATTCTTAAGTCTTGATAATTCCGAATCTAAAATTTTACATTTTTTACATTCTAGGTTATGAATATTTTCAAGTTCAGTTTCTAACCTAAAATTGTCATGAGCAAGTTCTCTCCGATCAGATTTCAGTTTTTCAATTTTAGATTCAAGAATATCAACTACTTTAGTGAGATCAGAACACATAAAAACAAGGTCTCTATAGGAACAGTCACCTACCTCACTAGATTCCTCTGATCTTACTTCTGAATCTGATTTTTCCATGAGACACAAGTTAGCCTCCTCTGAGCTGCTATCTGAAACTTCCTCTCCTTCTTCATCATCCCAAGTTGCTGCAAAAGCCTTCTTCTTCTTTTTCTTTCCTTTGTTGTTTTTGATAAGTGGGAATTCTTGTTTGAAGTGGCCAGGCTTGTTGCAGTTATAACACGTCAGTTCATTATCGGAGTTATCAGAATCTTTTGACCTATTACCCTTTGTTTTCTTCTTGCGTGGCTTGAATCTTGACCATTTTCTAAGAATATTGACAGCCACTGCAAGCTCTTCAATTGGATCTTCTCCTTCTTCATTGCTCTCTTGTTTGCTCTTTAAGGCAATCGTCTTTCTCTTTGGTTCGGAGTTGTTGCGTTCCTCCTTTGCTTTTAACTCAAGCTCATATGTCATCAAGTTACCAATCAACTCCTCCATGCTTAGTTTACTCAAATCTTTCGATTCTTGTATTGCCGTGACTTTTGCCTCGAAGCTCATCGGTAAAATTCGTAGCACTTTCCGCACAAGCTCTACCTCAGTGAATACCTTCCCAAGCGCTTTAGCGTTGTACACCAAAGTTGAAAAGCGTCCAAACATGTCCTTTATGCTCTCGCCTTTGTCCATCACAAAGTTCTCGTATTCATTACTGAATAGGGCTAGACGAGACTCACTGACTTGAGAAGTTCCTTCATGTGTCACCTCCAAGGTATGCAAAATTTCCTGTGCAGTTTTACAACGAGAAATTCTATTAAATTCATTCTTATCAAGAGCACATATCAAAGCAATCGTGGCTTTAGCATTTGTAGTTTTTAATCTCTTATCGTTAGCATCCCATCTATCCTTAGGTTTAGGAATCTCAGTATCACCAATGGTTATAGTGGGGGATTTATAGCCAGTTTCAATAATATCCCAAACATCATAATCAACAGAACTAAGATAAATACCCATCCTAACTTTCCAATAAGCATAGTCGTTTCCATTAAACATGGGTGGCATAGCAATAGATTGCCCCTTAGAAAAAGCATTATTTGGTGGATTCATGACTCTAGAGTTAAATAAAAATACCAGGCTTTGATACCAATTGTAGGATCTAGATTAACCCTAGAGGGAGGGTGAATAGGGTTATAGCAAATTTTCTCGATTTAAACGTAAAAACAAACTGCAGAAATAAATATGCTGAAAAGTAAATCACACACAAAATTTACCCAGCTTCGGCAACCCCTTCCTACTGCTGCATTCCCAGATTTCTATTAGAATTAAACAGTATCCCGCTTACAAACACTCTACTAGACTCGCAAACCCTTTTGCTCCCGCTCACAAAGACTCTCATAGACTCGCACACCCTGCTCCGCCTATAGAGTTTCACTTACTCGCAAACTCTGCTCCGCCTATAGAGTTTTGCAAACTCGTACACCCTGCTCACTGAACTAATTCTAGCTAGACAATCTGACACTACCTACAACCTAGGTGGTGATTTACCAATACTTTGACTCGAAAAGAAAAAAACTTAAAAAAAAAACAGTTTAAAACTAAAACCCTATTTGAATGTAAACCCAAAAACTAAATCCCCTTTAAACAAACAAGGCCGGCCCAATTGCTTTATTCTCTAGCCCGTTCCTTTTCCATCTTCAATTGCAAAAATGGCGGCCGATCCTTTGTTACAGAAATTAGGGTTTTCTGAATATGGAGGTTGCGACTGTAAATGCTAGATTCTCTTACTCTGTTGGTCTCACCTTCTCTGATTTTCGTTGCTTGGGCCCTTTCGCAGCTGCTCCTTTGATCGAGTTCACTGTTGCGGTATCTCTTTGCTGGTTTAATTTGCTTGAATTGAACTCGATGCCGATGATGAGTTTTGGTTTCAGTATTTATATGAATTCGAGACACTTGATTTCGTTCGTGTTCATTAACACGACATCATCACTTTCCTAATTTTTTACAACTTGATACACACGGCTTTCCTGATATATTTTTTTACTTGTTACTCAGGCTTTGATTTTCAAACGTTTGATTTATCTTTGGTTCATACGGCAGAAAATTTCCCTTTTTAGTTTTCTTTGACTTTTTCAAGGATACGAATTTGAGTCGAATTCTGACTTGGTTAACACCTGCTCTTGACATGGCTTCGGCCATCTTTGTGTTTATCCCTGTCTTCGTCTCTGGCCATCTTCACTGGTCTCCACTTGAACATTGCATTGTTGTTCACTGTTTACATCACTGCACTTGATATCATTGATCTGCATTTCTTTATTTCTTATGGGTTCACTGTTGCACTCGAGTGGTTTCAAACATGTGAGTTTTTGTTTTCTTTTGATGCAGCTGTTAGTCTGCATTTTTCGATTTCGAACTTGGACTTGTAGTTGTAATTGGACATGTTGGCACTGACTGTTGTCTTTGTGGTCTTCTCATTGCATATGAACTTGGTCTCTACTTGATGTTGTTTGCATTTGGTCTTGATCATACTTGATGTCATGATTTTCCTGGTTTCACTTGTGTACACTCTCGAGTTGCACACTGCTGCTTATACTTGTGTTCTTTGTTCATTGGACTGGCTGTTGCTAAGTTGATATACTTGTGATGCTTTTGTAGTCGAGTTGTATTCATGTACACTACTGCCTTGAACTTGATTCACTTCATGTTGTTGCTAGTTTGCCTTGTACCACTGTACTGTCTTATGAGACTGTCTCTGGACATTTTTGTACAACTTCATTGCATTTATGTCCATTGCATAGTCATTGTGACTTCACTGATTACATGTCATGTTGCATGAGTCACTTGCATTGGTGCATTGCCTTGATTGTTGTGAAGTTGTGCACTTGCCTGCACTTGTACTTCTGGTTGGTCTGCACTTTGGTTTATTGATGTTGCTTGTATTTCTAGTGTTGCCACTGTGTTTCATTTGCATAGCTCAGTGGTGCACTTGTTTGTGATTGTGTTGGTTGTGCACTTGCCCGGCCATTTCAACTGCACTTGTTCATTTGCACTGCTTCATCAGTTCATACTGATCTGTTTCCTGTCATGTTTTCTTTATTACAGTGGTCTGACTTGAACTTGATGACTTGAACTTGATGACTTGAACTTGATCTTTGTTGAACTTCTGGATGCACTTGTCATCTTCACTGTGTTGTACATTTGTGGTCTGTTCACCCAATACTGCATTTGCATTGTGATCTGATACAGTTTTGATTTGTCGAAGCTTTGCATATGAGTTGAGTCATGACAATAATGGCTTGACCGTTGCATTCAGTTTATTATGCCTTGTGTTGAGCCCAGTTTTAAAAACTCGGGCTTCACCTTGTGCTCGTGTCGTGATTTTCAATGTATTGCACGTGAGTTGAACCTGGCTTTTCATTTGGGTTTGACCTGTGCTCACCTGTCCCTGTAGCATTATCAAGTGTATATCGATATGCACGGCCTTGTGGCATGTACAGTGATACACTGTGCATGTCACATTGTTCGTGTATAATGAATTCAAATGTAAATTATGATGACGAACAACCCAAATAACCGAGGCAAATAATGTTTTCAAAAATCATATTTCATTTTATTTTGCAAAAATATTTCTTTTTCAATTTTACTGCGTTAGTGAATATTTTTGCAGATTGCTCAGTTGCTGGATTCAAACTGGAATGCAGTTGAAGACAAAATACGAGTGTGAGTGATATGTAGTGAGGTTATTAATGTAAAAAAAAATTGTGATGTAATCAAAATTGTATATGTATAGTGAGAGCTTGAATTTGTACTATTCAAGATTGTAATAAATATTCGTTTGAATAAAATTTCTGTTTGAATTCAAATTCCATTCAAATTTTGTGTAATTTATTTTATTCAACAAATATTTATTTAATCTATGAAAAATAGAATAGTACGTTAACAAATACATTTAAATGAATGTATATATGTTTATTATCATCAAACAAAAATCATATACTTGCATATTCCACATCGCTATCTTTCAACCCTGGGAACAGGGAACAAGGACGGTCTTCCGTACCAGCTCAACCAAATCCACCACTGGCTCAAATCCAACTGTCTCTGAAATTGGCTCCAGCTCAAAATATTCAACCAAAGGATCATATTACTAAAGTCACACACTTAGAGCGGCAAATGATGGATATGTAGAATCTCCTAAATGAAGTTCTATCCCACAGGTCATCCATGAAAGCTTTCACAACAGGAGAGGTAGTTGTCTCTCCTAGGGGAAACTTGAAAATCAACAGTAATGCCACGAAAAGAAAAACTAACATTTCCTCGTCCAAGAAGAAGGATCGTTTCTTATTGAAGGTGAACTATCAGGGTAGGATTCAAGAGGAAGACAAGGGCTGTTCTGCAAGCTCTACCTCAGATGGCTACGAACCAAATAAGAAAGACTACTTGAAGAATGAAGCTTACCTCAAAGACATAGAAGAGAAGGCTGTGAAGGATTTGTTGAATATTAAATGTAAGAGAACAGCAGACGAGAGCATAAATGATAAATGAGAGGGTTGCCCCTTTAATTGATGAGATAATGTCAGCACCTATTCCCTCTCACGTGAAGGTCCCTACAACGAAATGTCATTGCACATCTGATCCCGGCGACTATATGATGGTATTTTACAATCAAATGGATTTGTACAATGCTTCTGGTGCCGTTAGGTGCTGCCTTTTTCCAGATACTCTTCAAGGAGCTACGACCAAGTGGTACAAACATTATCGCGAGAACACAATCTATTCTTGAAAACAATTCCCTTATGAATTCTCAACTAAGTTCTACATCTGCGAAGACCCATCGATCGACTATGCAATGCTCGCCAGTATAAGATAGAATAACGACGAGTCATTGGGAGATTACTTCAAGAGTTTTAATGCTGAAGAGCTTTGAAAGGTAAGGGAATAAACGGCAAGGACAAGCTTATTGCAGTTCATTCAGGCCTTATAGTCAATTCCCCTTTCTGGAATGAATTATTCATCCATGATTACCGAGATTTACAGGACTTTCATTTTCAGGCTGACAAATTCATCTGGATGGATGAATTCTACAATTCTAAGAAAAAGTATAATCAGAGGAGGGATAGTGGAAAATTCAGCTCGAAAAGGATTTACAAAAATTTTAGATCGGAAGATGCTAATGCTAACGCGGTGGCGTTAAATAGACCAATCTCGTACATTTATGTGATGGCTCAAGACAAGGTCAATTTCTCGACCTCGTTCAAAGCTCGAAATTATATAGAGCAAAAGAAAGGAGATAACGACTATGCTTATCACAAGGTAAACGGTCACAGAACCAATGAGAGCAAAGTGCTAGCATGGATAATTCAAAAACTAATTCTAGAAGGACGGCTAAAGGAGTTTGTGAAAAACCCACAATGGACTTCCTTGTCGGAAACTGAGACAAGAAAACCTGCTAGTACCACTGTTAATGTGATTGAAGATGAAGATCCATTGAACTTGAGCCTACCCCAAAATAGAATCGACGTTATATATGGCAGACCACATCCTATGGGCCGAAATCAGAATGTCACAAGTAGATACATTCGTAAATCTAGGAAGGATGTGTTTTTTATGCAAGAAGAACCACCACTTAAGAACTAAAGTATAAAACCAACATGCACACTTTGGTGATCAATCCCAGGAGTTGAGAAGGGAACCATCACTCCTAAAATGAACCATTGATGATCACGGCTCAGATAGGATCCTCAGTGGTTACAAAGATCATGGTCGACACTGGAAGCACGGTAAAGGTGATCTTATGACATAAATTTAATCAAATGGGGATCTCTAAAGACAAACATGAGCCTAGTCCTTAACCCATCTTCAGGTTCAACAACAAAGGAACAACACCACTAGGACAAGAAGCTCTCGATATAGCTGGGACTCCCTCCATGCACTCTGTTTTTGAAAGAACTTTTGTAATCATTGACCAAACATCATTTTACAATGCTTTCTTCGGACGTCCAGTGCTAGATGAAGTGGACGCTTTTGTCTCACCTAAATATCTGATACTCAAATTCCTTCCTACTAATGGCTAAGGAACTATCTGAGGCGAGCAATTCGCATCAAGGGAAATTAACTTTGCAACTTTGTAACAATATAATAGGGAGTTTAGTTGTAACTTTGATTCTTCTATTACTTTACATCCTTTGGATGATGGGTTTCTACATCCATCATTCGAGGTGAAGGAAAAATCTAATAGAACTAACAAGCGTACTGCAAAAAGATGTTTTGCAATTTATGGAAAAAGGAAGAGAAAGGATACCAACTCAATAGAGGAAAGCGAAATTATTACCGAGCTAGATTGCCGAGGAGAGGTTGAAAGAGTTAAGCCAGTTGATAAACTGAGGAAATTGTAATAGATTCTACTGATTATACCAAAATGGTCAGAGTGGAAAAGATCTCGAGAAGCACTTAAAATCAAAATTGGTGGAATTCTTAAAAGCCAATAAGGATATTTTGCTTGGACCCACTCTGACATGATTATAATTGACAAAACCATCATGTGTCACGCCCTAAATATCAATCTAAACATCCCTTTTGTCAGGTAAAAGAAGAGGCAATTCGATAAGTAAGGACCGACGCCTTAAGGTATGAAGTCAAGAAATTGCAATAAAATGGGTTTATCCGAGAAGTCTTCTATCCTGAGTGGTTGGAAAATACAATTTTGGTCAAAAAAAATCTAATGGGAAGTGGTGAACTTGCATGGATTATACGGATTTAAACAAAGCTTGTCCAAGGGATTTACCCACTGCCAAGGATAGACCAATAGGTCAACACAACTAGTGGACATAAGCTGCTCTCCTTGATGGATGCCTATTCTGGATACAATCAAATCCCTATGTTTAAACCTGATGACGAGAATACCATTTTCATTACAGATCGTGGAACCTATTGTTACAAAGTTATGCCATTTGGGTTGAAAAATGCTAGGGCAACTTACCATAGATTGGTTACCAGATGTTTAAAGATCAAATCAAAAGAAATATGGAAGTTTACGAAGATGACATGCTGGTAAAATCTCAAGAGGCAAAGCATCATCTTGAAGATCTGGATGAAATGTTCAAAGTACTCCGACGGTATCAAATGAAATTCAATCCCCAAAAATGCAATTTTGGAGTTCATTCTGGAAAATTCTTAGGCTATATTATCAGTGCACAAGGAATTGAGGCTAGTCCGCAACAGATTGAGGCCATTAAAGATATGGCAGAGCCTAAGACAAGTAAAGATGTTACGAATTTAAATGGAAAGTAGCAGCACTAAGTAGGTTTATTTCAAAGGCCACCGATGAGTGCATCCCATTCTTTGAGGTAATAAAGAAGAGGAAAAATTTCAAACCGGTGAAGATTGCACAAAGGCATTTCAAGAGTTGAAATTGCATTTGGAAAAATCTTCAATCTTATCAACTCCGAAGATGAGGAGGATCTATTCTTGTACATGGCAATCTCGAAGCACGCGACAAGCTTAGTAGTGGTTAGGAAAACAAATTGATTTCAACTATCGATTTATTATGTAAGCAGAAGGCTGAACCATGCTGAAATCTAATATCCGGTTATTAAGAAACTAGCATACCATTTAATTCTAATGCCCTGAATGCTGGGTTCTTACTTTCAAGCACACTCGGTGAAGGTATTGACCAACTTTCCATTGAAACAAGTCTTTAGTAAACCTGAAACCTCTGGAAGACTGATTAAGTGGGGAATTGAGATAAGTCAATATGATATAGAATATCAAACCAGACCGGCTATAAAGGGACAAACATTGGCTGACTTCATTTATTAATGTACAGGATTCATTTTAGAGCAATCCAAAAAGGAAAAGGACTTGAAATCCAAGTGGCGGTTATTTTTTGACGGCGCCTCAAATGAACAAGGGGCCAAAGCAGGATACATAATAATTACCCATGATGGACATAGACTTCATTATGCTATGAAATTGGGGTTTTCAACGACTAATAACGTGGCTAAATATGAATCTATAGTCGTGGGATTGACCTTAGCTTTATGACACAAAATCCCAAGGATTCAAATATTCAGTGAATCCCAATCAATGGTCAATCAAATCAAACAAGTATACAATATAAAGGATCCCAAACTCAGTCAGTATGTGAAAAAGGTATTAAAAACGTTCACGCTTTTCAAAGATTTCTCTATACACCGAATACCATGGGGAGGCAATTCTCAAGCAGACTCATTGGCTAAGTTGGCAAGTTCAAAAGGAGCCCCTAAAACTGGAATTGTGCTTATGGGATTTCAGGCTAATCCTAGTATAAAGGAAAATAAACAAGAGAAAACTAATGAGCTACTAGTATTGACCCGATCATGGGCTATATCACAAGAAGTGGGGGAAACGGATCAGGAAATGCCAAGTGAAGAATCCGCAGCTCCAATAATGGAAGAATACCGTGGAAACATTTAGATGGCCTTGATTATGAGTTATATTGTCAATGGGACACACTACCTGCAGACAAAATAGAGGCACGAAAACTAAAATGGCAAGCCCAAACTTTACCATTATGGATGGAGTTCTATACAAGAAAGGATATGCCCTTCCTTATTTGCGATGTGTAAAACCTGAAAGCGGATTGAGAATACTAAAGGAAGCCTACGAAGGACTTTGTGAAGATCAATCCAATGGGATCAAATTGGCCAAAAAGATAATGAGACCAATATTTTATTAGCTACAGTTAACCTACTAAGTAATCGAGTATGTTAAAAGATGTGAAAAGTGCCAACACTACTCGAGGATACAACATCTTCCTCTGAGTCAACTAACCTCCATCACCGCCTATGTCCATTCGATATTTGGTGAATCGATTTAATCGGACCTCTTCCAATCTCCAAAGTGGAGCGAAGTATGCTGTAGTGGCAATTGATTACTTCATAAAATGGGTCAAAGCAGAACCGCTTCCAAAGATTACCTCTGTGAAAGTGCTAAGATTTGTCTTTAAGAACATTGCCATATGGTTTAGGATACCTTACAAGATAATATCTGATAATGGATCCCAATTTGAAAGTGAAGAATTTTCACGATTTTACCATA
Organism: Allium cepa; assembly: GCA_030765085.1. Classification (NCBI taxonomy): domain Eukaryota; kingdom Viridiplantae; phylum Streptophyta; class Magnoliopsida; order Asparagales; family Amaryllidaceae; genus Allium; species Allium cepa. Next base: position 365,716,117 of record CM060929.1, on the reverse strand, counting down.
AGAATGATATCGTAAAAAAATTCTCTTATGTCACTCATCCAAAGGCCAATGGAGCCATTGAGGCTGCTAGTAAAACAATAAAGACGATCTTGGAAAAGAGACTAAATAAGGCAAAGGGGAATTGGGTAGAAGAATTTCCCCTAGTTTTGTGGGCTTACAATACATCCATTAGAACAGCAACAGGTCATACTCCGTATTCGCTAACATATGGCTGTGAAGCAATACTGCCAGTAGAGATTGAAGTCTTCTCGTCAAAGGATTACCTACGCCTTCAAACCAAATCAAGAACTCGATTCACGAATTAAGAGATGAAGCAGCCCTAAAATTGGCTGAATACCAAAGGAGAATATCAAAGTACTATAACTCAAAGGTAAAAATGACTACATTCAGACAAGGAGATTTGGTACTTAGAAGAGTAACGGCAATACAAGAAACCCATCAGGTGGGCCATTGGGACCAAATTGGGATGGTCCACTAATAATTTTCAAGGAAACCTCCCAAGGCCTACAAGTTATGCCATCTTGATGGTAACATGGTACCGAGAACTTGGAATGCAGAACATTTAAAACCATATTTTCTGGCTCTGAATGAATAAGGCATTTTCAGGAACGACTCTACTATGATTCGCTAAGAAAATTCGACACAGTCGGGAGTAAAATTATCCCTAAACTTAGACTACCTAAAATGGTAGGCTACCAATAATGGTAGAAAACCCTTGGTCGCGCCAAGATGGCCAGGTCAAGGAACCTCCTGGAGGTAGGGCGTAAGACTTTTGTCGCGCCAAAGTCAGAAATGGCCAAGCTAAAGCAGCACAAGCCATTATCCGCATCAAGCTATGGCCAGGATAAGGCACCTCCTGGAGGGAGGACGGGCAATCTCTTGGCCCCACCATGCTATGACCTGGCTAAGGCACTGAATAAGCCCTTAACCGCACCATGATATGGCCTGGTTAAAGATCCTCCTGGAGAGAGGTCGGGTAAGTCGTTGGGCCCTACTTGAGAATAAGCTAGCCGAGCACACCGAAAACCTAGAAGAAATGTCCAGCGGACTAAGAAAATTCGCTGCTTGAAATGGACACCGCCTAAAATCGCAACCGATAGAAATTGGTAACGTCTAAATTGACAACAGACTAAAATGGGCACTTCTTGAAATAAGCATGAGAATCAAACAAAAGAGTGCTGGCCTGATATAGGCCAAAACAAATGGATAAAGAAAAATCAGGCCTGAGAAAATAAAAGCTTGCAAGATATCATCAAAGCCTGAAGATGGCACATTCGACAAAAGAATCAGAAAGAATTGACTTCTCCTCATGAAAATCTGCCAAATTATTTTTTTGGTCTTCTATTATTAATTACTAGAAATTATTTGATGGACTTCTATTATTAGTTACCAGAAATGGTATTCTGGTCTTCTATTATTAGTTACCAGAAATGGTATTTTGTTCACCTATAATTAATTATACTATGGTTTTCTATTATTAAATACCAAGTGTGGGTATTCTGGTCTTCTATTACTTATTACCAGCTATGGATTCCTGGTAAATATGGATTTCTTGTCTTCTACTGCTTATCACCAAAAACGATCTTATGATATTCTATTATTGAATGGCAAAACAAGTCAACAGAACATCTAATGGTTACAACCAAAGATAATCTCCTGGACCTTCATTATTAATATCAGAACAAATGATCTAACTGGTATTCTAGTCCACTCTCCTTATAACCGGATTGATATGGGATTTTAGCCATCTACAATGATCAAGATGATTCTGGTCTCCCTATTATATTTTGATGTGGTATTTTCGGCCGTTATTGTCGCAAGATGTGAACTTCTAAATTGTCTATGTATAGTCTTTTGAGATTCTATTACTAAGACAAAATAGGAAATAATTATTATCTGGCAAGAAGCTAAATTCCGACCATCAAGACCCTAATCTGGGACTTCAAATACGTATGGTCATTATAGGTTATGAATGTGCAAAGAGTAAATCTTTCGTTAAAAAAGGATCAAAGTTAAAGGTCTACCAAAATGAAAAAGAACTTGTAGTATGAACTAACCATACAAATATTATTAGATGTATTGCAAGAATACGGTAACTATTTGAAAATCTTAGAATTTTTGTCATAAAGAACAAAAGTCATATAAGGGGGGCACTAAATGTTAACCATAAAATATGGATAGGAATAAAGAAGGCCTTTCAGAAAGCTTCCGCATGAATAAAAAGTAACAGAACAAGACTTCCACAAGAACGAAGGAAAGGTAGTTCCGACTAAGACGATATGCCCATCCCACGAAAGCCAAAGGAAAGAATTACTAAAGCACAACAAAGAGGTTAAGTATAGAGCTGTCAGGCACCTTGCGGCTTGGACGGAAGGTTAATTCTGCAGTCATTCATCGTAAAGTGTCAAAGTCCTATCCCAACCCTACTTCATGAACATTCACCTAAGACAAAAAGGGTAATTCCACGTGGAAGGTTCATAAGAAATGAATCCGCACTCAGAAGACTACCATACGAAAGGAAGACCATCGTACTTGATTTGGCAAAAGAAGGCCCCACAGGGGAGATCGGCAGTCAATAGAAATCATTCTGCAACTGTTAGCACCTAAATTCATCACCGAAACCAGGTTTTGATGAGGAACAGAGATCGCTGAAAGATCTTTCGAAAGAGTCGAAGGGATGCTTTTGGAAAAGTCAAGGAGGCTTCCGCAACCAAGGTTCCACATAGGATGGTTCCACCCACAAAAGACTTTCCACTGAGTATAAAGACCTTCACCTTGAGTTCTGCATAGGAGGGTTCCACAGAAGAGAACTCAGCGCCAACGGAAGATGTTTCTCAAGCATCGCATTTGTGGTAGAGCCTTCCGCAAGTGATGGATCTGCATTGCAGGTCTTAAGCAAGAGACATCAATGTCATGTACAAATATCACCTTCTACAAATCCAACATGCCGCCTCATTCAAAAGAACCTTTCGATGGGATCGAAATGATGCTTCAGCAATAGAAGATTAGATCATTGGATGTAAGGCAATGCCAGTCAAGCACTTCAAGAGACCACTTACAACCTTTCGATCGAGTCAAAAGGTCTCCTTATGCATTAAACAAGCTATCATTTTGAGCTAAAAAGTCAATTGATCAAAGTTATAGGTGTCGCATACCTACCTTCCAATGAGGATGAAAGCATTTAGATATGTTCAAATGGCTATAAACCAACCTTTCGGCATGTTAAAAAGGTCACTCTTTCGTACCAAGCCAGAAGGATGCATGCAAAAATAGACTTCTGACGTGATAGAATTGGCTTCTGCGAAAGCAGGGCCAACCAACATTTATAAATAATACCCTAAGGGTCCGAATTTGAGGATCGACTTTTCGATTCTGTTCTCATTCTATAACTTTTGCTCCCGCTCACAACATTTGTAACCCTAATTTAGAAATCAAATTGGGTATTTTCTTCTTAAACATTGTATCAAACTTCATCATGAGAATATAAAGAGAATTATGGCTGTGATCAACTTTAAATTTGTGGATGATCATGATAAGGCTTAATTCAACATTAACAACTGATCATACATGATTTATTTCTTATCTTCTTTGTTCATTCCGAGTAGATGTCATGGAACCATCATGGGATATTTCCACAAGTATATTTTCTCATATATTAAATTCATGGTTTCTGCCACATAAGGGAAATGAAACTAGTGACTTAATAGACATACGATATCATATCCCTGATACGGTTTCGTGACATATCATATCAACTCTTATTTTTATCTAAACATGCTAGAATGATGCATACTTTTCCAAAGGGATTCAAATAGCCAAAAAACCATCGAGAAGGTCAGAAGGGGCGCCTTTCAAAGATGTCCACCTTTGAACAACAGAATGAATACCTTCTGGAAGGAAGAATTCGATCGTGAACACCATGTTGCGATCTTGTCGAATCTAATAAAAAGGCAAATAAAAGAGGTTTCGACGAGGTCGACAAGGGTTTCGGCTCTAGCACCTTTCTACCCATTAAATCTAGAAAATTTGTCAAAGACAAAAGGGGGAGTTTTATCACTCATTCCTTCGGCTATTATGAATTAGAGAAATATATAGGTTTCGCTGGCGACGAAAGGGGTTACGATGGAGATATTAAAGTTCACAATTGAATTCAAGCTCAATTTTCTCCAAACCATTTCATTAATAATTCCTTCTTTGCCTTCTTTTGGATGCTTTGTTCATTGACCATATCAAGGGTTGAAATATCAAAACATGATCAACGATCAAAGCACTAATAGGGGTGTTGACGATATTTATCATTAACATATGTATATAACAGTTTCTCTTTTACAAGTATCATGATACAATATATATATTGTTCAGTTGCGATTGCGAAATTTTGTATTGTTTTAGTTTCTTTTCTCTTCTTATTCTCATGTTCTTTCTTATTTCTTTCCCTTAACTCATCCATCTTCCCATTCGATTTAGTTTTATACATGTGTGATTTATTATCATCTTGAATTGTACTAAAAAGCAGGCTCTTATACACATCCCACAAAATAAACTTATCCAAAATAGTTATAAATAAATAAGAACAAATTCATTCAACTATTACTAGTGCTTCATGCAGCGACAATGTCAAGGGAAAAGAAAAAGACAACAGTAAAAACAACCATCATCTAATCATCATTGAAGTTGGTCATTTCTACCTGAAAAATAAAAGGTAGAAGAATTAAGACAATATTAAAAAGAATGTAAGAAAACGTTCGTAACAACCATAAATGCAGGATCAAGTTCAAAAGCATTAGAGGTGAAAGGAATAATAAAACAGAATACTAATCTGTAATTTGATCCGTGTAAGCAGCAAGATGTCCTGGTGCTGGATTTAAAACCATGTCCATTCTGAAAAAGGAGAGGAATATAATCTTAGAGGAGAGGCAGAAAAATAATTCTGATTCTGCTACTTCTTTTATTTCAACTTTTTTCTTCCTTCTCACGCATGCTTCCAATACAACAAAATGACTACATATTCATATTGGACTACAAACCCTTACAAGTAGACATAACTCTTTAGATAAACATCTTCTCATTTTAATGAACATGACTCTTTACTGAAAGGACACGACTCTTTGCTTCAATAGATATGACAATATACTTCAATAGACACAGCTCTTCGCTTCAATAGCATGACAATTTAGACATGGCTCTTCACTTCAATAGAGATGACTCTTAAACTTATCATTAAATTTTTGTTTATCCCGACATTGCCTTTTGTAAACAAAAATTCATTCGAACTCTCGATGCAGTAAAATTCCTAAAAAACATAGGTCCTCCAATGGGGTTTGTAAATATCACTATTTTGTTCTTCACTTTTTTCAACGAATCTGGGAGGTTGCTTAATATAAATTTCACCTTGAAGAAAACCGTTCAAGAAAGCTAATTTTATATCCATTTGGAATAGTTTCCAGACATTTTGAGTAGCAAGAGAAATTACCAATCAAACTGTATCAATTTTACAAACATAAGCAAATACCTCATTGAAATCTTTACCTACCTTTGCTTGTATCCTTTTGTAACCAATCGTGCTTTGTTCTTATTAATGGAGCCATCTTAATTGGTTTTGTTTTGAACACCAACTTTACATCGATGGTAGATTTGAGTGAATGTAACGTAGTAAGCTCGCATGTGTCATTTTTTTACACTAGACTTGAATTCTTCCTTCTTTGCATTGATTAATTTTTCATCTTTTGATATTTGTCATAAGTGACAAGATCCTACAAAGAATGTGAAGTATAAATAATCTATTGTGATCATTTTTTCAGTTGCATCATAAATTCCTTTCAAAGTTTTCTTTCTTCTTCCTGGCATTGATGGTGAATTATGATGTGGTTCAACACCATTGTCATTATCAGGTAATAATGGTTCAACACCATCATAAGTGTCATGCTCCAAAGGTTCTTCTCCTTAAAGGTTAATAATTTGTCATCCTGTCCTTCCGAAGAATCTGAAAATTCATAGCAGTCATTTTCATCAAAACAAACATCGTTGCTAATCGTAATTTTTTTTGATATTAAGTTATAAAGATTGTAAGCTTTAGTTCTTTGGCTATAGCTAATGAAAATTCATTTCTCGGATTTATCATAGAGTTTCGATCTCAATGCATCTGGAATGTGAGAAAAGGAAAGACCACCTAAAGTTTTTAAGTGACTAGCATTTGAGTTTTAGCCATACCAAACCTCATTTGGAGTAGAGTCATCTATTCTTTATCGATGACCTGTTAATCAAGTGAAGTGCATAAGATACCACTTCAATCCATAAACCGATCGTAGGTTTTTCTTTTCTCACATGCATCTCACCAAGTTCATTATTGTCTAATTCTTACAATCCGCGAACACAATTTTGTAGTGGTGAGTACTAAATCGTTAATTCATAATGAATTCCATGGTCTCAGCAAAAATCTTCAAGTAGAGAAAACATAAATTCTCTTCCACAATCACTTCTCAAATTCTTTATTTGAAAACCAAAAGATTTTTCACCTTGAAACTTGAACTCTTTAAAATAAGAGAAAGCTTTTGATTTTATTTTCTTAACACAACAAACCCAAGTTTTCCTTGTGTAATTATCCATAAACAATATAAAAATGCCTACTGCCTTCAAGCGACGGTACATACATAGGTCCACAAAGGTCGATATGGACAAGCTCCAAAGGTGATTGTGAATGCACTTAGATTTAGTTAGGAATGAGTGACGGTTTCATTTTCCCAACTGTCATTCCTCGTATAGCTTATTAATCAACTCAATAATAGGAAATCATTGGATAATGTTTTTGTTGGATAGCTCCTTCAAACTACAAAAATTTAGAAGACCAAACCTATCATGCTATAATTTGGAAACTTCTGTATTAGAAGTAGTAAGGTAACACGTACCATTAATAACATCGAGCTTGATAGGAAATAGATTGTTTGATCCCAAAACAATCTTTGTAATGTGTTGATTGTTTTTCTTTGCACATATCTCTAACAAATCGAAAATCAAATCCTTTCTTTAGTAAGTGACCAATGCTGAGAAGATTATTTCGCAACCTTGGTATGTAAAGTACCTATGACGTTGTCTTGACTTTGTCAGTCTTTGTTTAAAAGAGATTTCTCCAACACCATGAATTTTGTAAGACTTAGCATCTCCAATGGTAAGCTGGCATGAAAGTTGAAAATAGATTTTGGTTTTCAGTCATAAATCTGCATGCTCCATTATCCAAATATCGTATATTTACAATGTTTCCTTTAGATGCAATCAACAAATTTCTATTTTTTACCTTCCCTTTCATGCAAAAGTGGCTATGAGTTTCTTTTTAGAATGTTTTTCCTAAAAATTATTTTCTTTATATCCAGCCTATGATAATAGGTACATTCAAAGTATGGTTTTCTATCTTTGTATGTCCCTGGTCCTCTACCTCTTTGAGAATTATGGAATGATTGTTTTTCCACTCTTTTGGATTCCTCATTTATTTTATCTTTAATATATTGATCTAAGAAATGCCTTTCATCACTTCCACTATGACCTTGCCATGTCCATGATAATAATTATGACCTTTCATGAACATTACTTAGGATTTTAAAGTTTGGGCATGTAAAAGATTTGCTTGAGTGCTTCTTTGTAGAATTCTAGCCTCATGAGCTTCTAATCTTCCTTCCAAACCATCTACGAAGATTGATTGAAGATCATTTGATTCTTCAATAGCAACCAATATATGGTTAAATTGAATTGGTCAAATCAGTGTTAATTAAGTAATTGTAACATTTGACTTGTAAATAATAATGAATTCATTAATGTGATTTAAAGTAATTGTAACGGTTGTAAGTTACTATTTAATTGGTCTATTAATTTAGTTGTAAATGTTAGATTTGGGTATAAATTTGAATATAAGGAAATAAGGGTAAGTGTGGTGCGAACAAATGAATTAGTGTATAATCTATGGTAAATGAATGAATTTAACATTTTGTAAGAAACTACGATAATTGGAGAAAATGATAAACTTGAATGTAATAAAGATAATGGTAACAACTTTTATAAGTTTTCCATTTAGGCTATAAAATGAATTGGAAATCAATTGTATTCAAATGTAAATAAATGTTCATTAATGAGAGTAAGAATTATAATTGTAAAGTGTGAATGTAATAAAGCAATGGGAATGCAGATTTTATTCATAAGATAATATGAAAGAATGAAACCTATCTGAATGAATTAATTCAGGTTTCAATCATAATAAATGTATACATTTGACAAATTTAGTATAATTGAAAACAATAGTTAATACAAAAGAAAGATGGATATCTGAATATATATTAATGTATTGAAAGATAAACGCATATTAATGAGGTTTGTATAGTAGTATAGACTTAATAAAAATGGATTAGAATTGAATCTAATCCGTTTATTTGAGATTAATTATAACTTATGGGAATTCAATTCATAACAAATAGATTTATGGTAAGAGAATGAAATTAATTACTTTGCTAATTGAAATTTGGATGAATAGGGAAGTTATTAATATATTAGTATATAAACCAACGTTAATATGGATTTATTGGAATTTAAACTTATACCTTTTAAATTAGATAAAATACAATATTTACACGCAATGACTTTCTATATTTTATTTTCTATTTCCCTATGTTTGTTTCTCTAATTTTTATTTTCTATTTTATTTGTATAAACTTTGAATATATTTATTTGATTTTTGATTGATTTTACTTTTTATAATAGCTTAGAAATTTCAAGAGATATAGGTTACTTGTTCTGTTTATTTGTTGCCATTTCATTGCATGCAAACAAAGAAATTTTTTTAGGCAAGATTCTTTCTCCTTAAATTGTTCCTTTTAATTTGCTAGCCTTTAAGTGTGACATATAACTTAATAATTAAAGCTAATTAATATGGAATTTTAATGCCTAACCCTTTAATTTCAATAAATTTTTATTTTATGAAATGAATATGTTTGTATAATAAATGATGTCCTTTGAATTGATAAAATGAAATACAATTTTAATGGTACATTTTGTAATAAATGTATGTAGCCTAAAATCATAGTTTAATTGATGCCTAAATGAACAAATTTGCAAAGAAATTGATTGTTATATTTACTGATAAATTACTTTATTTATGAAATGGAAATGTTTGGAAATTGAATAATTATGATTCAAGTGGAAAAGTGTATCTTCAAAATATGACTTAATTTGATAATTCGAAATTTGGTTTAAATTGAAATTGTTAAGTTAAGTAAATAAATGGGAATTTAGTCTTATTTATGAAGTGGGTATTTTAAAATAAAGTGGTAAGTTAATTGTTGTTATAAAAAAGTAAAAGAATGTGTTTTTTGACTTAATAAATGAATTATAGCTTAATTTGGATATTTATTGATAAAATTTTGTTTTATAAAATCATAAGTTAAATGATATCCAAATGAATATTTTTGAAGCGGGAAATGTGATTTTATAAGTTAAATTGGCTAAAAATTAAAATTTTAATGGAGCTGAAATATACAATGTTTTTGGAAAGTTTATAATTGAATGACTAAACTTATAAATGCTACAACTTTGAAATGAATATTATTTGACATTGAATTTAAATAGTTAATGAATCTTGTTTAGAAGATATTAACATTGAATTAGATGGTCTAAATAAATATGTTTCAAAATGTTTGATTTCAGAGTTGTTATAACTTGAAAGTAATATAGCATTGGAAATGAAATTATTGGAAATTGTATTTAATTAAGAATTGTTTTTAAATATATAAATTTGAACTTATGGAAATTGAAGATTTAAGAATATGACTTTATAAAGTGGTCTGATTTAAGATGATTTAAAGGAATATTTCCAGTTTAATAAATTGAAGGAAATATTCAGTGATTTGGAAATTTGAGTTTTATTTAAATGATATATTGATTGGGATTTTGAATTTAAATGACATATTATTACTCGGTTTTGAAATGAAACAATATAGTATTTAGATTTGAAAATGGATATTTCCTTGGAAAGTAGAGTATTTGATTTTAAGTGGTTTGAAATAAATATCCATGGGTGATAATAACGTTGGGTTGTTAAAGAGACCAGGATCAGAAGTTGTCATACTCTCTGTCAACTCCGAAAACCACTTTAACAACCATGTACGCGGAGGAAATTTTAGAATGAAGTAGGATGGCGGCGTCGTTCCTTTGAGGTGTATACGTGGACCCGACTCTCGTGAGTTGGCATAAGGTGGCTAAAACAGGAGCGATTCTGGGCCAGTGAGGTAGCTCCTCTTATCGGACACACTCCTTCGATATTATATTCTGACTTGGAGATTCATTTGGTGGCCACTTTTGATTTTTGATTTTGGGGGTGTGGCTCGAGGTGGGCGGTAGCTGCGCGCTATGCGTCACCACCAGTCCGGATAGTAGTTGGTATATCTACTCTGACATTGCCTCGTTGTGCCTTGTCACCTACCCTAGCGCGCCTTGTACGAGTTTGATTTGTGTCATGCCTATGGAGTATCCTCTGGTACCCTCCCGATCAGGAGGTATTACGGTACTTTATAGACTACTTGCACTATTACGTGTTAAGGTGGAAAATGTAAAGCCTTAACTCTATTTAAAAGTAAGTTTATTTTACTTATAGACATTATTATAATAGAGAAATATTACTACGTAGTAAATAGTTTAACGGATCCTTAGAGGATGGGCGGTCCAAGCGTCCTTTAAGTTACTTGTACCTTATATTACAGTCCACTAGAGTTGGTTTACATTGTATAAGTATGTATGTCCTGACTCGAGTGTTTTGTGTTTTGCTTTACGTTCGGGTCAGACTGAGTGATACAACATTTGAGACTCACCTTCGGAGTTGGAGTTTTGCTTGAAGATCCAGCTATCTATTTCATTCCAGTTATCCAGTTGATTCCGGTGATGTATTCTAATTTGTACTTGATTATCATATCGTGACTTCTATTGTGTCTTGTTTAACTCTGATGTATTTATATAGTAGCTTCATGAACTACTATTTCTTTACTTCCGTTGCATTATATTACTCTATGTCTGTGATATGTGATTTATTTCTTTACTATATATTCTGAGTTTTTCCAAATTTATTTTTTACAATTCGGTATTTTGAGCAATTCAAATCCGACATGTGTGGATGCGAATGGTTGAAAATATCGGGTCGTTACATTTGGTATCAGAGCTTTGTCTCTAGGAAAACTTAGCATATATGGTAAATTTATTTACAGAATCACTTTCATTCGAGTGTGAATCTCTTCCTTTTTGACTCTATCTCCTTTGAATGTCGGAACGGTCCCTCGGTTCCGAAATTCATTCTTGTCTCTCACTATTCGTATTCTTTTGAATTCTAGAGCATTCCATAGCTCCACTAAACGACTTGTAAAGGGGTGAAACTCATTTACAATTGGCATTGATTCACCGGAGATTTCTAAATATCCATGGTTAGATGCTTGTATCTCTTGTTGTCCCGAATTCTATCTCTAGAGATCGAATGTAGATTTGCCTTAGAACTCCACATCGATCTAATTCTTGAAGTCATGGTTGACCCGGTTAAGATTGCCCGCGATTTATATAAGCTTATCCATTTCCCTACTATATTATTTATCATCTTATCTTTTGTTTCCAACTTATCTTCAAATCAGAATTCTCTTTGATTTGAGTCAATTAAATTTGAACCCCTATTCTTGCTTTGTAAAGCTATATTAAAAATGTTTTATATATTGTGTTGTTTCAGTTGTTGAAGTTTATTTGGGTTTCTAATCGATTCGTCTGACCGATGTTATCGATAGGATCTCCAAAACACTTGAACAGAGCAAACAGACACAGTATTGTTTTCAAACTTAGTAAATGAATAAATTTTGTATAATTATATTATATATAAGTATAATTTTCTGAATTTTGATAGTTAATTGTATTGGATGTTAAGAAATAGTATTTGACTTTGTATGTAGCTTGTAAACCATTTGCTTTTGTCCCATATGTAAATAATTAAACTGTAAAACATGGCTATAAATTAATATGGAAATTTAAATGAATTTAAAACAAGAGACTAATAATTTAATTTCCGACGGTTTCAAACTTTGTTTAAAGTTTAAAGGGTGTATTATTTCAAGTAGAAATTATTTCAAAGGAGATTTTGATTTGTAAATCAGTGCTCTTTTCTTTGTCGTTGGAAAATAATTTCGGTGATGACTGCAGCATCATCGACATTCATTTTTGAGTTTCGAAGTGAAGAGACCATTCTGTAGTTTTGCTACAGTCTTTCTTTGAAGAATTAAGTTGATTTGGATTTCTAAATTATGACTTGACTTAAAATATATGTGATATATGATTTAATATTTAATTTGATATATATTGGGTATACTTATTTATCTCTAAAATAGTTAAAGTTAATCGAAAATTTAATTCTTAAATCTTCTCTTGATGGATAATGTCAATTATTAAATGGAATCAAAATTTTGAATAAATATTTAAGCTTTAATAATTTAATTGGGAAATTTTTTATTTGTATAATACTCAATTGATTCCAATATAACTTACCTAAATTATTCAGATGTTAACAATGTAATTGGATGATATACAATATAAAAGGATTTTATAAATAAAATTTAAATGTTTATAATAAATGTTATACACTTAAATTTTAGTTATAAAAAGGATTAATTGAGGTAAATAAAATAAAAGGTTAATTGAATAACTTACAATATAAAGTGGTGTTAAAGGAAATTTTTAAATAAATTGGTATATTTTATTCAAATTAATTAATTTTGAAAATTTATTTGTTTATAAAGTTATTGTTTTTGAATAAGATGTATTGTTTACTTAATTCTTTCTTTCCCCTCTTTTTCCTTTTCGGGGACGAAAAGTTTTGAGTGGGGGAGAGTGTAACAACCCGTAAATTCTCAATAATATAATTTGTTGATTTAATACGATTTTGGTAATTAAAATTGGAAGAATAAAGACTTTGTAATTTAATAGTGAAACAAACATTAAAATGAAATGTAACAATGTAATTAAAGCTAATTATGAAATTTCAACTAATTGAAATAATACAAATTATTGCACTTAGTTATAGATTTGAATATAAGAAAACAAGTGTGAATGTTGAATCATTAATGAGATAATATATGATCAATATAAATTGAAGTAACTCAGTATTAATTAAGTAATTGTAACATTTGACTTGTAAATAATAATGAATTCATTAATTTGATTTAAAGTAATAGTAACGGTTGTAAGCCACTATTTAATTGGTCTATTAATTTAGTTGTAAATGTTAGATTTGGGTATAAAATTTGAATATAAGGAAATAAAGGTAAGCATGGTGCGAAAAAATGAATTAGAGTATATTATATGGCAATATAATGAATTTAACATTTTGTAAGCAATTATGATAATTAGAGAAAATGATAAACTTGAGTGTAATAAAGATAATGGTAACTACTATTATAAGTTGTCCATTTAGGCTATAAAATGAATTGGAAATCAATTGTATTCAAATGTAAATAAATGTATATTAATGAGAGTAAGAACCGCAATTGTAAAATGTGAATGTAATAAAGCAATGGGAATGCATATTTTATTCATAAGATAATATGAAAGAATGAAACCTATCTGAATGAATTAATTGAGGATTAAATCATAATAAATGTACACATTTGACAAATTCAATATAATTGAAAACAACTGTTAATACAAAGGAAAGATGGATATTTGAATGTATATTGATATACTGAAAGGTAAACGAATATTAAAGAGATGTGTAGAGTAGTATAGACTTAATAAAAAGGAATTAGAATTGAATCTAATCCGTTTACTTGAGATTAATTATTACTTATGGGAATTCAATTCATAACAAATAGATTTATGGTAAGAGAATGAAATTAATAATTTTTCTAATTGAAATTTGGATGAATTGGGAAGTTATTAATGTACTAGTATATAAACCAATGTTAATATGGATTTATTGGGAATTTAAACTTATACTTTTTAAATTAGATAAAAATATAGTGTTTACACGCAATGACTTTCCATATTTTATTTTCTATTTCCCTATGTTTGTTTCTCTATTTTTTATTTTTTATTTTATTTGTATAAACTTTGAATATATTTATTTGATTTTTGGTTGATTTTAATTTTAATAATAGCTTAGAAATTTCAAGAGATATAGGTTACTTGTTTTGTTTATTTGTTGCCTTTTCATTGCGTGCAAACAAAGAAAAATATTTAGACAATATTCTTTCTCCTTAAATTGTGCCTTTTAATTTGCAAACCTTTCATTTTCTAGACCCTACATCTCTAACCGTTCTTTTTCCCACAAACCCTAGCCGCCTCCTTTTTCTTATTCACATGAAAAACCTTTCATCTCATTAGCATCTGCGTAGGAAAAAAAACCAGAAAGCTATGGCTTCCTTTTCTCTTCTTTTTCCACTTTCTTTTTTTCTCCTTTTCTTTTGTTTTCTCCTTGCATAGCTCGGCCTCCACTACCATGTTCATCTCCTTGCCGACCACACCACCACAACATCACCTCCTCCTCACCACAAGACACGGCCGAACCAAAACTCTTCAAGTTCCATGCTTTTTAGCCTTCCATTAATTGCAACCTACCACCTCTTCATGTTCCACACCACCTAGCCGTGCTTACAAGACCTAAACCAAGCCTAGCTTGCCTCTAACCCACTTAGGTCGAGCATGACATGATGTGGTCTAACCTATTAGACCATGGTCGTGACCACTTGGTGGTTGAAAGCAAGGTTGTGTGATTTTATTTCATATATTTTCATTGTTAACCCATCTCTTCTTTACATTGAATCATATACATACATACATATATATATATATATATATATATGTATGTATGTATATTTGTATGTGTTGTTTACAAGATCCAGATCTGACTCTTCATTCACTCAAAAATATAGTCGTGCTTGTCGTTCCTTTTCGTGCTTTGCGGAGTTTAGATTTGGGTTTGAATTTGATTTCTAGCTTTAAAAAGGTGAGATTTTTCACTCTAGACAGATGTACTTTTATAATTATGAAATAATGGAAAGTGTATTGTAGAAATTAATACATATTATTCATATATGCCTGTGATGCAATAATATGATGTTGAATGCTGTTTATTTATTTGTTACATCATCTGGCAAGCTATGTTATATTATACTGTTCATTTTATATGCTACATCATCACTGCAAATTCCTTATCACTATGGGTTGAAATGATACATACCCGAATGGACTTTAAAGTAAGGAAAATCATTATGGGCTGAAATGATAGGCTCGAGTGATTTTTATTGTATTTATTTTGCTTGGGATTGTGGGTTTGAAATGATAGAACCCAGATTTTTCTTTTTAAATTACGGATTGAAATGATACATATCTGTATCACTTGACCTAGGTTAGAAAATATTATACAAGCCCCATGGTTAATATATTTTTTAGGTAATATTTTCCTAAAATTTATTAATTATTTTAAATATTTAGAAAATATGAAGTTTTACCTTAAAATTTGACTTGATGGTTTAAAATATAAAAAGATATTGGCTTTCAGCAAGTTAAAATTTTATAAGTTGATGATTGGTTTCGATTGTGATTTAAAAATATTTATTTGGTTTTAATGGTAATTTAAAGAGCTTTAATTATGACATATAACTTAATAAATAAAGTTAATTAATATGGAATTTTAAAGTCTAACTGGTAATTGCAATCAATTTTTATTTTATGAAATGAATATGTTTGTATAATAAATAATGTCCTTTGAATTGATAAAATGAAATACAGTTTTAATTGTACATTTTGTAATAAATGTATATAGCCTGAAATCATAGATTAATTGATGCCTAAATAAATAAATTTGTAAAGAATATGATTGTTATATTTAATATGATAAATTACTTTATTTATGAAATGGTAATGTTTGGAAATTTAATAATTATGATTTAAGTGGAAAAGTGTATCTTCAAAATATGACTTAACTTGATAATTGGAAATTTGGTTTTAATTGAAATTGTTAAGTTAAGTAAATAAATGGGAATTTAGTCTTATTTATGAAGTGGGTATTTTAAAATAAAGTGGTAAGTTAATTGTTGAAATAAAAGATGTAAAATAATATGTTTTTTTTTACTTAATCAATGAATTATAGTTTAATTTGGATATTGATTGATAAAAAATTATTTTATTAAACCATAAGTTAAATGATATCCAAATGAATATTTTTGAAGTGGGAAATGTTATTTTATAAGTAAAATTGGCTAAAAATTGAAATTTTAATGGAGCTGAAATATATAATGTTTTTGGAAAGTTTATAATTGAATGAATAAACTTATAAATGCTACAACTTTGAAATGAATATTATTTGACATTGAATTTAAATAGTTAATGAATCTTGTTTGGAAGATATTAACATTGAATTTAGGTGGTCTACATAAATATGTTTCAAAATATTTGGTTTCAGAGTGGTTATAACTTGAAAGTAATATAACCTTCGAAATGAAATTATTGAAAATTGTATTTAATTAAGAATTGTTTTTAAATATATAAATTAGAACTTATTGAAATTTAAGATTTAATAATATGACTTTATAAAGTGGTCTGGTTTAAGATGATTTAAAGGAATATTTCAAGTTTAATAAATTGAAGGAAATATTCAGTGATCTGAAAATTTGGGTTTTATTTAAATGATATATTGATTGGGTTTTGCATTTAAATGACATATTATTACTTGGTTTTGAAATGAAATAATGTAGTATTTTGATTTGAAAATGGATATTTCTTTGGAAAGTATAGTATTTGATTTTAAATGGTTTGAAATAAATATCCATGGGTAATAATAACGTTTGGTTGTTAAAGAGACCGGGATTGGAAGTTGTCATACTCTCTGCCAACTTCGAAAACCAATTTAACAACCATGTAAGCGGTGGAGATTCCAGAATGGTTTAAAATATCGAGTCATTACATATATATATGTATGTGTATGTGTATATGTAGACATGTGTATATACATATGTGTGTGTGTGTGTGTGTGTGTGTATTTACATCGCCTCAAATTGGGATGAAGGGTCAGTGATTCATGATGCTCATGGATATGAGTTAGTGTATAGCAATATTATGTGTGTATCTATGTTTACAAGGGTGTGCACTTATCATTTATAGTAAAGCAATTGCTAAATTGCTGAGTCAGTCTTGTTGAACAAGTCATATACAATATGTATATAAAAAATGGCAGTAACATGAAATAGATTACACTTGATTTTGTAATAAAAATTCAAAACTCTATTTCCTTCGTAATATTTACATCCAATTCGGTATCAAAGCTCCCTACTGCCTGATGGCTTCTTCCTTTCTACTTTGATTAAGATTTATCACCAATCACTATGGCAATCAGAACAAGCTCTATAGGTGAAAAAATAACCAATATCTCTCATAAAATACCCAACCACTCTATTAGAACCTTATCAATCCTCAAAGTCAGTTAGTTACATTGCTGCTTGATGAGAACAACTTTCTTTTGTGGAAATTTCAAGTAGAAACAGCAATTAGAGGGTACAGTTTGGAAAGCCTTCTAGATAGAACAGCACCAACACCACCCAAATTCATTGTTGATGATAGAAGTCAATTGAAGACTAACTAAGATTATACTATTCATCAAAGGTAAGATTCACTCCTTTGTACTTGGCTTCTTACATCTATCAACACAAGTCTCCTACCATAACTAATTAGCTGCAAAACATCAAATGATGTTTGGACCACTATTCAGCAAGTCCTTAATTCCCAGTCCACTACCAAAGTGATGCACTATAAAAGAGAATTACGAAACGTAAAGAATAATGTAACAAGTATGCATGAGTACCTCCTAAGAATCGAATCATTATGTGATGCTCTTTAAGGAGCTAGGTACAAATATCAGAGAATGAAAAAATCTTGATATTTTGAATGGGCTAAATGAAGAATATGATGTAGTTATAGCTATGATCTCATCCCATGAAATCCTTCCATCCATTCAACACATACATTCGATACTCCTTGCTTATGAAAGTAGATTAGAACAAAGAGTAGCGACAAACTCTGATTTGTCAATCAACTATGCCAACAACTTCAAGAGTAAGGAATATGTAAAGTCTCAAGGTAGCCGGAATAAGATAACACAATACAAAGGAGGCAGTCAATTTCTAGGAAGAAGGGGAGGTGGATGGAGTAATAACTTCAATAGACCAAAATGTCAGATTTGTGGAAGAACTGGACACACAGCTCCAAGATGGTACATTAGGTATGATAAATACTGCACCATATCACAATAGGGCCAATTTAACCCTAGAAACAACAATATCAGTGCCAACCTTTCAATGCTGAATCAAAAACAAAGATCAACTCAAGAAAAGGTAGGAACAAGTCAGATTCATCCCCAGGATTTTGCCAAACCCGATGACATTATCAAAGACAGTTGTTATCCAGATTCAGGAGCTACCAACTATGTGACCAACAATCTGCAAAACATGAACATTTGAAATTTAGAATATAAAGGAAAATAGCTTATTTATAAGGGGAATGGTACGTCAACCAATATATCTCATAATCGAAGTGCAATACTTATATGTAATAAAAGTAATAGAGTTCTACATCTAAGAAATTTGCTTAGAGTTTCTAAAATCAAGAAGAATTTAATGAGTGTCTCCCAACTTACTGCTAATAATAATGTATTCATTGAATTTCATCCTAAAGCCTGTCTGATTAAAGATAACCCGAGTAAGAAAGTTTTGCTATAGTGTAACTTATATAAGAGACTCTACAGAATTGATACTTGTGGACAAATCAAGATTCAATATCACATGAGGTGCAATAATATTTCTATAAGCAATAGTATTTGATTAATATAAAAAAATATGATACTTGGCATTATAAATTAGGACATCCATGCGAAAAAATTGAGAAACAAGTGTTGAATAATAATAAAATAGAATTTGTCGATGTGAATTTACCCTACTTACGGCAAAATTGGAAGAACCATAAGCTTCCATTTTCTTTATCCAGTACCAAGTTTACTAAACCACTTGAATTGATCACATCTGATTTATGGGAACCAGCACCCATGATATGACTATGGTTACAAGTATTACATTTCCTTTGTTGATGCCAACTCTAGATTTACATGGATCACTTCCTTAACGCTAAATCTAAAAATTCTCACACAGTGATATATTTTATCAAATTTATTGAAAGGAAATTAAGTACCTAGTTGTTAATATTTCAATCGGATGGTGATGCCGAGTATAAATCCCTTGATAAATATTTCAGGGATAGAAGAATTCAACATTGAATAACAGGTCCTTACATGTTATAGAAAAATGGTATTCCTAAAAGAAAACATAGTCATCTTGTTGAGGCATGACACTAATTGCACAAGATAAATATGGAATTTTCAAACCAAAGACCTATACTCTAATTAGTGAATCAGCCTCAGTAGATGAAGCATTATCTAACAATAACATGAAGAAAGCCATGACTGAAGAATATAAAGCTCTTATAATGAACAATACATGGACATTAGTCACACCACCTAAAGACAAGAATATAGTAGGCTGTAGATGGACTTTTAGAACAAAAGTGGATGCTGATGGGAAGTTGCAAAGGCGTAAAGTAAGATTAGGTGCTAAGTGTTTTATATGGTAGCATGGTTTTGACTTTAAAGAAATTTTCACACCAGTTGTTAAACCTACAACAATAAGAATAATCTTATGTTTAGCCCTACTTCACAATTGGAAGGTGAAACGATTGGATGGGAATAATGCTTTTCTAGATGAGGAATTACTTGAAATATTTATGGAACATCCACTAGGATTCAAACTGAATAATCAGGCGGTATATAAACTGAATAAAGTAATTTATAGCATAAAACAAGCTCCAAGAATTTGGTTTAGAAAGATCAAACACTCGGTATCAGTCTTTGGGTTCACTTGGGCAAAATCTGACACTTCATTATTCTTGAAAGTCATAGACACATCAACTATACACACACACACACACACACACTCACTGGTGTATGCTGACGATATTTTAGTCACTGGCTACAACATCAATGAAATACAACAATTAATTGAAAGATTACATAAGGAATTTTCCTTAAAAGACCTAGGAGATCTGCACCACTTTTAGGGATTAGAAACAAAGAGAGTTATAGACTAAAATACACATGAGCTAAAGCAAGTACATATCAGATATACTCACCAGAACCAAGTTGAAAAATGTCAAGCCAATGCCCACTCCAATTGTAAGCAACCTACTATAACCCCCTAATGAACCATAAATAAATGAAACAAAATTTAATGAAATATAATAATATCAAATATGGAAATTTTATAAAAGTTGGAACTTGACCATGGAATTTATTACATTACATTCGTGGTGAAACTCTGATCTATTTCCATATATAATATGCCAAAAATGGAGCTCAAACGAAGAAGATATAAGCGTTTGAAGATTTCAGATTTAAATTAGTTTAGTTTGAATTCAAATTCAAATGTGAATTTGATTTAAATTTTAAAAATAGCTTAGGGTCTATTTAAACATTTTAATTAATGTTTAACGCTAAGAACAAATAGGGTAAGAAATTAATTAAAATCAAAACGCAACGGAAATGAATCATTATTGCCCGAAATAAGGCAGAGTGGTCGACCTACATAGGTCAATCAGTCGACCGTAGTGATCGATCGGTCGAGCTTAGGAGGTCAATCATCTCCTGATGGTGGAGGCTAAGGTTTTGCGTTGTTTAGTGCTCCAGATAATGTTGGCAGTCGACCATCTCCTGATGGTGGTGGCGACTAAAGTTTTATTAAAAAATTAAGCTAACGATATAATATTAATATTACTATGGTTGTGTTCTTTCGTTAAAAGGAATGGCATTTGTAAGTGGCAAGGAAAGAGAATGTGTTCTTATGTTGAAAAAGGGGAATTTGCAAAAGACATTTGAAAGAAAAATTAATCATTTATTATTTTTCGATTATGTTTGGAAGCATCAATATTTCTGTTGGAAATGTTTTTTAATATTTTGTTTAGATTTTAAGTTACCACTTCACTTTAGTAATGAGTGAATAATTTTATCCAACAATAAGGATGCATATCTAAATTAGCTACCTATCAGAAAATTAATTAGCTTTATCCCTTTTTTAAACATGCTTTCTTCTATATTTCATACTGTAGGATCTAGATTAACCCTTGAGGGGGGGTGAATAGGGTTATAGCAAATTTTCTCGATATAAACACAGAAACAAACTGCAGAAATAAATATGCTGTAAAGTAAATCACACACAAAATTTACCCAGCTTCGGCAACCCCTGCCTACTGCTGCATTCACAGATTTCTATTAGAATTAAACAGTATCACGCTTACAAACACTCTACTAGACTCGCAGACCCTTTTGCTCCCGCTCACAAACACTCTACTAGACTCGCAAACATTTGCTCCCGCTCACAAACATTCTACTAGACTCGCAAACATTTGCTCCCGCTCACAAACACTCTACTAGACTCGCACACCCTGCTCCCGCCTATAGAGTTTCGTTTACTCGCAAACTCTGCTCCCGCCTACAATAGAACTTTGCTTACTCACAAACTCTGCTCCCGCCTATAGAGCTTTGATTACTCGCAAACACTGCTCCCGCCTATTGAGCTCTGCAAACTCGCACACCCTGCTCACTGAACTAATTCTAACTAGACAATCTAACACTACCTAAACCCTAGGTGATGATTTACAAATAACTGATTTGAAAAAAAAAACAACATGACAAATAACACTTAAATAACCCTAAACTAAAATTTAAATAAAATCCCTTAAGTAAATGTGACCGGCCCAAAATACAAAAGGAGATTTTTATTCCCTTTTCTTTTGACTCTTTAGCTCGTTCCTTTTTCCTGTTGCTTGTGAAAATATGGCCGATCCTCTTTCGTTCCTCTTTGCGAATTAGGGCTTCTGCAAATTTTCTTTTGCTCCTTGCGATTCAAACTAGGGTTGTGCAAATTGAAGTTCGCCGCTTGATACAGTTTGATCGTATGCTTCGATGCTTTTTGCTTTGCCCACGGCTCTTCAATTTGGATCGAGTTCGTTTTGTGATTTCGGTATGTAATTTATCCTTTTGCTTTTCTGATTTTGGCTTGCTCGAACTCGATCGATTTGAGATTGCCGATGATGATGATTTATATAGGGTTTGTAACCCTAGATTTGCGTTCGTCTGATTGCTTCAAAATTTCTTGCTTTGCCGTTCGATTATTGTTGGATGTTTGCGATGAATTCTGACTTTTTCAATTTCGTATTTTTCTGATGCTTGATCCCCACGGCTTTGAATTGTCGTGCTCATCACGGCGTTGATTTTTTTTTGACTTCGTCAATTCTTCATACTCACTTGAATTTTATAACTTGAGTTCTGGTTTCACTTTGTCTTCGGCATTGAATGACTTGATTAACTGGAAATCTTGACTTTGTTATCATTTGCGAAACTGTAGTTCACTGCATCACTGTACCCTGTATCTTTGAATCTAGATTCTGGTCAACACTTGTATTTGTAGTTGATCTGATGCATTTCTGGCTTGGTTATGGGTTTGTATATGGTCTTCTCTGGTCATTGCTGTCATTTGGGTTGATGTGCATGTCCTATGCAGTTGCTTACCATGTTGCATACATGTTTTCATTCACTTGAGTTCTGTACTGCTTCATCAGTTCATATTGATCTGTTTCCTGTCATGTTTGAATATAGTTGTGCACTTGCCTTCTGTCTTTGTGGTCACTTATGCAGTTTGGTCTTGCTTATGATATCTTGTAGCCTGTTGGTCTTCATGTGTCTGGTTTTGTTGCTCTGACTTGTATCACTTGATGTCTTTGAGCTTCAACTGTGCTCGAGCTCGTATCACAACAAACTGCATGTTATATTTCCTGATCATGTTGGCCATTTGATCGAGCTGTAGTATTGTTCCATGTACACTTTGACATCCATGTTCTTCACTGTGTTGATTATTGTGCATGTCACTGAGTTTGTTGTGTGTACTTGTGGCTGGTGATTCATCTTTCTGCATTTGGTCTGGTTGCATGTGCACTATTTGTATCTGCAGTGGCATTGTTTTGTTTGCATATATCACTAGCTGTTAGTTTTGGCGTAGTCTTCAAGCATGTTGCTGCCTGGTCGATATATATACATGCATACTTTGATCATAGCATTCATGTGTGCATTTGAGTTGCACCTGCGTTGAATCCAGTTTTAAAACTCGGGTTTGACCTTGTGCTGAGAGTTGTGACATTTATGTTATTGCACGTGAGTTGAACCCTTTTTTTTTCATTTGGGTTTGACCTGTGCTCACCTGTCCCTGTAAATCAATCAAGTGTATATATTGGCGTGCACGGCCTTGTGGCATATACAGTAATATACTGTGTGTGTCACAAGTTGTTCGTGTATGATGAATTCAAATTTAAATTATGACGAACAACCCAAATAACTGAGGCAAATCATATTTTCAAAAATTATCTTTTATTTTTGAATTGCAAAAATATTTCTTTTTCAATTTTACTGCGTTAGTTTATATTTTTGCAGATTGCTCAGATGCTGGATTCAAACTGGAATGCAGTTGAAGATAAATACGAGTGTAAGTGATATGTAGTGAGGTCAACTGTAAATATGAAATGTGATGTAATTGTAATCAAAGTTGTATAGTTATAGCGAGAGCTTGAAATTGTACTATTCAAAAATGTAATAAATATTTATTTGAATAAAATATCTGTTTGAATTCAAATTCTGTGTAATTTATTTTATTCAACAAATATTTACTTAAACTGTGAAAAATAGAATAGTATATTAACAAATACATTTAAACGAATGTATATATGTTTATTATCATCAAACGAAAAATCATATAAGCGCATATTCAACAATCTCCCCCTTTTGATGATAACAAATATATATTTAAGATTTTGAATGTATTAAATGTATTTGATCGTTCAATTTGCTCCCCCTATTTGAATGCTCCCTCTCTACTCAATACTCCCCCTACATATATGCATACAAATAGAAATATATAAATGAGCCTATATGCAAATGGAAAATTATTTGACCTTTGCTTGATTCTATTTGACAAAATCTTAACTTTTCTCTCCCCCTTTGTTATCAGCAAAAGAAAAACAGTATTATAAAAATAGGGATGAAGTGAAAGACATGAATCAAACATTTAACTCAATTGAATATAAATATCAAATTTCAATAAAACTCAAACAAAAATCATAACTACCCTTGTCAGACGCATATTCCACTTTCAGGAATGATGGGGATAAATTCATCAAAAAATAATACAGTTCTGTCTATTTGTGGTATATTTATTTCAGGAAATTTGAATATCTACTAACCATGCATAACCGTTAGGACTTTTAAATGAGATTAGTAGTATTCCAATTTAATTTTTAAAAAGAATTCAAGTATCTTCTAACCACGCATAAACATGAGGACTTTTAAATGGGATTAGGATCAACTTGTCTATTAAATCAATTAATTTTGATATGCGTTCCATACATGCATAACCGTGAGGACTTTTAAATGAGCATGGAAGCACATAATCAAAAATCCAAGTAATTCACCCATGCATAACCGTGAGGACTTTTAAATGAGAGTGAATACTTTGGATATTTATTTTTATTGAAGAATATAATAAATTGAAGCACAGTTAATTTCCTTTATAAAAATAAATTGAAGAACGAATAATTTCCTTTGTAAACTACCACAAATTTACATACTGTATATGATTTTGACGAGTGATGGTCGATAGAAAGATGGTAGAAATAGAAATGTTCATGGAACTTTTACCCAACAAAAAGTTTTTATAACTCTTGTTATGAAATTCTAAAGAAATTTTCTAATTATACTTTCTCGAGTTATAATATATGATAAATATCAACACTCATCACTTTTTCAATCACTATTCATCTTTTCGATAATCAAAGGGAGTCAGATTAGTCAAAATAGTCATTTAAAATCAAATTCAAAAATTATAAAATCAAATTTTCAAAAATGACTAATCTGTAAATATGGTCAAACATGATTTTCTCGAGGGGGTTTTATAAGAAAATTTCTTGCTATTTGAAAATTATTTCAAGTGAAATATATGCAGATATTTTCTTTGAAAAACGATGCAGCAAATGAATGTTTCAAAAATTAATCACGTTCCACTAGTAATTTTTCTATCAACTATATTACCAGTGTAATCTGCATCTGAATTTAAATTTCACTCAATATTCACTCGATGGATGTCAACGACCAGATTTGTGAAATTTCAACAAACTATCTCAGAATTGTTTTCAACAATTTTTAAATGAAATTCCCTTGGATTTGAATTGAGACCGTGTTAACAATCAAACAAATATCATAGTGTTAAACTTAGAAACCATAGGATAGACAACTATCAACAGTCATTAAAACTTCATTATTATTTCAAAAAATTTCTTGAAGTTTCAACAATTTCATAAAGTTTCAACAATTTCAAAAAAATCCTTTTTAACAACTTTCACATGAAATTTGAAATCGTGCAAATTTACAAGCAGTGACCAAAATGTCAAAAACTAATATATCTACGTGTAGCATGAGTAATCAAAGATCAATAAAATACCATCATTTGACCGAACAAATTTATATGGATTAGTTCAAAGTTGAAAATCTGATTGGTCATCATTTAAGCACAAATCAAAGTCATAGATAAGAACAAGTCAAATATCAATTAAGAATAAGTCAGAATTAAAAAATCATCTCTTTTCAACATCACAATCATTAGCTGATTTCATTCAGAATATGGTGCAGAGTATCACATTTAATATATCGTTCAAAACAATTTTACCTGTTTTACCTTTACGATAATTTTTCGTTGCTGTCCATTGTGATTCTGTCACCTTTATACTAGGCTAAGGAACTTTTCTTTGTCGCCCGTTGTGTTTCTGGAACAGCCAAAATCCAGAGAACACTGTTGTTGTTCCTTAGCCTGCCACCACACCTACACGATGAAAGATTTATGTGACCTATTTGTTTTTATAGGTCCATGATTGTTAGTGGCAGAATATGAAACATATGTTTGTGGAGACCCAAAACTATTTATATATGTTCCTTTTGGCACCCAAATTTGTTTGACTTTCAAAGATTTTATATTTGTGCCTTTTGGAACCCAAATTGGTATAGTTTTCACGTGTTTGGGTCTATACCAACAATTATTTTGATTATGTCCAAATTTTCTACAAATCATGCACATTAAATTGACTTGATTAAATTTCGTGTTCCTATGACTATGATTTTCAACATGATGTCCAATTATTTCAGATCGAGCAAAGACACTTTTACCTTTTGCATTATCATCATCTTGTGATTTCCTAAAACCTAGTCCTTTTCTATTGCTAGCAAAAATTTGATTTCCCAAAAGCATTTTGAAAGATTTTTCTCCTTTTGAAAAGTTATTCAGGGAGTTCTTAAGATTTTGGACTTTGGTTTTTAATGTTGTGTTTTCAGTGACAAGTGAGGTGCATCGATTTATAAAATCCTTTTTCCTAGTGTCGATGGTTTCCTTAAGATTCAAGTTTTCTTTTTCAAGACTCTCAAAGTTATTCCTAATTTTTGATAATTCTGAATCTAAAATATTATATTTTTTACATTCTAGGTTTTGAATATTTTCAAGTTCAGTTTCTAACCTAGAATTTTTATGAGCAAATTCTCTCCTATCAGATTTCAGTTTTTCAATTTTAGATTCAAGACTATCAATTGTTTTAGTAAGATCTAAGCGCATAAAAACAAGATCTCTATAGGAATACTCACCTGCTTCACTAGATTTCTCGGAGCTTGCTTCTGAATTTGATTTTGCCATAAGACACAAGTTAGCCTCCTCTGAGCTGCTATCCGAAGCTTCCTCTCCTTCTTCATCATCCCAAGTCGCTGCAAAAGCCTTCTTTTTCTTTTTCTTTCCTTTGTTATATTTGAGAAGTGGACATTCTGGTTTGATGTGGCCAGGCTTGTTGCAGTTATAACACGTCAGTTCATCATCGGAATTTTCAGAGTCTTTTGACCTATTGCCCTTTGTTTTCTTCTTGCGTGACTTAAATCTTGATGAGTTTCTAAGTTTATTGACAGCCATTGCAAGCTCTTCAATTGGATCTACTTTATCTTCATCGCTCTCTTCTTTGCTCTTTAAGGCAATCGTCTTCTTCTTTGGTTCGGAGTTGTTGCGTTCTTCCTTTGCTTTTAGCTCAAGCTCATATGTCATCAAGTTGCCAATACACTCCTCCATGCTTAGTTTGCTCAAATCTTTCGATTCTTGGATTGCCGTGACTTTTGCCTCAAAGTTCATCGGTAAGACTCGTAGTATCTTCCGTACAAGCTCTACCTCAGTGAAGACCTTCCCAAGCGCTCTAGCGTTGTATACCAAGGTTGAAAAGCGTCCAAACATATCCTTTATGCTCTCGCCTTTGTCCATCACAAATTTTTCGTATTCATTGCTGAATAGGGCTAGACGAGACTCCTTGACTTGAGAAGTTCCTTCGTGTGTCACCTCCAAAGTGTGCCAAATTTCTTGTGCTGTTGTACAATGAGAAATTTATCAAGAGCACATATCAAAGCATTCATGGCTTTAGCATTTGTGGTTTTTAATTTCTTATCGTTAGCATCCCATCTATCCTTAGGTTTAGGAATCTCAGTACCACCAACGATTATAGTGGGAGCTTTATAGCCAGTTTCAATAATATCCCAAACATCATAATCAACAGAACTAAGATAGATACCCATCTAACTTCCAATAAGCATAATCGTTCCCGTTAAACATGGGTGGCCTAGCAATAGATTGCCCCTCAGAAAAAGCATTATTCGGTGAATTCATGACTCTAGAGTTAAAAACAAAATACCGGGCTCTGATACCACTTGTAGGATCTAGATTAACCCTAGAGGGGGGGTGAATAGGGTTATAGTAAATTTTCTCGATATAAACACAGAAACAAACTGCAGAAATAAATATGCTGTAAAGTAAATCACACACAAAATTTACCCAGCTTCGGCAACCCCTGCCTACTGCTGCATTCACAGATTTCTATTAGAATTAAACAGTATCACGCTTACAAACATTCTACTAGACTCGCAGACCCTTTTGCTCCCGCTCACAAACACTCTACTAGACTCGCAAACATTTGCTCCCGCTCACAAACATTCTACTAGACTCGCAAACATTTGCTCCCGCTCACAAACACTCTACTAGACTCGCACACCCTGCTCCCGCCTATAGAGTTTCGTTTGCTCGCAAACTCTGCTCCCGCCTACAATAGAACTTTGCTTACTCGCAAACTCTGCTCCCGCCTATAGAGCTTTGATTACTCGCAAACACTGCTCCCGCCTATTAAGCTCTGCAAACTCGCACACCCTGCTCACTGAACTAATTCTAACTAGACAATCTGACACTACCTAAACCCTAGGTGGTGATTTACAAATATCTGATTTGAAAAAAAAACAACAATACAAATAACACTTAAATAACCCTAAACCAAAATTTAAATAAAAGCCCTTAAGTAAATGTGATCGGCCCAAAATACAAAAGGAGATTTTTATTCCCTTTTCTTTTGACTTTTTACCTCGTTCCTTTTTCCTGTTGCCTGTGAAAATATGGCCGATCCTCTTTCGTTCCTCTTTGCGAATTAGGGCTTCTGCAAATTTTCTTTTGCTCCTTGCGATTCAAACTAGGGTTGTGCAAATTGAAGTTCGCCGCTTGATATAGTTTGATCGTATGCTTCGATGCTTTTTGCTTTGCCCACGGCTCTTCAATTTGGATCGAGTTCGTTTTGTGATTTCGGTATGTAATTTATCCTTTTGCTTTTCTGATTTTGGCTTGCTCGAACTCGATCGATTTGAAATTGCCGATGATGATGATTTATATAGGGTCTGTAACCCTAGATTTGCGTTCGTCTGATTGCTTCGAAATTTCTTGCTTTGCCGTTCGATTATTGTTGGATGTTTGCGATGAATTCTGACTTTTTCAATTTCGTATTTTTCTGATGCTTGATCCCCACGGCTTTGAATTGCCGTGCTCATCACGGCGTTGATTTTTTTTTGACTTCGTCAATTCTTCATACTCACTTGAATTTTATAACTTGACTTCTGGTTTCACTTTGTCTTCGGAATTGAATGACTTGATTAACTGGAAATCTTGACTTTGTTATCATTTGCGAAACTGTAGTTCACTGTATCACTGTACCCTGTATCTTTGAATCTTGATTCTGGTCAACACTTGTATTTGTAGTTGATCTGATGCATTTCTGGCTTGGTTATGGGTTTGTATATGGTCTTCTCTGGTCATTGCTGTCATTTGGGTTGATGTGCATGTCCTATGCAGTTGCTTACCATGTTGCATACATGTTTTCATTCACTTGAGTTCTGTACTGCTTCATCAGTTCATATTGATCTGTTTCCTGTCATGTTTGAATATAGTTGTGCACTTGCCTTCTGTCTTTGTGGTCACTTATGCAGTTTGGTCTTGCTTATGATATCTTGTAGCCTGTTGGTCTTCATGTGTATGGTTTTGTTGCTCTGACTTGTATCACTTGATGTCTTTGAGCTTCAACTGTGCTCGAGCTCGTATCACAGCAAACTGCATGTTATATTTCCTGATCATGTTGGCCATTTGATCGAGCTGTAGTATTGTTCCATGTACACTTTGACATCCATGTTCTTCACTGTGTTGATTATTGTGCATGTCACTGAGTTTGTTGTGTATACTTGTGGCTGGTGATTCATCTTTCTGCATTTGGTCTGGTTGCATGTGCACTATTTGTATCTGCAGTGGCATTGTTTTGTTTGCATATATCACTAGCTGTTAGTTTTGGCGTAGTCTTCAAGCATGTTGCTGCCTGGTCGATATATATACATGCATACTTTGATCATAGCATTCATGTGTGCATTTGAGTTGCACCTGCGTTGAATCCAGTTTTAAAACTCGGGTTTGACCTTGTGCTGAGAGTTGTGACATTTATGTTATTGCACGTGAGTTGAACCCTTTTTTTTCATTTGCGTTTGACCTGTGCTTACCTGTCCCTGTAAATCAATCAAGTGTATATATTGGCGTGCACGGCCTTGTGGCATATACAGTAATATACTGTGTATGTCACAAGTTGTTCGTGTATGATGAATTCAAATTTAAATTATGACGAACAACCCAAATAAATGAGGCAAATCATATTTTCAAAAATTATCTTTTATTTTTGAATTGCAAAAATATTTCTTTTTTAATTTTACTGCGTTAGTTTATATTTTTGCAGATTGCTCAGATGCTGGATTCAAACTGGAATGCAGTTGAAGATAAATACGAGTGTGAGTGATATGTAGTGAGGTCAACTGTAAATATGAAATGTGATGTAATTGTAATCAAAGTTGTATAGTTATAGTGAGAGCTTGAAATTGTACTACTCAAAAATGTAATAAATATTTATTTGAATAAAATATCTGTTTGAATTCAAATTCTGTGTAATTTATTTTATTCAACAAATATTTATTTAAACTGTGAAAAATAGAATAGTATATTAACAAATACATTTAAACGAATGTATATATGTTTATTATCATCAAACAAAAAATCATATAAGCGCATATTCAACACATACTAATTGGATTTGTAGCTACATAGGCTTTATTTGAGGCTTGTAACATTTATGAACTGAAATGCTTGATTGATTGGTTTAGAAAGGGAACCAAATTTTAAATACTATTAATTATTGCTGGCACTCGACACGTCGGACACCAACATATCAGTTTGATAGTATCATCTCTATTGAATCAAATAGTGGACTCCACCTATGATGTGTCGGATATAATGTCAACTCAACCTGAACATTATAAAATTTTAACCTATTGTTCTCTAACAACCTCCACTACCAAGGTCTCCATTCATGCTACCCTCACCGTGAGTATTATTCTTCTTCTCCAAATGTGGTTTTCAATTATTTTATGAAGGCGGAATCTCAAGTTGATGTAATTTGCATAGGTTTATGCAGCTAGCAACTATTCTCTACTTTGGACAGTTGGATGCAAAGGCTCATGGTTATTATGGTCGAAGTAAAGGCCAGGTTCGATCTTCAGCGATGTCTTACTGAACCTCTATTTCACTTCCTTTTTATGAATGAGAATAATCAAAATTGAAGTTATGTCTAAATTAAAAATAGGAATTAATTATTTTTGATATGGTCTTAGGAAAGTATATGTACCAAATGATGTGAGTAAAGTTTTATTTTTTGGAAACAAAAAGTGCAAGTTAAGTTGTGATTTTTCGATAGAACGAGCAGACTAATTTACATTTTTTGGGAAAAAATTCAAAAGTTAGAAAATCATTTTTTGTCATCCGCAAGCACAAGTGTTTAACTCATTCAATGCACATGATAATGTTGCGAAAAAGCAATGTCATTATCTTTTATGGCTTTTAGAAAATATAATTTCGTTTTGCTAACCATGGTGATTTTAGTGAGATAAATTATTGTTGTTAACAATGATTTCATAAATCGTACGATCCAACTCGCGATGCAAATCAAATCGCAACCCTATCGATCCAACTTTCAATTTGGAATGTAGTTCTTAGAAATCGTACGATCTATTTCTAGATCGTACGATATCTATGCCCTTAATCGGATCGCGATTTCAGTTTAAAAGGTCACATTGAATGTTTTCTTAAAAATCAAAACGACATTTTCTTCAAAATTGGGCAAAACATCATTATGGTTCTAAAGATGAAGCATCGCACAGGTTGGAAAGCGGAGTAGAATCTCTGGAAAATCCATTTCGAGCATTATAAAAATCAAGGTCAGAAACTAGCATCCAACAAAAATTTCAAGGCAGAAAAGGAAAAAAGTATAGCATTAGAACTCCAACTCGATGGAAGCATCAGAACTAGGTGGGAGCATCAGACAGAGTAATTAAAATTTTCGTATTCTTTTTCTACTCTCTTTTAACTTCTGCATCAATTTCTATTTTTCTCTCTCGTCTTTTGGCGTTTTCTGCGCAGAATATGGTATTGTACGAACTACTGCTACAATAACTTAATACTGCAACACTGCTATCTACCTATATTCAACTTTACAACTTTTGACTTCTATTTTCAGCTTTTTTTGTATTTTATTATGGCTATATTCTAGACTCAGAGTCATATTTGACAGAAACTTCAGCAGTACTAGTTACTACAGTGTATGTAATGTCAAAATTTAAGCAATTCTACCGTATTATTTAATGTATATACATATGTCATGCAAGTGGGACTGTGTGGTAATATATTGCAACAAGTAGCATATATTAGTTTAAATTGTTTATGTACTGATGTTGTATATGTACAGTATGTTTCCATACCTATTATTTTGTACTTTATTTGAAATGGAAAAGTTACTTATATATCTATGTTCTTACTGTATTTTTTGTTCTTCTAATTGTTTGTAAATGCTTAGAGAAGGAGATATTACATGGGATCATTGTAAACTAGTTAATGAAGGAAACAAAAGATTTAATAGATGCAATTATTGTTTGAAGAAGATAAGCGGAGGCGTTTTTAGAGTTAAACATCACCCAGCTCAAACATTTGATAATGTGAAAGAATGTACTAAAGTGCCAGAGGAAGTAGCCACAAATTTTGAAAATTTGCTAAAAAAGAGTAGAATAAATGATGAAGATGAGGCGGATGGACTTGACGAATATGAAAATAAAGCTTTCGATCATAATGAATTGAAGAAAAAAGAAAGAGCATTGCCTAAATTAGTTTAGGAAAACGAAAAAACACTAAACGCTATGTGGAAGAAGTAACATAGAGCGGATATTTGTTTGTAAATTTATCACGTAATCTATGCAAATGCATGACCTTTATCATAGTGAAGAGGCCCTATCTTAGTAACATGGTGGATAACATTGCATCTTATGGAAGGGTTTAAAACTTCCTAGCTATCATGAAATTCGAAATACATGCTTGATGAAAGAAATGAAAAATGTGACAGAGAAGTTGGAGAAATACATATTAGGATGGAAAAGGACGGGTAATGTTTGTGTTTTAAACATATATCAAAAAATATCTTTCTTTTTTCATTCTATAATCTTATATTACAATATTTTTTGTTATAGGATGCACAATTATGTTGGATGGATGGACCGACAGAAAGCATAGAAGCATCACTAATTTTTTAGTGAAGAGTCCAAAAGACACTGTATTTTTGAAGTCTACTAACATTTCATCATTTGTTAAAATTGTTGAAAACATTTTTGACAATGCTCAAATCCATGGTTGAAGAAGTTGGAGAAGAAAATGTGGTTCAAGTCGGCAGATAGTACGACAGCTTATGTAAAAGCAGTAGAGATGTTGATGAGGGAGAAAAGGCAGCTATTTTGATCTTCATGTGCCACTCATTGCCTAGATTTGATATTAATGGATACTGATGAGTTGCCCACTCATCTTGAATTTGTGAATTATGCAGAAAAAATGACAGAATTTATTTATAAGCATAGTTTGCTTCTAAACCTTAAGAGAAAGTACACAAAAGAGAGGGAGACTTAACAAGGCCAGCGGTCACTAGATTTGCAACATAATATTTAACTTTGAAAATGTGTTGGAAAACCGTAGGAGTTTGCAAAAAATGTTTACTTCCAGTGAATGAGAGGGTTGTCAATTTGCTAGAAAGATGGATGGAATTTAGGTTCAAGATATTATTTTAGCAAAAAAGGAATTTTGGGATGGCATAAAATATTTCAAAAAGTGCTATTCCCATAGTCAAGGTACTTCGATTAGTGGGGGAGATGCAAAATCCACAATGGGTTACATTTATAAAGCCATGGACCGAGCCAAAGAAAAAAGTGCACAAATTTTTGATAATGTTGGTCTAGATATAAGGATTTATGGGATACCATAGGCAAAAGATGGAATGCGCAATTTCATAGGTCTTTTCATGCGGTTGTAATGTTTTTGAATCCGAAGTATCGATACGATGATAGATATTCCATGGATATGGAGCTGAAAAAAGGATTATATGACACAATTGAAAAATGGTTCATGCAAAAAAGAATGAGCTATCGTTGACCGACAACTTGATATTTATGCCATAGGAGAAGGCGAGTTTGAATGGCAATGGCCATTGCTAGTAGCACAACTAAACAACCTGGTAAGATTTGTACGCAATTATTTTTTTTCAAATGTATTTATTGTATATATCATATAACTTTTTTGTATGACTTGTAATACGTGTCAAATGTTTATAAACGATTCAAATGAATATGTTTATAGTGGGAGAGCTATGGTGGTAAGCAGGCATGACCCTAGGGCAAGGCAGCCAAGACGGCCGCCTAGGGCAACACGGCGGAGGAGGGCAGCAAAAGTTTAAATTTCTTACAAATATTTTAGTTAACTTTATTAAAACAGCAGCTTTTCTTGAAAGTTTCTTTGGTTTGGTGGCCGATTTGTTTTCTTTCCAACTGAACAACCTGAGTTGGAGCAAGCCTGCCACCAACATTTACTGTCCATTACATTTTTATTTCACTTTCAACCCATGATTTGCTACGATAACTAAAACTGTAGGGCTGACTTTGGTGGTGAGTGCCTCGAGTTGCAAAAGTTGCTATAGGAGTTTTGAGTTTGACATGTAGTTCTACCGGTTGTGGGCATAATTGAAGTACATTTGATCAGGCATAAATATATATAATGTAGTTTTTGTCCATCTTAATATTCTAATATATAAGTGCAACTAAAGGTTCATACAGAAAGACGCCACCGTTTAGAGCGAAAAAGACTTAATAATTTGGTTTTTTTATAGTACAATCTTCAACTTGAGCTTAGACATGAAAAAAGAAAGGTAAAGTACGGACTTGATCCTATATGCCTTTTGGATTTAAATAGTGATGACGAATGGATATGTGAATAAGAAGATTCAATCCCACCCATTGATTCTAGTTGGATGGATGTGCATTTGTGTTTTAAAACTCAAGAAGGAGAGGCAAGTCGAAAAATTCCAAAGAAAAGGAAACATGGTAATTCTAAATTAAAGATACCTAAACTATATAACTTCTTAATTCGGTTTACAATTTTTTTAAGAAATATTTTGTTGTATCTATTATTTTTTAGGTTCAAGAAACACTCAATATAATGTGAAAGGAAAATGAAATGCGATATTAGTCGAAGAAGATGATGAAAAAGAATACGACTATGCTTACTCAACCGATGATGAACTTGATGAAATGGATGTTAGAAATGAAGATGGAAATAATTGTGAAGGAAAAGCTAGATTTGAGGATGATTAGGAGTAGAGTTGTGGTTTATTTTGTTGTTTTGACTTGCTTTATACCCATCTTTTGTAATATGCATTCCATTTCATACTAAGTGTTCAATATGAAACTATTTTCTCTACTAATGTAATTAATTAACAAGAAATATGATTATTAATCTTCGTAAAAGAAAACGAAACTACTAGTTACATAACACAACATACAAAAGAATAGATAATTACTATTAACAACTATTTTTTACATCATTAAGTACAAAATACAAAAAAATATACACATGCAAGCGCACAATCCAGTAATATCATTAGTGACCTACAAGTATATAAAAACACAACGTGAGCATATTTTCATTGAAAAAAAAATCAACATGTATTATGTGCACGCAATATACAAAAATATAGTAAAAACATACGATTTATGATTTGAATATCGTTTCAATTCAAAATTTATACTTTACGATTTACGGTTTAAATCTCATTTGAATTTATGATCCATGATTCAATTCCAGTTTCGATCCAAATTTTGAACTTTGCATGTACGATTTGAATCCATATTATGGGTGTGCATTTAATTATTAGGATTCTTACTTAGTATGGTTTGATTAAAATAAATGAAGTGGGAAGAAGGGTAATTATTAGGATTATTACTTAGTATGGTGTTTAAATGTTGTCACTATTTTTGTTGGCATGCAAAAACAAAATTAAACAGAATCGTTTTTTTTTTTTTTTAATGTTAGTAAAACTGCTAGTTATAAAAACTAAGCAAATTCAACACTTGTCATCTTTACCTCCAACAGCTTTCTCTATATATTCTACCCCACATTTTCAGTTACATTCATCAAAAACTAATCAGAATGGCTACTCTAAACAAAAATTTCATCATATTCACTTTTGCACTCTCCTCGTTCGTTCTTTCATGTCATCATGCAATTGCTGATGATGACTGCAATGGCAGCATTCCAAAACTAGCTTTGCTTTGTCAACAGTTTGTACTAAAGAATGGCCCGCAAATAGATCCATCAGAAGAATGCTGTGCAGTGATTAAGAATGCAGATGTGCCCTGTGTCTGCAGCCATATTCCTAAAGGTTTGGAAAACGTCTTTAGCATGGCAAAGGTTGTTTACGTTGCTAACTTCTGTGGAAATCCTTTGGCGCCTGGAACTAAATGCGGTGGTAATTATTCATTTATTCATAATTATATTCTACTAATTGTTCCTAGCTAGTTACATTTCTTTTATGCATTTTTTTTATTCATGAGTTTGGATTAGCTTATTATATATGGGGGTTTGATTCATTCAGTTCTTTCTTCTTTTTCAGACTATACAATTCCAAATAAGCCTTGAAGTTTGTGGAAGATGTCGATCAGAGTGGGACAATATGTTTTGTTGTAATGGCTATACTCGTTATGATTGTCCTGATGATGATTTAGATTATCAATAATAACAAATTTTCTGAAAATGTTTAGTTTAATGTATTCATGTGTGCTGCTTGCATTTGTGTTTCTGATTTAAGATATTAGGCCTATAAGTATGTGAACATCCATGATTACGTGAGCTGAATTTGTTGGATCTGATGTATTATATGCTTTAAACTTGTGTATTATGGATGCCACCTAATATTACCCGCATTCAACTAACTAAATGATGTATACAAAATGAAATAAATATACAAACTAGAAGAATACGAAAAAATGTATACATGATGAATATTAAAATCAAATCTGGATCTTATACGAAATAAAAATTAGATAAAAATCTAGCATTTCTCCCGATTTGACCTGAGAAAAGTTGGTGGCAACATAAACTCGGATGGGGCCTATGCACCATAACCGATGGTGCTAAAGTGTTAATGGACAATGTGGATTTGGCAGTGGTTGCAAGACTGTGTTGGCGTCAAAATTGATCACTAACACCCAAATTCAGATAAAAGCACCAAATTGCAGTTATAGATCACAGGCAGAATGTATGTAGAGAGTATAAATATGAAGAGTAATTAAAGTTAAAAAGAAAGCAGCAATAACAGAGGATTCATAATTCAATCTAGTTTACCCAAGTGTCCCTGAATGTTGAGTAATGCCGTGGCTTTAGTCTTATGCCGAATCCTAGTCGCTCCGGACCTTGCCGATATAGTCCATACTCGACGAC
This sequence comes from Allium cepa, assembly GCA_030765085.1. Taxonomy (NCBI): domain Eukaryota; kingdom Viridiplantae; phylum Streptophyta; class Magnoliopsida; order Asparagales; family Amaryllidaceae; genus Allium; species Allium cepa. Next base: position 365,678,702 of record CM060929.1, on the reverse strand, counting down.
ATGTGATAGTAAACGATATGTGATATAAGGCCTAAGTCCTAAGTCCTAGGTCAAAACCTGGTCTTTCCGGACCCTTGTCGAGCGTAGTCCATACTCGACGACCTTTTAGCCAAAAGCTAGATAAAAGTCAATCAAAATTAAATCTGAGACCTAGATTCAAACCAAAAAACCAGAAAACCAGAAATTCATATCAAAAGTCCAAATCAAAATCAAAGTCAAAATTCAAGCATTCAAACCAAAATCCAAACCAAGAAACCAACAAAACCGGGAGTTCAAACCGAATTGCAAAACAAAAGCAGAAAAAAGAAAATATCCAAGCCAAAGAGAAAAAACAGATTTCACAAAACGGAGCGTCTCGGTAAACCATCATCTCAGAGCATGCCTAAGGGTTATCTCCGAACCCATATACGAGTAAGTGATTTAGCCATTAACCCGAAGTTTGTTACTTATTCCAAACAATCAAGATTAGTTGATGACCAACCGGCCATCGTTCCTGGGCCTCGCGCCTTCGTCGTTCAAGGTAGGATGCGGCTGCTCCTATTCCACCGCCGCATTGCGAGTTCCGACTTATCGCCGCAACTGACCATTCCTTACATTTTCTTCGATTTTATCCTTTAGATGCCTGCAGCTGTTAGTATCATTTCCATCCAGGTCATAAAAAAGACCGTGCCTTCCGGATGTCTTTTCGCGTTTTGAGGGTTCCCTCCTTACCGGCATTCGATAAGGAAAGCGATCTCGAGTATTAAAGAATATCCACTCCAGTGTTGCATTTAATCCAGTGTAAGTTGAGAATTTTGGTTCTCCCCAGCGCTTCCTCTTCCCTTTTTCCTTGTCTTTACCCGAGCTATCACCGGGCGGTCCTCCATCCTTCACCATGTTTACTTCCTTTGATTTCATATCCAAACATGCATCCTCTTGTCAAAGAAATCTCTCAGCTTCATGAAAGAGTTCCCCAAGATCCATTGGTGGATCCCATATCAACGATACATTGAAATCCGAATTATCCCTGACCTCTGATACTGCAGCCATCAGAACCATTAATGGATCCGGCCGATCCACCAAAGCAACTACTGTATTAAACCGATTAAGATAGCCTTGAGCGATTCATCTACTCTCTGCTTAACTGACGTCAGTATTATTACATTCTTCGGTCTTTTTATGTGAACTCAAAACTATCTCTAGAACTTATCCACTAGTTCTGTCCATGTTCCAATAAATCCATCCTCTAGCTGACCACATAGCAGCTATATCGATCAAGTACATGGAGAGATACCGAGCCATAACTTCCTTTGATGCCTCCAGCATTTCTATGCCTCCAGCATTTCTATGCCTTGTGTACCTCATCAAGTGGTCAGTGGGATCCGTCTTACCATTGTATACCTCCAGAGTAGGTGCTTGAAATTGGCTGGATTCCAAGCCATCCTCATGTTATGGGTAAACGGACTTCTGTTTACTCCCTCCAAATCTCTGTTTGTCAGACCTCCATGAATAGCTCCCCTAATGATGTCAGCCAATCCAGGGTTACCTGCCAAGAGTTGCCCCTCATCTACATTTCCTAAATGCCATCCAAGTCCTTGAGGGAATTCCGGTACATACTCCTCATCATGCACTTCTGCATTCCTGTTGGCACCAGATTGGGCAGCATCATCTGGTATCCCTTCATGGGTTGGTCCAGCATTACATGGTGGCATGCCCCCGAGTCCAGGTCCACCCAGATTGACAGTTGTTTGCTGCTTGGGGGCTGCCCCCTGCTGAACTACTCCATCTACTTGTCGATTGAGTCCTTTTGATCCAGCTCCATGGATCTGAGCTCCTGCAGTTACTGCTTGACCCAATTGTCTGAAAAGTGCCTACATCATCTCCTCTTGCATTTTCATCTGTTCCTGCATGGAATTCATCATGACCTGCATCTCGTCCCTTGTGATGTAGATAGAGAGTTGAGCAGCCCCAGAGGAAGCCTCCTAACTTCTTTCTGTCCTCTATCTTCAAGTTGATTGCTCTGCCATAGTCTTAATAATCCAAGTTCCTAAGCCTTTAAATCCAAACTCCAAACTTCTGAGTCCTTGAGTGCTAGCTCTCTCACTGAAAGCACCAAAATGTTAGCGCCAAAATTGGTCACTAACACCCAAATTCAGATGAAAGCACCAAGTTGCAGTTATAAATCACAGATAGAATGTATGTAGAGAGTATAAATATGAAGAATAGTTAATGTCAAAAAGAAAGAAGTAATAATAGAGGTTTCATAGTGGTTCGGCTAACTCTGGCCTAGGTCCACTCCAGAAATTTCCGTTTTACTGATACCAAAATCAATTACAGTAACAATCCAAAGTTTTTAAAGCCACAATGGAAGAGTAGCCATAATAGGGAAGAAGAAGGGAAGTAGAATGAAGATCCCTTTTCTAAAGCGCCACATGCTGTATTTGCAGGCAAAACCTGAGTTACTGGGCTCTCTAAGCGGTTTGGGACCATCAACACCATAGCCAAACCAAAATCATCATTATGACCGAACCTAAACTTTGAGCAAGCCGATCCAATCTCATCCCAGGAGCGACACGAAGAAAATCCATCCCCGACTCGAAGTAGAATAGCTGCTGACCCGAAGTAAACTTCACTCCTTCTAATGTTGGCCCCATGCTGAGCTACCATGGCCGACCCGAGCTTTATCCTACACCGACCTTGATCTGGCATGTCTGCCGATCCCATTGAGGCATTAGGACATGCTGACCTAAGCTCAACCCTATGTCGATCCCAAGTAAACCATTCCAAGACCAATTTGCCGACCCATCCAAATGCCGAGCCACACCACTACCAACCCACTTTCAGCACCGATCCACACCACCGAGGCCGACCCGCCTCAACATGCCGAAACACCTCAGCCTAGCTACCATCACCGATCCACACATAGCCGATCCACTAATATCGAACCAATCCCCATCGTCCCCTAGCCTTCCTACCGATCGAATCTAACACGACCGATCCAGAAATGCCGACCCATCTCGACCGAACGCTCATGACTGATCCAAAACCAAACTACCGAACCTATCTCCAAATGATTGCCGAACCCAGAACAAGATGCTGATCGAATTAAGCCGACCTACGTTGACCGGACCGTAATCCAACACCGAGCCTTGACACTGAGCCTGAACCACAACATCCTAACCGAACCACCTGGCAAAACTCCGATGACCGAACCATGCTATGCCGAACCGTAGCTTCATAATCATATTTATCATCTGTGGTTGATCGTCTATCCATCCAGTTGACTCAAACCCCTAGTATTCCAGCTTCGACATACGAGCAGTCGATTTAGTTAAATTCATCTGTCCACGGCCTTGCCAAAAGGCGGGTTAACAACATGTTATGCACGATAAGAAGATAAAGCTAATTATGCATGCATGTATTTATTCCACGCATATTACAATGGTGATGGATGAATCGTTCTATAGAAAATTTTAAGTCAAATGTAGTTGGTCACACACTGCTTTGAGATGTAGAATATGCACTTATTTATTTTAATATGTAGGCATCTAATAGAAGAATTTTTTTATTTTCTAGTAACTTTTATTTCCATTCAGGTGTTCCATTAGTTAATTCACCATTTCACTTTAATAAGTTAATCCAAAGTTATTTTGTAAGTTAATCCACAAGTGGACTAACTTATAGATTTCGTACTACTCCTAGTAATTAATTATCTTAAGCAATAACTAGCAGCAAATAAGTTAATTCAGTGCACCAAATAAGGTAATTCAGTGCAGAAAATAAGGTTTTCAATGCCTCAAGAAATACTGGTATATACAAACTTAGGCAATGATAGAGAAAGTGATCACTCATTCATCCTTACATTTAATATCCAATTAAATCTAACAAATTTTTTTAATTACATTAGAAAAAAGTAAACTGCAATTTTTTTCACCATAAAATTCAAAGTATATTACACATGACATTGTTTGAGAATTAAAGCAAAAAAACTACCCCTCAAGCAACATAAAATTATTTTGAATTAAAGCTTCAAGTGCTACATGTTGCAAGTTGAAGGACTATCCTGTAAAATATTGTTCTTTTCTAAAACCTGGAAAAAAAAAATTATCATTGGTAACAAAAATTAAGGTAATGTATTACAAACAAAAGCAAAGGATCTTCACATGGCAAAAATTGTTATTTAGTTGCAATCATACTTCATATAATGCTTGAACTATATTGCAAATTTGCAAACTGGCATTTATAGCAACATAGAAACTCAAGCAGCACTTTACATGCACATCAACAACTATTATCCTTCCCTCTAGAGTACTTGTCATGCCTCCCGAGGCATGAAAGATGATACACTTTTCAGCAATTCCTACATAGCAAAGACATTGCATAAGTATCAAGACAAAGTTTATCAATTTTTAGCATCATAAACTGATATTAATCACCTTTGTATAAAATATAGCATCTTTTTATAAGATAATAAAAAAATTCTAATTTGCTACAAAGATATGCAATATCTAATTCAAACTACGAGAAGAATTTTATTTAAAGAAACCTGAAAAGTTACAGGTTCTTGTTCATTTGAAGGAACTTTTGAAGCCATGACTCTATCCCACTTGAGAATTCCATTTCGAACAACTTCAAACCATTTTTGTGGATCAGGATACTGTATAAGTGTCTGGTAATAGCGCTTCCACTACGAAACAAGGCGGCTTTAGCGACGACTATAACGCGTCGCAGGCCATCGCCGCTTGTACATTTTTCGTCGGTGTGGCGCTGAGTTGCCAAAAAGCGGTCCATATTTGTAGTTAGTTATGAAACCGGACTATTTGCGTAATAATTTTGTAGAAGTGGCTTAGATAAAGAAAATCCAAATAAATAATAAAAACGCAATCAACAATGACTTGTTCAGTTGAAATACTATCCACCGTCCAACCATGTGTGGCTTGTTCAGTTCTCCATATCTAATTTCAAATAATTCTATGGCCGCTTGAGTGAACAAGAGACTGGTTTTTAAAATGGTGGAGTGTTTGCCGTTTTAGAATTAAAGCGACAAAATCTACGTCGTTTTAATTAAAACAACAAAGTCTTTGTCATTTTAATCAAACGACAAACACTATGCCATTTTAATTTTATACCGTTACAAAGCAAACGACTCCTTCCAATGGCTAGTTTAACCCCCATATAAAAATTCATCTCTTCTTCCATCCTCCACAACAATACGTCTTCACTTCTTTCTCCACTATTACATAATGTCTTATTCACAAAAACATTCTGCCAAAAAAACACTGACATCCCTCGTTCTAATGCATGAAAATAAGCACAACTGATGCTGCAGTTATCAATAATATTATTTTCGATGACAAAATAAGATCAGTTAATAGTATTGTTAACATTAGAAATATAGGAATATGAAATTTTTTATAACACATTTCATTGAAAATTTCCATATTCATATCCCATAATGTTGCCCTGGTTCAGATAAAATGTAATTGTTATAAAATACTCCAAGAGCAACATATGATGATGCCCTTTTGATTGATCAAAGTTCAATTCTAGACAGATACACTTTCTGCCATTACATACATTCAAACAAAATGATAACAAAACAGTAGAGATAAATAGACTCCTATATACTTAGCTCTACCTCCTGCACATCTTCAGAAGCTTTAATCGTCAAACCTAAAACCTGAAAAACTTACTCTAAACTACTCAAATGAACACCCGAGTGTTAAAGGGTAAAAATAAAAACTTCGGTCGAACTAAAATCCAATGTGAATAATAATATACCATCTCAATAATAGATATATAGTGAGACCATGTCACTAAGCGGAATGGATTTTCTCCTTACTAGTATCTTCTGAAATTATGTCAATCACAATCATGCTCCTATAGTCACACTGGTTGAATAAACATACATAATTATACACGTGCATGCTACATGGGTAAACCTGACCAATCTGCCTCAATTAATTGACTGTCTCTGTCTCTACTTTTAAGTTTTTTCGGAGTCCCCACAAACCTATATTGCTGACTCTGTTCTACCAGATATACCGAAATTCTCCAACTTACCGTTAGGAGGAAACTAAATTGTTCATCCAACATAATCATCTTATTGTTATCCTGACTATCTATCTACCTAATAGCTTTGCTAGGCTGGCTATGAAACTAATGGTTTTGCAGGCTAACCAATAAAATATCTAAGTTATATATTCCTTTTTATATGTAAACCTATTTTTATTTTTACCCTAAACCAAACTCTACGCATTGGAATTGTGGACCAATGTCAGCTAAGGGATAACAGTTAAAGCATAGGGCACTACTCCACAGCAGTCCTGTTATCTAGTTTTCTAATCTCTATTCCTTGAATCAATATATCCTATCATAATTTATCTAGTGGTGATAAATTTTCATATAAATTCTAGGACAAACACCATATTTATTTCCTTGAAGACATAATTATTTAAAAAATTATTTAGCCTCTAAAATCATAGTTATATCCAGGAAAATATAACCCTTCACTTTATAGAAGTATTATGCCAATATATGCTTCATTAAAGAAAACTTATGATTTAATAACACACGGCATCATATGGCCGAATTCATAGTCATAATAAAATATTCTGATTTTATAAAGCATAAGGCCATAGGGTTGAAATCGTCTACATCGTATACTATTATAAATAGGTTGTCGAATATAAGCAGCATAACCTTTGGTTTATATAAAGTACAGTCTTAAGTTTAAAAAAAGTATGTCAACATTGATGACTTCCGACATAATACCTTAAAATAGTTGATATTGATTTTTTAAAACTAGGCTACTATGCCGCTATACAATGAATACCAAAATAATTTACTTGCAGCAATATTGCCATAAGAAAATCATCTGCATCCTATTTACTTTATACCATCAATGTCGAATGTAACATATACAACATTGCTGCCTTAAAGGAATAATGTTGAAATTAAGTAACGCAGCATCATTGACATAATACTTTTATCTCAAAAGTAATACTAGCGGCATTACTGCTATAATATAGTTAAAGCCAAAATAAAATATACAGCATCATTGCCCTATATACTAATGTTGGCTCCTCCTACTCCCCTATATACTAATATAGGGGGAGGGGGAGGGGAAGGATACGCTTCCAGGCCATAATATCTCAAAAGTTGATAGCTGCAGCATTGATGGACTTCAACATTGATTATCAGTTCATGCCAAACTCATAATTAACATAAAATCTGTTTATTTCCCATTTAATGTAATTTTTTCACATACTCTTAATCCATGTCCAATTTCTAATTGTTCAGACCACACTTTATCAATTTCTTTTCCAAATAACTAGTGTAAACCAGATTTATCATTCGCAAAGTATTTTGCAATCCCTTTAACTTATATAATTATTTTAATATAATTATTAAGCCTTTCTAGTCTAATAAATTCATATAAAATTATAAACACTTCGTAGAAATCCCAAAAATCATTGATAATCAAAATTAATGTATTCTTTGATATATAAAAATTTCGAGACCAAAAATATTATTGAATTATTTTAATAATTAAAACCCAAGATAAATTCTTTTCCTCACTTAGGAAATTCATAAAATATTCATACTTGTTTAGGAGATTATGAAACTAAAAACCCACTTCTAAAAATAAAGTTATGAACATCATATCCATATTTCAAGCCATTTGGATGTCATAAACTAGGTTTTCACACTTAAACCCTATTCTTTAATTCCATAATCAATCCAATAATCGATCATTCAAGCATATAATCAAACAATCAATCACATATGGCATAACAACAACATATGTTTTGGGTTTAATCATAAAACCGAAATAAACATACATTGTGAGATGGATAAATATTTTTCGTCTTAATTAGATAAAGAGATTGAGATTTAAGTGTTAAATTGATCTCCCTAAGCTTTATCCTTTGATTCTCTTGCTTTTTCTCTTCTTAGATCTCTAGTAATGGTCGACCTCTTTGGTTTTAGTTCATATGAAGTGAATGTGAGTAGGGAAATGAATATGGAAGGGTTTATGTTTATGAAATAAGATCTTTTTCTATTTTTCCTCTCACATTATTCCTCCTCTTATTTAAGTTATAATCAATCTTATTAACTCATTAATTAAGGCACGACTTATTTAAAGTCAAATCTTGTTTTCCTTATCTCAACACGTTATTTTATCAATTTTTCTAATTAAATATCCTAAATAATGTTACTCCAAATTAGAAGTGTTTTAGACTCCCCCCCTTAAAGAATTTCATGCTCAAAATTACGATAAGGTATATAACAAACATATAACACGGGTGTAAAATGTACCTTCAAACCAAATCAGGATAAGTGTCTCTAATCTTGTCCTTTGTCTCCCAAGTATAATGTCTCTTGTTGTCACTCCACTGAACCTTCACTAGTCTGACTGTCTTATTTCTTAACTTCTTCTGATCCCTAGCCTCAATACAAACTGGTTGGCTAACAATAGTCATGTATGACTCCACCACCAAGCCTTCCAGTACGATCAGAGTGATAGTAGTCTCTGGATCACAAACACACTTTCTAAGATGAGAAATATGAAAACATTGTGGATTCCTTCCAAATTACTCGGTAACTCTATCCTATAGGCGAGTTTCCCGATGCTCTCCACAATAGGAACTGGTCCAACAAACCTAAGGGCAAATTTCCTTGACTTTCCAAATCGGATTACACCCTTCATTTGTGTGCCTTAATAAAAACATGATCTCATACTGAGAACTCTAAATCTTTATGTCTCTTATTTGCATAACTTTTCTGCCTCGTTTGAGCTTCCGTCAATCTTGTTAGGATCAACTTCATCTTTTCCGTGGCTTCTCTCACCAAATCTGGACCAAGAGCTAGTCTATCTCTAGTCTCTACCCAACATATGGGTGATTTGCATGACCTTTCATAAAGAGCTCTAAAAGATTCCATTCCTATACAAGTCCGATAACTAATGTTGTAGGAAAATTCGACTTTGTGTAGATGGTATTTCCACTATCCTCCATAATCTTACACACAAACTATTAACAAATTTTCAAAGCTTTTATTAATTCTTTCTATTTTTCCATCTGTTTGTAGATGATAGGCAGTACTCATCTTGAGCTCGGTGGCAAAATCTCTTGTACACTCTTCTAGAATTTGCTTGCGAATAAAGAATCTCTATCACCGACTATACTACTAGGAATCCTATGTAGTCTGACAATATTCATCATGAATAAATTAGCCAAAATAGGTGCCGACCTTATTAACTTAACGATAATGAAATGTGCACTCTAAGTCAGCCAATCCGCTATAACCCAAATACTCTCATTTCCCATATTCGACCTTACCAACCTATCAGTGAAATCCATAAATATCGAATACCATTTCCACACTAGTATATCTAAAGCTTAAAACAATCCACTAGGCTTCTTATGCTCTGCTTTAACTTATTTATAGTTTAGACATTGCTTTACCCATAAATCTATGTCCCTTTTCATACCTTCCTATAATAAACATCTCTTCATGTCCTAGTACATCTTAATTCCTTCAAGATGAATGGCAAACTTTGATTGATGATATTCCCCTAGAACTTTCTTCCTTAGGTCTTCCACATCTAGAACACAAAATCGTTCCTTCTTTCTCAACCATCCAATATGATCAAGAAAAAAAATCTTTCAAATCATCAATCTTAGTTCCTACTTCGAATCTCGTGATTCATTCAACTGATAACAAATCATCTCTCTATTTGGAAGAAATCCTTTCGATCATTTTCGGTCGAACTTCTAAACAAGGCAACTTAGCAATATGCTAAGTAGAACTAGCCGTCGACCTTTACTGCACACTACAAGTAGTCAATGCTTCTAAATCTATTCACTCAGCTAATAATGTTAATATTGTATTTTTATGTTTTCCACTAAGTGCATCAGTTACTTTGTGTTCTTTCCCTGGCATATGTCAATATCAAAATCATAAGTTGTTATAAACTTTAACCACCTCTGCTGTCTCATATTTAATTTATTCTAAGAGAATACATATCTTAAAGACTTATGATCCATAAAAAACAGCAATCTTTCTTCCAAAAGGTAATGTTTTCATACCTTAAAAGCAAAGATTAGTCATCGATCTAAACATACTTTACGTCTTTTTTTGTTAGTTTAGTCATTGATGTTGCTATACGAGAGAAATTCTTGATGAATCTTTGGTAATAGTCAGCTAATCCAAGAAAACTCTTGATCTTGGTCACCGTCTCGGATCTCTTTGAATTATTAACAGCCTCATTCTTAGCTGGATCTACCGACAACCCATCCTCTGTAATTACATAACCAAGAAACTTCACTTCTCTCTTCCAAAAGCGATACTTTGAAAACTTGGCTTTCAGTTGATGATGCCTCAACGTCTCAAGCACTATTCTAAGATGAATCTCATGATCCCGCTTATTCCTAGAATACAATAGGATGTCATCTTTAAATACTAACACGAACCTATCCAAATGCTCTCGGTAGATTCGGTTCTTCAAATCTATGAAGAAAGAAGGCACATTAGTCAACACAAATGGTATTACCAACCACTTGTAGGAACCATATCTTGTTTGAAACATCGTCAAAGGGATACTGTCCTCCGACACTTTTAATTTATGGAACCCTATTGCCAAATATAACTGGGAAAATACTTTAGCTCCAATTAACTGATCAAATGAATGATCTATTCTTGGCAATAGATATCTATTCTTTATCGTCTTCTCATTCAGTTTATGATAGTCAATACACAACCTTAACTGCCCTCTGGTCTCTTCATGGGGACCATGGCCGCTCCCCAAGACGAACTGCTTGGTCTAATTGAAATCTTTCCTTCTAAGTCCACTAGTTGCACCTTTAACTCCATCTCAATATCTCACTCTGCTAGGCAGTCAACTTACGAGTTCATCTCTAGGTATAAGATCTGTTCGAAACTCAATAGCTCGTTTCGGTGGTAATCTTATCATTGGCTCGTAGAAATCCACAAATTCTCTAATGACAAAAACTTGATTCAGTTCGTCTTCCTTCCACACTGCAACCAATAAAGCACAAACATCAAAAATTGAGTTCTCTACTGAGCATATAATTCGATCACTACTATTAAGGTGTCTTAGTGAATTTTCCTATCTGGGCAAAATATCCTAGCATTATATTTTCTTAAACAATCCATATCCAATATAATTCCAAAGCCCACAAAATCAAATTCTTGCAAACTACAGGTAAATATACGACCTAATAACTCAAACTCTAAATGATCACATCTCATCCCACGAGTTGCATATCCTCCTATCAGATTTGCGGCCCTTAAGGAAGTAACAAGGTGTGATAGTACTAAACTAATCATATCTACCAAATAATGAGAGATAAAAGAGTGTGATGCATCGGTTTCAAACAATGCTCTAATAGGTGTGCCATGAATTAAAAGTGAAATGACCCCCTAATCCGTACCCTTGAGTCAACACTATTCTACCTAAATCAACTCAAGTTGTACAGAAATACGAACCATTTGGGTTAAAGAAGAATAGGTAGAAGAAGAAAATAGAAAACAACAGCAGAATCTAACCATCGCAGCGGAATAAAATATAATATATATTAACATATCTTTACACCAAAGCAAATAAATGAGTTTATATATTACATCATCAGAGTACATCAATCACACCTCAACATCAATAACATACATCTGAATATACAGCTAATCAACACAGCGGAATATATATATAAAACAAGTACGGAGGTACGTATCGTCATCCAGCCCGTCTCTTGAGCTCCACAGCATCATATCCTGTAACCTATAATACTCGGTCTGACCCGAGCATTACAGTTAAAGAATACCCGAGTCATTCTGGAATACCAACGTGAGAAAATCACACTCAATTGATTATTAAAGTTTCAAAATATACTGTAATATAGACTATAATATAGCACATCAAATCAATTCAACCATTCAAACAATTATTTAAATTTAATCATTTAAATTTAAATTAAACCAGATGAGTGTGATTAACTCACCTTGAATTTATTTTGCAACCTGATCCAATCCGGCTTGTATCCATTATCTATGACCTTTTATAAACATTTTATAGTTTATTAACACTTGAATAGTTTAGACAAGTCAATTAAACAAATTAAATCTTTATACAACTAGTTAAGTGAAAATATGAATATATATTTTCTTCCTTCATTTGAAATCTCTTTTATTTGCAAAAGTCTTCTATATATATTAATATTATCTGTTTACTTTCAATCTATTTAAATAGAAATCTTAACCTTTAAAAATAAATTTTCTATTAAGCTGTACTGTCTCAATATCAATTATTTAAACTAAAATAAAATCAAAATACCTTACTGTATATTTTTATTATTTTTTTCACTTTCTGTATACATATATATTTAGATGGAAAAGTCTGCATATATACATACCTATATAAATTAAATAAAAGAAAATAACCCAGCTTTACCTCGTTGCTAGATCCCAAATCGACCGCCATCTCACCACTGCATCTCCACCGCATCACCAAAAATCGTGACCCATTCCACACTGCAAGCGGCCGCCTCGACCTCGACCTCAATCTCCTGAGCATCGCGGCCATCCCCACTTCCCGACGTCGCTGCCTCGATCTAAGGTTATCGAGCAACACGAAAGTCCTAGCCTCGCGACAATTCCGAAACACCCGCAACCCTAATCGCATCCACCTCAACTCGCTGGCAATCGCGACCACAAATCGCACTCGAGAATTCAACATCCCTCCTCGCGAACGCCATCGCGACTCCTCCCCTAGCACGCGCTCTCAACCCAGAGTCGAGATGTTTGTCGAACTAGGATTCAAGCGACCTCGTGAATCGCCAAAATCAAATTTTATTGATGAGCTCAAGCCCTAAACGAGTAGACAGAGGAATGAAGCCGCCATTTAAGTTCACGAACGAAAAGTTTAAAGTCAGGGAAAAAACGAGAAGGCTTTGATTTTATGTTACGTTTAGAATGAGCTTATGCAAAATGAACAAGAGCGAGGATAATAAAAGAAAACGAAAAGCATGTTGGAGAAGCTATGGGCAATAATGGTCGGCTACAGTACTTTGAGGTGAAAGAAAACAATGATGTGAAATTATTTCGACTGAAGGTTGACTGGTTAAACAATGTATTAATTTAATTTCAAATTTCAATTTAAATCGACTATTATCAATGAAATTTTCATTGCGTTTATATATCATACGCTCACACCACAATTCCGATCAATACGAAATTTGAAATCCGATAATAATTCAATATTACGGACCCAATGGAACTGTTTTCGTCTAATTTCGAGACTGTGCCTCGGAAGGCTATTTTTAAATTCAATTTAAACGATATAAATTTCAAAACTGAACAAATCACTGTTAAATTTAATTTTACAACTTCTATTATCCTCAGTACTATTAATATAAATTTTTCAAGCCTTCAAATTATTTCTAATAGGCTTAAAACTCCAGATTTAACAATTTACCCACCTTCACTTATTTAATTTAATAATTCAATTATCAAATAAATTGTGATGTTCGTAATTCAAGTAAAAATTACTCTATTGAATATTTAAAATCAATTAAATATTCCGATTTTAAATGCTCGAAAATTTCAGGTCGTCACATTCCTCCCCCCTTAAAAGAATTTCGTCTCCGAAATTACTAATTAGGAAGAATGGTCCAGTACCGGTTACTATTTTCCAAAATCAAACAGTTTAATTAGTTTGACACACATATCTTTTATCATAGACTCATTATCATTCTTACTAACGTTCCAAACTCTCTCATAATTTGCAAACAATCCTATTTGCCCAATCATTCAAGTTTTAATTTTAAAACCAATTTTGAATTATCAAAATTTTCTCAAAAATTTTCTAACTCTCTAAATTTTTGAAAATTTTTGCTAGCGTCTCCTTTGCGCGGCTAGCTCGGTACAACTACAAAAGGCCTTTACGGGCTCCCAAATTCCAAAAGAAAACAAAACGCCAAGTGGCTAGATCCAAAATCCCAATCAAATTTCACAGGAATTTAAACACATACCTTTTTGTCGAGCATTTCAAATTTACCTTCCTGAAATCAAAATCAATTCTCTTTTCTCTTTATAATACCTGCATATCCTGCTTAGTACTAATATCCAATCACAGCATTCCAAAAACATTTTATCGGCTTCCTTACAAAATGTTCATATTTACTCATTCAAATATTAACTTAGAATATATTTGTAATATCAATTTCCAATTAAGAATTCACCATTCCTTTCTTAAGTTAGTATAAGCATTTTATATGCTTCTTTATTTATTTTCACCTTACCACTTTAGTTTATATCTATTTCTATTCAAATTGATTCTTCCATTTCCATATGAATTCAATTTATCTTTAACTCTGAATATTTAAATTTTATTTTTCATTTATACTGATTCATGTCATTATTTTAAATTAGTTTCATTTACTAGTTTATTTCAATTTCCAATTTGAAATCGTTTTGTCGTTAACAAAATTTTCCGAAAAATTTCAAAAAATTTTCTAACTCCCAAAATTTCTGAAATTTTTTACCAGAGTCTCCTTTGTAAGGAGGAGCTTTTGCAATGTGACAAAAGTTATAAATATATATACATCGACCCACCCGGTCGGAAAAACCAAAAACAGTTCATATTTCCTATTTTTATTGCGTAGGCGTACTGTAACGACCCAGAATTTTTATTAATTAAAATTTGAATATTTAATTAATTTTAAATATTAATAAGTGAATTTATAAGTCAAATAAATTTTTATTTGATTTATTGGATTTAATTGAATAATTTAATCGATAATTTAATATGTTAAATTATGGAAATAATTGAATAATTGAGTTAAATATGATAGAAAATGATTTGTAAAATTTTATTTTATCATGTTAGAGTTAGAATGATATTTTAGAACTTTTAAAATCGAATTAAAAGTTAATTTGTGAAAATTGAATATTTTAATATTTAATTATCGACTGTAAAATAGCCAATTTTTGAACAGTCTCAGAATTGAACGAAACCAGTTTCATTGGATCCGTAATAGTTAGTTATTACCAGATTTCAATTTTCGTATCAATCGGAGTTATCGTTTGATCGTGGCAGCTCGAAACGCATCGATTTGTTTTTAATTTAAATTTGGCGAGTCAAAATAGCCATTTTTCAAAAAGTCTCGGATTTCGACGAAACCAGTTTCATCGGATCCGTAATGTGATATTATTGTAAGGTTTCAAATTTCAAGTCAATTGGATTTACCGTTTGTCCGGTACAAATTAAAACGCCTAGAAATCGATTTAAATCGGTTTAATTTAAATTGAACGTTTTCAGCCATAACTCGCACATACTTCCGAATTAGCTTCCGAAACATGTTCCATTGTGTCCGGAACGTGGGGTAAACCTTAGAAACGCTGGTTACGGCGCGTAAATCGGAGTTCGGAATTCCCGGGATGAATAGTGTTTACGCTAGCTTTTTCTATAAATACACCTCTCTCTTCACAAATTAAAAATAAAAAAAAAATATATACTCAAACCCTAATTTCATCAGCTAGCCGCCACCCTTAGAACCTAGGGCCAGAAATTTTCGAATTTCATCTCTTAATCTCTCTCAATCCATAAGTTTTTAGGAGATTTGTTCAACTACAAACTTGAAGATCTCATCAAGATCTTCGATTCCATACGGTGATGATCGGAAACGGAGCGACGATGGAGGAGCTAGGATGGGCCATTCTCTACAGTTTTCACACGCAAAACGAGGCTATAGACATAGCCGAGCTTCACCTAGGGGGGGGGGGGCGAACGTGGAGGAGGTGAGTGGCTTCGATTTGGGGGTGCTTGATCGTGTTCATGTCGCTTGAATCGGATGCAATATTAAACCCTAGATTGTATTATGGGTTCGGCCTAAAACTTGGCAACCTGGAGATGAACGTGATTTGGGAAGAAAGGGGGAACGGCCTGATGAAGGGGGTGTGGGATCCAGTGGCTCAGATTTAATCTAGGTTTATAAATAGTTAAGTTTGTTGTATTTATATAAGTTAAAAACGTGTACAATCTTATAAAATTCATAACTTTTTCATACGAGGTCGAAAACGCGCGAAACCAATTGCGTTGGAATCGTATGGACAAGCACTACGCGATGGAGGTGGTTTGGAGTCGTTTGGAGTTAGTGAGAATTTCGGGTAAAATTAAACGCGCGTTTAATTTTATTCGAAATAAAAGCTAAAACGGAAATTAAAATCAAGGTGAGAACTTCTCACTCAATCGAATAGATTTCGATTTTTATTTTAAATAGTTAGATTTAAAATATTTGAATGCATGTTTGAATGTCGATTGTTATCTATTGATTGTTAAAATAGACATTATACGCCGTTAGTAAGCGGATGTTATTTAATAAAAACATATACCGCGAATATTTCATAAACAGTGAAATTGGTATTATATGTAATATCAATATATATATATTGGCATATGTATATATTGCAGTTGTTGATTTCCCGCATTTTTTGTTTAGCGGATGAGACCCTATTACGCCGTTATTAAGCGGATAATATTTAATAAGAACATATACCGCGATAATTTCGTACTGGAGCGAAATTGGTATTGTGCTAATGTTTTTGGATGCAGGAAAACAGGTTGGAGGGATCCAACTGGATTCCTCAACAGTTTTTATTTGATTTCAGATATTTGGATATTTGATGGATTATCATATCGATATATGATATCGTTGTAGTCGTGATTGACTATTTGGTGTGTAGCATCATTGGACCCAGATTTTGGGATTTTAAAATGATTTTAAAAGTGATTTTGAAAATATACTATATTTTTGGAATTGATCCATTATAAATAAATAAACGTTATAATTTTTAAAGTTATAAAAATTATGGTTTTTGTGAAATATAGTTAAAAAGCTGATTTTTAGAAATACGATTAAAAGTCGATTTTTGAGAAATATGAACTAATGATTTTATAAAATAATTTAGATTGGATTTTTGAATATATGATAAAAGTTTAAATATAGGATTTATAAAATTTGATTATTTTATAAATCGAAATGATGAAATTATAAAGGAATTTAAAGACGTTTTAGAATAATAATATAAACTGATTTATATTAAGAGATTTATAAATGGATATTTATAAATTGAATTATGGACATTATAAAACGAGTTTTTATAAGTGTTTGAATGTAGTGAAAATGAATTTCATAAATGAATGAAATTTATAGAATTATAAACTGTGAAGTTATAAATGAAATTTATAAATAGTAAGATTTATAAATTTGTGAAGTTAATTGAAGAATAGATTTGGTTAAATAAATGAATCTTATAAGTTATAAGATTTATAATTATGAAGTTTAAAGAACGATTTTATAAAATAATCGTTTTATAAGTATTTAACTTATAATATAAACATTTAGTTTATAATTGAGTTATAAACTGAAATATGTTAATAAAGGAATTTATAAAAAAGAAGTTTTTATAAATAAATAGAAATGGAATTTATAAACGTTGTTTTATGAATTCGCAAACGACTTATTTTGATAAGTTAATTGTTATAACTTATAAATGGAGTTATATTCACGTTTTAGACTGTGAATAATCCTTTAAGTTAAAAAGTATAAAAAGGATGAAATTTGTTAATATAGTATATTCACGTTTTTGAATAGTGAATAACATGTTAAAGAAAATGTTTTAGAATGTGATATTTTAAACAGAATTAAAACGATCTAACGATGTTTTAAAGGTGTTGAGATTCGAAACCATAGATTTCAACATTTATTGTTGAAATAGACGTTTTCGAGAAATAAAAGGAAATGGTGGACTATAACACTGTTGTTATAGTAAATGATTTCCGAAAGGAAATGTTTTGTATAGTATTGGGATTTATATATCTATTTTAATTTCGAATCCCTATACTAGTGATTTTGGGTTGTCGTAACGATGTTTTACGTAACATTCGTTTTGGCCCAAATAAATATGTTTAAGAGAATGATTTTCTTAAAGAATGAATTATATACTTAATTCGATTTAAGTATATTGAATATTTTCCAAGGTTGAAAATAAAAAGATTTGTGAATTACTTATGAATAAATAAGTATGGAAATGTTTTCCAATAAGAAGTGAATATTAGAATTTATCTTTTTGAAGATAAATCGAAATGAATTATTGAAATCGTATATGCATAGATATTTTGGAAATATAAATTCATTATGGAATTTATATGTGAAAAGTGGAATTTGTATAAAAATAAATATTGATTTATTTTTGAAGTGTTGAAATTAAATATCTTGTAAAGATATTTTGGAAAATAAATAATTTGAAAAATTATTTGGAATCTGGTGATGTGTGCATATCCAGTGATAGTTCAATAGCCGACTATCAGTATTTCCCTTTGAATGGGTATTTGATGTGAATTGTTTGAAATTGAATGCACACTTATTTTTGAATAAGCGCTCACTATTCGGGTTAACCGGGAAAGGACCATGGGGTCGTATAACCCATTCCGAATATGTGATACGTCGTTGTGAATTGCATTTGAAGATCGGTGTTGAAGACCGGTATTTGCGAGAGCGATAGGATGACCTATCGATTGTTTCTGCACCGAGTCGCGCCGGTATAGAAACTCCCTAAGTGATGGGAAATCCGATCAGGATTGTGAATATCCGGATTGCAAGGACTTCTTTGTAAGTGCCTTCGGTTTTGTTCGAGCCCGGAACAGACTTGTATGGATTGTATGTCTGACATTACAAATTGAGATGTAAAGCCGATTTCTTTCAAATATATTTCTGTTGGTGGCGGAGAATTTATTCTTTGCTTAACACCCTTCTTTGAGACGTACGAGCTCAAAGGTTATATAGTTGAAGTTATCAGCGATATATTCCCAATTTGGTAATGTGACATGCTGAGTGATGCTGAAATGATCATTGTGTTGATTATTGTGATAGGATCATTTATTTGATCGTCTATCTTAGTGATCATTGTGTTAATCATTTGTTGACCCAAAGCATGGCTTTTGTATAAAGTATGTTTTTGTGGACGTGAATTCGTCGAGCCTCACACACCGTGAATGGTCAAAACAGGAAAGAAGCAGCAAGGTTATGAGGGGTAGCACCCTTTAGGATGTGTCCATTTCCTTCTGGAAAAGGGTGGTATCATGGTATGGAGCCCAGATACTTACTCATGTTGAAAACACTTTATGATTATGTGAATTGATTACGAGCGCTCGGTTGATAAAGGTCCCAAAGGACCAGGGGATGGCATATTTGGTCAGTTGTTACTCAGTTAGGAGTAACCCGGCCTTGTGTTGGTAGAGATCCGGTTTGGTTCTCGGGGATGTCCATCCAGAGGCATTCTCATGTGGCAATGGGAAGTTCCTTGGCCTGACCATTTGTTGGAAATCCAATTCCCAATACGAAACTTGTACGGTATTAGTTGTAGAACCTGCTATTCACTTATGGTGGTCACCACTGTTTGGATAGTAGCTATAGTAGGCATACGATAATGGTCGTATGTTGGCTAAGATTTATATCTTTATTTTTGAAATGATTTGTTATTACACTATGCACTAGTAATAATATCAAATGTTATTTTAAATGCGTATCAAGCATCTTTGACTATCATAAGGAGAAATCTCCTCCGATTCTGCGTTTGCATTGTGTGTGTGTGCGGGAGGCCTTATGGTAGTCTCATTTTTAAAAGCATTGCGAATTAATTTAAAAATATTCCTCTATTTTGATTTTAAAGATAAATAAACTGTTTTGAGTTCTCACACCAGTCACATGACTGACTCGGAGTTTATTGTTTTCCTTCCTAAACTCTGGGTGCCCACCAATTTCCACACGGGCAGTTAAGAGTTAGGTTTATCAGGATATTCTGGATATTCAGGAGTTGCTGGAGGCAAGCTGGATGGCATGGCGTATTATTTATATAGTATTTCTTTTCCGCTGCACTGTTGTTGTTGTATGTTGTTGTACACTCTGATGATATGATGTAATGAAATGTGATGTAATGTAATAACTGATATAGTTCTTTGTTTAAAGATTATTCATTCATTATTATATGTTGTTCCGCTGCGAATTGTGAGATTCTGATGTTGTTCTGTTGTTTTCTGTCCCGTCCTATTTTCTTCTGTTTTTCTCCTTTTTCTCTATTCTCTTTTTCTTTCTATTTCTAAATTTTCTGTCTTCTCTTTCCTCTATTTTCTAATCTTCCATTTCTTTCTACCTTCTTTTCTACTTTTTCTTTTCTTAAAATCTTTTTAAAACCCCTAAGGGTTCGTATTTTCGTTCATCTTGAATTAAACAAAGGAGATTAGTGTCTATTCAAGGAGTACGGACTTACGGGTCTTTACAGTTGGTATCAGAGCTGATGGTTAAGCGACAACCATGGTTCTGTTGGGTATTACTCATTAGAGATAGAGTCAGCAGTACTCTAGAATGAGTTGAGTGTAATAATAGCTATGAGAGCGTATTTGTTAGTGAATATAAAATTGTTTTATATTGTGATGATTGGTTTATTGAGTGGCATATGAACCTTCCTCAGCGTGGTCTCGACAACTATGCCGAAGGGGTTTCTAAGCACTTGAATAGAACAATTCGACATAATATTGTTTTAAATTTGGGTAAATGAAATAATTTTACCTTGAGTATATTTTATATATAAAGAAATAATTTTTCAGAATTATTAAAGTGTATATAAGTTGATTGTTAGGTTGTTTGAATAATCTAAATAAAAGAATAATTGTATAAGTAAAAGAATTATAAGAATTGAATTATAATTAAAGTGATTTACAATTGTGAAATAAACTTATATATATAAAAAGTGAAACTATATGAATATATCTATGAATATGAGTTGTGAATAAAAGTGAATTTAAAGTTAAATGGAAGTATAACTTAAGTGTTGTTGAATGGAATTGATATTGATATCAAACTAAATTAATGAGTTAAGTAATAAATGTGAACTTAAGTTATGTGAATGAAATTCAACTTTAGAATTGAATTGAATTAATGAATCGATTGAACGTTAATCAATTGAATGTGAATCAAGTTGGTATGAAATAATGAATGTTAATTCATTTAAAATCTAATGTTATTAGAAGTTGAATAAAAAAATGAATGAATATAAGCAAAGGAATTTGGTTGAAATTAATATACATTGATTGTTATATGATTGTTGATTGATTGTATGTAATTCATTAAGAGTTAATGAAACTGAAAGCAATGTAATTGAATTCAAATTAGAAGTAAATAAATTTGAATAGAATTGAACGTGAATTGGATTTAATTAGTTAATGCAAACTAATTAAAATTGAGAATGAATGTTGATAAAATCCAATGTTAATAAATCAAATATGATTTAGAGTGAAAACCAATTCATTAAATATGAATGAGAATATGAATGAATGTTTATTGGATATGGATGTTAGTTGGTTGATGTTTGCATTTGTTGCTTTTGCTATGTTAGCATATGGATATATATGTTGTATATCGATACTATTGCCTATATGCATGTTCTCATGTTGTTTGTTGAGTTTAGTAGGTGCGGATAGCGTTTGCTTCGCATTTGGAGTTCGCTTTAGCGCTATATTAGCCGTATATGCTCGCTAATAAAATATAAGGTACATATCTCGGATTAAATATCGTACTTTTATACTTTTTCCCTTCGGGATGCCTCATTACTTGATGAGATGTATATTTGTGATATATATACTGTCATTTTTTTTTCGGATCGAGCCGCGCAAAGGAGACTATGGCGAATTTTTCCGGAAATTTAAGGCGTTAGAAAAAATTTGAGAAAATTGGAAAATTTTGGAAACTTTAACTTTGTTTTGGAATTGAAAGTTAAACAATAGTAATTGTTTTTTAAAAATAACTAAGTAGGATTTGAAAACTTAGTAAAAGTATTATAAGAAGTTTAATTATGAATTTTGGAAAAGTTAATAGATTTTGTAACCTTTCTTACTTGGTAATTTCGAGGACGAAATTCTTTTAAGGGGGAAAGATTGTAACGACCCAGAATTTTTATTAATTAAAATTTGAATATTTAATTAATTTTAAATATTAATAAGTGAATTTATAAGTCAAATAAATTTTTATTTGATTTATTGGATTTAATTGAATAATTTAATCGATAATTTAATATGTTAAATTATGGAAATAATTGAATAATTGAGTTAAATATGATAGAAAACGATTTGTAAAATTTTATTTTATCATGTTGGAGTTAGAATGATATTTTAGAACTTTTAAAATCGAATTAAAAGTTAATTTGTGAAAATTGAATATTTTAATATTTAATTATCGACTGTAAAATAGCCAATTTTTGAACAGTCTCAGAATTGAACGAAACCAGTTTCATTGGATCCATAATAGTTAGTTATTACCGGATTTCAATTTTCGTGTCAATCGGAGTTATCGTTTGATCGTGGCAGCTCGAAACGCATCGATTTGTTTTTAATTTAAATTTGGCGAGTCAAAATAGCCATTTTTCAAAAAGTCTCGGATTTCGACGAAACCAGTTTCATCGGATCCGTAATGTGATATTATTGTAAGGTTTCAAATTTCAAGTCAATTGGATTTACCGTTTGTCCGGTACAAATTAAAACGCCTAGAAATCGATTTAAATCGGTTTAATTTAAATTGAACGTTTTCAGCCATAACTCGCACATACTTCCGAATTAGCTTCCGAAACCTGTTCCATTATGTCCGGAACGCGGGGTAAACTTTAGAAACGCTGGTTACAGCGCGTAAATCGGAGTTCGGAATTCCCGGGATGAATAGTGTTTACGCTAGCTTTTTCTATAAATACACCTCTCTCTTCACAAATTAAAAATAAAAAAAAAATATATACTCAAACCCTAATTTCATCAGCTAGCCGCCACCCTTAGAACCTAGGGCCAGAAATTTTCGAATTTCATCTCTTAATCTCTCTCAATCCATAAGTTTTTAGGAGATTTGTTCAACTACAAACTTGAAGATCTCATCAAGATCTTCGATTCCATACGGTGATGATCGGAAACGGAGCGACGATGGAGGAGCTAGGATGGGCCGTTCTCTACAGTTTTCACACGCAAAACGAGGCTATAGACATAGCCGAGCTTCACCTAGGGGGGGGCGAACGTGGAGGAGGTGAGTGGCTTCGATTTGGGGGTGCTTGATCGTGTTCATGTCGCTTGAATCGGATGCAATATTAAACCCTAGATTGTATTATGGGTTCGGCCTAAAACTTGGCAACCTGGAGATGAACGTGATTTGGGAAGAAAGGGGGAACAGCCTGATGAAGGGGGTGTGGGATCCAGTGGCTCAGATTTAATCTAGGTTTATAAATAGTTAAGTTTGTTGTATTTATATAAGTTAAAAACGTGTACAATCTTATAAAATTCATAACTTTTTCATACGAGGTCGAAAACGCGCGAAACCAATTGCGTTGGAATCGTATGGACAAGCACTATGCGATGGAGGTGGTTTGGAGTCGTTTGGAGTTAGTGAGAATTTCGGGTAAAATTAAACGCGCGTTTAATTTTATTCGAAATAAAAGCTAAAACGGAAATTAAAATCAAGGTGAGAACTTCTCACTCAATCGAATAGATTTCGATTTTTATTTTAAATAGTTAGATTTAAAATATTTGAATGCATGTTTGAATGTCGATTGTTATCTATTGATTGTTAAAATAGACATTATACGCCGTTAGTAAGCGGATGTTATTTAATAAAAACATATACCGCGAATATTTCATAAACAGTGAAATTGGTATTATATGTAATATCAATATATATATATTGGCATATGTATATATTGCAGTTGTTGATTTCCCGCATTTTTTGTTTAGCGGATGAGACCCTATTACGCCGTTATTAAGCGGATAATATTTAATAAGAACATATACCGCGATAATTTCGTACTGGAGCGAAATTGGTATTGTGCTAATGTTTTTGGATGCAGGAAAACAGGTTGGAGGGATCCAACTGGATTCCTCAACAGTTTTTATTTGATTTCAGATATTTGGATATTTGATGGATTATCATATCGATATATGATATCGTTGTAGTCGTGGTTGACTATTTGGTGTGTAGCATCATTGGACCCAGATTTTGGGATTTTAAAATGATTTTAAAAGTGATTTTGAAAATATACTATATTTTTGGAATTGATCCATTATAAATAAATAAACGTTATAATTTTTAAAGTTATAAAAATTATGGTTTTTGTGAAATATAGTTAAAAAGCTGATTTTTAGAAATACGATTAAAAGTCGATTTTTGAGAAATATGAACTAATGATTTTATAAAATAATTTAGATTGGATTTTTGAATATATGATAAAAGTTTAAATATAGGATTTATAAAATTTGATTATTTTATAAATCGAAATGATGAAATTATAAAGGAATTTAAAGACGTTTTAGAATAATAATATAAACTGATTTATATTAAGAGATTTATAAATGGATATTTATAAATTGAATTATGGACATTATAAAACGAGTTTTTATAAGTGTTTGAATGTAGTGAAAATGAATTTCATAAATGAATGAAATTTATAGAATTATAAACTGTGAAGTTATAAATGAAATTTATAAATAGTAAGATTTATAAATTTGTGAAGTTAATTGAAGAATAGATTTGGTTAAATAAATGAATCTTATAAGTTATAAGATTTATAATTATGAAGTTTAAAGAACGATTTTATAAAATAATCGTTTTATAAGTATTTAACTTATAATATAAACATTTAGTTTATAATTGAGTTATAAACTGAAATATGTTAATAAAGGAATTTATAAAAAAGAAGTTTTTATAAATAAATAGAAATGGAATTTATAAACGTTGTTTTATGAATTCGCAAACGACTTATTTTGATAAGTTAATTGTTATAACTTATAAATGGAGTTATATTCACGTTTTAGACTGTGAATAATCCTTTAAGTTAAAAAGTATAAAAAGGATGAAATTTGTTAATATAGTATATTCACGTTTTTGAATAGTGAATAACATGTTAAAGAAAATGTTTTAGAATGTGATATTTTAAACAGAATTAAAACGATCTAACGATGTTTTAAAGGTGTTGAGATTCGAAACCATAGATTTCAACATTTATTGTTGAAATAGACGTTTTCGAGAAATAAAAGGAAATGGTGGACTATAACACTGTTGTTATAGTAAATGATTTCCGAAAGGAAATGTTTTGTATAGTATTGGGATTTATATATCTATTTTAATTTCGAATCCCTATACTAGTGATTTTGGGTTGTCGTAACGATGTTTTACGTAACATTCGTTTTGGCCCAAATAAATATGTTTAAGAGAATGATTTTCTTAAAGAATGAATTATATACTTAATTCGATTTAAGTATATTGAATATTTTCCAAGGTTGAAAATAAAAAGATTTGTGAATTACTTATGAATAAATAAGTATGGAAATGTTTTCCAATAAGAAGTGAATATTAGAATTTATCTTTTTGAAGATAAATCGAAATGAATTATTGAAATCGTATATGCATAGATATTTTGGAAATATAAATTCATTATGGAATTTATATGTGAAAAGTGGAATTTGTATAAAAATAAATATTGATTTATTTTTGAAGTGTTGAAATTAAATATCTTGTAAAGATATTTTGGAAAATAAATAATTTGGAAAATTATTTGGAATCTGGTGATGTGTGCATATCCAGTGATAGTTCAATAGCCGACTATCAGTATTTCCCTTTGAATGGGTATTTGATGTGAATTGTTTGAAATTGAATGCACACTTATTTTTGAATAAGCGCTCACTATTCGGGTTAACCGGGAAAGGACCATGGGGTCGTATAACCCATTCCGAATATGTGATACGTCGTTGTGAATTGCATTTGAAGATCGGTGTTGAAGACCGGTATTTGCGAGAGCGATAGGATGACCTATCGATTGTTTCTGCACCGAGTCGCGCCGGTATAGAAACTCCCTAAGTGATGGGAAATCCGATCAGGATTGTGAATATCCGGATTGCAAGGACTTCTTTGTAAGTGCCTTCGGTTTTGTTCGAGCCCGGAACAGACTTGTATGGATTGTATGTCTGACATTACAAATTGAGATGTAAAGCCGATTTCTTTCAAATATATTTCTGTTGGTGGCGGAGAATTTATTCTTTGCTTAACACCCTTCTTTGAGACGTACGAGCTCAAAGGTTATATAGTTGAAGTTATCAGCGATATATTCCCAATTTGGTAATGTGACATGCTGAGTGATGCTGAAATGATCATTGTGTTGATTATTGTGATAGGATCATTTATTTGATCGTCTATCTTAGTGATCATTGTGTTAATCATTTGTTGACCCAAAGCATGGCTTTTGTATAAAGTATGTTTTTGTGGACGTGAATTCGTCGAGCCTCACACACCGTGAATGGTCAAAACAGGAAAGAAGCAGCAAGGTTATGAGGGGTAGCACCCTTTAGGATGTGTCCATTTCCTTCTGGAAAAGGGTGGTATCATGGTATGGAGCCCAGATACTTACTCATGTTGAAAACACTTTATGATTGTGTGAATTGATTACGAGCGCTCGGTTGATAAAGGTCCCAAAGGACCGGGGGATGGCATATTCGGTCAGTTGTTACTCAGTTAGGAGTAACCCGGCCTTGTGTTGGTAGAGATCCGGTTTGGTTCTCGGGGATGTCCATCCAGAGGCATTCTCATGTGGCAATGGGAAGTTCCTTGGCCTGACCATTTGTTGGAAATCCAATTCCCAATACGAAACTTGTACGGTATTAGTTGTAGAACCTGCTATTCACTTATGGTGGTCACCACTGTTTGGATAGTAGCTATAGTAGGCATACGATAATGGTCGTATGTTGGCTAAGATTTATATCTTTATTTTTGAAATGATTTGTTATTACACTATGCACTAGTAATAATATCAAATGTTATTTTAAATGCGTATCAAGCATCTTTGACTATCATAAGGAGAAATCTCCTCCGATTCTGCGTTTGCATTGTGTGTGTGTGCGGGAGGCCTTATGGTAGTCTCATTTTTAAAAGCATTGCGAATTAATTTAAAAATATTCCTCTATTTTGATTTTAAAGATAAATAAACTGTTTTGAGTTCTCACACCAGTCACATGACTGACTCGGAGTTTATTGTTTTCCTTCCTAAACTCTGGGTGCCCACCAATTTCCACACGGGCAGTTAAGAGTTAGGTTTATCAGGATATTCTGGATATTCAGGAGTTGCTGGAGGCAAGCTGGATGGCATGGCGTATTATTTATATAGTATTTCTTTTCCGCTGCACTGTTGTTGTTGTATGTTGTTGTACACTCTGATGATATGATGTAATGAAATGTGATGTAATGTAATAACTGATATAGTTCTTTGTTTAAAGATTATTCATTCATTATTATATGTTGTTCCGCTGCGAATTGTGAGATTCTGATGTTGTTCTGTTGTTTTCTGTCCCGTCCTATTTTCTTCTGTTTTTCTCCTTTTTCTCTATTCTCTTTTTCTTTCTATTTCTAAATTTTCTGTCTTCTCTTTCCTCTATTTTCTAATCTTCCATTTCTTTCTACCTTCTTTTCTACTTTTTCTTTTCTTAAAATCTTTTTAAAACCCCTAAGGGTTCGTATTTTCGTTCATCTTGAATTACTCAAAGGAGATTAGTGTCTATTCAAGGAGTACGGACTTACGGGTCTTTACACGTACCTTATTTAGCATTTTTAAGCAAGCGGCTTATTATTTTAGCAATTAGCGTGCCCAAAATCCAGCCACACGGCTTCCCTGTACCTGTACTTACTTAATTTAAACATGTAAGTGCCAAATATATGAAGTTTAACAATATTTCACTTATTTGCAATAGTTAAACACATGAATTCTAAAAGAAATTCACACCAAACATTTTTCCGTAAGCATTTTATACAATTTTCATACTAATTCCACTGTTCCAATTAATTTATAACCATTTTCATTCAATCTGAATGTTTTTCAATCCATTCATATACAACTTCATCAATTTGAATGGTTTAAAACTCAATCGCTTACATTTAATTTTTAAGCAAACCGAACTCGTATTTAATCCAATTGCTCTCAAAATCAATTTAATTTACTCCTATCAATTCATAGAATTTTAATTACTTCCATTTACATCCAATGACAATTTATTTTATGCAATTTGACGAGATCTATGTGAATAAATAAGTATTTATGTTTTATAACCAACTTAAATGGATTTTAACTCAATTTATACTTAATTCTATTCCATTTTTAAATTTATTCACAATCCATATATTCTCATTTCCATTGCATTTTAAATTTGAATACATTCACTTGCATTTCATTTTATTAACCAAACTAGTTCATTCAAAACCATTAACAACTTAGGATCATCTACATTACCAATTAAATTTCCTTTTTATTTTAATTCATTCACGACCATTTATTTAGCTCGCCACATTCCAAGCTTGCATATTACTAACCATTACCGAATTAATTCAACCCAAGCTTTAGTTAATTTACTCAATTTATTCCATATTTGTTTATTCCAAACTATTTATTTAGCTCAAAAACAATCCAGGCTATTTCATTCAATAACTTTTTCTCAACTCATTTAAACCACACTTCATTTTGAGTTCGGCTTTTATTCAACACTTACTTAAGTCAATAACTTAAGTTCATTTCCATTTCTTTTTATAATAATTTCTACTTCCGTCTTTCATTTGATTCCTATTTATTCCATCCATTTATTTATTCAATATAATTTGTTTATCCACTCAATCCATTATGAATTTTCATTTCCTTAAATATTATCTATAACTCACCGAATTCTATTTCGATTTAAATTTATTTTGGGTTTTCTATCCCACTTTTCAAATTTTAGAAGTCACTACTTATTATTTTCACAATTCCATTCATTATAGGCTTCAATATATTCTTCTTTTATTTTTAACTCAAGATTTACGCTTATTTATAATTCAAGCATATTTTTATTCCATGCATTTTAATTCTTTTATAAGTTATTCTGGTTTATTTATTTCAATCTAATTCTTATCCAATTTATTTCTTATCCAACTTATTTCTATTTATTTAGGTAAGAATCTAATTCCATTCCAACCACTCAATTGAATTTTTACTCTAATTCAATTTTATTTTAATTTAATTTAATTTAAGCTCAGATTTATTTAACTCAATTCGATTTAAACTTAATTCGAATACAACTGGATTTTATTTTCAGCCTATCCAATTAATTTCAATCCAGTTAAATTTTTATTCCCCCAATCCAAGTTTATCTCATTTTTTAACTTTTCCCTTTCAATTTAAATTTCTAACATTCAAAGCTTATATTTCCTTCCTGATTTAAATCATCTCAATTTATAAGCTTACAACCTATCTCATCGGGATTTTTAAACACCCGACTTTTGGTTTCAAATTTTGAAATCTTCAACATCTCAAATTACATTTCTCAAAAATTTAATCCAATCCTAGGTTTTATTCCCAATAGATTTCCTTTGAGATTTTCAAAAACAAATAGCTTTTTTGAACAAATCAGTTTTTGGCAGCAATCCGTCACTTAGAAATTCAAAAATAAATACTGATGATGCGGCCGTCATCATCAGAATTATTTTCAATAATCCAAGTGATTTCAATGCTATATCACTTTCAAAATCCATTTAAAACAAATTTCCTTTCAGAAATATCTCTAAAACAATAATGCTATTATTTATCTTCAAATAATTCGATAAACACTTCCAAAGTCTTCGGGATTTTAAATTTCCAAATCCTGCTTAAATAAATTTTAACTATAATTCATTTGTACAGTTTATGCTTATACAAATTTCCATTTGATTGTATTTCAACTCATAAATTACATTTATAATTCATATTTATAAATTTCATTTTATAATGAATTTATTCCCTTAAACTTTGGTTATATTTTCAATTTCTAGTTAAATTTTCACTTAACAATGATAATACTTTAATATTATTCTTCCTAACATCCACGCAACCATATATTAGCTAAAATAGTTTACAAAAACTTTTCATTATATCAAAATATATTTTGGGTAACATTATTTCATTTACCCACATTTAAAATAATACCGTGTCAAACTGTTCTATTCAAGTGTTTAGAAACCCCTTCAATACAGTTGTGCAGACTGTATCGACGAAGGTTCATATGCCACTCAATAAACCAATCAATACAATATTAAAACAATTTATATTCACTAACAAATACGCACTCATATCTATTAATACACTCAAACTCATTCTAGAGTACTACAGACTCTAATTTAAATGAGTAATTCCCACCAGAGCCAAGGTTATCACCAACCTAAGCTCTGATACCAAGCGAAACGACCCGCAAATCCGTACCCTTGAGTCAATACTATTCTACCTAAATCAACTCAAGTTGTACAGAAATACGAACCATTTGGGTTGAAGAAGAAGAGGTAGAAGAAGAAAATAGAAAACAACAGCAGAATCTAACCATCGCAGCGGAATAAAATATAATAGATATTAACATATCTTTACACCAAAGAAAATAAATGAGTTTATATATTACATCATCAGAGTACATCAATCACAGCTCAACATCAATAACGTACATCTGAATATACAGCTAATCAACACAGCGGAATATATATATAAAACAAGTACGGAGGTACGTATCGTCATCCAACTCGTCTCTTGAGCTCCACAGCATCATATCCTGTAACCTATAATACTCGGTCTGACCCGAGCATTACAGTTAAATAATACCCGAGTCAGTCTGGAATACCAGCGTGAGAAAATCACACTCAATTGATTATTAAAGTTTCAAAATCCTTTGAAAACAAAAGCATCTCGTAAGACCACGCCACAAATAAACATGTCGGGTTTTTACCTTACGATAGCTAAAACAATTTTTATAGAAATCCTCTGATATTATAATAGGGTCTATATACAAATACTTATAACATATCCGAAATTGTTACATTCATTAAATTCCAGCTACTAGCCATAGAGTGGGTAATACAAACAAAACTCGTACAAGACTCGTAGGGAGAATGGATTTCCAACTAATGACTAGGCACTGGGGTACCACCTGTCACAGTACATGGCCTAGATCACAGTACCGAGGAGTACGCCCGCTCCCCTGCAACACAAGACCGAGACTATCCCTTACTGGATAATCTCCAGTGAGATCACCCCGCGGTTGGGATCAGCAACCGCCCACTAAGCCGAAATAAAAAGGACACCTAGACAGGGATGACCTCACCCTGCTTGGGTGCTACCCACCTAGACTTGCTGCATAACCCTTGATTTCCAGTCATTCCCGGTTGATGCGCCTTGAGGCTGAGCGTTACCTTTTTGGAACATATCCCTTTGAATGCCCATCGTCCACCTGACGATGTTCCGAAAGCATTCACCTATACAAGTCCGTCCCGTGTTCGAACGGAACCGAAGGCACTATTCCTACTAAATCCTTTTTGGAAATATCCTAAGGATTAGTAGCGACTAGCCCTTGCACTTCACTGCTCCATCTTCGAATCCACACTCGTTTCCACGAAACGTACAAACCGGATCGAAGTGGTTTTCGAGAAATAAATCTCGATCCCGGTCTCTTCGAAACGATCAACGTCTTTGTCCAATATTGATAGTCGGTTATTTAACTATCAATTAATATTCACAAACAACCATCCCACAATAAATAATTTCCCAATTATTTATTTATCTCAAAATATCTTTGTAAGATATATTTCTATTTTCAACCCTTTGAAACTAGTATCAAACCATCTTTCTTTTCAAAATATACTTTTCCAAATGTTTTCTATCTCCACTGACATCACCAAGCACAAAAACTTTAGATTTTTAAATAATTTAAAAACGCTTTACTTTGAAATGTACTTTAAAACATTTATTTTAAAAACTACTTCAATAATTTATTAAAAATACATACTATATGAATATTTGAAAGTAAGGTTACTTAATAAAATATAAAACTGGATTTTCACTTTTAAAAACAAAATACTAAGTCACTTTCTAAGTAATTACTACTATAATAGATTTGAGAAAATACTTACTTTAGAATTTAAATATTAGAAATAATAAATTTTCCAAAACTTGCTTTTTTTAAAACAACTTTAAAACTTTTAACTTATATTTAAAATTTTACTTTAAAAACGTACTTGGTTATCCAGAGAAAAATTCCAACTTCAATCACTTAAATCAATTTCCCAAATTGATTTTCAATTTACTCCATTTTAAATAAATATCTTTACTTTCTTAATTCATTTCAAAGTTCGTTAATTATGGACTTTATTATTATTATTATTATTATTTTCCGTTTGATTTTATACCCATTTAACTGAAATATACGAATTTCAGCTTTCCCAATTTCTTCTTTATTCTTTTCAATAATTTAAAACTTAAATTTTAAATAAATGTTTTGTTCTTTTAAATAATATCACTGAAGATTAAAATTCATTGATTTTCCATTTATTCAAAATTTCCTTTCCATACTCGAGATTTATTTATTAGAATTTTAAAGTCACATTATTTCTTTTCCAATTCATTTTTAAATTTTTTCAAATTCCTATAATTATTTTACTTACAAATTCACTTATTTTATTTTCTTTCCAAAATCCAATCTATATGTTTTTGGTAATTCATTATACCTAATTATAACCAGTCGAACCATAGCATTCAATATTCCCATATAATTCATCATAGAATAATCAAATAATCACAACAGAGGGCATTAAATAATTTAAATAAATGTTATGGGATCCAGTTGGATCCCTCCAACCTGTTTCCCTACATCCGCAGACGTTAGCACAACATAAATATCTCTGCTATATAATGCGGGAAATCAATCATTCGAAGATGCAATATATACTCTAGTATAGACTATAATATAGCACATCAAATCAATTTAACCATTCAAACAATTATTTAAATTTACTCATTTAAATTTAAATTAAACCAGATGAGTGAGATTAACTCACCTTGAATTTATTTTGCAACCCGATCCAATCCGACTTGTGTCCATTATCTATGACCTTGTATAAACAGTTTATAGTTTATTAACACTCGAATAGTTTAGACAAGTCAATTAAACAAATTAAATCTTTATACAACTAGTTAAGTGAAAATATGAATATATATTTTCATCCTTCATTTGAAATTTCTTTTATTTGCCAAAATCTTCTATATATATATATTAATATTATCTGTTTACTGTCAATCTATTTAAACAGAAATCTTAACCTTTAAAAAATAAATTTTCTATTAAGTTGTACTGTCTTAATATCAATTATTTAAACTAAAATAAAATCAAAATACCTTACTATAAATTCTAATATATTTTTTCACTTTCTGTATACATATATATTTAGATGGAAAAGTCTGCATATATACATACCTATATAAATTAAATAAAAGCAAATAACCCAGCTTTACCTCGTTGCTAGATCCCAAATCGACCGCCATCTCACCACTGCATCTCCACCGCATCACCAAAAATCGCGACCCATCCCACACTGCAAGCGGCCGCCTCGACCTTGCCCTCAATCTCTTGAGCATCGCGGCCATCCCCACTTCACGACCTCGCTGCCTCGATCTGAGGTTATCGAGCAACACAAGGCCTAGCCTTGCGACAATTCCGAAACACCCGCAACCCTAATCGCATCCACCTCAACTCGCTACCAATCGCGACCACAAATCGCACTCGAGAATTCAACGTCCCTCCTCACGAACGCCATCGCGACTCCTCCCCTAGCACGCGCTCTCAACCGGGAGTTGAGATGTTTGTCGGACTAGGGTTCAAACGACCTCGCGAATCACCAAAATCAAACGGCGACATTGATGAGCTCAAGCCCTAAACGAGTAGACAGAGGAATGAAGCCGCCATTTAAGTTTGCGAACGAAAAGTTTAAAGTCAGGAAAAAAGGAGAAGGCTTCGATTTTATGTTACTTTTAGAACGAGCTTCTGCAAAATGAACAAGAACGAGGATAATAAAAGGAAAAGAAAAGTGTGTTGGAGAAGCTATGGGCAATAATGGTCGGCTACAGTGCTTTGAGGTGAAAGAAAACAATGATGTGAAATTATTTCGACTGAAGGTTGACTGGTTAAACAATGTATTAATTTAATTTCAAATTTCAATTTAAATCGACTATTATCAATGAAATTTTCAGCGCGTTTATATATCGTACGCTCACACCACAATTCCGATCAATACGAAATTTAAAATCCGATAATAATTCAATATTACGGAACCAATGGAATTGTTTTCGTCTAATTTCGAGACTGTGCCTCGGAAGGCTATTTTTAAATTCAATTTAAACGATATAAATTTCAAAACTGAACAAATCACTGCTAAATTTAATTTTACAACTTCTATTATCCTCAGTGCCATTAATATAAAATTTTCAGGCCTTCAAATTATTTTTAATAGGCTTAAAACTCCAGATTTAACAATTTACCCAACTTCACTTATTTAATTTAATAATTCAATTATCAAATAAATTATGATATTTGTAATTCAAGTGAAAATTACTCTGTTGAATATTTAAAATCAATTAAATATTCCTATTTTAAATACTCGAAAATTTCGGGTCATCACAAAAAGCATACCTCCCATCACATCCTTTCCTTTATCCTCTATTGTTGGTCTTGAGGCAGACGGTTCCAAAGCAAACACTTTTCCTTTCTCAACCTTACCTAGCTCTCTGCACTGATTCGTGTAATGCCTAATGGTCATGGTTGAAGCATTTGATAATGACCTTCTATCCATCCTTGGAGTAACACTCATTGGCAAAATGCCCTTTCTTGTGACACTTGTAGCGAACAACGTTAGCTTTTATTTTCTTGGTCGCTCCACTTTTCTTAGCCCCCTTTTTGTAAAAGAACTTCCTTTTCTGATACGGACTACCTTGAGTCTCCACCAGCTTATTATTACCTAATAGCAAAAGCATCTCTTCATTCCTCAATGCTATCTACACTACTACATCATAAAGGTCTCTAAGGTGCGATAATGTTGTTTAGCAAGCTTTCGTTTCAATCCTCTAATGAAATTCTCAGTCCTCTTGATTACCGTATCTACGATGGCATATCCATAACTGGACAACTCCCTAAATCTAGTCGCATACTAAAGCACTGGCATATCACCTTATTCCAACTAAGCAAACTTTCTAAGCATAGTTGACTTAGTTATTTTAGACATGAATCTCTCTTCAAATCATCTTCTGAACTATGCCTAATTCAAGATCTCCACTGGTACCCCAATACTTACACTATTCCATTAGTACAATGTAGCTCCTTGTAATTTCCTGGATGCCAATCTCCACTTGTACTCATCGTTTAGGCCTAAATCGGCACAAATTTTTTCATAATGCAATAGCCGATTCTCATCTTCAACCACATCCTTCGTTCTAAGTAATGGCTTTCTTCCGAGTCTTGCATAATCCCGACTCAGCGTGCATAATTGTTGACAGCCGAAACTTCAGGATTTGCTCCTCCAACATTACCACCAACTAATTTAGCTGCAACTTCAGCTTGCATCATGTTGACAAAGAACAGGTACATACCTTCCATATCTACTGGCGGTGTTCCAGCACCCACATTACAAGTAGTTTGCCGACTCGGATTCCTCCTAATGTTGGGCTTGACATTTCCTTTATTGTAGTGCTTCCTCCATCAAGATTCACTATTTTATTTTCTGCATCTATATCTCTTTCCTTAAATATTCATTTGAACCTTAGTAAGACGCAGAAGAATGGTCTAAGAGAGAGGAAGAATAGAAACAATATATATACTTATATATAGAAAATACAAGTACCTAACTGTAGCGTTATGCCATACTTCAATCTCATTCTCCGAATCATTTTTATTATGTTATCACAACTCTTTTAAAGTTAAAAATCCTTTTGGTCACATATAAACCTTTGCACTGATACCAAGTTGTAACATCTCTTATTCTAAGGTCCGAAAATAAACGCTTTTGATGTTACAGTTGTCGATAGTATTATTCTCCAGTGACAAAATGAGATCATTTAATAGTATCGTTAACATTAAAAGCATAGGAATATAAAATTATTTAAAACATGTTTCATTATTAATTTGCATATTTATTACATAGTCCCATAGCATTGCCAAGGTTCAGATAAAATATAATTATTGCAAAATACACCAAGAGCGACATATGAAGAGCCCCCTTGATTTATCAGAGTTTACTACTAGATGAATATAATTTCTGCCATCACATGCATTTAAACAAGATGATAACAACACAACAAAACATAAATAGACTTTATATAGTTAGGTCTTCCTCATGCACATCTTTAGAAGCTCTATTCGACCAGCCTAAAACGTGGAAATCTCACTCTTGAACTACTCAAATGAGCATCTGAGAGTTAAAGGCGAAAATCAAAAACTTCAGATCAAACAAAAAGTCTGGTGTGAATGATAATATGCCATCTTGGTAATAGATATCTAGTGAGACCACACCGCTAAGCGGAATGGGTTTTACCCTCACTAGTATCTTATGAAATCATGTCAATCACAATCAAGCTCTTGCATTCACACTGGTTAAACAAACATAAACAATTATATGCATGCATGCTACTTGGATAAACCTGAGTAATCTGTCTAAATTAATCGACTGCATGTCTCTGCTTCATAGTTTTTCCAGGGTTATTACAAACCTATATGGTTGACTCGGGCTTGCCAGATATACCAAAATTCTCCAACTTATAGTTAGAAGGAAACTGGACGGCCTGTCCAACACAATCATCTTATTGTTATTCTAGATATCCGTCTATCTCATAGTTTGCTAGGCTCACTATGAACCTGACGATTTTGCAGGCCAACTAATGACCTATCTAAATTATATATTCCTTTATGTGTGTAAACTTACTTTTAGTTTTACCTTTAACCAAGACATATGCATTGGAATTATGGATCAATATCAAATAGGTGCTAACAGTTGAAGCATAGAGTTCTGCCCTACACCAGTCCTATTATATGGTTTTCTAATCTATATTCATTGAGTCAAAATATCTTATCACTATTTACCTAATGGTGATAAATTTCATATAAATTCATGGGCTAATACCATCTTTAATTCCATGTAGACTTAATTCTTTATAAATGATTTAACCTTTAAAATCATACTTATATCAAGGAAAATATAACCCTTCACTTTATCAAAATATATGCTTCTTTAAAGAAAATTTATAATTTAACAACACATGACATCATATGGTCGCAATAGGTTGCCACATCCCTTCCTCTTTAAGTCAAATAAAATATTCTAATTTTATAAAGCATAAGGCCATAAGGCCAAAATCATCTACATCGTATACTATCATATCTGTTTGTATAAAGTATAGCTCTTAAGTTCAAAACGTGTATGTCAACATTAATGACTTTTGACATCGATACCTTAAAGCAGTTGATATTGATTTTATAAAACTGCACTATTATGCCACTATACAAAGAATACCAAAATCATTTACCTACAGCATTATTGCCATAAGAAAATCACCCGCATCATATATATCTTATACCATTAATGTCGAAAGTAACATATGTGGCAGTGCTGCCTTAAAGTAATAATATCAAAGTTAAATTACGTGGTGTCATTGCCATAATACTTTTATCTCGATAGTAATACTAGCTGCATTACTGCCATGATATAGTTAAAGCTGAAATAAAATATACAGCATCATTGCCACTATATACTAATGTCGGCATAAATAGTTGCCGCATTGGTAAGTAGCAAAGGTAAAAGGCAAAGGTAAATAGCATCGATGCCACCTATCCTTAATATCGGAAGTATGTAGTTATGGGTCAATAGCCCATGCTTTAGGTTTATGTCAACATTGATAATTCACGAGATTACTCATGTTACTGTTAGTTTAATGCTGAGAATCCCTATAAATGCGCTTTAACTTGATTGGAATCATTCCATACCAACATAGTTGATATCATATGCTTCCTTCATGGTTGAAGACGTCAATGATGGTTGCGGCATGGATGGACTTTAGTATTATTTACCGACGTCCTGACAAACTTGCAACTAACAAAAAAACCGTTCATTTCCCATTTAAAGTAATTTCTTTTCACCCATTCTTAATTCATGTTCAATTTCTATTGGTTAAGACTACATTTATCAATTTCTTTTCCAGAAAAACTGCTCCAACCAGATTTATCATTCTTAAAGTATTTTGCAAACCCTTATATAATTATTTTAATATAATTATTAAGCCTTTCTAGCTTAATAAATGCATATAAAATTACAAACACTTGGAAAAATCCTCAAAAATCACTAAAAACAAAATTAATGTATTTTTTGACATATAAAAATTTCAAGACCAAAAGTATTATTTAATTATTTTTTATAATCAAAACGTGAAATTAATCGTTTTCCTCACTTAGGAAATTCATAAAATATTCATACTTGTTTAGAAAATTATGAAATTAAAAAACCACTTCTAAAATAATGTTATAAACATCGTATCCAAATTTCAAGCCATTTAGATATTATAAACTAAGTTTTCACACTTAAAACTTATTATTTAATCCCATAATAAATCCAATAATTAAGCATTCAAGCGTATAATCAACTAATCAATCATAATAGGGCAGAACAACAACATATATTCCACGTTTAATTATAAAACCGAAATAAACATACAATTACGAGATGGATAAATGTTATTCAACTTAGTATGATAAATTGTGAGACTTAAGTGTTAATTTGATCTCCCCAAGCTTTATCCTTTGATTTTCTAGCCTTTTCTCTTCTTAGGTCTCTAGTAATGGTCGACCTCTTTGGTTTTAGTTTGTAAGAACTGAGTGTGAGTGAGGAACTGAAAATGGAAGGGTTTATATTTAGGAAATAAGATCTTTTCCTATTTTGCCTCTTACATTATTCCTCCTCTTATTTAATTTATAGTCAATCTTATTAACTCATTAATTAAGACATGACCTATTTAATTTTCAAATCTCATTTAGCTTATCTCAACACATTATTTATCTAATTAAATATCCTAAATAATGTTACTCAAATTTTGTGGTGTTATAAAAATAGTGAGTAAAAAATACTCCTACACATCACATACTCATCAATTTGGTCCATCGTATCCTTCTACTGGTTTTTTCAATGTCCATCTCCTAAACCAACAATAAACTCTTATACCACAACAAAACTATGAATATTCACTGCAATCAAACATAAACTACACTTAACCTTACCCTTTCTACGTTCCTTCTAGCTTCCCTCATCATCAACAAATTTACCACCATTTTATAGCCTCTCAACCATATCTACATCATCATCTCATTGGCGTGTACAAAGATCATTTATCATATTTGTCATTGATGATGCAAAGTGGCCAATAACAACATCATCATTTTAGTGAGCAACAGTTAAAGACTCACGACTGAGATGCAATGCAGAATTTTTCACGGTAGATTTCGTCCCCCCGTAACACACCCACCGATGTTGATGTTGGTAGCGGTTCTAAAGAAGAAGAAGAAGAAGAAGAAGAAGAAGAAGAAGAAGAAGAAAAGGAAGAGCAATATGTAGATGCAGAAAATACTGAAGGAGGAAATAATAAATTTGTTAAGGAGACGTATGCACCTCAAAGCCTAGAATTCAACAAAAAGGAAAGGAAGTGGAAATCATTCAGCGGTATGTTAGGCGGTCTTCATAGCGGATCAAATTTAGTTGGATTTGACATTGGAATAAAAGACATTGAAGTTGAAACTATCGAATATGATGCAGGAGCAAATGGTGGCAGAAAGAAGCAAGTTAAGTTTACACCACAATAATATGTTGCACTTGCTAAAGCTCGGATATGAATTTCAAATGATTATATCACGAGCGATAATGTGAAAGGGCAATGTTTTTGGTAAAATGTTGCAGATTATTATAATACTTTATAGTTGATAAAGAGGACTTAGGCTTCTCTAAGAGGAGGTTATCAGGTAATGAACCCTACATGTTAAAACTACTTGGCAATAATGACCAGACTTTATATCAGACAATAAAGCGGTGCTGTCCTTTATGACATTGTAAGTTTGGTTCTATTTTTGTTGTATAGCTTTCAAATTATACCGTTTATTCATGCATATTTGGTTTTATCGACAGATAGAAGAAGCATGCAAGGCTTACCATGCGTATGTTCGCGTTCAAGTTTTAAGAAAGCTTCGATCTACTCTCCTCTCTACCTAAATGGAAGAACCGAAACAACTTCATGTTTGAGCAGCAAAATAAGGCTGGAAGAATGATCTACTTCGATTATGATACATGGGGTGATCCTAGTTCTCAAAAAAGATCGTCACTATTTGGAAACATTGATGGTCGTCCCTTTGGTAGAAACAAATCAATTCAACTAGAACAACGAAATGCATATTTTCCGAGATTCTTGGAAACTCAAAAGAAGTTCATTTATGAAATAAGAGAGAATAAAGAAAAGTTAACATAAAAAAGATGCAATCAGATTTAGAGTTTAGGCATATTATTTGTGAGATCAAGAGTTTAAGCAATAGTCCCGAGCATGGAAGAAAGCTATGATGAGAGAAAGAACTTGATTAGACTTATCACTTACGATTTTAGCAAGCATACTCCTTTATTATAAGAACTAGTAACTGAACAACTCGAGTTTTATAGGAGAGAGGGAGAGGAGGTGCCACGTCTAATATTGATTATGTATTTATGTTTGTAGTTGTTCTTGTTTGTGTTTATTTAGTGGAAGTGGATGTGGAAGTTATAGTTGTGTTTTGTTGTTTTGTGTCTATTGTATTATTATGTATTTGTGTGGTTAATGTGTTTAGACTGAGTTATAATCTTCATTTATGATTTTTATTTCTAACTAAGTAGAAATTTTTGACAAAAAAATTTGCATTAGTAAGAAGTAAATATTTGGTAAAGCTCTTAGTTCAATTCATAAATAATTTTGTACAACAACATAGGAAATAAGTTCACAAATAACATTACAAATACCTCACCATACATTCTTCATAACCAAGTATACAAAAAAACTTTTGAAGATTTAGCAAAACAAATTTAGTAAACAATTTAAGCAAACTACTTCATAATAACTTCAACAAACGACTTTAATAAACATCTTATGAAACAAGCTCACAAACTACTTATATATTTATGACTAAGTAGTCCTAAAATTCCTTCCTCTGTGCACCCATAAGTGGTTAACCAATTGGTCATGTAGTTCAAAATGTGCAACTTGATCTTCAATGTGCTTCACGTTTGAAACATATTCATCCATCGAGTTAATGTTTCTCTAGGGTCTAGTATTTGATCCCTTAAACATGTTTGGATAATTAATTTTTTGGTTTTTGTACCTACCTCTTTCAAATTCCACAATCATGTTATAAATGATGATACATGTATACATAATCTCAAGAAGAACTCTTGCATTATGAAATCTGGTAGGGTTTCATAAAATCTAAAACCTTGCTTGCAAAATACCAAATGTACATTCGATGTCCTTTCTATAGCTTGCCAATTTATCACTGAAATACTTCTCCTTATCATTGGTTAGGACCCTATACTAGTGCATTAACGTTCTCCACTTCGGGTATCTGCCGTCTACAAGATTGTATCTCATCTGATGCATGACATTACTATTTTACCCTGCAAAATATTTCTTTTCCAATTTTACTACATTAATATTTATTTTACAGATAACTCAGATGCGGGATACAAATTGGAATACAGCCGAAGAACAAATATGAGTGAACGAGTGATATGTAGTGAGGAAATTTATGTAAATTGAAATTTGAGATGTAATATGTAATTAACAAATGTATATATAGTGAGAGGTCAATTTTTGTACTATTCAAAAATTGTAATAAAATACTAGTTTGAATAAAAAATCTGTTTGAATTTAAATTATGTTTTATTTATTTTATTCAACAAATATTTATTTAATTATGAAAAATAAAATAGTATAATAACAAATACATTTAAATGAATATATATATATATGTTTATTATCATCAAACAAAAATCATATACTAGCATATTCAACAATCTCCCCCTTTTGATGATAACAAACATATATTTAAGATTTTGAATTTATTAAATATATTTGATTATTCAATTTGCCTCCCTTATTTGAATGCTCCCTCTCTACAAAAAAGCTCCCCTTCATATATGCATGAAATAAATAAAAATATGCAAATGAACCTAGATGCAGATAGAAAATACAAAATAAGATATTTAACCTTTCTTTGCCAAAATCTTAACTTTTCTCTCCCCCTTTTGTTATCAGCAAAAAAGTAATAGTGTTAGCAAAATAAAGATAAAGTGATAGACATTAATACAATATTAATACCCATTCAAGTATAAATATTAAATTTCAATAAAAAATCAAACAAAAATCATAAATACTCTGTTAGGCGCATATTCCACTTTAGAATGATAGGAATGATGTAAATCCATATAGTTATGCCTATTTGTGGTATATTTATCTTAGGATTTTGAATATTTACTAACCATGCATAACCATTAGGATTTTTAAATAAGGTTAGTAGTATTCCAAATTTAAAAAAATAATTAATTTCGAGCATCTCCTAACCATGCATAACTGCAAAGACTTTTAAAAGGGATTAGAATCAGCTTGTCTATTTAATAATTAATTTTGATATGACATGCATAACGGTGAGGACTTTTAAATGAGCACGAAAGTATATAATTAAAAATATCAAGTAATTCACCCATGCATAACCACGAGAGCTTTTAAATGAGAGTGAGTACTTTGTATGTTTTTATTGCTAAAAGTATAATAAAATGAAAAAATGAATAATTTCCCGTTAAAAATACCACATATTGACATACTATATTGGATTTTGATGAGTGGTGGTCGATAGAAATATGATAGCAATAGAGATGGTCATGAAATTTTTACCAAACAAGAATTATTATAAATTTTGTTTAAATTTTTAAGGAAATTTACTAAACACACTTTCTAAGTTATAATATTTGATTAATATTAACACTCGTCACTTTTTCAATCACTATTTATCTTTTCGATAATCAGTAGGGAGTCAGATTAGTTAATGTAGTCATTTAAGATCAAATCCAAAAAGTTATAAAATCAAATTTTCTAAATGACTAATCTGAAACAAGGTCAACAAAAACTATTTTCTGGAAGTGGTTTTGTGTCTACTATTGAAAATTAGTTAAAATGAAAAATATACAAATATTTTCTTTAAAAAATGTGATTCAACTACTGAATGTCTCAACATAAATCACGTTCCACTAGTGATTTTTCTATCAACAAGATTACCAGTGCATACTGCATCCTAATTTCCCTTTGACTCAAGATCATCATTAGTTGGACGTTATAGACCAGACCGTGAAGTTGAAACAAATTACCTTAAAATCATTTTTAATAGCTTTTAAATGAAATTCTCTTAAATTTGAATTAAAATCGTGCAAATTTACAAATAGTGAACATAGTGTCAAATCCAAAAGCAGTAATATAAACAAATATGTCCACATGTATCTTAAGTAATCATCAACCAACACAAGACACTATCTTTTATCACTTAAACTTTAAATTGTGTTAATCCAAGAAAATCTTAATGAAATAGTTCAAAAATTATTGGTCAACATTTTTAAACTCAAAATCGACATTTATTTCATTATCACACAACTGGTTGATTTAAAGTAGATTACGGTGCAGATTTTCATATATGATCAATAGTTAAAGATAAATATATCTTTACCTATTTTACATTCACGATAATTTTTCGTTGTTACTTATTATGATTCTGCCACCTTTGTACTAGCCCAAGGAACTTTGATTTTTTGCCCGTTGTGTGCCTGGAACAGCTAGAATCCAGGTGCCACTATTGTTGCTCCTTAGCCTGCCACCACACCTACAGGAGAAAAGATTTTTGTGACCTATTTGTTTTTATAGGTCCATGGTTATTAGTGGCAAAAAAATTTGAAAAATATGTTTGAGTAGACCCAAGACAATTTATATTTGTTCCTTTTGGCACCCAGATTTGTTTGACTTTAAAGGATGTTATATTCGTGCCTTTTGGAACCCAAATTGGTATAGTTTTCACGTGTTTGGGTCTATATCAGCAAATATTTTGATTATGTCCAGTTTTTTCACTAATCGTGCACATTGAATTAACTTGATTAATTTCACTTCTAACACATTTAGATTGATTATACCATAGTCCTTGTCTAACAGTATTGACAGTTTGTCTCCCTAATTGCAAATTTTGTGATCTTTCTCCTTTGGAAAATTTTTCTAAAGTTGTAGACAGTTGTTGGACTTATGTCTTGAGAGATTCATTTTCATTCAATAATTGCATGGACTTTTTAATAGAATTTTCTCTCCTTATGTTTTACTTTCTTTCAAAATTAGAATTTCATTTTCAAGTGATTTAATTTTAATTTTTGATTTTATAATTTCGAATGATGGACAACTATCACACTTAGGGCTTTTATTTCGATAGTTTTTGACTAATTTGTCAATTCGTTTATTTAATTCCATCAAAGCATCTCTTTGTGATTCAATTTCTACGTATTTCTCCCTGAATCTTTCAAAACAGACATTTACTTTGTGAAAAAATATATAAGAAGTTTTGAGTGAGTTTGATACCTTGTTTGGCTCGCCATCATCGCTACCAGTTATATCACCTTGAAGACACAGATCTGCTTTTTCACTTTTACTGACAGTGCTTTTATCATCTTCATCAGTTTAATCCCATGTGGCTGCAAAACTTCTCTTTTTGTTTCTTTCATTGGTTGAGTCGATTTTGAGGACAATTGTGCTTGATATGACCGGGTTTATTGCATTTGTGACATATGATCTCCTACTCTTCTGAGTTGTCCAGTTACTTTGGCTATTCTGCTTTTTAATTGTTGATTTAGAGTTGGATTTCTGTATTTTTAATTCCACTTTTTGAA
This sequence comes from Allium cepa, assembly GCA_030765085.1. Taxonomy (NCBI): domain Eukaryota; kingdom Viridiplantae; phylum Streptophyta; class Magnoliopsida; order Asparagales; family Amaryllidaceae; genus Allium; species Allium cepa. The sequence continues at coordinate 365,633,808 of CM060929.1, read as the reverse complement.
TCTCTTTATTAATAGTGCCAATTTAGCTACTCCATCATCGTCATCCTCATCACTTTTTATTGTTCCATTGAGAGCTATCGATTTCTTTCAAGTTCACCTCCTTCGCATTCTTTCTTGAATTTAATTTCTAGCTCATAAGTGGTGAGATTTCCAATAAGTTATTCAATTTTATTCTGTTTCAAATCCTTAGATTCTTGAATAGCAGTGACTTTGGCTTTAAAATTTCGTGGAAGGACTTCGAGTATTTTTCAAAATATTTCCAACTTTGTGTATGATTTTCCGAGAGCTTTTGATTTGTATACAATATTGGAAAGTCGTCCATACATCTCTTTTACATTTTCGTCCCTGGCCAATGTGAAATTCTCGTATTCGCTACTAAGCATGGCAAGGCGAGATTCTTTGACTTGAGATGTTCCTTCGTGAGTCACTTTAAGTGTGTGCTAGACTTACCACACAGTTAGACAGTGTGAAACATGAGTAAATTCAATTTGATCCGATGAACATATAATAGAATTCATAGCTTCAGCATTAGCATTCTGCAATTTATTTTCTAGATATTCCCATTGATCCATTGGTTTATCTATTTCCTGATTATCTATCACTATAGTTGGTGTCCTGTAACCTGTCTCAACAATATTTCAAGCATCAATGGTTTTCAGAAAAAATTTCATTCTATTTTTCTAGTAAGCATATTCACCATTGAACATTGGTGGTCTAACTATGGACCGACCCTCAGGAAAATCATTATTAAAAGAAGCCATTTAAGAAAATTTAAAATAAAAGTTTGTCAAATTTTAAATACAAAAATTAGCTTTTATACCTAGCTCTGATATAATTCGAGGATCGATTTCACCCTAGAAGGGGGTGAATTGGGTGATACTAATAATTATAAAAATTAATGCAAAAATGTATAAAATAATTGCAGCATAGATAAATAGAAAAATAATAAAAACAGAAGTAGAACAATACAGATTTACCCAGCTTCGGCAAAAGCCTGCCTACGTGCTTCCCATACGGTTTCTACTAGAAATTTAGTAGTTAGACGCTTACATACGTAAACTCGCAGCACCTGCTATCGACTAACCTAACTCTATGCTCAAAACCCCGCCACAACTCAACCGTTGAGTTGTAAATTCTTAAATTACACAACCGTAGTTTGTCCCCTAGTCACACGACTAGAATTTACAAATGTTTAAAAGAGAATTACAAAATAAAAAACAACTCTAAAACAAGAAACCCTATCTAAAATTAAAGCTTAAAAACTAAAGGAAACCGACCCAAAAATACCCTAGCGAAAAAAATTATCCCTTTTTTTTATTAGCGACCGTACTCCCCTTCGCGTTGCGAATAATGTCTACATCTTTGGTCGTTCGTTCCTCTTTAAACAAATTAGGGCTTTCTGATAACTGAGGCCGTCGCTTGAATATTGATGTTCGAATTGAAGTAAACTTTGCCTCGGGTTCCTTCGTCAAATGATTTGTTGACTATGATTTGCTTTGTAGTTTTGCTTTGATTATGCTTGCGGCTGTACCTAGGATTGAGTTTGAATCAATGAATCTGGTAACTAAATTATGTCGTTTAAATGCTCTGTTGTTTTGCCTTGATTTGAACTTGAATCGAGTTGTTGATTTGGGATTCAAATTAAAACTTGCCTCTTTGAAATTTCTTAAACTCGAATGCCACTCAATGCCCATGATGACTTGGGTTTTTATAGGGATCGATTCCCTTAATCATCGTTCGTATTTATTTTGTTTGAATTCATCACTTGCTATGCTTTGGCCATTGATTTTCAATTTGTTTCTTGTGATTGATCCTGACCTTTTCAATTCGTATATTTTTAAGTTATACTTGCTTGGTCACCACGGCTTGCATTTGCTTTGGATTTGGTTCCGTTCTTTTCTGGTTTGACTTTTGCTACTTTGAATTTTGTGATAATATTTACTTATTTGATTCTACCTTTGTCACCACAGCTTTAATTCATTTGCATTTTGACTTGACTTGTTTATTTTAAAGTCCCTTATGACATTTGAACCACCGCATGCTTCAATATGCATTGTTTTGTAGATTTGAGCCTTATAGTTTTCGCTGTTGCATATATGTATGGTGCATCAATATTGCTTTCTCCATATGACCATATACCTTGCCATATTCACTGACCATATGTATATGTTTTGTTATACCGGTGCACTTGATATCTCCACTTGTATAATTCATTTCCTACATGCCTGGTGATTCTCTTGTCATGTTGTATATGCTTTGTTCAATTTGGTAGTTGTAGTGTCTTGTAATCTAGGCCTGTTTCTTGACTGACTTTGGTTAGTTTTGCATTATGTCTTGAGTTGCTATCTCGGTTGCATATAGTTGGGTTCCTTTTGAAGCAGACATGTCAGAGGCTTTTTGCATTCATGTTTGTTGTCATGTCTGTATGCATTTGCTGTGCAGTTGAGGTCTGACTGCATTTCATGTATGTAGTCTGTTGCTCTTTTAAATTCTGGTCATTTCCATTTGTATACATACATACATTTATGTATGTATATATGTGTGTATTCATTTAGTCCTTGTTAGAACTGAGCATGTTTGTTCCTTTCTTTTGATTCGTGTGCATTGCATCTGAGGTCTGGCATACTCGATGTTGTTGTGGACTTGAAACTGTAGCTTTGGTTGTCTTGATGCCATGGCACTAGCCCGACCACTTGAACTTGTTTTGAGTTAAATTGATATTGACCGGTTCTAGTGATTGTCTGCATTTGTTATATTGTGTGCTATCCACTATATATGTGTACATGTGTGAATATGCATGTATATGTGTATGCTGTTTCATGGGCTTGTTCTTATGCACTTATTTGCACTATCAACTTTGCTGTATTGTTATGATGAGATTGTCTTTTCTCTTGTATCTGGTCTTGACTATTTAACTATTGAGGCTTCACTTGTATTCAGTTGCATTCATTAGTTTACTGTATTTTGGAATACGGCTTTGGACTTGAGTCATGTATATGTGCAGTCTGATTCACTGTAGTCTTGTATTCTCTAGTCTTCACTTGAATTCTCATATTGCTTAGACTCCACTGTCGAGTCTATTCTCATGTGTACACATTTGTGCACTTGTTAGCATGGTCTGGTTTTGAATTCTTGTTGCACGAGAACTTGTACTAGACAATTTTGTGATGCTTTTGTAATGCACCTGAGTTGAATCCAACCTCGGCTCGAGTTTGACCTTGTGCTCACTTGTACCTGCAGTTTTATCAAGTTTATATCGATGTGCATGGCCTTGTGGCATGTACAATGATGCACTGTGCATGTCAAAGTTGTTTGTGTATGATGAATTCAAAATAAATGATCATAAACAACCCAAATAACCAAGGAAAATAATATTTTCAACATACACATTTTATTTTACCCTGCAAAATATTTTTTTTCAAATTTACCATGTTAGTATTTATTTTGCAGATAACTCAGATGTGGGATACAAATTGGAATACAGTCGAAGAAAAAATATGAGTGAACGAGTGATATGTACTGAGAGAAGTTATGTAAATTGAAATTTAAGATGCAATATATAATTAACATATATATATATATATATATATATATATATATAGTGAGAGCTCAAATTTTTGTACTATTCAAAAATTATAATGAAATATTTGTTTGAATAAAATATCTGTTTAAATTTACTCTGTGTTATTTATTTTATTCTGCAATTATTTATTTAATTTTTAAAAATAAAATAGTACAATAACAAATACATTTAAATGAATGTATATATATATATATATGTTTATTATCATTAAACAAAAATCATATACTAGCATATTCAATAATTACCAACTTTATATCCAACATTAGTTGATAATCTATTGGACAGTTTCGAAAACAAGTATGATTGCTTTAGAACATTGATATCATTTAATGAATCTGGTGTTTCAAAAAATGCATTCCCAATATATAAATCATCTAATGCCACGGCTTATAAAATCATTGTTGGCACCTTTTTATGTCCGATGAACGTTCCTTTCCAAACGGTCGGACAGTTTTTCCATTCCCAATGCATGCAGTCCAAACTACCAAGCATAACAGGAAATCACCTAGCTTCTCCTCTAGCTAACAACCTGGCAACATATCCTAAAATATTCATCCAATTGATCATTAGAAGTTCCATAGCTCAACATTCGTAAAGCATCCACGATTTTGGTATGTGGTGAAATTCCTATTTCAAGTGCTCTATTTAACCTGTAAGAAAAATTGGGTTATTTCCATAGAGTTTAAAATAGATTTTGCTGGAAATATCCGGGCTTTTGTGAAATCGACGATGGATCCACGTAATATCATAGGTTGGGTTGTCAATGAAGCAGTCCTTCATTAGTCTTTCATGTCCATCTTTATAGTCTCTCTTATAATGATGGTCAATTCAATTAAGCATATTATCGCGGTGGTTGCTAATAGATCTTTCGGCAAAAAAATAAAAACGTCCTTATGCGAGCTGTTGCATTTCAAACTCGATGGTTTGATTGTCCACCTCTTCTTCCTTATTGAATCTTTGTCTCCTGTTTTTATTGTAGTAATAAAGGTAAGAATCTATTTTTGTTTAGAGAAATTTGTAATTTGATTCTTACTTTGATTATCTTTGTAAAGTTGTGTTCTGAGTAGTTCAAAATCAAAGTATATATAGGTATGGGAGATAACAAGCTATTGTCATTAAGTGGTTACGAATTACATAACATAGCTACACTGTATAATGAATTGTTATGGATTGCACGACATGGCTACAATGTACATTTGGACAAGGCGTTGAATGGTTATAGGTTGCATAACATGGCTATTGCACCATCCAAAATGTAGGTTAAGAAGGCGAAATTTGGATACTAGAAGTATGTATGTTAAATTTACTAGTGCATGTCAATGGTACTGGAAAATTTTAGCCAAAGTGGAATAAGAAAATGTGTTTCAAATGTCTAGCTCTTTGCATTTCATGGATCATTAGATAACCTTCGTTGGTCATGTTGCGTATGATCCGCGGGTTGGTTATATTAGACAGTTTTAGTGATTTCTATGTGTCTCTAGGTGTTATATTTGTGCTTTGTATGTTATGCGTTCCCATGTAATTCTTTAATGTATTTCTATGAGTTATACTTGTTCCTACGTCACTGTTCTATATGTTGTATTTGTTCCACTACATATTTATATAGGTTTTATTTGTTCTATTTATTTTGTTGGTTGTATTTGTTCAATGTATTTTATGGGTTGTACTATGTAATTCTATGGTTGTACTTGTGCTATATTAGACAGATTCATTAGCTTACACATTAACATACTTAAATATACAACGTACTTAAACATACAACATGGCTTAAACTTACAATATACTTACATAGGTAAAGATATATTGCCTCACACATCAATATACGTAAACATACAACATACTTAAACGTCCACATACTTAAACATGTAACACATTAGTGAATCTTAGTTATGTTCACCACAACCTTGGAATTTCACTGATCTTAGCCTATTGTAGAAGTGCTGCTACTTCTTATTCAAGTTCGGTTGCATATTCTACAGCTCGATGAGGAAATGGATCAACAATCCATTCCCATAACACATAATAGTTCGGAAAGTTGAAGCATCTATAATGGCTTCATCCAATGTCATTTTTGCTTCTTACAACAAAATAAATAATTATAACTCCACAAACACAAAATATCAACGGAGAGTCGATCTCTTGTTCTCTTTCAGTCCATTGATTATGGAATTCTTGTCTTCCTTGTCTGCTTCTACATTAGATTCTGCGCCGATCTCCAATTATTCTTCTCTCTTCTCTTAATGAACGTTCTTGTTCCTCTCTCACATGCTCCCTTATGCCTTCATAGCGCCTTTTCTACATTTTCACATACCAATCCATCGTTGGTTGAGGAGAAGGACAATTTGAAGGTTGTTCATTACTTAAAGGACCTTTGTATGAGTATAAAGAAGGCAAAGAAATGTAGTTGTAGTCCACCATGATCATATACTATGTAAAATATTGGAAAAGTGTTTGTGTATATCTCAATGTTAGGAGAATGTCATTTAAAATGACTTGGTGCATAGAAAAATGTAAAAACATATACATAAGAGTAATGTGGCAACAATGGTGATGATATAACAAGTTATTGATAAAAGATGCACAATGTGGCTACAGCAGTGGTAAGACAAGTCACTAAATGATATGTGACAAATTGATACAATAATATACTCATAAAGCAATACTCACCTTAAACCATGCTGCGTAGAAAAATGAAAAGAAAATGTACACAAAAACAATGCGGCTATAGTAGTGATAAAACAGGTCACTGAATGATATCTGACAAAATTTATATAGTAATATAATCATAAAGAAACACTCACTTTAAACCATAAACCATGTTGCATAGAAAAATGAAAAGCAAACGTACACAAGAACAATATGGCTGCAGTAGTTAGTAGAAAAGTCACTAAATGATATCTAACAAAATTGATATGGTAATGTACTCATAAAGCAATACTCACTATAAACCATGAACTATGTTGCACTGAAAAATGAAAAGCAAATGTACACGAGAACAACATGGCTACAGTAGTGATAAGATAAGTTACTGAATGGAAAATGAAAAGAATATATACACAACGTGTACGAATATGACAACTGTCACAATACATAAATAATGAGTACACTGAATATGACAGTGATCAGAGTTAGCACATAATCTATGAACATCAAATCTATATGTGGACCAAGATTACGTCGGCGACGTGTCTTGTCGTCATCGTCTTTGCTAGATAAGTGATCATAATACAAAACAAAGTCAATTAATCTCTTCCGCTCTACCTCTAGCTTGGCCAGTAATTATGCCATCTCCACTACCTTTCGTGTCGTCTCCTCTGCCTATCCTCATAATGATCAATGCTACACCTGTTCTCTACATATCCAGTATGGAAGAGTCCCAGCTGTACGTCAAACTGATCACCATATGATATCTGGGAGGGGTCCGGATACTAGTCATGTGCAGGAGGGTGAAACACGTCAACATAACGATCAGCCTTAGAAGATATGGCCACTGCAATGGTCCAACCAAAGTGACTAGCATCATACATGTGATTTGATACACAATATCCTTGACTAGGCTGGATAAGATCCTCGACAACCGAAAGTGGTATACCATGACGTATAGCAAATGACCCTACCAAATATATAGGCACTGCAAGAGTAATGGCATCATCAAATGCAGTGTAAAATCTATGTCAGAACTCAATGTATGATTGACCGGCAATAACAAATCACTCCTCTGGTCATCAACCTACTGCTTTTGCATCGGCAAGCTGATCTGAATCATAATTCATATATCGAAACATATGAGGGTGCAGATCATTGAAAACATATCTTTCGACTGTGTTGAAATCCCTTTATAAACTAACCTTTCGAAACCATAACTTTTGCCATGTCGAAAACTTAGTTGTCGACTGTGTCGAAAGCTCTTTAAAAACTATCCATTCAAAATCATAACTTTCGATTGTTTCGAAAGATCTTTTAAAAATAGATAAGTGATTTTCTTTTCAAACCAAAGCAAACTAAGGAACCAACTCCTTCGTAAGCAACCCTTCGACAACCTACCTTCCGCCTTCGTCCAATTCACTACATACCACCTAAATGATATCATATGCATTGGTTTTGACCTTTTTGGTTTCAATGAAGTTCTAAAGGTCTTGATGGAAAGGTCCTTCCAAAGAAGGCGGAACCCCATTTTTCTAAACAAAGCTGTTTTCACCAAATTAAGTAAACTTTTTCTAACAAACTTGCCTACTTGTAAACATTTGATTGACTTTCACAAACTTTTAAATAATTTGGATAATATTTGCCGCATTTTCTCATATCCAAAATCAAGATAATTTTTAACAAAGAAGCCCTTCCTATTATCAAAACAATTAAATCATTTAGGTCCTCCTTTCGAAATAATTTAATTTTTGTAATAAATCGCTTAGTAAAAATCCATAAAATTCCAAAAATTCACTTTAATCACGTCATCTAACATACTAAAATTTGAGACCCAAATTCTTAATTTATTTCTCTAAATAGATTAGTAAATCCAAAAAACCATATTATCCTTAGAAAATTCATAACTAATTCTCGATAGCATGGAAAATTATGAAAACTTAAATCCAACTCCAAAATCATGTTTTCCATAACATGAAATTTTCCCATGGCATTTCAAAATCATTTAATCTCGTTTGTCCCCTAAAACCACGTATATCTTCTTTAAACTACCATGTTTAAACCATATAAATCATAAGTCACGCACATCATCATCCAATATATCATAAAAATAGATTTACTCTTAAATCCAGACCCATCTGATTATAAAACCAAAACACAGATGTAAAAATTATTGTTTATCTTAGATTGGATAAGGAAATTGATGATAGATTGAGATTGATTTCTTCCAGCTTGATCTTAAGCATGAACGGGTAGCAGAAGCCAAATCCAAAACTAGCATGACTATTATTACATAAATATAACAATTGATGTACTGCTTACTTAGTAGCTATTACCCGTTTCAATTTTATCAGTACAAGATTTTGTTGCTTCTACTCTATCAGAAATATTAGCTTTATTTAACTAGCCTCTCCCCATTTGTCTCACCTCAGATTGCAATGAAGTGTCAGTGATTCATGATGCTCAAGGATAGAAGATACAGTTTAGTGTTTAGGACGGTTCTAAAGGTTGTAACTTGTAAAATACATCTTCACACGTAAACTAAATTTTGCAACATTATTCTTACCTAATACACAACATTCAGAGCATTTTTGCTAGGAGGACCGTGAATTTTTGACTCTATTAACAATGCACTAACAATATATATGGTTTTTTAGGAATGGATGTAGCTTATACCAAGTGTGCATAAAGAGGAATAAATACTTGGCAATTAAAGTAGCAAGACAAGGCATTCTCCCATTGAAAAATACACTATTAACCATTAAGAAGTTATTCAAGGTTAAACTATACTATAACTAAAGGGAGGAGCAAATAAAGTCAAATACAAATAATAAAAAAACTAAAATATGAATACTAACATTGCTAAAACTAAATTCAAACGTCTAAGTTGAGGGCGTGATCATCAGAGGCAGTCTTGATGGAGCTTTTCATGCAGTCCCCCACCTGATAATAGTTTATTCAAGAGAAATTTTGTCACTTTGCATTTTCGAGTTTTTTGAAGTTCGTCAAAGGGATCCAATGCTTCACGCTTAATCATGACAATTTACGACTCAAGTACGTCTGTTATGGTTGGGCTCTCGACTGACTCGTTGTAGCTTTGTTGGAGCAGGCATGCGACTTGTTGCGACGATGAAGAAAGGTGCTATGCAACCTGCGGGGGATGGCGCGGGGTGGTGCAATTTACGACCCCCACTTTTTCTAAAGCCAAAACCTTTTCAAAAAATGAAAAATTATCCATCCAAACAGGTCTTAGGCCCGAATTTAGCCTATTTTCTAGATGTATGTACATTTAAACAGCTTAAATAGTTATGTTCTCTACCAAGTTAGAGAGAAAATTATCTTTGTAAAATGTTGAGTCATACTTAGTTTTTTCCCCCCCACACGAAACACTTTTTAAAATTTGTCATTATTTTATTGGCATGCAAAAACAAAAATCAACAGTGTTGTTATTTTTTATGTTAGAAAGAATACAAGAAAATCAAGAAGAAAAAAAAGACAACCAAAGACTATATTTTTTTATATTAAATTAATCTCTGGAAAATGTTTTTAAATAAAAATAAAACAATAACTACTTCCCACTAATCACGTTCACATATTCCAAAGATCATTGGGTACAAATCACACCAGAAACAATAAAATAAACTTGCCTAAAATATAACTGCTATGCTAAAAAATAGGCTGAGTATTGAATCACATTTCAACACATCCCCTTGACTCAAACTTTCGCATTCAAATTCTCTCCATGAAGAACCTGTGCTTAACATGATTCGGTGCCTTGGTAAATAGATCTGCATTCTTCTCATTTGTCCCACAGAACCTCAGTACAATTTTTTCTTCAGCCACAAACTTCCTGATGTAATGATGCTGCACTTCTATATGCTTTGTCCTAGCATGGAATGCTAGATTCTTAGTGATGGCTATAGCTGACTTGTTGTCACACCAAATCCCAGTGGCCTCTCCCTACATGCTGCAAAGATCAACAAGAATTTCCTTAGCCAACTAGCTTGCCTTGCAGCTGCACCAGCTACAACATACTCTGCCTCTGATGAAGACAATGCAACTGTATCCTACTTCTTTGAGCTCCAAGTGACAGCTCCTAAATCAAGTTTGAACACTAAACCTGATGTGCTCTTCCTATCGTCAATGCAACCAGCCTAGTCACTATCAGTGTAACCAACAAGCTTGAATATCTCAGATTTTTCACACCAAATTCCATACTCAACTGTCCCAGAGATGTATTTTAGAATTTTCTTGGCTGCATCAAGTTGTTGCTTGGTTGGAATATGCATATATCTTGACTCACATTTATGCAATATGAAATATCTGGCTTGGTATGAGTAAGATAATTTAAATCACCAATAAGAGTCTTGAACAGCCTTTCATTAGCCTTTCCTGTCCCATCATCTCTCTGAAGCATCTCATTTGTATTCATTGGAGTGATAACTGCATCCTTCTCTTCAATGTGAAACTTCTTTAGCAGGTCTTTAGCAACTTTCTTTGACATATAAAAACACCTCTTTTTCTTTGCTTCACTTCCAGTCCAAGAAAATATTGTAGCTATCCCAAATCAGTCATTCCAAACTCCAATGTCTTTGCTTGTTTTAACTCATCTAACAGTGTTTGTGATTAGCTGAAATAGATGATATCACCAACATACAAGCATACCACAATAAACCCTTGCCCACTTTGTCTCTTGACATACAAGATAAGTTCATTCTCACTACTTGCAAAGCTGTTGTTAATGAAGAAATTGTTAGTTCTGCTATACCATGCCCTTGGAGCTTGTTTCAGTCCATAAAGAGCCTTGTACAGCTTATAAACTTTGTTCTCATTTCCTGCCTTGACAATGCCTTGTGAGCTCACCATTTAAGAATGCAGACTTCACATCAAACTGGAACACTGGAAGCCCTTGTTGAGTAGCTAAGGACAGAACTATTCTCACAGTTTCAAACCTTGCAACTGGTGAGAAAGTTTCTTCATAGTCCTTTCCTTCTTGCTGTGCATATCCTTTGGCAATAAGCCTTGCCTTGTGCTTTTGCACACTACCATCAGTGTTATACTTGGTTCTAAAGCCCCACTTTAGACCAAGTACGTTCTTTCCTTTTGGAAATTCAACCAACTCCCAAGTTCTGTTTCTCACAATAGCTTTCATTTCTTCCTTCATTGCTACCTACCATTCTGCTTCATCTGCATCCTCTTCAAAAGTTGTAGGTTCAGTAACTAGCAAAGCAAAGTCACAACTCTCATAGATTTCTTCTAAAGATCTCATTATTCTTGGTGGTGAATCACTTGATGAGTTAGGAGAGGATTGACTCTGACTTTGACTAGAAACTGATATACTGGGTGAGCTATAAGGATTGCATTCTAAATTGCTGGTTGAAACTACTCATCATCATTCTCAACTGTGACTACCTTCTCATTGTTATCAACAGATTTTCTTTCCAACCCCGAACACCATTTTCATCGAACATCACATTTCTACTAATGATTACTTTTCCACTGCTAGGATTAAACCATCTGTACGCCTTGGATTGAGAAGAGTATCCTATGAAGATTCACTTTTCTGACTTATCAACAAGCTTACTCCTTAAATTCACTAAGGTGTAAGCAATGCAACCAAAAATATTCAAGTGAGTCACACTTTGTTGCTTTCCACTCCATGCTTCAAAAGGAGTTCTGTTTAGGACAGCTTTGATTGGAGATATATCTAGTAAATAGACTGCAGTTGCCACCGCTTTACTCCATAGTTCATTTGGCATGCCTTTTGCTTTAAGCATACTTCTTGCCATCTCCACCACTGTCCTATTATTTCTCTCTGCAACCCCATTTTTCTTTGGTGTGTATGGTGTTGTTAGGTCTCTCCTTATGCCATGTTCATCATAGAAGTCAATGAACTCTTTGGATAGGAATTCATAACCTCTATCGATTCTCAATGCCTTCACTTGCTTGCCACTTTGTTTCTCCACCATTGCTATGAATCTATTGTTTTCTCGAAGGCCTCTGACTTGGCCTTTTGGAAGTATACCCAACTCATCATACTGTAATCAACTGTGATAAGCAAAAAGTACTTACTTCCTCCAAGTGATTCCATCTACATTGGTACACACAAGTCAGCATGAAGTAGTTCAAGACACTCACTTGCTCTCCATGCTTTTCCTTTTGGAAACTCACCCTTGGTTTGCTTTCCATATATGCATCCTTCACAAAGTTCAAGATCACCAATCTTGGGAAGACCATTCACCATTTTCTTTGCACTCAACAGCTTCAATCCCTGGACATTTAAATGTCCGTATTTCAAATGCCAAAGTCTTGCGCTTTCATCACCCTTTACAAGCAATGCTTTGTCTCCTCTTGTAGGCAACTTAGAGGAAAAACCTTGTTCTTTCCCATTGGAACCTTCATTATAATCTCCTTAGACTTTCTGTCTCTTATCAAACACAACTCATCTTCAAACAGTAGAGAGAATCCAGAGCACAGAAGCTGTCTAACACTTAAAAGATTGTAAGCAAGTTGAGGAACATACTGCACTTCATGCAACAGTTTTGTATTGACATGTTCTATCTTTACAGAAACTATACCTTTTCCTTCAACTTCAAGTTGTTTGTCATCTCCAAGCCTTACTATGCTTTTCTTAGACAAATCAAGCAGCTTAAACATATTCTTTGCTCCTGACATATGATTAGAACAGGCACCGTCTACATACCATAGTTGACTCACATCTTTGCTTACTGAACTTGGTGCAATAAGCATCTTTTATCTAGTTGCACAAGTTGAGCCAGAAATAGTCTATCCTCTTGCTCAAAAATTTTTGATTGTTAGTCATTCCTTTGTTCACCTTGACCTTGGTCCTTCTCTTTCTTCCAGCACTGTGCTTTCTTATGCCCTAGCTTCTTGCAATAGTAGCACTTGATCATATTCCTTTACTGACCATTATGTTCTCTCCCTACACTTGTCTGGCCTATGCTCCCACGACCTCTTCCTTTAAAGTTTCTTCGACCTCTTCCTCTACAACTATGGTGTTAAGTCCTCCCTTTGCTAGAGTCTTCTCTTCCCATGAATGCCTTCTCTTCTCTTTTTTCACAAGATCTATTCAACCTTCCTTCATGTGCTTGCAAGGATCCCATTAGTTCATCAAATATTTATTCTGTCATATCCTTTGATTCTTCTATGGCAGCCACAACATGATCAAACTTGCTTGTGAGAGTTCTAAAGAACTTTCCAACTATGTGCTCGTTGGTCATATTCTCTCCATATGATCTCATCTGTTGCACCACACCAGACACTCGTGACAAATAGTCTTGAACAGACTCCTTCTCCTTCATGAGAGTTGTTTCAAACTCCCTTCTCAGTGACTGCAATCTCACAGTGATCACTTTCTTGTCTCCAAGATACTCCTGCTTTAAAGTATCCCAAGCCATCTTTGATGTGGTTGCAGAAGCAATCCTTGGAAATATCTCATCATCCAAGGCTTGTTGAATCATGAACAAAGCCTTAGAATCCTTCTTTCTCTTCTCTCTTAGTTGTTGATCTAGCTATTCTGGTTGTGTATCTTCAAAGCCATCCTCAACTAATCCCCATACTTCTTGAGACTTGAACAATGTTTTTATCTCCAAACTACAAAAAATGATAATTTATGCCTTTGAAGATCAGAAATTGAAGAGAGCCATTGTTTCCTGATTCGTTGTTCTACATTGCAAACAATTTTTTGTTTTCTTTTCTCTCAAACTCCCAAGATATGAACCCGAATAATTGTGTTTGCTCTGATACCAAAATTGTTGGTAAGAATACAAGAAAATTGAGAAGAAAATAAAGATTACTGCCAAAGTCTATACTTTTTACATTAAATTAATGTCTAGAAAATGCTTTTAAATAAAAATTAAACAATAACTACTTCTCACTAATCACGTTAACATATTCCTAAGATCGTGGGGTACAAATCACACCAGAAACAATAAAATAAACTTGCCTAAAATATGACTGCTATGCTAAAAAATAGGCCAAGTACTGAATCATATTTCAACATTTATGTTAGTAAAACTGCTAGTAATAAAAACTAAGCAAATTCAACCCTTTGTCCACTTTGCCCTCTACGGCTTCCTCTATATATTCTGCCCTACATTACCAGTTTCATTCATCATAAACTAATCGGAATGGCTACTCTAAACATGAGATTTGTTATACTCACTTTTTCTTTCTCCTGGTTCTTTCTTTTAAGTCATTATGTAGTTGCTGATGATGACTGCAAAGGCAGCGTTCCACAACTAGCTTTGCTTTGTCTATAGTTTGTACTAAAGAATGGCCCACTAATAGATCCATCTGAACAATGCCGTGCAGTAATTGAGAAATGTGCCATGTGTCTGTAGTTATATTCCTAAAGGTTTAAAAAACATCTTTAGTGTGGAAAAGTTTGTTTATGTTGTTATGTGCTACGGAAATCCTTTGGTGCTTGGAACTAAATGTGGAGGTAATACATTCATTCATTGTATTTTACTACTTATTCCTAGTTATATTTCTTTTACATATTTCTTTTTCATGAGTTTGGGTTAACTTGTTATACACATACAGGTTTGATTCATCTTTCTTCTTTTACAGATTATGCAATTCCAAATAAGCCTTGAAATTTGTGGAAGACGCACTACAAAAATACATTTATTTTAAGACTGGCATTCTAAGACGGATTATTATCTGTCTTTAATTTGAAACGGAAAAAAAAGAAATAATCGGTATTTATTTGCAAATATCATAGACTAAAATCGAACTGCTTTACAGTCTTTATAATTTGACAATACTTGGAGACCGATCCTCAGTCTTTAGTTTGGCCTTTGCTTCACTCCTTAACCGCTACATATCAAAGTGTTTGTATTTATTATCTATAGTTAATCCGACGGTTCAGTTTAGTGATCCACACACATACTACCTTTGGAAATTTCCAAATCCCATGCCATGTGAGAGAATAAAACTTTGTTCCAAATATGCTTGTCCTCCACTAAACGCATTAGAAATAAGAGAGAGTTATTCATTTTGTTTCTTCTGAAAATAGGGAAAATCATCTTCTTAAAAAATTGGAACATTTTTAAAGCCCCATGGATTCTCTTTTGCTTGATCTATCCTGTTGGAAATTTTAGAAGGATCTTCAAGCTATGATACCACTGTTAGGTAATTTCTATAGGAAGAAGAAGGAAAAAACCTTTTAACTTGCTAATGGAGATTGAGACAATAATTTGTAAATGAGGAAATAAACTTTATTCTCTTTCAAGTTTTATTCTTTTTCGTTTGCTTACAATTACATTTACTTGCTTTTCTTGCTTACATCAAATGAGATAGCATACCTCAATATATGATGGAATATATTCTCTAAATTTTTCTTTTCCTAGACATTTCTTCGATCCTGTATTTTCTAGACTCTTCTTGAGAAAGCATTTTCTTGAATTCTCTGAAATTACATATTTGTTAAGTCTAGATTTTTCTCCATTCTTAATTTTGACATTTCCTTAAATACAAAGATTATAATTGTCAACATAATCAACATTTCCTAAAAACCAAGTTTATCTCCAACATCCTCCCATAAACTTGGTTTTGTAATTCTTAGCACAATTTTCAATCTTTGTATATTTTACGTGCTTCCCTAGGAATAGAAATTATGCAAAATTTCCTTTTTCCATTCTTCTTCTTTCTCATTGCTAAGATCTTCAATGCGGTTTCCTGAATCTTTGATGTGCTCTATTTATTTCGTCCTTTATCATTAACATAGAATACTCCAAAAAGGAAGCGTTCTAACTTCCATTTTTATCATGTGTCATAAATTTTGAATGAGTCATATATGTTATCTTTCCATCCTTTCTTAATTTCACCCTTATAATCTTTGACTAATCCAATATTTTTGTGAAATTCATCGTTGGTCTCTTTGACTTTCTTTTTGATCTTTTCCTTTTTTTACTTCTTTATTATTCTCCATTTTCATTGCTTCAAATTTCTGCATGTGCTTTAAATCTTCTTTAAGTTCTTGAATTTTTTCTCTTGATTCACGACTTTTTCGTGTTCTTCTCCTTTACTTTTGCACTTTTCATTATTTGCGTAATCTTCGCTTACTTTGTTTTCTTCACCTTCTTCTTTTTTATTCTACATGTCCTTCTTCTTCCTCTTTCACTTTCTCATCTGATTTTATTTCTTCTTCCACCACTTTAACTTTTACTACATTGGTAGTCTTCTTTTTCACTTCAATGGTTTTTGAAAGATCTTCACCTGTAACCATTATGACTTTCTCTTCAGTTGTCTTTGACGACTCTTCTGCAATATTCTTCTCTATATCAGTATTCGTTTTCTCTTCCTCTTCCATCACAGTATTCTCATTTTTTTCATTCTTTTTCTTTTCCTCCTTATCAGCTAACGCAATTTTTTCAACATATCCTATTTCATTCTTTTTAACTCCCTTATTCAAGTACCATTCCTTTTCATCTTTAATTTTAACTGCTCTGAGTGCCCATAAAAGTATAGAACCTTCATCGTTTTCTGTAACAAAGTTTGATCTTTCTTGAAGGTTAGTGAAAGATCATCTACAGTCCGAAGCAAAATGCGCAAATTTATTACAATTATAACGTTTTATTTTAGATTTTTCATATCTAGGTCTTCCATTGTAATTTGTGTTTCCTCCTTGTTCTCGATCTCTTCGATTATATGTGTTTTGCCTTTTCTCCCCTCTATACCAGCATTCATTTGCCATATGACCAAGTTTGTGGCGATTAAAACATTGAAAATAGCCATGACCTCTTTTGTTTTGGCTTCGCCTTCTTTGATTTAAATGTCTCATTTTCTCGCAAGTGATTTTTGTTTGAAGTGCTTGCTCTAATGGCTCTTCTTTAACCTTTCTCTTCAAATTTTCCTAATGGGCTTGAAGTAAACTAATGAGTTGATCAACGGTCATAGATCCTAGATCTTTAGATTCTTCAATTGCTACAACTGTATAATCAAATTTTGAATCTAAAGATCGTAGAATTTTCTCAACAACTCTAGAGACATCTATTTGTTTTTCATATCTTTTTATTTGATTGGCAATAGATAAAACTCAAGAAAAATAATCATCAATTGATTCTGATGATTTCATATATAAAGATTCAAACTTACCTCACAAAGTTTGTAATCTAATTTTCTTCACTTTATCGATTCCTTTAAAAGCGTTCTCCAAAATCTCCCATGCTTCCTTGCTAGTTTGTGCATTAGCTATCTTCTCAAACATAGCATCATCCAAACTTTGGTAGATAAGCATAAGAACCTTTCGATTCTTCTTCTTCTTCAAATTCTTCAAATTATCCCTTTCAATTTGGGAAAAACTGGAAATATCGATGGGTTATTCATACCCATTTTCTACGATATCCCATGCATCTTACGAACCAAGCAGCGCCTTCATGCGAATACTCCAACTTTCAAAATTCTCCTTCTTTAATAAAGGAACTTGAAAAGGAGTCATTCTATTTGCCATCTTCCTTGATTAGCAACCTGACTTTGATATTACTATTGGAAAATTTAGAAGGATCTTCAAGATCTGATACCAATGTTGAATAATTTCTATAGGAAGAAGAAGGGAAAAACTTTTTAATTTGCTAATGGAGATTGAGACATTAATTTGTAAAGGAGAAAATAAACATTATTATTTTTTCAACTTGTATTCTTTTTTGCTTGCTTACAATTACATTTACTTAGTTTTCTTGCTTACATCAAATGAGATAGCACACCTCAATATATAATGGAATATATTATGTAGATTTTTTTCTAGACTTTTCTTTGATCTTGTACTTTCTAGATTCTTCTTGATAAAGCATTTTCTAGAATTCTCTAAAATTACATATTTGTTAAGTCTAGATTTTTCTCCATTCTTAATTTTGACATTTCCATAAATACAAAGATTATAATTGTCAACATAATCAACATTTCCTAAAAACCAAGTTAATTTCCGACATATCCTACCTCCTAGCTATTGCCTATGTTTTCTTTTGAGGTATGTAAAGTTAAAACAATTGCATTTGTATATTTATAAATATTTTATATTGCAGAAAAATGTATTGATGCTAAATGAAGTGGATCAATTATGTAAAATGTTGACCACTTATAATAAATTGGAATGTGGATTTGATTTCCTGTTGAACATTTCCATAAAGAGTTGAGATAAAGTTTGAATCATTTAAATATCTTCTAAGGTGTGGAAAACCTAACTGAATATGAGGATGGATGTCTTACATCCAAGAAGAGTTTAAGAAATTTTTGTGGAGGTTTAGTATTTTTTATACTTTCTTGCTCATAATTCTTTTAATTATTTTCACCTTTTTTTATTTTCTGTACGATTTTTTATAGAATGAACGTATTAAGCATTAATTATATATTAACAAAACTTATATTATTGCAGGTTCAATTGACGATGAGGGCATACAAAGCTGGTTCAGACGTTTGGGAGTGGTCGATGTCTAAGTGATCTGTAGCTTTAATGTTTTATTTTTTATTTGTTTAGCTATGAAATAAGTGCATTCATATGTGGCTTAAGTTCTAACACTAGATATTATTTGATGTTAACTGAGGGCAACATTCTATATTAGTTTGCATTGTTTGGAAATTGCTGATCGGTATGGTTTATTTGTCTCTGTATATGCACCGCGTGGTGACTTTTGTTATTAAATGTGCGGATTTTGTGGTTTTTAGTAATTTAAGGAAGAAATTTAGTTCTATACGAGATTAAATTTGGTGTTTTTTTCGAATTTAAGACCGATTAAAGACTTTATTTTGGTTTTAAAAATTCAGTTTAAAACATACTTGAAACCGAAATATCAGTCTTTATATTTTGAGACTGCAGTTTCAGTCTCAACTTTATTTTTGGACTAGCGATTCAAAGACCGAGACATTCAATTTTTAATCAGTCTTTAAACATTATTTAAAGATGAACAATCATAATAGAGATTGAAATTTTCTGTCTCTAAATCAATATTTATTTCTAGTCGACGTTGACCAGAGTGGAACAATATGTTTGTTGTAATAGTTATTTTCGTTATGATTGTCCTCATGACGATTTAAATGATCAATGATAACAAATTTCCTAAAAATGTTTAATTTGATTTATTCATGTGTGTTGTTGCATTTTTTTTTCTTATTCAAGACATTTGGCCTATCAGTATGAACATCCAAGATTATGTGATCTAAATATGTTGGATCTGCTATGTTATATATTTTATAAAGGGGAATTTCACTAGAAGGACAAACTTTGCAGTCCAATTAGTTTCTAGGACACACATCCACAGAAATTAATTTCAAGGCCAAAGTCAGTAGAATAATTACTTTTAAGGACAAAGTCAGCAATCCAATTACTTTTAAGGACATAATTTCATTGGTTTTTAGGTCTTAGAAACTAATTATTTTTCATTTTGTCCTTAAAAGTAATTATTTCAGTTCTGTGTCCTAGAAACTAATTGCACTTGCTAAAGAGGCCCTTGTGGCTAATTTCCATTTTTATAAACCTGTGTATGATAATACTAATATGCCACTTAATATCATCCGCCTTCAACTACCAACATCCTATATACAAATTGAAACAAATAATATATGATCAAGAAAAATAAGAAAAAACGTATACAACATTAACATTAAAATCATATCTGGATATTATACAAGATAAAAAATTAGATAAAAATATAGCATTTCTCCAAATTTGAAGTGAAAATTGTTGGTGGTATGTTTTAAATTGCGTTATTTAAAATGTAAACTAGGATGGAACCAGTGTTTTACACTGATAAAGCTGAAGAATTTTAAAGCACGACATTAAATTTAGCATTTTTCTCTTCTCTCGTTAAAAGTCTCTAGATATTTTTTATTAAAAATTTGATCTTATACTTTAATTCATGAAATAAATACATAATAACACGTTATCATTAAGCAATCCTACCGCCAATTCTAAATACAAACATATGTCAACTGTAATGATCCGTCAATCCGTACAATTCAAGCTAACAATAAAACACACATCTCCAACCCTAATCGAATGGAAAGACAAATAGTTATGAGAAAGAAAGAGGAAAGAAGAAGATGGATGAAGAATAAGAGAAAAGAAACTAAAAACAACATAGAATCTCACAATCGCAATAGGACAATATATAGTATAAAATCAATAATCTTTGCAAAGAAAAAACTGTTATATACATACATTCATATAAGAGTATGACAACAATCACAATCATCGACCTTGACAGTTATAACAATCCGCCCTTACAATTGTTGATGATTTCAAAAACAAAGCAGCGGAAAAATATTATATATGTGAATACAACTTGACAACCTATAACTCGTCTCCTGAGCTCCAATGCATCCAAAGTATCTGCAATATACTTGGTCTGACCCGAGCATTATAATAAAATAATACCTGAGTCAGTCTGAAAAACCAGCGTGAGAAAACACACCAAATTGGATTTTATAGTTCTAGAAAACCATTTGAAAATCTGAAGTATCTCGTAAGACCACGCCGCACATAAACATGGATGGGTTTTTACCTTAGGATAACCAAATAATTTCTATAGAAAATCCATTTATATTATAATAATGTTTAGGGGTCAATGTAAAATATGAATATAGCTAAAGGCTTGCATCTCACGTTTCAGCATAGTTGGCCACAACTAAGTCATGCAGTGCTTATTGAAAAATGGATTCCATACAATGAATGGTCTATTAGGGTACCGTCTGCCATGATGCATCTCTAGATAAAATGACATCGAGGGCCTTTCTTGGATCTCCTACCAACACAGGACCGGCCTATCACTTGACTAGCAGTGCTGAATATGATCACCCTCTTTGGTCCCCAAAGCATAAAATTTTGAGAGATAATAGCGACTCAAGATTGGGATGATCACACCCAACTTGGGAGCAACCCACTTAGTTCGCTACATCTCCCCTATTTTAGCCATTCCCGGTTGATGAGGCTTGAGGCTACGTTTTAACTTTTATATAACACTTCCTACTAGAGATGCAAATACTGCCTTCTAAGCAACAATGCAATACCAACATTCATCCATATAAGTCCGTTCTAGGATTGAACGAAACACTTGAGAGCTCCGTCTTCAAACTCCATCATCCTCAGGATGTCCTCACTTTAAACGCATTTGTTGCATCGAAGTGGTTGTCAGGTAACCTATCCGATTCCGAGCAACACCGGGCCTTCATTTATTAATCCTTTGTTAACCATTTATAAAACCAAGCAACACTAGGCCTTCATTAATAATCCTTTATTAATTAAATTAACTTTGTAAATATTCGTCTCTAAACCCTTTTACGAAGATATATATAAAGATATGTGTGTGTGTGTGTGTGTGTATACATATATATATATATATGTGTGTGTGTGTGTGTGTATATGTATGTATGTACGTATATATATCCACAATCCCTGTATTTTAAACACTTAGAGAATATCCTAATACTTATCTCAATGCTATAAGTATATTCATAAAACTGGAAATGGGTTCCTTACTTCACAATTTAAAAATCATTTAACAAATCCCTTACCAATCTCAATAACAATTTATAAAACCTTATTTATAAATCTCGAAAACGTATGAGTGTGTGTATATAATCATTCACTTTTAAACACTATAATATATAATAATAACATTATAAATAAATAAGTGTTAACTTTAAACATCTTAAAAATAAAAACTGATAGATTTCAAACGTTCTTAATAAACAATAATAAATTATTTTCAACATTTTTATAATTACTAATAATTAATTACCAAAACTTTACTATTAAATAATTATAATCAACTTCAAACCATATTAATATTTTAAATAATCAACCTTCCCAAGATATTTAAAATATTGATAAACAATTGTTAAACAAATTAATATTAGTAAACGACCTTTAAGATATAAATATATTTTCTTAATAAAAATCCATGCTTAAGTCAACATAACCATTTCCATATTTATAAACCATGTTTATAAATCTCTTCCCATCTTATAAAACTTCCTTTCATAAAAAAATTCTTTATTTATGAACTCGTTTTATACCTTTATTGCTTTATAAATCCTGCTTAATTATAAAACCTCGCCTAAACATATTTTCAACCATTTAACCTTGCTCTTATAGCCATAAATCCTTGTTATAAATTTCCTCTAATTTATAAAATATTGTTTAACACATCCTAAATTTTACCTCGTCTTAAATTTCTAAAATAGAATCAACTATTTTCTAAAATATCATTCCTTATCTTGTAATAATCCACCGTTTAATTTATTTCTCCAATCTATTAAATAATAATAGCTTCATTTTAATTTATAAAACATCGTTTATAAATCTATCCTTCTATAAATAAATACAGATTTTATGAATCTTAACTTTATTTGTAAAATGTCACTTTGTACATTATCACCTTAATAAATCCCCATATTAATAGATAAATCTTAATATTTGTGTATACTATACACATATCGCTTTATATAAAATGGTAATAATTATTTCTATCCTTTTTTAAAACTGTAATCCTTCATTTTAAAACACGGACTTATTTCCGAGATCTGAAAAATCTTTATCCAAAGATCAAAATTTCTATTTAAATAATTTATAAAACCATAAATTTATAATCTCTAAAAATCGTACCTTTGCTTTAGAAAAATTATTTAAACATATATAAATTTCAAAATTACTTGAAATTCCTTTATAAATCAAATCACTAGCTTATAGTATTTTTAAAATACCAAAATAAGGCCAAATGCTACTAAAGCACTAATTAGGCAAAATCATGTTCATGTCATCCAATATAACATCCAACATATCATATACCATAATATATATGAAAATAAAATCAACGGTGTGAGGAATTCCATTGGATCCCTCCAACCTGTTTTCCTACATCAAATACAGTATATATAATCATAAAAATATAAATCAACCTCTTCGAGACAGGACTCATGTGCAAGGGTCATCCGCTCTTACATGGAAACTTAATATGGTCTCATCCGCTCCAATAGGCGGGAATATATCCAATCCAACTAATATAAAATATAGATTATCTAAACAACCAATAACAATCAATGATAAAATATGCACACATTTAACAATTAATTTTATTGACTAAATAATATTTCTGATTAGCCAAAAATGTAAGATTAGCTCAACATAATTTTAATAGTCATCAAAACATTCAGGTTTGGTTAAAATTGAACGGTTGTTCAATTTAACCCAAAATTCTAACAAGCTTCAAATTCATCAATCTAACTCCATGGCGTGGTGCTCGTTGATACGAATGCAACACGAATCGTCTCCTTCAATTTGGACCTCGCAGCATTATAAACATTCGATATCATTAAATTAAATTAACTTAAAAAAATTAAAATTTAACACCTTTTCTCCCATTCTCTCATCCTCACGTTGTACTTCCCCGGGCTCGCACGCTCTCATGCATCCCATTCATTTTTTCTGAAACTTCAATAGCGCGCAGCCACTACCGCCCCTACAAACTTCTCTGCCCCTCTACCGTCATGCGCGCTAGTAGCCGCCTCCTCGACGGCCATTCCAACACCCCCGCCACGCGCTCGCGCCCGTAAGCCATCACCAAGCACCAAATCCCCTCGACCTGCCGATGCCGCTGCGCCTTGCTCCACGCGCGCGTCCACGTTCTTTTTTTTCCTCTATGTAGTTTTTTTTCCTTTTTTCGATTTTCCAGTTTGAAAATGGAGAAGAGCCTTTAATTTGGTTACGACATTCTTTTTAACTGGGAGGGTACGTGAAAGTCGTGTGGATGTATGGGCATGTATGGCTAAAATTATGGGGAGTTGCTGAACAAAGTAGGAGTATGGGCAGGGTAGGGGAATTATAATACACACACACACGCATATACATATACATATATATAATTTTCAATTTAAAATATCGATTTACAAAATGCCCAAAAATTCTGAACTCCAATCGAGACGTGCCGATAGGCGTTCTACACCTAATACCCATATTTCGAACATAATGGAACTAGTCTCGAGACCTAATTCGATCATAAGAAGAAGATAACTTTTCAAACCAAATTATTTTAATTAAAATTACTTTAATCAATTTCTGCGCGTTACGATCTCGCACGTCCAAACGATACGTCCAATTGCCACGAAATTCATCGGCACACTATAATATACTTTTGCAGATCTAATGAAACTAGTCTCATCAAAATCTGAGACTATGCCCCAGAAGGATATTTTTATATGTTAATTAAAATGAGTAATTTCCAAAATCAGTCAAATCACTTTTAAATCCAATTTAAAAGTTTACAGTGTTCCTTCTTATTTAAATAGAATTTAAATCAACTTTCGAAATCATTTTTATTCATTTCAAATCCAAGATTCAATTACTTTAGATATTCCCAAAATTTTGTTTAACCATTAATTATCAAATGAATCGTTATAATTGAAATTCAAGTTATTTAACTTATAATTTTTTTTTTCAATATTTAAAATCAACTTGTTCTTCCAATTTTAAATTATTGAATTCTAGATCTTTACATTCTTCCCTCCTTAAAAGAATTTCGTCCGTAAATTGCCAAGGTAAGAAAAATATCACAAACCCATTAAATTTTAAAAAACAATTAGTTGAAATATATTACAAATTTCTTTTAAACCCTTTAACTTTTCGAAATAAATTAGTAGAAACTTTGTTATCAACTTCTCTAAATCTTTAAATTCATTTCATAGTTATTAACTAATACTATTCCAAAAATCATCTAATATCATTTCAATTTATAAATTAAAATCAAAATTTTAGTCATCAAAATTTATTTTCCAACATTCTTAAAAAATTTCTAATGCCTTAAAATTTAGAAAAATTTCACCAACATTTCCTCTGCACGGTTCGATCGTAATAAATCACAATATATATATATACACATATATATACAGACACATATATATACATATATACATATGTACACACACACATATATATACATATGCATATATATATATATATATATATATATATTCATATACATATATCAGGAATATACATCTCATCTTCGAGGATGAGGCATCCTATGGGGAAAAATATATACAAATACGATATGTAATCCGAGATATTTTCCTTTTATTTAATTAGCGTAGAGCGAATATAATGCGAAAGCAAGCTCCAAAAAGCAAGCTCCAAACGCGAAGCATGTGCCATCCGCATCAACTAATCACTGTACCACAAATGAGAACATGTATATATAAACAAATATCAACATATAACACGTACCAATATAACAACTATATGCAAATATAGCAAATGCAACAAGAGAATTCATCTAACAATTAACGTTCGTCCAATTTTACTTACCATTATGTCAATTTTTCATTTCCAAGTGTCAACACTATATACTTCCATTTCTTATTAACATTAAATTATTTTCTCATTCAATTGATTGAAATTAAATTCATTTACTTTCAATTGATATGCATACAATTGGTTAACGTTCATTTTATTCTCCTTTACTTTACTTACATTCCCCTTATATCCAATTTAAGGTTAATAATAACTCATTTGCATACTAACTCATTTATGGACCATTTCCATAAAATAATTACTGAAGTTTGCATTCAATTCTTTAACATTCTCTTTACAACTTAAGTTCACATTCAATTCTTTAACATTCCCTTTACAACTTAAGTCCACATTCAATTCTTTAACATTTTCTTTACAACGTAAGTTCATATTTATTTCTAACAAACAATATTCGAAAACATATTCAATTTATTTTACAACTCAAATTCATATTTCATTTCACTGATTTACTACATTAGTTCATTTCGTCAATTTACCTCAAATTTAAATCAAATCTAATTATTCACTTTAATTTCACTTTCATAACTTAAGTTCGATTTTAACTCAAATTTTCATTCACTCCATTACTTTGAAAGTGTGTATGGATCGTGTATGTATATCTAATGTGCAATTGTAATAAATAGCTAACTTATAACTAGTAGAGTAAAGCGAATAAAAAGTAAAGAATCAATCACACAAGAGATTTTATATAGGTTTAGACCTCCCTTACTATGTCCAGTTTCAAACTTCCTCTTCGGCCTTAACTAGTAAACAGCTCTCGCTTCGCTTGGACGAATAGCTTGATACAAAAATCTTTTCTTCATAAGTATTTGTTCTTAGTAACACTGATTTTGACTGCACAGTACAAATCTTCGTACAATCTCCTTTGATTAGTAAGTGATATGAAGTTTTGGTTTTAGGAAGTGATAAAACTAATGTATTGATTGCTTTTAGAAATCAGAGTATGCAAAGAGTATAGATATGAGATTAAGAAAAATTAAGTTATTTGTTTCTCAAAAGCTTTACATGTTTATAGATGTTGAAGAGTATTGTTGAAGTGTAACATCCTTTAGTATGTTTTATTTCAGTCTAAGGGTTGCAGTAGAAGAGATGCGTTGAAGAGATACAAATGCAACCAGTAGAATGAAAGTACTGCCTATTCAAGGTGTAATTTCGTTACCCAGCACAGACGTCAGCCCAAAATTTCAGATGTTTGTTTAAATATAAATTTTTAAATGGAGAACAGATTTAGACGTTTGGCATATGTGATCAGATGTCTGATGCCTATTAATATGTTTTTAAAACAGCGTACAGAGTAAGACGTCTGGCATATGTGGACAGAAGTCTGATGCTTGTTAATTTCTGCAGTTAACTTGTTTAAACGATGAAAGACTTAAAAAATATTTGACATGCAATGTTGTCTAAAAACTACTAAAGGAGATTTTACAAACCATGTATCTATGACTACAACACACGATAATAGCTTCTCTAATACCAATGATTCTCCTCTTCTACTGGTCATCCTCAAGTCATGATAATGTGAATTCTATTTTAGTCTACTGGTCATCCTCAAGTTTGGTGGAATATATTGTATGTGTATGATTGTATAGTCATTGTCATCGAAACCATATAATAGAGGTTCTAACATTCTCTCCTTTTGAAGATGACAACTATAAATCATTTATTAAATAAGCATATAACTCCTCCTGAATGCAATTCCTCCCCCTATATACAGGTAATATGATATCTCTCCCTCTTTGGCTTTATCAAAAAGAGATACAGAAATAATGAAATTTGGAAAAACAAAAAGAGCTTAAGTTTGCACAGAATCACAAATAATTTTTTCATAATTATATAAAAAAATTGTTTTGAAGAAATCAAAAAGAGATATATAAATTTTACATAATAAAAATAGAAGAAAAAACTCACTGATTGTTGTAGTAACCCCAGAAATTAGATTATTCTTTATCATATCCACCATGTTGACATTGAGACTGATCGTTGTATTCCTCATCCTCTCTAATAGAGAGGCCTCGAAATGATGCGCAATGATTGTAGTGCGAAGGGTTTTGTGGAGGCCAAGTGGTATCTTCGTTTTCTTCAGTGTCAACATTTATTGGTGCCTTATTAGTATGAAGTGTGGTATTGGATTAGCTGACGGACCTGTGCCTGAAGAACGTTCTGGTTGAAATACCTATGGCGGTGGCGGTGGCGGTGGTGTCAGGGACGGAGAAGATGAAGACCGTAATGATGAAATACCTCGTACCTTTCTCATGACTTTTTCCTAAGTGGAAACGACCTTTTCTAACGTCTTTTCTACTTTGGTCATTATAGTAGAAAAGAAACGTTCTAAGCGAGTCATCTTTTTATCTAGCGCTTTTTGGTTCAAAGAGGGAAGACGTTGGTTTTGAAGTGCAACATCTCGATAGTTTTCTCCTTGTGCAGCTGCAATTCTGGCTTCTTGTATCTATGAATCAAAGTAATACTTAGTAGTTTTTGAAGCTCTTGCAGATTGCGAAGGTCAAGTTGTAGGAGGTGGCTGTTTTTGTTGTGATTGCTGATATTGGGAGAAAGAGGTTATACTCGATGGACTTTCAGGTAGATGCATCAAAGTGAGAAATCTAATGCCACTATCTTAACTAAAATTACTTCATATCGGGAAAGATACGAAGGGATTCCAAATGATCATAGAATTCTCATTATATAAGGAGCATAGACGATGCTTCGACGTGTAGGCAGCCAAAAGCTTTTGATTTGGTCGAAAATATATTGTGCCCAATTGACTTCAATATGACCAAATATAGCATTTAAACCTTTGTGATCATCTTTGTATACTTGTTCATGACTACTTAACCTAGGGATGACTGTGTTGACGAGCATATGGTTAAGCAGTTAGGCTTTTGGACGAAAGCTAGATGTTTTTAATTTTCGCATATCATCTTCCAAAATATGAGTAGAAGCATCTCTTGGGGCATATCATGTAACGGGAACTTCTTGCAATCGAATTCTTGTATAAGAACAATTAAGAATTTGACCAAGCATTTCAACATTAAATTTTATTATGTTTCCATAAACACTTGTCTAAATCCAATTTTCCTCATCTGATTAGGGAGCGTAGATTAATAAAAAAGAGGAATACTGCTAGTTAATCTATCTTCCCAGCAATGTCATCATAGTTAACCATATGGTAGCTATAAGCATCTTTTGTTAAATCAATAGAATTATAATGAATGAAATAATGAATGGGATAGAACTGACCAGAGTGAATCTCCTTTTTCTCTAAATCTTCTAGATTTTGCCTTACATGTTCTTTACCAACAATCCATTCTTTAATATGATTATCTGTGGTGAATTGTTAAGAGGAAGATTGAGAGCTATGGTGTGCTGTAGATTTCTTACATTTAGCAATGGGAACTTTAGCTTTTGGAGCCATTGATTTTGGAATTGGAAAGAGGTAATCGAATTTGGGAATTAGAGTTTTAAGCTTTGGAGAGAGTGAAACAGTGGAAATAATCAAAGATGGAAGAGATATTATATAGGCACAATTGACTGATTTCTGTATATAAAGATCAAATGTCTAAACGGGGCTTAATTTTGACACATGAGTAGACGTCTATATGTAAACGCAGACATGTGTGAGTAGAAAATAATTTTTCCAGAGATATTTGTCAGATGGCTGATCATATCTTCAGACATTTGTGCTGAGACCTTTAAATTTATGGAGCGTTTGAACAGACATCTGTGCTGAAGATCGAAATTTTTTTAGAACATATCTTCAGACGTTTGGGAGTGTTAGTTAGACGTTTGAGCTGAAACTCAAAATTTCCCATGCTATAATCAAACATCTATATATTTTTTCAGACGTCTATTTCTACGTGTTATGGTATATGAAAACAGAAAAATAGAATTTTTAATAGGAGAAAAAAAATTACAAACGATTATGTACAAATATACATGCTTATTTGATATATATCAAACATCCGTCGTTTATGAAAGATTTCTTTAGTTGTCATAATAAGGAGAATGGTATTTTTGTTTTTCCCATGAACTTTTTTTGGCTTTAGTATGCTCGAATGACGGCTTAAAAGGAGACCAGTATGGATGAACAGGACCGTGTTCGGCATTTGATGTTCATTATCCCCATAAGCTCCGTAGGGTGATCTTGTGTGCTCTTAGAGGAGTTTCTCATAAACATGAGACCTTTGATGTACATAGTCTTCTATTGGAGAATGACCATATATTATAAGGATACATTTTTCAAGAAAGTTTAAACGTGCTCCTTGAAGGCGTTGTTCAAAATACATTTCTCGTTAAATCCCTATCATCTCTTATTGACAGTGATGAATCTCATCGACTTTGTCCGATAGAGATGATAATTTCAGGTCGACTGAGTGTTTACCTTTCTTACCTTTCGGAGAGAAGCCAGTATGGTAAATTGGTGAAGAGATGATGTTAAGGGATGGAGATGATGTAGGAGTTATTTTAGTGGGAGAGACTGTCGGACGATGGGGAGATGTAGTCAATAGTGGAGTAAGTGGAGTCGTGATCAGAAGACATTGTTTGAGACATTTGTTTTGGAAATTTGATATTGTTTAACTATATTTAAAGTTTGCATATGAGTTGAATAAGATTTTGATTAAGTATTTATACTGAGTTTATAGGCTGTGTTAAGAATATTGATTTGAGGTTTATAATTCTCAGAAGTTTCTAGCCAAAAAGAAAAGAAAGGTTAAAAGAAAAAATTATGCCCACAGGTAAAGATATGTATGGTCTATATTATAGAAACATAATATAACAATGGGAAGACATGCGACTTCCTCCCATGAGTGTGTAGTTCGAGTGCCATCATCTTCAGTTTATTTTATTTAAAAAGAAATTATACTTCAATATTGAATTATAATCATGCAATGACATAGTACCTAGTTCGCGTCTTAACTTCATAAAAGATTGTTCACTTAGTGGTTTTGTAAAAATATCGGCTGTTTGATTTTCCATATTTACAAATTCTAGAGTTATTATTTCTTTTTCAACATTATCTCTAATAAAATGGTGACGAACACCTATATGTTTAGTCCAAGAATGATTAATTGAATTTTCGATAAGTATATAGCACTAGTATTATCGCAATATATTGGAGATATGTTTATTATTTTTCCAAAGTCTTAAGTGTCAATTGCATGTATATTATTTGAGCGTAAGCTAAGGTAGTAGAAATATATTATGCTTTATATGTTGAAAGTGATACACAAATTTTTATTATTGAACCAAGAAACTAGAGCTTGACCGATAAAGTGACATGTGCCACATGTACTTTTCCTATCAGTTTTGCAACCAAAAAAATCTACATCACTATATGATATGAGTTCAAAAGAGCTACCTTTAGGATAGAAAAGACCATAATCCTTAGTGTTAG
The DNA here is from genome assembly GCA_030765085.1 of Allium cepa. NCBI lineage: Eukaryota > Viridiplantae > Streptophyta > Magnoliopsida > Asparagales > Amaryllidaceae > Allium > Allium cepa. The sequence continues at coordinate 365,602,866 of CM060929.1, read as the reverse complement.
TTAAGTAATGCAAAACACATTTAACTGTTCGGTAGTATGAACCTTTAGATCGTGCTTGAAATCTTGCACACAGACATACACTCATCATGATATCGGGTTTACTAGCCTTTAAGTATAATAGCGATCCTATTATACTTCATATAATTTTTGATCGAATTTTTTTCCATTTTCTTCTTTATCTAAATGGGTATTGGTGCTTATGGGCGTTGGTTTACAAGATGTTTTCTCCATCCCAAAAAGTTTTAACAAATTGTGACAATATTTTACCTCATTTATAAAGATACCATTTTCTAACTGTTTAATCTGTAATCCAAAGAAGAAATTTAATCTCCCATATGGGACATTTCAAATTCATTTTATATGATATCTGCAAAATTGTTACATAACTTTTCATTTGTTGATCCAGATATTATGTCATCCACATATACACGAACAACCAAAATATCATTATAATCTCTTTTTATACACAAAGTTTTATCTATTTTTCTAATTTTAAAGCCAAAATTTATTTAATGAGTTTGTAATCTATCATACCAAGCACGAGGTGCTTGTTTTAAACCATACAAAGCTTTCATAAGTTTGTATACATATTAAGGAAAATTTTCATGTATAAACAACAAAGGTTGCTAAACATAAACCTATTCTTTCATAAAACCATTTAGAAAAGCATATTTTACGTCCATTTGAAATTTTTTAAAGTTATGATAGCATGGAAAAGCAAGTAACGTTTGGATGGCTTCTAGACGTGCGACAAGAGCAAACGCTTCTTCATAGTCAATGCCTTCCTCTTGATTATACCCTTGTGCTACTAACCTTGTTTTGCTAAGAAAAATGTTTTCATTTTCATCAGTTTTATTTTATAAACTCATTTTGTCCTCATTATGGATTGACTCGTAGGTCTCGATACAAATTCCCGTGCTTTATTTCTTTCGAATTGATTGAGTTCTTCTTACATCGCCATAATCCATGACTCATCATTCGATGATACTTTATAATTTTTTGGTTTAAAATTTGAAATGATTGTAACTTGACTCATTTCATTTAATTGATGTCTGGTAGAAACTTTTGTATTTAAATTACCAACGATATTGTTAATCGAATGATCTTTCAAAATACGAGGTGGTGATCTTAACAATTATCATTGTCAATAGTATTCTCATTATTGTTATGCACAACCGTGTTATTTTCAGACGGTTTTGTTAAAATTTCATCATTATACTGTTTTTGCTATTGAAATTTTTTCATCAACTGAAACATGTAGACTTTCTTCTATAGAACTAGTATGTATATTGAATACTCTATAAGCTTTGCTATGATCTGAGTATCCGATAAAAATTCCTTCGTCGGCTTTTGAATCAAATTTTCCAAGATTATCTTTAGTGTTTAGTATAAAACATTTTGAACCAAATATTCGAAAGTATGATACTTTGGGTTTTCTACCAAAAACATTTCATAATAGGTATTTTTGGTTAAAGGACGTAGTGTGACACGGTTCAATACCTAACAAGCAATAGCTACAGCTTCTGCCCAAAAATTCTCTAGTAGATTACTACTGTTAAGCTAGTTCGTACACACTCTTCAAGTGTACAAATTTTTCTTCGTACAACACCATTTATTATGGTTTTCGAAGAAATGAAAATTATGTGTAATTCTGTTTTTGTTACAAAAATTTTCAAAAATTTCGTTTTCGAATTCACCTCCGTGATCACTTCTTATATTCTTTATTTTAAGATTCATTAAGTTTTTAATTCTTTTAGCAAAAATTTTAAACATCTCAAATGTATCACTCCTATGTTTTAAAATAGTGTTCATGCGTATCTTGAAAAGTCATCCACAATAACAAATACATACTTGTTATGACTTATTGAACGTACTTGAGTAGGTCCAAATAAATCGAGATGTAATAATTCTAAAGGTTGTTTGGTAAAAATTTCATTTTTAGTTTTAAAAGAACTCTTCTTTAATTTGCCATATTGACATGCATCACATAAATTTATAACTTCATAGTTTATTCTTGGAAGACCTCTAACTAATTCATGTTTAGCCAATTCGTTTATAAAACTAAATTTTATGTGACACAACTGTTTGTGTCATATCCATGGATCATTAAAATCTATGGATAGGCATAAATCGTTGGAGTTATTAAATTTCATATTTAAGACACAAATATTTCTTTTTCTTAATCCTTCAAATATGTTGCATTTATTTGTCTTAAAATCAATTTTAAATCCTTTGTCACAAAGTTGACCAATGCTTAAAAGGTCATCTTTTAGATTTTTAACTAAAAGAACATTTGTAATGACAGGTGAAGTGGTCATACCAACATTGATGACATCTCCAATCCCAATGACAAATCCTTTAGAATTATCTTCGAAGTTTACAATACCGCCACTACGTATGTTATATTCGATAACATTTGTCCATTTCCATTCATATTTGGAGCATCCGCTATCAAGTATCCATTTCTCCTTATTATCAGATTTTACTTTGCATACCTCCTCAGTGTTTGCCATAAAGCATACATTTGCTTACTCAGAATCACTATTGCTCTCACTGTTTGATGACGACGATGGATCTAAGTCCCAAGTTACTTGGAAAAGCCGTTTTCTTTTCTTGAGTTTCTTAGACTTTCTTTCTTTTTTATCATTATTGAGTTCTGGGCATTATTCTTCATGTGTCCGAACTTGTCACATCCAAAGCATTTGATCAAAGTTTTGTTGGATGAGTTTAAATTTCCTCCATTTTGCGACCTCGTCTTCCTTTTGAATTTCTTGAACTTGTTATAACTTTTGGCAGTAAATATGATCTCATCTTCATCTAAGTCCGAATTATTATCGTTGGCTAAAACATCTATATTTTTCTTTTTATTATTTTGTTCTTTTCTTGCCTGTAAATTTGCTTCATACGACATAAAATTTCTTATTAATTCTTTATATTTTAGTCGAGAAAGATCATTGGCCTCTTCTATAGCCAACACTTTTCATTCCTATTCATTAGTTAAGGAATTTAGAATATGTGTAACTAAATCAAAGTCTGTAAATTTATCCAATGCCATAAGATCATGTTGAAAAGATTGAAATCTAGCATACATATCACCAACAGATTTATTTGCTTTCATTTTAAATGAAGAAAAATGATTCTGTAAAATGGAAATCTTTGTTTGTTTTACTTTGTTTGTTCCTTCATGAGTGATAGTGTACACCATATATCATATGTAGTAGTACACAACACCAAGGTTTTAAATATCGAATTTCGGTCACGTTTCGTCTCGGAATTTTTACAAAAATTATCTCGTATCGGGAGAGATCTCGGACAAGATGAGTACGTATCGGGTGTACATCTCGGATTGACATCTCGGGTCTTATAATGCATCTCGGGAATATCTCGGATGTACTTATGTGTTTAAAATTGATGTGTCAAAAATTTATTTAACGATTATAACTTTCTTAGTAAAAATAAAAATGGTAACATACTTGATTTACATGGAGAAAGAAATATTTTTAGAAGAGTAATAGCTTGAATAGCTTAATTGATTTGGTAATGATTGAATAATATCCTTTTATTTGAACGTAATAAAGAAACGAAACCTTTCGCTATGACTCATTAAGATAAAAAGTAAAGAATATGTTCAAGAAGTTAGTAAATTATAATTGGGTTGAGTAGTTTCTTTTGAATCAATATGAAAATAAAAATTATTATGGAAAATAAGAAAAATGTATAACTTCGGGTGAGATCTCGGATTGAGATTTTGATCCATATATCAGTTGAGATTTGAATATCTCGGACGAGATGAGTGTCGAGGGAGATATGGAGGAGATTTGATGCCTCGTCTCGTTTAAGTGTGAAAATGAGATCTCGGGTGAGATATGGGAGATTTATAACCATGCACAACACGACACGTGAAAATTCATTTTTGTCAAGTGAACAAAATAGAACATTCATGGCTTTAGCATTATTTGTTGCCGTGTTCTTTTGAGCATCTGCCCAAGTATTTATGTCTGTGTTTGGTGCTTTATATTTATTTTGAGTTGCTAACCAAATTTTGAAACCATTAGCTTCCATAAAAATACGCATTTGTGTAAACCAATAAGCATAATTAGGTCAAGTGAATAGTGGAGGACTTGTAGTGGATTGACCATCTTGAAATGTACTTTCCATATTAAATATGTTTCACTTACATGTTACTTTAATTTGAAATAATCGTGCTCTGATACCAAATGAAAGTGTGTATGGATCGTGTATTTATATCTAATACGCAATTGTAATACATAGCTAACTTATAACTAGTAGAGTAAAGTGCAGAAAAAGTAAAGAATCAATCAAACACAGAGATTTTATACTGGTTTGGACCTCCCATCCTATGTCCAGTCCCGAAGCTCCCTTCGGTCTTAACTAGTAAACAACCCTTGCTTCGCCCGGAGGAATAGACTTAATACAAAAATCTTTTCTTGACAAGTATGTGTTTTTAGTAACACTAATTTTGACTGCACAATACGAATCTTCCTATAATCTCCTTTGAGAAGTATATGTATGTGAAGTTTTGGTTTTAGGAAGCGATAAAACTGGTGTGTTTGGTTGTTAGTGAATGATAATATTTGATTATTATCATTTGTTGTTCTAACGAAAGTTGTTGTTATTGTAATATAAATAAGATAAAAAATTGTAAATTGAGTAATATAAGAAAATAATTTATAGTATGAATTTTAGAGTATTGATTATAACTAAAATAATCAACATTGTGAAATGATATTTCATAAGTAGTGAGACTTTGTAAAAATGATTTATGAAGCTGATTTGTAAATGAAAAGTAAAGGATATTGGTTAAGTATATATATATATATAATATGAGTTGTAAATAAAAACAGGTTTAAAACAAGAATATAGAGAGTTTAAAACCCATTGATTTTTGAAATTATTTTTCAAAAAGTTTTCAAAAGCACCGAACTCACTTTATTCGCCAAAAAATAATTCTGGTTATAACTGCAACATCATCGGCGTTCATTTTCGAGTTTATAAGAGAGGAATTGCTACCATTGAAGTTCTGTTTTGATAAAACAATCTATTTTAGATTCCCGAAGTGTAAGTATATAAAGGATTTATGTATATATATGATCCTAAAATGATTTGAAAATAGAAAAAATACTGGATGTTTAAATTTTGAAAGTTGTTATTTAATTATTTTGTGAAAACATAAGAAAATAAGTTTTATAAATTATACATTTTGAATATTAGTAAGTTCACAAAAATTTTAAATTTGTTGAACATAAATGTTAAGAAAAGTATATTTGAGAATTGAATGATGAAATGAAATTTGACTTAAGTAAAATGAATTTTGAAATGCAATTTAACTAGAGCAAAGTTAAATGAAATTTCAATTGAATTCGATTTGCAAAGAATTAATAAAATGAACTAATGAAATAAATTATTCAAGTGGAAATGCACTTGACTTATAAAATGAAATTCCACTTAAGTTGTAAAATGAATTGAATATGTTTTGAAATGTTAATGAAATAAATTAATAACGTGAACTAGTAAAATTAATTAATGTAAGGAATGAATTGAATATAGCTTAAGTAAAAATATGATGGGTTAGTTCTTAAGTGATATTAATATTGAAAAAAAATACTGAGTGATAATGAAAAGGGTTTAACTTAGGAAAAGTTAATACAAAATGATTTTATGAGAAAATCCGTAAATAAATTAAACATGGAATGAAATGTTGTTAAAGATAATGTGAATAATTGGATGCGAACCAATGAATGTAAATAGAGCGAGCGTAAATAAATGAATGTAAATGAGCGAATGTAAATCAATTGAATGGAAGTAAATTGAAATATACATAAATTGTACATATATTATTTTATTCGCATAACTGTTTGATCCAGACTTGAATATATGATTTTGAGGTGATTTACATCGATCTGTGTTAGAATTTTTCGCTCGATTTCTTGACGGCGAACCCTGAATATGGATTTTGGATTGATTCCAATATTCTCTATCATAGTATATGGCTATGTAAGGAGAATAGCGGTTTCCAATCAAGGAACTGAATCTGAGTCCGAACTAGAGTGGACGTGTGAACGCTACTAGTTCGGAAGTGAAATTGTGTGATCGAGCGGGCAATCAGGTAAGGTTTTGCATACGGATGATATACGTACATCGTATGGACGTTAATAAATTAGATGCTGACATTAGAAGATGAAAACTGATGTAGTTATCAATTATTTGAATGAAGATAATCTGTTTTATGTTTCGCTTACTACATTTTCATATGGCTATTGAATTGGTATATGTTATATATTGATATTACTTTCTACATATATGGTATCATTGGTTGTTAAGTGATTAGGATGTGTTACTCGGCACTTTGGCCTGGCTACATGACAATAGTCACAGAGCCTATGGTTGACCTTGGATGGGACTTGAGCTAAGAATGGGTTGGAAGTACAAGAGGCTGGGGCAATTTAAGTTTCGGCCGATGCATGGGTCGGTATGTTTGATGTTGGTCAGCATGACTGTAAGGAACAAGAATACTAGGTGGATCGACGTTGGAATGCAAATATGGGGATCGGCCAAGAGTGGCTCAGCCAAGGTCATTCGGTCGAGGCGGTTCAGCCACTCATCACTCGGCCTTAAAGAGAAGGTCATCGCTTGGCCAAGATATGCTAGACAAAGTGGTTCGGCTGAGAAGGGTTCGACCCCAGTCGCTCGGTGAGGGTGAAATTGAACTCGATGGTTCGGCTGGTCATGGTTTGGCTTCGGAAGCGCTAAGTCATGCATCACTCGATCAAAGGCGCATAGCCAAGACAGATAGATCAGTTATGTTTTAGTGTTCGTGGTTCATCCTTGATGGTTCGGCATGCGTGGGTCGGTAGACCTGGTTCGGTGAACCTTGTGGAGGTTAGTCAATTCTTCGACCTACAACAGGGTGATGCGGCTAACATTTCTTTGCTTCAAGTCATACTACCGCTTACTCCGAGTTCCTTAAGGGACCGCTTGGAGTCAACAACAAGGCAACCTCTGGGTCGGCATGACTTGGTCGGTCAACCTGACTTACAACTAAAGGCCAAACTACCTTGGTCTTAGGCCTGCGCAGGGAGTCCGGCCTATCTTGGTCTGTAAATAGAGAGGCATGCGTACAGTTAAATGGGCTTTTTTTCAAAAATTCCAAAGAGACTCTGCCATTTTGGACACTCACTTCCTTTCTACAACAACTTGTATTCAAGTTGTTTGTCTACGAATTGTATGTGTATTCAAGTATTTGGAAAATCAATAAAGATTATATTAAACGTGGACGAAGGAAGTTACACCGAACCACTATAAATCTGGTGTTCTTGTTTTTTGCTGTTTTTTTGCATTCTATTGAGATATTCCTCCATTTTAATTTACCATCTTCATTAATCTTTCTACAATAATCTATTTAAGGGTGTTAGTGACAAATTTGGGTGCTTTCATTGAGAATAGGCATTCTCAGGCTGTCAGGATCTACTTCGTCGCTATGGGATTGTAGAAATCCCCCGAAGGAGATCTAAGTTTGTTATCGAGATTTTACAGATTCTATTTAGAGTTCAGATGGATAAATCTAATATGGGAAGACCACGTACTAGATCAGCCTCCCACAATGTGGATGTCAATGAGACCGCCAGTGTCTAGCAAGTGGGACCTAGCAACCAACAACCTAATCCCGGTGTAGGTGTCGCCCCCATCCTAAACCAATCAGAAGCTGTCACCAGAGCAGAGTTCAATGAGCTGATGAGAGAACTCATAGAAATCAGGAAACAACTTAACGAGCAAATTAAATCCAACACCGATCTCATGACTTAGATTACTCAACAATAGCATTAGAATGCTGGAGGAAACCCTGCTTCCTACTCATCATCCGACAGCTCCGCTTCGTCTGATGAACATCACAAGCGTACACGCCGTAGAATTGAAACAACGCAAACAGGTGCAGCAGATCAATCCAACAGGAATGGTCCATGTTCATTATCTGGAACCATGACTCCTCGCCTACACCTGGGAAATCACACTCAAGTTGGAATAGGAAACTTAGGATCTGGAACACTAGTGGAAGCTGACCGACCAGCTCACCAGGGTCGCAATAAAGTAGCTCCCCACGACACTCATTTAGGAAATCACTAATCAAGGAGGCACCAGCCAAAATGATCACGCAGGACAGATTTCAACTTGCCACCTCCCATCCGAACCCCAGTCTTATCAGCTATGGTCGGACAACCGGTGAGGGAAAATCAGGGCTTATCTAATGATGATTGGTGTGCATCTAGGAGCCATATTCCGTTCAAGGATGTTATCCTACCGGCTGAGTACCCTCGAAGGTTTAGTATGCCGACCATTCCAGCCTATGAAGGGAAGACTGATCCCCGACAGCATGTAATGAGATGCGAGTGGATGATGGACTCAGGCAGAGCAAATGATGCGACTAAATGGAGATGTTTCCCAATAACCTTATCTGGAATCGCTACAATGTGGTTCACCAAGCTTCCTCCGTGATCGATTTCCAGGTTTGACGAGTTAGCGTCGAAATTGGTGGAGCAGTTCAAGATCCATATCACTCACCCAAAGGACGTGATGTCTCTATCCAGCGTGATCCAGGCCTCAAGGGAATCATTAATGGAATATTTGCAAAGATTGCATGTTGCTGCTACCAAAGTTAGCGACCCGAATGATCATACTATTCTCATGGCCATGATGCAAGGAGTAGATCCGGACTCAGAGTTTGGTGATTGGATGGCAGGAAAACTACCGATCACTCTAGAACATTCGAAGGGCAAATTCATGAGAAGAGAAGTGGCCAAATGGACCAGGCGAAGCAGTGTGCCTAGGCCCAGCAAGGAGGCGGTGCAAAATAACATTGCAGTAAAGAAATCTGGCGACAACTTGGGCAAGGTCCTGGTCAATGTTCAAAATAAGCTAGAGCAGTCTAAAGGATCCGAAGGAGGAAATTCCAAAATAAAGAGGGAAGCAAGAAAATGGAAACCGCGGATCCTAACCTATAACGAATGCACTTCTCTGAACACATCTCTGGAAAATATTTATTTGTCAACTTGTAATACATTCCAATACCAAAAGTCGCGTCCAAAGGAATCCACTAAGGAACAAAAATAGACCGGGAAGTACTGCTGGTTTCACGGGACCTACAGGCAAAACACTGAGGAATGTTGACACCATCATGATGCTATAGAAAAAATGATTGTGACGACGCAGAATTTCAATCCCGAAAACTACAGATAGTTAGGAAAAAAAGAAAAGAGGTAGAAGAAGAAACAGAAATGAAACACAAAATCTCACATTCGCAGCAGATCAAAATATAATATCAAATAAAATATCAGTTATACAAGGAAAATCTATATCAGTTAATTTTCATTAATACATCAGAGTTACAACATTTCACAAACACTGGACAGTTAAAGTCAACTTGTCCAAGATATACAACAATATAACACGGCGGATACACTCCATATGTTACTGCCATCCAGCTCACCTCCTGAGCTCCAGAACGTCCTTACCTGAAACTCTATAATACTCGGTCTGACCCGAGCATTACATAAAAGTAACACCCGGGTCAGGCTAGAAACCAGCGTGAGTAAACCCATATAATACGAAATACCAAGCTATATAACTAAAGTGAATGACCAGGGTAACTCGTACCTTTCTACGAGTTCTAACCTTATTTAAGTCAAACATTTATCTCAAAACAATATCCAAGAACTGTTATCTAGTTTAAATATCCATGATGCTTAACTTATTTGATTCCAACCTGTTTGCTTCTAACTCAAATTTATAAAGAATCTAAGTGGTTTCGGGTATTTACTAATACCCGATCCCGTCTCTTCGAATTCAAAGTCATCTCTAATCCAAGTTGTTAAATTTGAATCAATACAATTCATATCCAGGATATCATATCACAGAACATTACAATTAATTAGACAAATATTTGTCTACTCATCCTCTACAACTTATCTATTCATAAGCAAGACTTATAAGTTGAACAATTTCTAATTAATTTAATTATTCTCCATTTAAATCAATTACTAACTTCAATTACTAAGATTATCTTTAAATCCTACTTACTTAACATTTATTAACTATAAATTAATTAATCATCATTAGTCATCCATCTTAATTAATCATCCTTAATTTATTACTCTTTAATTACACTAAGTAATTATCCTTAGATTAATTAAGTAAATTAATTATATCTTAACCATTCGCATTAATTAATCTTTAATTACTCATTAATTTATTAATTAATTAATGATCCTTAATTACTTTTATAATTAATTACTCTTTTTAATTAATTACATTTAGTAATTAATCATATTCCTAAATTAACCTTAATTAATCACAATTTAGTAATTATCTGTTCTTTAATTACTTACACAAATTCTCCTTTAATTAATTCAGTTAGTGATTTACTATTCTTTTATTCATCCCTTAATTTTATTGAGTAATCATCCTTTCACTACATTATTTAATCACCCTGTGATAACTTAAGTTTATTAATTATCCTTAATAACTTCATCAAATAATCATACTTTAATTAATTACAATGGGTAGGTATCCTAATACATAATTATTCAAACCAAACAAATTTTAATTTCAAAACCTTGTCTTTAAAGAAATTTATATTGAAACTCGATCAATATATCTTTTGAAACTTTCTTAATAAATTTATTAATTATCAGTTATATTTACCTTGAAACTTGGTAACATTTCTTGTTTCCCTTTTCCTTTATTAACTTATTCACAATTCATTTATTTTAACTTGGAAATCTGGTAACAAAAATTGCTTCAAATATCAAAATCTGATTAAAATTTTAAAACTGTTTACTTACCTTATAAACCTGATACCCAGACTAAAACTTTTCGAGCAAATCACGAGATTTCCTACTCCCAGTCTTCTTCGAGTCAACACTCAAAACCATTCGAGTTTTACCCGAGGTATATGCTCTCCTTCCTAACCATCGAACGACATCAGATATGACATCCACAGTGCATGTACACAGATGAACCACCCTCCTCCGGTCATTTCCGTGATCACGTACATGATGACGACAACCTCGTCGTTCCTCACGACCCCTCAGATCGCCAGTATCACTTGTGAATCAAAAACGAACAAATCTGGATCGACAGAAACAAACCCAATCGACCCAGGTCCTCCTTGACCCAACACCTCCGACCACCAGAAATCAAGATACTCCGCCTATGGGTTCGTCGAAGACCATACTTCATTTTCCCCTTCAACCGATCAAGTCTGATTCCTTCTAGTCATCGCGATGAACCCAAAAACCTCGTCCACGTCCTTAAACCCTACAATCACCTAAACACACTAAGGCGAAAGCTAATCCTCCCGACCATGTTTTCCACCATCGTCAATTCATAAACTACCCTCAGCCTGAACCCCGACCCTCAGTTCAACATTGATCAACGCATATTGACCATAAATCCAAAATTGATCAACTTGCCCATTCTTGACAACCTCAACACTAGAAATTGTGAAATCTATTCCAAAAATCTTGATGTCCAAATTTGAATCATGTTATAAGCTTGAAACATGGTATTTGAAAGATTTATTTTCTGACTTTAATTTATTTTTACTGAAACTTTCACCTCCCTGTAAAACTATTTGCTGTTAATCCTTAAGATCATTTTTAAGAATAAATTCAAGTTATCCCAAACATATATTCTTCATACATTAACACCTAAAATGGTTTATATAAGGAGGAATTGGGTTTTAAATGTGTTTGTGATCCGAAAACTTAAGAACAGAGGTACCCATACATATATATAGACATATGTGTGTGTGTGTGTATGTCAGGCATAACATATTTATTCATTTTTAAAAAACATTTTCACAGCCACTATTTCCATGATTTCCATATATATCAGAATATAAAGAAGATTAAGTTTTGATGTGAAGTTTACTCACCTGTTTTCTGGAAACAGGGAACAACACAAAATTTTCCCCCGGTACCAAACTATTTTGATTTGCTTGCTGATCTTCATTTGAATTTTAATCTTGATTTGATCTTCAGGTTTGAAACAATTGAAAGATTATTGTTTTCTTTGATTTTGTCCTCTGATTTGTTACAGTCTGTTGATTTATATTTTCCTTCGTTGCTTTGTTTTTTCTCCATGTTTTCAAGCTTTGAAGAAAATAGTCTGGCTTCTTTTTTTTCTTCTTTTTATTACATTTTACCTAATTTTAAATTAAAAGAAAATGCCATTTGTAAAACTAAGCTTACATTTGTCGATACATATAATCATTTTCTTACAAGTGTTAGTATGCAAAAATGAGATATTTACAAGTGTTTTAAACTTATATTCTAATACTCTTATATTTAAGTTCTTTATCCTAATTAATTCAAAAAATTGTTTTAAACCTTTTCCTTTTAAAATTTGTGAATTAATTTATCTTTTATGTTTAATACGTCTATATATATATATACAACATACATATATCTTAGAGAAAGAATGATCCTTTATTACCCTATTTTAAACTTGAGCCTCCATATTCAAACCTAATAAGCATTTATCTCTAGTGTTTATAAATATAGAATTCTATCTTTAAATCTCCTTTAAAAATTTAATGTATTAAATTCAAATTAATGTTCTCAATTCACAAAACACACACACACACATATATATGTTTGTATGTGAACATACTTAAAATTTTCAACGTTACTAAGTTTGCACATCACTATTTATATATATGTATTATTTTAGTAGATATATCACTTCCAGATATTTATATCTCAATATTTATTATAGATTCAAATTTATTTATATTTTCAGATGTCAAAATTTTTATCTTATCAACTGAATAAACCAGTTAATTATCCACTTATCAATTGTTCAAAAGTCCGGGTTATCACACTGATTCAACAAAAGAAGTTATAGTAGTTTGTTAAGAATTCGCGAGAGGTGGACAGGGGACATCCGACCCCAGTCGCGGGCAGGCTGTACATCAACTTAAGGAACCCGCTCGGACCGTAGGTAGACTGATCATAAACACGATAGTCGGTGGGCCTCATCCAGCAGACAATAGTTGGCAAGAAATGGAACGCTATGCTACTTTCCTAAAGCATGCAGATTTTGAATGCTACTTGAACTCGGAAGATGGAACTCCAGCGAAACAGCAGCGATTGATGACGGATGATATAGTATTCAGAAGTAGGTATGTTGATCGGATGGAGGCACCTACCATCGATCCGATAGTCATCTCAACTACGACTGGGTCGGCGTTTGTGAGAAGGATACTGATCAATTGTGGGAGTTCTGTTAATTTTATCTTCAAAAAGGCGTATGACCAAATGAAGAAGGAGGCAAAGGATCAAAAAACATCTAAATCCCGCATTCACGACTTTAATGGTGCGGCCACTGATGCGATAGGTTTTGTCGAATTGTCGGTTGAGTTAGGAGAAGGTGAACGTAGGAGGGTAGGGATGCTACCGTTCATTTTTTGGATGTTGATTCTCCGTATAATGTGTTTCTGGACCGACCGATCCTGGCGAAGTTTAGGGTAGTTTTGGCCCGTGGTGTTTACCATGAAATTTCCAAATGGACAGCGGAGTTGGTGTTGTGCATGGCGATCAAATGACTGATTGTGCATGTTATGTGGTTGAGCTGAGAGATGCCCAGCCAAAAGAGAAGGGAAAGGATGTGGATAGCTCTGTCCGCATCCGTGTTGCTGAAAATTGACAAGTAATGCCCGAGCCTTAGCTCGAGCAGTAGGGTTGGATCTATAGAGACATAGATCCGAGAGACGATGATGAAGAACCCTAGGACTCTAAAGCAGCACCGACTGAACCAACGATTGATATTCCAATCAGCCACGATGACCCATCACGAGTGCTTAAGATTGAATCATAACTCACTCCCTCGATGACTGAGGATCTTACTTATTTCCTTTGAACGAACCTAGATGTTTTTGCTTGGACCCACACTAATATGTGTGGGATTTCTCCTGCCATCGCAAGTCATATGTTGAACATTGACCCAGAGTATGTGCCAACGAAAAAAGAAAGGAGATGTATGGTTCCGGAAAGGTCTGTTGCTCTCAGAGAGGAGGTGGTCAAACTCAAAGCCATTGGGTTCGTCCACGATTCCCTCTACCTTGAATGGGTATCTAACCCCGTACTAGTGAGAAAAGCGAATGGGAAATGGAAGACCTATGTTGATTACCAAATCTGAACAAGGCGTGTCCTAAGGATAATTTTCGTTTACCCAGAATTGATTAGTTGATCAACTCAATAGTAGGACACGAATTATTGTCATTCATGGATGCGTATTCGGGATACATTCAAATCCCGATGCACATTCCAAACAAAGAACACACTAGTTTGTCACGGATGTTGGACTATACTGTTATGTAGTGATGCCTTTTGGGTTGAAGACCGCAGGAGCGACTTATCAACATTTGGTAAATCTGATGTTTGAAGACCAAATTGGTAGAACAATGGAAGTCTATGTAGACAACATGCTCGTGAAGTCACGGCAGTCAAAGGACCACATTTGAGACTTAGCGGAGATGTTTGATATGCTCAGATACTATGGAATGAAAATCAATCCACTGAAGTGTTCCTTTGGTGTGGCGTCGGGAAAGTTTTTGGGTTTTATTGTCAATGCATGGGGAATCGAAGCTAACCAAGAAAAGATTCAGGCTATCTAAGACATACAACTGCCCAGAACTATAAAGCAAGTACACGGCCTGAATGGAAAAGTCATAGCGTTGAGTTGATTCATACCTAGAGCTACCGACAAATGCATTCCTTTATTTGATGTGATAAGGAAAGGGAACAGAAATTTTGAATGGACGTCGGACTGTGAGGATGCGTCCGAGCTCTGGTGAGACACTTGGAGAGCCACCCGGTTCTATCAAACCCTATAGACCATGAAGAGTTATATGTTTACTTAGCCATGTCCCAGCATGCCATTAGTACAACCTTGGTTCGTGAGGAGGATCGAATTCAAAAGCCAGTGTACTATGTTAGTAAACGTTTAACAAGGGCAGAAAGAAATTATCCTAAGATTGAGAAGCTAGCCTACTGCTTGCTGATTGCATCACGCAAGCTCCGTCCATACTTTTAGGCACACCCGATTAGTGTTTATACTGACTAACCCTTGCGACAAGTGCTCCAACGACCAGAAACCTCTAGGAGGTTACTCAAGTGGAACATTGAGTTAAGTCAATTTGATATAACTTACCAGCCATGGAGGGCTATTCAAGGGAAAGCGCTAGTAGACTTCATTTGCAGAATTCACCATATCAGACGAGCCAAGTGGTAGTGATGTAATTCCCCCCATTCGATGGAAGTTATACACCGATGGGGCATCCAACGACAGTTGTTCAAGGGCCGGTGTTATTCTTGTAACTCCCAAAAACCGATCAATTCCTTATGCTTTGAAACTCGACTACCCAGCTACAAATAATGAAGCCGAATTTGAAGCATTGATTGGTGGCTTGAAACTTACCAGGTAACTCGGTGTAAAATCGATTGAAATCTTTTGTGACTCACAATTGGAAGTGTATCATGTATGGGGAGACTATTAAGCAAATTGGTAGAGACTTGCCCTATACCTTGCTCGGGTTCAAGAACTATTAGCAGGCTTTAAGTATTACAATACTTCGCATATCCCACATGGACAAAATGGGGAAGCTGATATATTGGCAAAATTCGCGAGTACTGATGATGCACAACAGATGGGCTTAGTCCCCGTCGAAACCTTACATGCTCCGAGTATAAATGAAATGGAAGTATATTCTATGTTAAGGAAAGAAACTGAAAGGGAGTCATGGATGACTCCGTTTAAAGAATACCTGTTACAAGTAATTTTTCCTGAGAGAAAGAACGAAAGACGACAAGTCATCCACAAAGCCTTATGGTATATAATGCAAGATGGTGTAATGTATCGGAAAGGATTCTCAGCTCCGTTACTTCGGTGCATCGCCCACGACGAGATAAAGAGGGTCTTGAAAGAAGTTCATGAAGGAGAATGTAATGACCATACTCGGGGGCAGACACTAGCCAAAAAGATCATCCGCTATGGATATTATTGGCCAACCGTGAATCGAGACGCCGTGGACTATGTGAGAAGATGCGACTAATGTCAAAAGTATGCGAAAATCCTGAGAGCTCCATCGACGGAACTCATGCAAATGGTTAGTCCCTGGCTATTTGCAATATGGAAGATCGATATAATTGGCTCCTTGCCAATCTCCAAGGGGGGTGCAAAATATGCAATTGTTGCGGCCGATTATTTCACCAAGTGGGCGGAAGCAGAGCCCTTAGCTACGATCACCACCAAAAAGTTCGTTAATTTCATTACGCGAAACATTATATGCCATTTGGCCTCTCGCGAACTATCATCACCGACAACAGAAACTCAATTTGAGAGTAAGGAGTTCAAAGAATTCTGCCAAAAATATTGTATTGAAAAAAAATTTGTAGCAGTCGCTCACCCTAAACCCGATGGACAAGTTGAAGCCATAAATGAAATAATCAAGTCCATACTGAAAAAATGTTTGGAGAAGGCAAGAGGCAAGTGGGTGGTTGAGCTTCCGATGACACTTTGGGCTTACAGAACCATCCACAAGTCCACGACTGGCCACACTGCATTCACCTTGGCATACGGTACTGAAGCTGTTATACCCGCGGAACTCAAAGTTCCTTCTCACTAGGTGACTCATTATGATCCTAAGATGAATCAGGATCTTTTACTAGAATCAATGGACTTTGTCGATGAGAAACGTGAGGACGCTGATTTAAGGGCGACTGCATATCGACACTGAATCACTCGATATTATAATGAAAAAATTCGACCGAGAATCTTTGATGTGGGTGATCTTGTTTTGAAGAGATTTCTTCCAATCTTGTCATATATCAATCCTACATGGGAAGGTCCGTATGTCATCGTATGAAGCTTGGGGAAGGGACCTTCAAGCTAGCGACTATCGACGGCATAAAACTCCTTAGAGAATGGAATAACGAGCACTTGCGTCGTTATTACAATCAGTCTATTTCCTTTGCATTTCAGTAGCAGTTGTTTCCGGTGTATGTTTCCTTTTGTTATTCTTTACTTCCAACATATAATAAGACAATTCATTTTGTCCCTATTTTTATAGTCAATAAAGGCTTGAGCCATTTTCTCTATGAACTATTGACATCTTATATATTACAATTCCATGAAAAAAATTAATTGCATTATTCTTTCTAGGGCATGAAAGCATATACAAAATTAGAATTCAATAAACGATTCAAAAAATCTCTAAGTCCCCGAAGCGTGGACTAGATTACTCTAAGTCCCCGTAGTGCGGACTAGAGTATAAACGATTCAAAAAATCTTTAAGTCCCCGGAGTGTAGACTAGAGTATTCCGAGTCCCTGGAGTATGGGCTAATAAACGATTCAAAAAATTTCTAAGTCCTCGGAGCCTGGACTAGAGTACTCTGAGTCCTTGGAGTGCGGGGTAGAGTTTAAACAATTCAAAAAATCTCTAAGTCCCTAGAGCGTGGGCTAGAGTACTTTGAGTCCCTGAAGTGCGGGCTAGAGTATAAACGATTCAAAAGATCTCTAAGTTCCTGGAGTGCAGACTAGAGTACTCTGTGTCCCCCGAGTGCTGACTAGAGTATATACGATTCAAAAAATCTCTAAGTCCCCGGCGCACGGAATAGAGTACTCTGATTTCCCGTAGTGCGGGCAAGAGTATAAACGATTCAAAAAATATTTAAGTCCCCGGAGCATGGACTAGAGTACTCTGAGTCCCCAGAGTGCGGACTAGAGCATAAACGATTCAAAAAAATCTCTAAGTCCCCAGAGCGTGGACTAGAATACTCTGAGTCCTCGGAGTATAGGCTAGAGTATAAACGATTCAAAAAACCTCTAAGTCCCCGAAGCGTAGACTAGAGTACTCTGAGTCCCCCAAGTGCAGACTAGAGTAACGATTCAAAAAATCCCTCAGAGTTCGGACTAGAGTACTCTGAGTCCTCGAAGTGCAGACTAGAGTATATATAATTTATAATTTTCCAAGTCATGTTGAAGCGGACCGGAGCTTATGTAACCCGCAAGATTTCGAATTTCAACTACAAGTTAGACAATAAGCTAAACAATGAAGATCGTGGAAGACAATGAGACAAAAATTTATGTGCTAATTTAAAAATTAAGTTCCATTACAACTTTTTCGAAGTTTGGAGCAAAAGTCTATTCACAACGACTATAAAAATAAATATAAACAACTACATGATTCAAGTTTATTCGGACTGAACGAGGAATTGCCGGATCACTACCTTTCTGATATCTTCTCCTTCTTCGATTCTCCAAAGGCTCCTAACCCGAGCATTTTCTCTTGGACCCTTTGGTTCCCAATGAGATGGTATTTGAGGAAGGAAGATTGACCTCAAGAGGTGTGGTTCCAACGGGCAGAATAACTTTCAAGGGCCTATTAAGAGGATCATCAAGTTCCACCACCTGAGGTTCATTCTTAACTTCAGCTTTTTTCCTCCTCTTCCACGATTCGCTCCTCCATGCTAAGTTTTGAAATAGGTCCAAAGGGGCCTGTGATTTCAACCTCGTCATGTTTGTCTATAGGCGAGGAATTCTCAGGCTTGTTCTCAGCGAGCGCCCCGATTACTTGAGCATCGGGTCTAAGAGTATCCCCAGTGTGAAGTTCTTCCGCTAGTTTCTCTTCCTTCTCTATAGAAATATCTCTCCTCGGAGTTGGTTTGGGATCAGAATGGCCTACAAGAAGTCATAAAAGATGAATGTTAGAATACATCTATTAACCATCAAAAGTGATGGTTCTTTGGACCCTAGAAGGAAAAATTACATACCGGCATCCGGTTAACTCTCAGTTTTGGGAGTCTTACCCTCTCGAATAGGGGATAGAACATGAACATCAAGCCTGGGTTTCTTTGAGTCATAGCCAACATGCTGCTCGAAAGGATCGAGTGATGCGCAACCAGCCGGTTGGGTGGAAGGAGGGACTGGAGACTCAGTTCCGGATGGGCCAGCAATGTCGTCCTTCCCCTTCGATGAGGAGAAATCTCTTTCGAAGAGGGCTTTTGCCGCAGATTAGTCAGAAGGCTCATTCCCTCGGAGCACTTCCTTCATAGGAGTTTCTTTATCAACCTCTTCGATGCCCAGCTCAACTCTTTTAATTTTTAATTAAAGTATCCCATGCTTCGGCCAATGATTTGAGGTAACCCTCGCTTAGAAAAGATAGATCTCGATGCATGAGAACACGAGCATTGTATTCAACAATAAGCAGATCAAATAAGCACTTAATTTATTTTCTGCCGGCTTCAGCAGTTGCCGCGAGGCGAGAATTGATTTCTGTCAGCACCATTCTTTTACCCTCCTTACAGGCTGCATCCATTAACGCTTCAGCTTTAGAAAGTTCCTCATCAAGCTTCGTCTTTAAGAGTCGTGTTGCGACGATTTCATCGCAATATCGTTGTGACTCTTCCTATGCAGCAGTTTTTTCTTCTTTCTCTTTAAGGACCAGCTCCTCCAGCTCTTTAACTCGTTGAGCAAGGATATCTTTTTCCTTCTGGATGGAGTCTTTCTCTAAGGCTAGAGCATCACTATGTTGAATTGCCTTATCATGTTTATTTTTGTGAGTGGCATCCAAATGATTGACTTCCTTGGCTATATCCTTGGATTTTTTCTATGCGACCTCAAGTTGGGATTTGTACAAGGATAGATCTTCATCCTAGGCTTTAATGATATCTTTGTCATGAATGGCTTCAAGTTGTAGGAGATCAATTTTGTGTCGACGTTCCAAAGAAACTTCTGAAACTTTTTCTGCCAGATGAACGAACGCATCGTGTTGAACATAGACATCATTATTAAAGGCGATGACGCTTTATTTGACGTTCCCTGGAAAAGGATGAATCACAGGAAGAAATTTCCATCCGTCGAAGTATATCTTCGGAAATGTGGCCTTAAACTCGGCTAATTTTTCAGTTGTCGATGGATCATGTGCGGAGGCTGGGGAAGTCTGTGTAGCCAGAGTCACAGACTTTTTATGGGGCTCACAAGATTGCTTGGTGCTATACGAGCCAGAGTGTTGGTCATGGGGAGTTTCAAATTGAGATCCCTTCTTAGCAGATTTCTCCTTACTATGCTCTGAATGAGGGGGAGGATTGTTATGATATGAGGAATGGATGTAGGTTTTTCTTCGAGAAGACGACAAATCTCTAGGACGGTAGTCCCTATCACCGTTTTCATCCCTATGTCGACATCTACCTGATCCCGAATCTCAACTGGAGTGGTGGAAGATTGAGGACCCGCAAAGGCGATCGAAAGCCGTGTGCGCTCCCCATATCATCTGCATAGAAGCCAAGTGAAAACGAGTTAGTGAAAATCATATGATGACTAAAATTCAAGTGTAGGGTGAAGTGTAAGTGTTTATGTGCATCCTAGTGCTTCCCCTCGGTGGACCAGTGTTTTTTCTTTACTTATTGGAGTTTTCTCTCCTTGATGACAAGCTTGATTGCCTTCATTGCTTTTCATGGGCGAATTGAGTCCATGTCCCCTGGGTCGTTAAAGCCGTAATTTAGTAAGTCGTCAAGGATGGTCTAGTCTGATAGGCCTTTTAATGAACCCTCTAAATTTTGGAGAGACGACTCCTTTTCAACCAGAGTAATCGTAACTTTAGAAGTTTCGCCAAATGTTTGCTTTTTCAACTTATAGGCTAGGTTCTTTATCCTCTTCGAAGGGGGAGGCGGTCTATCAATTCCAGGTGCGTCTGTTGCTGGTGCAAAATCAGAGCCTATGTTCTCGTCAATCGCTTCTGGCACCTCGACCCCTTTAATTTCACCTTCCTCAGATGTATCGAGAGGCCGCTCTACTGGGGGCACCAAAGACCCAGCCTGCTCTTTGCCTTTTTCTGTAGTGGATTCGGTTGCAGTGGTATTAATTGGGAGGCTAGTTCGACGACCCTCCGCCAATAATCCAAACTTTGAAAGCAATTCAATCGAGATAATGGATTTAATCTCCCGATCTATCAAGGGGATGGCTCGAATGGCCATGATGGCCTCAGAAAACCCAACGCCTTTAGGTCGTGGGCGAACACCTATAAAAATCGAAGGAAGTTTAGAATGGATGCACTTCGAGCCTTAGACAAATATTAGTCTAGAAATGAAACTCACTCCCTTCTAGCCATCTTCTCGCAAAGCCAAGGGGCAGCGTATGTAAAACCACTCTTGCTTAAACTGAAAAATTGACTCTATGCCCCCGTCAGGATTTGACATTTGGAATGTGGCTCGAGAAATATGTAGGATGGACCGTCGGACCATATTTTGAAGTGGTAAATATAACAGATATCCTCGGGAGTAGGAAATCTGAATAAGGTACTCATGAAGAGGACATAGGTACCATGAATGAACGCATGACAATTAGGATGTAGTTGTGCTAGAGCAATCCCGATATACTGTAACACTTCGTGGAGAAAAGAGTTGAAAGGTGGCATGCATCCGACCCAGCACATAAATTTTTTGCATGCTGTATATCAGGCTGGGGGTAGACGAGGTCGATCTTGTCCTGATGGAACTAAAAAGTCACCGAAAGTGATTCCATGGATTGAGCATAACCGACGAAGAGAGGCTTCATTGATTTTTTGAAGCTTTTGAATCGATAGGATTATCCAAGATAACTGCTCTGTCTATAACATCAGGAGTTGGGCCTATAACAACAGCAGATGGATCCGGAATACCCTATGTAGAAGTTGTCAATGAATTCGAAGTTCCTACTGCCTCCTGCCGAGAACTTGGCTCAGGCTTATCAGAAACTGTTGCAGAGTTGGTTCTTTTGGACATCAGTAATGTGCATTTAATATGGATGGATACCTGTTTAAACCATACTTTAAAGACAATTGATATCAGATATAATGACAACAATATATCCCGCCATGTTGTGTGTGAACTAGTGTAGCAACTCCAACGTGGGTGCGAAAAAAACTAAAGTTTTAAACACAAGTGCGGTTGATAGAACTTTAAGTTGTTGCCCACGAACACCGTCATCGCCGATCATCTCCTGCAGTTTATCATATGATTGGCAGTAGTAGTCTTGGAATCAAACATTGGCATCATAAAGTGTGAGGTCTGTTGTTTGCATTTATTGAGTAAAGTTTGCATTTAAGATCGTTCAAGTTATGAGGGAGTTGGTTCAAATAAGGTCCTTGGGCTTATATGTTTTGTTGTTTGTCATGCTTTGTCTAATGTGCTACGGTTGAATGTGGAGGTAAGTTACTCAAATATGTCTAATGTTTAGGCTGGAACACTTTTGATTGCCAATGTCGACCCACTCACTCACTATCTCCCCTAAACTACCGACCGGCCTCACATAAACTCTTACCAACCAAATCACCTAACCAAATGCCGAGCCACACTCACGACACTCGTTCACCTCACTTACTCTCTAATCAAGTAACAATTTACTAGGTTTAAACTGACCCACCCTCCTAATTTCCTACTGACCCATGCTCTCCCTCAAGACCGAACATCACCCTCGCTCGTGATACCAAATCTCTTCTCTGGACTCTGACCGAACCATACATCACATGCAACTATCGAACCACACTCTTGATTCACTCAGTGTGACTGACCCGCGTTTCCTCTCGGACCACTGAACTCTTTTTTCTCTTTCAGATTCTCCACCAAGAAACACCTTCCTTCTTCTTCCTGAGTCATGACTTCCGAACTCTGAAAGCTACAACTACTCCTTCTAAGAAACTATTACCATTAATCATCAAGGGTGGTTAAAGCACTAACTTAAAGTCTAGTCCTCCTCATGATTTATCTCTTCCTCACTCCTCAGTTAACCTTTACCTATTCCTGAAACCAAAGAAATGGGGAGGCCACCCACTCGAGCAATGGGAATTCGTACACAATTCCATGTTTGAAAGGAGATTCGTACCTATGGAATTTGCAGCAGCTTCGAGATGCTAGGTTGAGGAATTAATTGAATTTGAGAACAGCTAAAATAGCAAGGGGAGTGGTACAAGGTTCGGTGAGAAACGAGATGGTAAATTTAGGAAGATAAGAAGGACGCGGGCTTGGGAAAGTAGAGTAAAATACAAGGAGAAGAGAAAGGAGCAAAGGATAGGTCTTTTATATGGTTAGAGGAGAAGGTGAATGGGCTATGCCCGATAGAATCCAGTAATACATGTTTACTAGTTCGGTGGAGCAAGTACTGACCATATGGGTCGGCATTGGTATGTCGGCCCCCCTTTTTGTCAAAAGCGCCAACAAATTGGGCCGGTCTCCATGTGCCAACCCAGTTTTGTTTAAAAACACAAAAAAACAAACGAGTGATGAATGAATTGGAGAAAATAATAACTAAAATATAGAAAGGGTACATATGAGTGTATAAGCACATCATGGCGATGGAAGATGAAACTATGAGAAGGCGCGGATATAATCGAGTCAGTTGACAAATATTGGTTTCTAGATTCTAGCATGGTTTAACCTTCAAAGGGTCACGTCCGTGTTATGCTTGTGGTTCAAAGCGCATCATGTTGATTCACATGACACACTTTGTGGGGCAAATGTTGCTCTACACTTTGGTCCGAATACATGGCGATAGTCGCAGAGCCAATGGTTGACCCTGGATGGGACTTGAGCTAAGAATGTGTTGGAAGTACAAGAGGCTGGGGTAATTTAAGTTTGGTTTGACCTATGCATGGGTCGGTATGTTTGATGTTGGTCAGCATGACTGTATGACACAAGAATACAAGGTGGATCAACGTTGGAATGCGAATATGGCGGACCAGTAAAGTGTGGCTCAGCCAAGGTCGTTCGGTCGAGGTGGTTCGGCCACTCATCACTTGACCTTGAAGAGAAGGTCATCGCTCGGCCAGGATACGAAAGAAAAAGTGGTTCTGCCGAGAAGGGTCCGGCCCCAGTCGTTCGATGAGGGTGAAATTGAACTCGATGGTTTGGCTGATCGTGATCGGCTTTAAAAGTGCTAAGTCATGTGTCGCTCGGTCAAAGGAGCAAATCCAAGATAGATCGATCAGTTGTATTTCAGTGTTCGTGGTTCGGCATGCGTGGGTCAGCAGACCTGGTTCGGTGAGCCTTGTGGAGGTTAGTCAATTGTTCGACATACAATAGAGTGATGCGACTAACATTTTTTGCTTCGAATCATACTATTGCTTGCTCCGAGTTCCTTAGGGGACCGCTTCAAGTCATCAACAAGGCAACCTCTGGGTCAGGATATATGGTTCAGTGGAAGTGGGTCGGCATGACTTAGTTGGTCAACTTGACTTACAACTATAGGCCGAAATACCTTGGTCTTGGGCCTGCGTAGGGAGTCCGACCTATCTTCGTCTATAAATAGAGAGGCAGAGGTGCAGTTAAAGGAACTTTTTTCAAGAATTCCAGAGAGACTCTGCCATTTTGGACACTGACTTCCTTTCTGCTACAACTTGTATTCAAGCTGTTTATCTACGGATTGTATCTGTATTTAAGTATTTGGAAAATCAATAAAGATTGTATAAAAGTGGAAGTAGGCAGTTACGACGAACCACTATAAATTTGGTGTTCTAATTTTTTGCTGATGTTTTTACATTCTATTATGATATTCCTCTGCTGTAATTTACCATCTTCATTAATCTCTCTACAAAAATCTGATCAAGGGTGTTAGTGACCAATTTTGGTGCTAACAGTAGGTGTGGATGGTGCATGCTTTGCATGTAGAGCTTGCTTTTGCATTTTATTGATTGTATATGCTTGCTAATGCTAAAATAAGGTACACATCTTGAATTGCATATTGTACTTTTATAGTTTTCCCTATGGGATGCCTTATCCTCGAAGATGAGAATATATATATATATATATATATATATATATATTGTGTGTGTGTGTATTGTAAATTTTTACGATCGAGCAGCGAAAAGGAGATGCTGGTGATTTTTTTTAGAAATTCAAAGCGTTAGAAAATTTGTGGGAATTTTGGAAAAATTTTGATAACCAAAATTTGGATTTTGGTTTTATGACTTTGTATGGTATTAGTTAGTAATTATGAATTGATTTAAAAGACTTAGAAAAGTTTTCATAAGAAGTTAAATGACTCAGAAGAATTTTATAATCCATTTCAAATATTTGTTTTTGAAAAGTTATTGGATTTGTGATAATTTTCTTACTTGGTAATTTATGGATGAACTTCTGTTAAGGGAGGAGAATGCAACGACCTAGAATTTAGTTATTTGAATTTGGAATATTTAATTAACTTTAAATATTGAAAAGTTAATTTTATAGGTAAAATAACTGAAATTTCAAATATGGTGATTTATTTGATAATTCAATTGTTAAATTTAATGTTTGGAATTTTTTAAATGATTGAATCTTGAATTTAGTATGAAGAAAATGATTTCGTAATTTGACTAAAAATTCTATTTGAATGAGAAGAAAGATAGTAAACTTTTAAATTAGATACCAAAGTAATTTAACTGGTTTTAGAAATAACTCGTTTTAAATAACAGTGTAAAAATGCCCTTGAGGCAGTGTCTCAGATTTCGACGAAACTGGTTTTATTGGATCGTAATAGTGAATTATAAATAGAGTTTTTAAAGGAAGTGATTAGGACTTATTTATGGTGTTTTTGAGATTCATAAATAGAGTTTTGTAAACGAACTTGGATTTTTTATTAGAGGAGCTTGAAAATGGTTTGAAGATTTAAAGGTAGATTATTTACAAGGTAAAGTGGTTTATAGGTAGATGGATATTTATAAACGAATTTTAGAAATGGGTAATAGATTTATAAAAAGTGTTTTATAAATAATTGCATGGTTTTATGAAGGGTTTATAAATGACTTGGGAAAATATTTTATAAATGATTTACAAAGGGTTTTAGAAATTTATAATGGAGTTTATAAATGAATTTAGACTTTTATAAAAAGGAGATCTTCCTTAGTGTTTCATAAACATACTATACCGTTGAGATAAGTAGATGGATATTTTCAGTATTGAAAATATAAGGATTTTGAATATATCTTTGTAAAAGTATTTTGATTCAAATACTTACCAGGTGAATTTAAATTAATTAAAAGATTAATTAAGAAGGCTTAGTGTCGCTTAATGCTTAGCCAATATGGGTTTTTCCTATTGAATTAAATCTCTGAGTGAATGTTTGTTTATTTAATGGTTAGATAACCGACCATTAAATTTGGACCCAAACATAACTTTGGAAAAACCTGGGAGAAACACATGAGTGATGTTGTACCGTCATCTCCGATGATGCTTTACTGTGCATGTAAATCTCGTTTCGTTTTTCTAGGACAAATGATAAGAAAATCCATCCGTTAATGGTTAGGAGGTGATCTCTGATAATATCTTTGACTGTTTATTTCCTAAAGAACCTGGTTGAGTTTACTGTAAACTATCGAATGTTATTTTGAAGAGATCGGGATCGCATCTGTTATCCAAAAACCACTTCAATCCAACTCAAGCGTACGAAGTGAAGAAATCTTGAAGATGATGGAATTAGAGATAGAGCTCTCAAACTTTTCGTTCAGTCCTAGAACGAACTCATATAGATGAATGCTAGTAGTGCATTAGTTGTTCGGAGGGCAGTATTAGTATTCCACGATGGTTAGGAGGAAATGGTAAGAGCTTGGTATCTTCAAGCCTCACACCCGAAATATGAATTAAGCAGGAACATGCGGCAGGGCTAAGCGGGTCACACCCAAGTAGGGTATGGTCATCCAAAATTTAAAGCGGTATTCATGTATGCTTTAGGATATCATTGTGTGGTTGTTGATTGCAACCATGGGTTGATCATATTCGGTGCCATCCGAGAAGGGGGTTAGTGTCGGTCCTTAGTAGCCGAGGTGCAACGTGTTGTATCCTCCCATACATTTTATCTAGAGGTTTACGGATTTGGTGGGAAGACCCTTGCTCTTTCATAGTTAAAATCCATTCTCCAATATGATCCTTCTGTTTTGGTTGTAGAACCTAGTATGATGGAATTTAATAAATGTAACAATTTCGGCCATGATTAATAAGTATTCTTATAATAGCCATTATTATAATATTAGAGGATTTCATAAGACATGTTTTGGTAATCGTAAAGTACTGTAATCAAAGCTAAAAAGGAGGAATTCAGACAAGGATATTTGGTACTTAGAAGAGTAATGGCCAATAAAAGAAACCCATCAGATGGGCCATTGGTACCATATTGGAAATGTCCATTAATAATTTTCAAGGAAATCTCCCCAGGGTCTACAAGTTATGCCATCTTGATGGTAATATGGTACCAAAAACTTGGAACGCAGGACATTTGAAACTATATTTTCCGACTCTGAATGAATAAGGCATTTTCGAGAATGTCTCTATTATGATTCACTAAAAAAAGTCTACATGGTTGGGAGTAAAATTCTCCTTAAACTTAGACTACCTAAAATGATAGGCTATCAATAATGGTAGAAAGCCCTTGGTCATGCCAAGATGGCCAGGTCAAGGCACCTCTTGGAGGGAGGGCATAAGCCTTTAGCCACGCGAAAGTCAGAAATGGCTAGGTTAAAGCAGCACAAGCTCTTAACCATGTCACGCTATGACCAGGATAAGGCGCCTCCTAGAGGCAGGACAGGTAATCCCTTGGTCCCGCCACGCTATGGTCTAGCCAGGGTAAAGCACAAGCCCTTAGCCACATCACGCTATGGCCAGGTTAAGGTGCCTCCCAGAGGGATGTCGGGTAAGCCCTCGTGCTCTGCTTGAGAATAAGCTAGCCAAGCATACTAGAAACCCGGATGAAATGTCCGACGGACTATGAAATGTTCCTGCCTGAAATGGGCACCGCCAGAAATCTACACCGCCTAAAATGGCAACCGCCAGAAATTGGCAACGTCTAAAATGACAACTGCCTGAGATGGGCACTGCTTGAAATAAACACGAGAATTGAACAAAAAAGTCCTAGCCTAAAATAGGCCAAAACAAATGGATAAATAAAACTCAGGCCTGAGAAACAAAAAGCACGCAAGATATCATGAAAGCTTGAAGATGGCATATTCAACAAAAGAATCAGAATGATTTCTTTGTCTTCTCCTCATGAACATCTGACAGATTGGTTATTCTGATCTTCCATTACTTATTACCAACTATGGATTTCTAGTCTTCCGTTACTTATTATCAGATATAGATTTATCATCTTCTACAGTTTATCACCAAAAATGGTATTATGATCCTCTATTTTTGAATGGCAAAACAAGTCACCCGAACCACTAACATTTATAACCAAAGATAATCTCCTAGACCTTCATTATTAATATAAGAACGGATGATCTGACTGGTATTCTAGTCCTCTCTCATTATTACCATATTGATATAGGATTTTAGCTTTCTATTATGATGATCAGGATGATTCTAGACTCCCTATTATTATTTGATGTGGTATTTTCGACCTTTATTGTCGCAAGGTATGAACTTCTAAATTGTCTCTGTATGGTCTTCTGACATTCTATTGCTAAGACAAAATGGGATATAATTACTATCTGGCAAGAAGCTGATAAATTCCGACTATCAAGACCCGAATCTAGGACTTCAAGTACTTACGATCATTATTGGTTCTGAATGTTCAAAGAGTAAATCTTTTGCTAAAATAGGATCGGAGTTAAAGGTCAACCAAAATGAAAAGGAACTTATAGTATGAACTAACCATGCAAATATTATTAGATGTGTTGCACGAATACGGTGACTATTTTGCCATCCTGGAATTTTTCTCTTAAAGAACAAAATCCTTCTTTATACCCAAGGGAGGGTTGGGGGGCTAAATGTTAACCATTGAATATGGATCAGAATAAAGAAGGCCTTTAAGAAAGCTTCCGCATGAGTAAAAAGTAACAGAACAAGACTTCTACAAGCTTAAAGGTAAGGTAGTTCCGATCGAGATGATATGTCCATCCCACAAAAGCCAAAGGAATGAATTGCTAAAGCCCAACAAAGTGGCTAGGTACATGGCCATCAGGCGCCTTGCGGCTAGGACGGAAGGTCAGTTCCGCAGTCATTCATCATATAGTGACAAAGTCCTTTCACAACCCTACTTCAAGATCTTTCGCCTAAGACAAAACGGGTAATTCCACGTGGGAAAGTTCATAAGAAATGGTTTCACACTCAGAAGACTTCTGCAGGAAAGAAAGACCATTATATTTGAAGAGGTTGAGAGGGTTTTCGGCTCCAGCATCTTTCTCCCATCAAATCCTGAAAATTTATCTAAGACAAAAGGGGGATTTTGTCATCATTCCTTTCAGCTATTATGAATTAGCGAAATACATGGGTTTCGTTGGAGATGAAAGGGGATATGATGGAGGTATTAAAGTTCACAATTGAATTCAAACTAAAAATTCTCCAAACTATTTCACTAATAATTCTTGCTTTGCCTTCTTTTGCATGCTTTGTTCATTGATCATACCGAGGGTTGAAATATCTAAACATGATCAACGATCCAAAGAACTAATAATAGTGTTGACAATTTTTATCATTAACATTTTAGCATCATAAGGAGGGCTTGAGCCCGTCCTTGTTATGTTAATACAACTAATTATGGAAACTTGGTTTGTTGTAGGAAAAAGAAATCGTAAGGACTTTTCTCCTTATACGAAAGGGCCAAACATGCAACTTCACTATAAGAAAATGTTTCGCTATCTTTCAACCCTGGGAACGGGGAACAAGGACGGTCTTCCGCACCAGCTCAACAAAATCCACCGCTGGCTCAAATCCAACTGTCTCTGCAATTGGCTCCAGCTCAAAATATTCAACCAAAGGATCATATTACTAAAATCACACACTTAGAGCGGCAAATGATGGAGACGTAGAATCTCCTAAATGAAGTTCTATCCCACGGGTCATCCATGAAAGCTTTCACAACAGGAGAGGTAGTTGCCTCTCCTATGGGAAACTTGAAAATCCACACTAATGCCACGAAAAGAAAAACTAACATTTCCTCGTCCAAGAAGAAGGATCGTGTCTTATTGAAGGTGAACTATCAAGGTAGGATTCAGGAGGAAGACAAGGGCTGTTCTGCGAGCTCTACCTCAGATGGCTACGAACCAAATAAGAAAGACTACTTGAAGAATGAAGCTTACCACAAAGACATAGCAGAGAAGCCTGTGAAGGATTTGTTGAATATTAAATGTATTGAATATTAAATGTAAGAGAACAGCAGACGAGAGCATAAATGACAATGAGAGGTTCGCCCCTTTAATTGATGAGATAATGTCAGCACCTATTCCCTCTCACGTGAAAGTCCCTACAACGAAATATCATTGCACTTCTGATCCCGGCGACTATATGTGATAGTCAAATGGATTTGTACAATGCTTCTAGTGCCGTTAGGTGCCGCCATTTTCCAGACACTCTTCAAGGAGCTACGACCAAGTGGTACAAACATTATCGCGAGAACACAATCTATTATTGAAAACAATTCCCTTATGAATTCTCAACTAAGTTCTACATCTGCGAAGACCCATCGATCGACTATGCAATGCTCGCCAATATAAGATAGAATAACGACGAGCAATTGGGAGATTACTTAAAGATTTTTAACGCTGAAGAGCTTTGAAAGGTAAGGGAATAAACAGCAAGGACAAGCTTATAGCAGTTCATTCAGGCCTTATAGTCAATTCCCCTTTCTGGAACGAATTATTCATCCATGATAACCGAGATTTACAGGACTTTCATTTTCAGGCTGACAAATTCATCAGGATTGATGAATTCTCCTATTCTAAGAAAAAGTATAATCAGAGGAGGGATAGTGGATAATTTAGCTCGAAAAGGATTCACAAAAATTTTAGATGGGAAGATGCTAATGCTAACGCGGTGGCGTTAAATAGACCAATCTCGTACATTTATGTGATGACTCAAGACAAGGTCAATTTCCCGACCTCGTTCAAAGCTCGAAATTATAAAGAGCAAAAGAAAGGAGATAACTACCATGCTTATCACAAGGTAAACGGTCACAGGACCAATGAGAGCAAAGTGCTAGCATGGATAATTCAAAAACTAATTCTAGAAGGACGGCTAAAGGAGTTTGTAAAAAACACACAATGGACTTCCTTGTCGGAAACTGAGACAAGAAAACGTGCTAGTACCACTGTTAATGTGATTGAAGATGAAGATCCATTGAACCTGAGCCCACCCCAAAATAGAATTGACGTTATATATGGCAGACCACATCCTATCGGCCGAAATCAGAATGTCAGAAGTAGATACATTCGTAAATCTAGAAAGGATGTGTTTTTTATGCAAGAAGAACCACCTCTTAAGAACTAAAGTATAAAACCAACATGCACACTTTGGTGATCAATCCCCAGAAGTTGAGAAGGGAACCATCACTCCTAAAATGAACCATTGATGATCACGGCTCGGATAGGATCCTTAGTGGTTACAAAGATCCCCGTCGACACTGGAAGCATGGTAAAGGTGATCTTATGACATGCATTTAATCAAATGGGGATCTCTAAAGACAAACATGAGCCTAGTCCTTAACCCATCTTCAGGTTCAACAACAAGGGAACAACTCCACTAGGACAAGAAACTCTTGATATAGCTGGGACTCCCTCCATGCACTCTGTTTCTGAAAGAACTTTTGTAATCATAGACCAAACATCATTTTCCAATGCTTTCTTCGGACGTCCAGTGCTAGATGAAGTGGACGCTTTTGTCTCACCTAAATATCTGATACTCAAATTCCTTCCTACTAATGGCTAAGGAACTATCTGAGGCAAGCAATTCGCATCAAGGGAAACTAACTTTGCAACTTTGTAACAATATAATAGGGAGTTTAGTTGTAACTTTGATTCTTCCATTACTTTACAGCCTTTGGATGATGGGTTTCTACATCCATCATTCGAGGTGAAGGAAAAATCTAATAGAACTAACAAGCGTACTGCAAAAAGATGTTTTGCAATTTATGGAAAAAGGAAGAGAATGGATACCAACTCAATAGAGGAAAGAGAAATTATTACCGAGCTAGATTGCCGAGGAGAGGTTAAAAGAGTTAAGCCAGTTGATAAAACTGAGGAAATTGTAATAGATTCTACCGATTATACCAAAATGGTCAGAGTGGAAAAAGATCTCGAGAAGCACTTAAAATCAAAATTGGTGGAATTCTTAAAAGCCAATAAGGATATTTTGCGTGGACCCACTCTGACGTGATTGGAATTGACTAAACCATCATGTGTCACACCCTAAATATCAATCTAAACATCCCTCTGGTCAGGTAAAAGAAGAGGCAATTCAATAAGTAAGGACCGACGCCTTAAGGTAAGAAGTCAAGAAATTGCAGTAAAATGGGTTTATCCGAGAAGTCTTCTATCTCGAGTGGTTGGAAAATCCAATTTTGGTAAAAAACTCTAATGGGAAGTGGTGAACTTGCATGGATTATACGGATTTAAACAAAGCTTGTCCAAGGGATTTACCCACTGCCAAGGATAGACCAATAGGTCAACACAACTAGTGGACATAAGCTGCTCTCCTTGATGGATGCCTATTCTGGATACAATCAAATCCCTATGTTTAAACCTGATGACGAGAATACCATTTTCATTACAGATCGTGGAACCTATTGTTACAAAGTTATGCCATTTGGGTTGAAAAATGCTAGGGCAACTTACCATTGATTGGTTACCAGATGTTTAAAGATCAAATCAAAAGAAATATGGAAGTTTACGAAGATGACATGCTGGTAAAATCTCAAGAAGCAAAGGATCATCTTGAAGATTTGGATGAAATGTTCAAAGTACTCCGACAGTATCAAATGAAATTCAATCCCCAAAAATGCAATTTTGGAGTTCATTCTGGAAAATTCTTAGGCTATATTGTCAGTGCACAAGGAATTGAGGCTAGTCCGCAACAGAATGAGGCCATTAAAGATATAGCAAAGCCAAAGACAAGTAAAGATGTTATGAATTTAAATGGAAAGTAGTAGCACTAAGCAGGTTTATTTCAAAGGCCACCGATGAGTGCATCCCATTCTTTGAGGTAATAAAGAAGAGGAAAAATTTCAAACCGGTGAAGATTGCACAAAGGCATTTCAAGAGTTGAAATTGCATTTGGAAAAATCTTCAATCTTATCTACTCCGAAGATGAGGAGGATCTATTCTTGTACATGGCAATATCGAAGCACGCGGCAAGCTTAGTAGTGGTTAGGAAAACAAATTAATTTCAACTACCGATTTATTATGTAAGCAGAATGCTGAACCATGCTGAAATCTGATATCCGGTTATTGAGAAACTAGCATACTGTTTAATTCTAATGACCTGAATGCTAGGAACTTACTTTCAAGCACACTCGGTGAAGGTATTGACCAACTTTCCATTGAAACAAGTCTTTAGTAAACCTGAAACCTCTGGAAGACTGATTAAGTGGGGAATTGAGGTAAGTCAATATGATATAGAATATCAAACCAGACCGGCTATAAAGGGACAAGCATTGGCTGACTTCATTAATGAATGTACAGGATTCATTTTAGAGCAATCCAAAAAGGAAAAGGACTTGAAATCCAAGTGGCAGTTATTTTTTTATGGCGCCTCAAATGAATAAGGGGCCGAAGCAGGATACATAATAATTACTTCATTATGCTATGAAATTGGGGTTTTCAACGACTAATAGCGTGGCAAAATATGAATCTATAGTTGTGGGATTGACCTTAGCTTTATGACTCAAAATCCCGAGGATTCAAATATTCATTGAATCCCAATCAATGGTCAATCAAATCAAACAAGTATACAATATAAGGGATCCCAAACTCAGTCAGTATGTGAAAAGGTATTAAAAACGTTCATGCTTTTCGAAGATTTCTCTATACAGCAAATACCAAGGGGAGGCAATTCTCAAGCAGACTCATTGGCTAAGTTGGCAAGTTCAAGAGGAGCCCCTAAATCTGGAATTGTGCTTATGGGATTTCAGGCTAATCCTAGTATAGAGGAAAATAAACAAGAGAAAACTAATGAGCTACTAGTATTGACCCGATCATGGGGTATATCACAAGAAGTGGGGGAAACGGATCAGGAAATGCCAAGTGAAGAATCCGCAGCTCTAATAATGGAAGAATACCGTGGAAACACTTAGATGGCCTGGATTATGAGTTATATTGTCAATGGGACACACTACCTGCAGACAAAATAGAGGCACGAAAACTAAAATGGCAAGCCCAAACTTTACCATTATGGATGGAGTTCTATACAGGAAAGGATATGCCCTTCCTTATTTGCGATGTGTAAAACCTGAAAGCGGATTGAGAATACTAAAGGAAGCCTACGAAGGACTTTGTGAAGATCAATCCAATGGGATCAAATTGGCCAAAAAGATAATGAGACCAGGATTTTATTAGCTACAGTTAACCTACTAAGTAATCGAGTATGTTAAAAGATGTGAAAAGTGCCAACACTACTCGAGGATACAACATCTTCCTCTGAGTCAACTAACCTCCATCACCGCCTATGTCCATTCGATATTTGGTGAATTGATTTAATCGGACCTCTTCCAATCTCCAAAGTGGAGCGAAGTATGCTGTAGTGGCAATTGATTACTTCATAAAATGGGTCAAAGCAGAACCGCTTCCAAAGATTACCTCTGCGAAAGTGCTAAGATTTGTCTTTAAGAACATTGCCATATGGTTTGGGATACCTTACAAGATAATCTCTGACAATGGATCCCAATTTGGAAGTGAAGAATTTTCACAATTTTACCATAAGAATGGTATCGTAAAAAAATTCTCTTATGTCACCCATCCAAAGGCCAATGGAGCCATTGAGGCTGCTAATAAAACAATAAAGACAATCATGGAAAAGAGACTAAATAAGGCAAAGGGGAATTGGGTAGAAGAATTTCCCCTAGTTTTGTGGGCTTACAATACATCCATTAGAACAACAACAGGTCATACTCCGTATTCGCTAACATATGGTTGTGAAGCAATACTGCCAGTAGAGATTGAAGTACTTCTCGTCAAAGGATTACCTACGCCTTTAACCCAAATCAAGAACTCAATTCATGAATTAAGAGATGAAGCAGCCCTAAAATTGGCTGAATACCAAAGGAGAATATCAAAGTACTATAACTCAAAGGTAAAAATGACTACATTCAGACAAGGAGATTTGGTACTTAGAAGAGTAACGGCAATACAAGAAACCCATCAGGTGGGCCATTGGGACCAAATTAGGATGGTCCACTAATAATTTTCAAGGAAACCTCCCAAGGCCTATAAGTTATGCCATCCTGATGGTAATATGGTAACGAGAACTTGGAATGTAGAACATTTAAAACCATATTTTCTGGCTCTGAATGAATAAGGCATTTTCAGGAATGACTCTACTATGATTCGCTAAGAAAATTCAACATGGTCGGGAGTAAAATTCTCCCTAAACTTAGACTACCTAAAATGGTAGGCTACCAATAATGGTAGAAAACCCTTGGTCGCGCCAAGATGGCCAGGTCAAGGAACTTCCTAGAGGTAGGGCGTAAGACTTTAGTCGCGTCAAAGTCAGAAATGGCCAAGCTAAAGCAGCACAAGCCATTATCCGCGTCAAGCTATGGCCAGGATAAGGCACCTCCTGGAGGGAGGACGGGTAATCTCTTGGCCCCACCAAGCTATGACCTGGCTAAGGCACTGAATAAGCCCTTAGCCGCACCATGATATGGCCAGGTTAAAGCTCCTCCTGGAGAGAGGCCGGGTAAGTCCTTGGGCCCTACTTGAGAATAATCTAGCCGAGCGCATCGAAAACCTAGAAGAAATGTCCGGCGAACTAAGAAAATTTGCTGCTTGAAATGGACACCGCCTAAAATCGCAACCGCTAGAAATTGGCAACGTCTAAAATGACAACAACCTAAAATGGGCTCTGCTTGAAATAAGCATGAGAATCAAACAAAAGAGTGCTGGCCTGATATAGGCCAAAACAAATGGATAAAGAAAAATCAGGCCTGAGAAAGGAAAAGCTTGCAAGATATCATCAAAGCCTGAAGATGGCACATTCGACAAAAGAATCAGAAAGAATTGACTTCTCCTCATGAAAATCTACCAAATTAGTTTTTTGGTCTTCTATTATTAATTACTAGAAATTATTTGATGGACTTCTATTATTAGTTACCAGAAATGGTATTCTGGTCTTCTATTATTAGTTACCAGAAATGGTATTTTGTTCATCTATAATTAATTGTACTATGGTTTTCTATTATTAAATACCAAGCGTGGGTATTCTGGTCTTCTATTACTTATTACCAGCTATGGATTTCTGGTAAATATGGATTTCTTGTCTTCTACTGCTTATCACCAAAAACGGTCTTATGATATTCTATTATTGAATGCAAAACAAGTCAACAGAACATCTAATGGTTATAACCAAAGATAATCTCCTGGACCTTCATTATTAATATCGGAATGGATGATCTAACTAGTATTCTGGTCCACTCTCCTTATAACCGGATTGACATGGGATTTTAGCTATCTACAATGATCAAGATGATTTCGGTCTCCCTATTATTTTTTGATGTGGTATTTTCGGCCGTTATTATCGCAAGATGTGAACTTCTAAATTGTCTATGCATAGTCTTCTGAGATTCTATTACTAAGACAAAATAGGAAATAATTATTATCTGGCAAGAAGCTAAATTCCGACCATCAAGACCCTAATCTGGGACTTTAAATACGTATGGTCATTATAGGTTATGAATGTGCAAAGAGTAAATCTTTCGCTAAAATAGGATCAGAGTTAAAGGTCTACCAAAATGAATAGGAACTTGTAGTATGAACTAACCATACAAATATTATTAGATGTATTGCAAGAATATGGTAACTATTAGGAAATCTTAGAATTTTTGTCATAAAGAACTAAAGTCATATAAGGGGGGCACTAAATGTTAACCATAAAATATGTATAGGAATAAAGAAGGCCTTTTAGAAAGCTTCCGCATGAGTAAAAAGTAACAGAACAAGACTTCCACAAGAACAAACGAAAGGTAGTTCCGACTAAGACGATATGCCCATCCCATGAAAGCCAAAGGAAAGAATTACTAAAGCACAACAAAGAGGTTAAGTATAGAGCTGTCAGGCACCTTGCGGCTTGGACAGAAGGTTAGTTCTGCAGTCATTCATCGTAAAGTGTCAAAGTCCTTTCCCAACCCTACTTCATGAACATTCACCTAAGACAAAAAGGGTAATTCCATGTGGAAGGTTCATAAGAAATGAATCCGCACTCAGAAGACTACCATACGAAAGGAAGACCATCGTACTTGATTTGGCAAAAGAAGGCCCTGCAGGGGAGATCGGCAGTCAATAGAAATCATTCTGTAACTGTTAGCACCAAAATTCATCACCGAAACCAGGTTTTGATGAGGAACAGAGATCGCTGAAAGATCTTTCGAAAGAGTTGAAGGGATGCTTTTGGAAAAGTCAAGGAGGCTTCCGCAACCAAGGTTCCACATAGGATGGTTCCACCCACAAAAGACTTTCCACTGAGTATAAAGACCTTCACCTTGAGTTCTGCATAGGAGGGTTCCACAGAAGAGAACTCAGCGCCAACGGAAGATGTTTCTCAAGCATCGCATTTGTGGTAGAGCCTTCCGCAAGTGATGGATCTGCATTAAAGGTCTTAAGCAAGAGACATCAATGTCATGTACAAATATCACCTTCTACAAATCCAACTTGCCGCCTCATTCAAAAGAACCTTTCGATGGGATCGAAATGATGCTTCCGCAATAGAAGATTAGATCATTGGTTCTAAGGCAATGCCAGTCAAGCACTTCAAGAGACCACTTACAACCTTTCGATCGAGTCAAAAGATCTCCATATGCATTAAAAAAGCTATCATTTTGAGCTAAAAAGTCAATTAATCAAAGTTATAGGTGTCGCATACCTACCTTCCAACGAGGGTGAAAGCATTTAGATATGTTCAAATGGCTATAAACCAACCTTTCGGCATGGTAAAAAGGTCACTCTTTCGTGCCAAGCCAGAAGGATGCATGCAAAACTAGACTTCTGACGTGATAGAATTAGCTTCTGCGAAAGCAGGGCCAACCAACATTTATAAATAAGACCCTAAGGGTCCAAATTTGAGGATCGACTTTTCGATTCTGTTCTCATTCTATAACTTTTGCTCCCGCTCACAACATTTGTAACCCTAATTTAGAAATCAAATTAGGTATTTTCTTCTTAAACATTGTATCAAACTTCATCATGAGAATATAAAGAGGATTATGGCTTGTGATCAACTTTAAATTTGTGGATGATCATGATAAGGCTTAATTCAACATTAACAACCGATCATACATGATTTATTTCTTATCTTCTTTGTTCATTCCGAGTAGATGTCATGGAACCATCATGGGATATTTCGACAAGTATATTTTCTCAAATATTAAATTCATGGTTTCAGCCACATAAGGGAAATGAAACTAGTGACTTAGTAGACATACGATATCATATCCCTGATACGGTTTCGTGACATATCATATCAACTCTTATTTTTATCTAAACATGCTAGAATGACGCATACTTTTCCAAAGGAATTCAAAACGCCAAAAAACCATCGAGAAGGTCAGAAGGGGCGCCTTTCAAAGATGTCCACCTTTGAACGACAGAATGAATACCTTCTGGAAGGAAGAATTCGATTGTGAACATAATGTTGCGATCTTGTCGAATCTAATAAAAAGGCAAATAGAAGAGGTTTCGATGAGGTCGACAGGGGTTTCGGCTCTAGCACCTTTCTACCCATTAAATCTAGAAAATTTGTCAAAGACAAAAGGGGGAGTTTTATCACTCATTCCATCGGCTATTATGAATTAGTGAAATATATAGGTTTCGCTGGCGACGAAAGGGGTTACGATGGAGATATTAAAGTTCACAATTAAATTCAAGCTCAATTTTCTCCAAACCATTTCATTAATAATTCCTGCTTTGCCTTCTTTTGGATGCTTTGTTCATTGATCATATCGAGGGTTGAAATATCAAAACATGGTCAACGATCAAAGCACTAATAGGGGTGTTGACCATATTTATCATTAACATATGTATATAACAGTTTCTCTTTTACAAGTATCATGATACAATATTATATATTGTTCAGTTGCGATTGCGAAATTTTGTATTGTTTTAGTTTCTTTTCTCTTCTTATTCTCATGTTCTTTCTTATTTCTTTCCCTTAACTCATCCATCTTCCCATTCGATTTAGTTTTAGACATGTGTGGTTTATTATCATCTTGAATTGTACTAAAAAGCAGGCTCTTATACACATCCCACAAAATAAACTTATCCAAAATAGTTATAAATAAATAAGAACAAATTCATTCAACTATTACTAGTGCTTCATGCAGCGACAATGGCAAGGGAAAAGAAAAAGACAACAACAAAACCAACCATCATCTAATCATCATTGAAGTTGGTCATTTCTACCTGAAAAATAAAAGGTAGAAGAATTAAGACAATATTAAATAGAATGTACAAAAACGTACGTAACAACCATATACGCAGGATCAAGTTCAAAAGCATTAGAGGTGAAAGGAATAATAAAACAGAATACTAATCTGTAATTTGATCCGTGTAAGCAGCAGGATGTCCTGGTGCTGGCTTTAAAACCATGTCCATTATGAAAAAGGAGAGGAATATAATCTTAGAGGAGAGGCAGAAAAATAATTCTGATTCTGCTACTTCTTTTATTTCAACTTTTTTCTTCCTTCTCACGCATGCTTCCAATACAACAAAATGACTACATATTCATATTGGACTACAAACCCTTACAAGTAGACATAACTCTTTAGATAAACATCTTTTCATTTTAATGAACATGACTTTTTACTGAAAGGACACGACTCTTCACTTCAATAGATATGACAATATACTTCAATAGACACAGCTCTTCGCTTCAATAGCATGACAATTTAGACATGACTCTTCACTTCAATAGAGATCACTCTTAAACTTATCATTAAATTTTTGTTTATCCCGACATTGCCTTTTGTAAACAAAAATTCATTCGAACTCTCGATGCAGTAAAATTCCTAAAAAACATAGGTCCTCCAATGGGGTTTGTAAATATCACTATTTTGTTCTTCACTTTTTTCTACGAATCTGGGAGGTTGCTTAATATAAATTTCACCTTGAAGAAAACCGTTCAAGAAAGCTAATTTTATATCCATTTGGAATAGTTTCCAATCATTTTGGGTAGCAAGAGAAATTACCAATCAAACTGTGTCAAGTTTACAAACATAAGCAAATACCTCATTGAAATCTTTACCTACCTTTGCATGTATCCTTTTGCAACCAATCGTGCTTTGTTCTTATTAATGGAGCCATCTTAATTGGTTTTGTTTTGAACACCAACTTTACATCGATGGTACATTTGAGTGAATGTAACGTAGTAAGCTCGCATGTATCATTTTTTTACACTAGACTTGAATTCTTCCTTCTTTGCATTGATCAATTTTTCATCTTTTGATATTTGTCATAAGTGACAAGATCCTACAAAGAATGCGAAGTATAAATAATCTATTGTGATCGTTTTTTCAGTTGCATCATAAATTCCTTTCAAAGTTTTCTTTCTTCTTCCTGGCATTGATGGT
This sequence comes from Allium cepa, assembly GCA_030765085.1. Taxonomy (NCBI): domain Eukaryota; kingdom Viridiplantae; phylum Streptophyta; class Magnoliopsida; order Asparagales; family Amaryllidaceae; genus Allium; species Allium cepa. Next base: position 365,562,302 of record CM060929.1, on the reverse strand, counting down.
GAATTATGATGTGGTTCAACACCATTGTCGTTGTCAGGTAATAATGGTTTAACACCATCATAAGTGTCATGCTCCAAAGGTTCTTCTCCTTAAAGGTTAATAATTTGTCATCCTGTCCTTCCGAAGAATCTGAAAATTCACAGCAGTCATTTTCATCAAAACAAACATCCTTGCTAATCGTAATTTTCTTTGATGTTAGGTTATAAAGATTGTAAGCTTTAGTTCTTTGGCTATAGCTAATGAAAATGCATTTCTCGGATTTATCATAGAGTTTCCATCTCAATGCATTTGGAATGTGAGAAAAGGAAAGACCACCAAAAGTTTTTAAGTGACTAGCATTTGAGTTTTAGCCATACCAAACTCATTTGGAGTAGAGTCATCTATTTCTTTATCGATGACCTATTAATCAAGTGAAGTGCATAAGATACCACTTCAATCCATAAACCGCTCGTAGGTTTTTCTTTTTTAACATGCATCTCACCAAGTTCATTATTGTCTAATTCTTATGCTCCGCAAAACACCATTTTGTAGTGGTGAGTACTAAATCGTTAATTCATAATGAATTCCATGGTCTCAGCAAAAATCTTCAAGTAGAGATAACATAAATTCTCTTCCACAATCACTTCTCAAATTCTTTATTTGAAAACCAAAAGATTTTTCACCTTGAAACTTGAACTCTTTAAAATAAGAGAAAGCTTCTGATTTTTTTTTTCTTAACACAACAAACCCAAGTTTTCCTTGTGTAATTATCCATAAACAATATAAAAATGCCTACTGCCTTCAAGCGACGGTACTTACATAGGTCCACAAAGGTCGATATGGACAAGCTCCAAAGGTGATTGTGAATGCACTTAGATTTAGTTTGGAATGAGTGACGGTTTCATTTTCCCAACTGTCATTCCTCGTATAGCTTATTAATCAACTCAATAATAGGAAATCATTGGATAATGTTTTTGTTGGATAGCTCCTTCAAACTACAAAAATTTAGAAGATCAATCCTATCATGCTATAATTTGGAAACATCTGTATTATAAGTAGTAAGGTAACACGTACCATTGATAACATCGAGCTTGATAGGAAATAGATTGTTTGATCCCAAAACAATCTTTGTAATGTGTTGATTGTTTTTCTTTGCACATATCTCTAACAAATCGAAAAACAAATCCTTTCTTTAGTAAGTGACCAATGCTGAGAAGATTTTTTCGCAACCTTGGTATGTAAAGTACCTATGACATTGTCTTGACTTTGTCAGTCTTTGTTTTAAAAGAGATTTCTCCAACACCATGAGTTTCTTAAGACTTGGCATCTCCAATCGTAAGCTGGCATGAAAGTTGAAAATAGATTTTGGTTTTCAGTCATAAATCTGCATGCTCCATTATCAAAATATCGTATATTTACAATGTTTCCTTTAGATGCAATCAACAAATTTCTTTTTTTTACCTTCCCTTTCATGCATAAGTAGCTATGAGTTTCTTTTTAGAATGTTTTTGCTAAAAATTATTTTCTTTATATCCAGCCTATGATAATAGACACATTCAAAGTAAGGTTTTCTATCTTTGTATGTCCCTCGTCCTCTACCTCTTTGAGAATTATGGAATGATTGTTTTTCCACTCTTTTGGATTCCTCATTTATTTTATCTTTAATATGTTGATCTGAGCCTTTCATCACTTCCACTATGACCTTTCCATGTCCATGATAATAATTATGACCTTTCATGAACATTACTTAGGATTTTAAAGTTTGGGCATGTGAAAGATTTGCTTGAGTGCTTCTTTGTAGAATTCTAGCCTCATGAGCTTCTAATCTTCCTTCCAAACCATCTACAAAGATTGATTGAAGATCATTTGATTCTTCAATAGCAACCAATATATGGTCAGATTGAATTGGTCAAATCAGTGTTAATTAAGTAATTGTAACATTTGACTTGTAAATAATAATGATTTCATTAATGTGATTTAAAGTAATGGTAACAGTTGTAAGTTACTATTTAATTGGTCTATAAATTTAGTTGTAAATGTTAGATTTGGGTATAAATTTGAATATAAGGAAATAAGGGTAAGTGTGGTGCGAACAAACGAATTAGGGTATAATCTATGGTAAATGAATGAATTTAACATTTTGTAAGAAACTACGATAATTAGAGAAAATGATAAACTTGAGTGTAATAAAGATAATGGTAACAACTTTTATAAGTTTTCCATTTAGGCTATAAAATGAATTGTAAATCAATTGTATTCAAATGTAAATAAATGTTCATTAATGAGGGTAAGAACTATAATTGTAAAGTGTGAATGTAATAAAGCAATGGGAATGCAGATTTTATTCATAAGATAATATGAAAGAATGAAACCTATCTGAATGAATTAATTGAGGTTTCAATCATAATAAATTTATACATTTGACAAATTCAGTATAATTGAAAACAACTGTTAATACAAAGGAAAGATGGATGTTTGAATATATATTAATGTATTGAAAGATAAACGAATATTAACGAGGTTTGTAGAGTAGTATAGACTTAATAAAAATGGATTAGAATTGAATCTAATCCGTTTATTTGAGATTAATTATAACTTATAGGAATTCAATTCATAACAAATAGATTTATGGTAAGAGAATGAAATTAATTACTTTGCTAATTGAAATTTGGATGAATAGGGAAGTTATTAATGTATTAGTAAATAAACCAACGTTAATATGCATTTATTGGAATTCAAACTTATACCTTTTAAATTAGATAAAATACAGTATTTACACGCAATGACTTTCTATATTTTATTTTCTATTTCCCTATGTTTGTTTCTCTCATTTTTATTTTCTATTTTATTTGTATAAACTTTGAATATATTTATTTGATTTTTGATTGATTTTACTTTTTATAAAAGCTTAGAAATTTCATGAGATATAGGTTACTTGTTGTTTATTTGTTGCCTTTTCATTGCATGCAAACAAAGAAATTTTTTTAGGCAAGATTCTATCTCCTTAAATTGTTCCTTTTAATTTGCTAGCCTTTAATTTTCAGGAACTCACATCTCTAACCGTTCTTTTTCCCACAAACCCTAGTCGCCTCCTTTTTATTATTCACATGAAATTTTTTTCATCTCATTAGCATCTGCGTGGAAAAAAATCACAAAAAGCTATGGCTTCCTTCTCTCTTCTTTTTCCACTTTCTTTTTTTCTCCTTTTCTTTTGTTTTCTCCTTGCATAGCTCGGCCTCCAGCACCATGTTCATCTCCTTACCGACTACACCATCACAACATCACGTCCTCCTCACCACAAGTCGCGGCCGAACCAAAACTCTACAAGTTCCATGCTTTTTAGCCTTCCATTTATTGCAACCTACCACCTCTTCATGTTCCACACCACCTAGCCGTGCTTACAAGACCTAAACCAAGCCTAGCTTGCCTCTAACCCACTTAGGTCGAGCATCACATGATGTTGTCTAACCTATTAGACCATGGCCGAGACCACTTGGTGGTTGAAAGCAAGGTTGTGTGATTTTATTTCATATATTTTCATTGTTAACCCATCTCTTCTTTGCATTGAATCATATACTTATATATATTTTTATGTGTTGTTTACAAGATCCAGATCTGACTCTTCATTCACTCAAAAATATAGTCATGCTTTGTTGTGCCTTTTCGTGCTTTGCGGAGTTTATATTTAGGTTTGAATTTGATTTCTAGCTTTAAAAAGGTGTGATAATTCACTCTAGACTTACGTACTTTTATAATTGTGAAATGTTGACAAGTGTATTGTAGAAATTAATATATATATCATCATATATTCCTGTGATGTGATAGTATGATGTTAAATGCTGTTTATTTATTTGTTACATCATCTGGTAAGCTATGTTATATTATACTGTTCATTTTATATACTATATCATCACTGCAAGTTCCTTATCACTATGGGTTGAAATGATATATACCCAAACGGACTGTTGAATAATGAAAAATCATTATGGGCTGAAATGATAGGCTCGAGTGATTTTTATTATATTTATTTTACATGGGATTACGGGTTTGAAATGATAGAACCCGGATTTTTCTATTTAAATTACGGATTGAAATGATACATTTCCGTATCACTTGACCTAGGTTAGAAAATATTATACAGGCCCATGGTTAATAATTTTTTAGGTAATATTTTCCTAAAAGTTATTAAGTATTTTGAATATTTAGAAAATATGAAGTTTTACCTTAAAATTTGACTTAATGGTTTAAAATAAAAAGAGATATTGGCTTTCGGCAAGTTAAAATTTCATAAGTTGATGATTGGTTTTGATTATAATTTAAAAATCTTGATTTGGTTTTAATGGTAATTTAAATAGCTTTAATTATGACATATAACTTAATAATTAAAGCTAATTAATATGGAATTTTAATGCCTAACCTGGTAATTTCAATCAATTTTTATTTTATGAAATGAATACGTTTGTATAATAAATGATGTCCTTTGAATTGATAAAATGAAATACAATTTTAATGGTACATTTTGTAATAAATGTATGTCGCCTAAAATCATAGTTTAATTGATGCCTAAATGAATAAATTTGCAAAGAAATTGATTGTTATATTTACTATGATAAATTACTTTATTTATGAAATGGAAATGTTTGGAAATTGAATAATTATGATTCAAGTGGAAATGTGTATCTTCAAAATATGACTTAATTAGATAATTGGAAATTTGGTTTAAATTGAAATTGTTAAGTTAAGTAAATAAATGGGAATTTAGTCTTATTTATGAAGTGGGTATTTTAAAATAAAGTGGTAAGTTAATTGTTGATATAAAAAAGTAAAAGAATGTGTTTTTTTGACTTAATAAATGAATTATAGGTTAATTTGGATATTTATTGATAAAATTTTGTTTTATAAAATCATAAGTTAAATGATATCCAAATGAATATTTTTGAAGTGGGAAATGTGATTTTATAAGTTAAATTGGCTAAAAATTAAAATTTTAATGGAGCTGAAATATACAATGTTTTTTGGAAAGTTTATAATTGAATGACTAAACTTATAAATGCTACAACTTTGAAATGAATATTATTTGAAATTGAATTTAAATAGTTAATGAATCTTGTTTGGAAGATATTAACATTGAATTTAGATGGTCTAAATAAATATGTTTCAAAATGTTTGGATTCAGAGTTGTTATAACTTGAAAGTAATATAGCATTGGAAATGAAATTATTGGAAATTTTATTTAATTAAGAATTGTTTTTAAATATATAAATTTGACCTTATTGAAATTGAAGATTTAAGAATATGACTTTATAAAGTGGTTTGGTTTAAGATGATTTAAAGGAATATTTCCAGTTTAATAAATTGAAGGAAATATTCAATGATTGGAAATTTGGGTTTTATTTAAATGGCATATTGATTGGGATTTTGAATTTAAATGACATATTATAACTTGGTTTTGAAATGAAACAATATAGTATTTAGATTTGAAAATGGATATTTCCTTGGAAAGTAGAGTATTTTATTTTAAGTGGTTTGAAATAAATATCCATGGGTGATAATAACGTTGGGTTGTTAAAGAGACCGGGATCAGAAGTTGTCATACTCTCTGTCAACTCCGAAAACCACTTTAACAAACGTGTATGCGGTGGAAATTTTAGAATGAAGTAGGATGGTGGCGGCGTTCCTTTGAGGTATATACGTGGACCCGACTCTCGTGAGTTGGCATAAGGTGGCTAAAACAGGAGCGATTCTGGGCCAGTGAGGTAGCTCCTCTTATCGGACACACTCCTACGATATTATATTCTGACTTGGAGATTCATTTGGTGGCCACTATTGATTTTTGATTTTGGGGGTGTGGCTCGAGGTGGGCGGTAGCTGCGCGCTATGCGTCACCACCAGTCCGGATAGTAGTTGGTATATCTACTCTGACATTGCCTCGTTGTGCCTTGTCACCTACCCTAGCGCGCCTTGTACGAGTTTGATTTGTGTCATGCCTACGGAGTATCCTCTGGTACCCTCCCGATCAGGAGGTATTACGGTACTGTATAGACTACTGGCACTATTACGTGTTAAGGTGGAAAATGTAAAGCCTCAACGCTATTTAAAAGTAAGTTTGTTTTACTTATGGACATTATTATAATAGAGAAATATTACTACGTAGTAAATAGTTTAACGGATCCTTAGAGGATGGGCGGTCCCAAGCGTCCTTTAAGTTACTTGTACCTTATATTACAATCCATTTGAGTTGGTTTACATTGTATAAGTATGTATGTCCTGACTCGAGTGTTTTGTGTTTTGCTTTACGTTCGGGTCAGACTGAGTGATACAGCATTTGAGACTCACCTTCGGAGTTGGTGTTTCGCTTGAAGATCCAGCTATCTATTTCATTCCAGTTATCCAGTTGATTCCAGTGATGTATTCTGATTTGTACTTGATTATCATATCAAGAATTCTATTGTGTCTTGTTTAACTCTGATGTATTTATATAGTAGCTTCATGAACTACTATTTCTTTACTTCCGTTGCATTATATTACTCTACGTCTGTGATATGTGATTTATTTCTTTACTATATATTATGTGTTTTGCCAAATTTATTTTTTACAATTCGGTATTTTGAGCAATTCAAATCCGACATGTGCGGATGTGAATGGTTGAAAATATTGGGTCGTTACATTTGGTATCAGAGCTTTGGCTCTAGGAAAACTTAGCATATATGGTAAATTTATTTCCAGAATCACTTTCATTCGAGTGTGAATCTCTTCCTTTTTGACTCTATCTCCTTTGAATGTCGGAACGTTCCCTCGGTTCCAAAATTCATTCTTGTCTCTCACTATTCGTATTCTTTTGAATTCTAGAGCATTCCATAGCTCCACTAAATGACTTGTAAAGGGATGAAACTCCTTTACAATTGGAATTGATTCACCGGAGATTTCTATATACCCATGGTTAGATGCTAGTATCTCTTGTTGTCCCGAATTCTATCTCTAGAGATCGAATGTAGATTTGCCTTAGAACTCCACATCGATCTAATTCTTGAAGTCATGGTTGACCCGGTTAAGATTGCCCACGATTTATATAAGCTTATCCATTTCCCTACTATGTTATTTATCATCTTATCTTTTGTTTCCAACTTATCTTCAAATCAGAATTCTCTTTGATTTGAGTCAATTAAATTTGAACCCCTATTCTTGCTTTGTAAAGCTATATTAAAAATGTTTTATATATTGTTTTGTTTTAGTTGTTGATGTTTATTTGGGTTTCCAATCGATTCATCTGACCGATGTTATCGATAGGATCTCCAAAACACTTGAACAGAGCAAACAGACACAGTATTGTTTTCAAACTTAGTAAATGAATAAATTTTGTATAATTATATTATATATAAGTATAATTTTCTGAATTTTGATAGTTAATTGAATTGGATGTTAAGAAATAGTATTTGACTTTGTATGTAGCTTGTAAACCATTGGCTTTTGTTTCATATGTAAACAATTAAACTATAAAACATGGCTATAGATTAATATAGAAATTTAAATGAATTAAAAACAAGAAACTAATAATTTAATTTCCGATGGTTTCAAACTTTTTTCAAAGTTTAAAGGGTGCATTATTTCAAGTAGAAATTATTTCAAAGGACATTTTGATTTGTAAATCAGTGCTCTTTTCTTTGTCGCTGGAAAATAATTCGGTGATGACTGCAGCATCATCGACATTCATTTTTGAGTTTCCAAGTGAAGAGACTATTCTGTAGTTTTGCTACAGTCTTGCTTTGAAGAATTAAGTTGATTTGGATTTCTAAATTATGACTTGACTTAAAATATATGTGATATATGATTTAATATTTAATTTGATATATATTGGGTATACTTATTTATCTCTAAAATAGTTAAAGTTAATCGAAACTTTAATTCTTAAATCTTCTCTTGATGGATAATGTCAATTATAAAATGGAATTAAGATTTTGAATAAATATTTAACCTTTAATAATTGAATTGGGAAAATTTTTATTTGTATAATACTCAATTGCATTCCAATATAACTTACCTAAATTATTCAGAAGTTAACAATGTAATTGGATGATATACAATATAAAAGGATTTTATAAATAAAATTTGAATGTTTATAATAAATGTTGTACACTTAAATTTTAGTTATAAAAAGGATTAATTGAGGTAAATAAAATAAAAGGTTAATTGAATAACTTACAATATAAAGTGGTGTTAAAGGAAATTTTTAAATAAATTGGTATATTTTATTCAAATTAATTAATTTTGAAAATTTATTTGTTTATAATGTTATTATTTTTGAATAAGATGTATTGTTTACTTAATTCTTTCTTTCCTTCTTTTTCCTTTTCGGGGACGAAAAGTTTTAAGTGGGGGAGAGTGTAACGACCCGTAAATTCTCAATAATATAATTTGTTGATTTAATACGATTTTGGTAATTAAAATTGGAAGAATAAAGACTTTGTAATTTAATAATGAAACAAACGTTAAAATGAAATGTAACAATGTAATTAAATCTAATTATGAAATTTCAACTAATTGAAATAATATAAATTGTTGCACTTAGTTATAGATTTGAATATAAGAAAACAATTGTGAATGTTGAATCATTAATGAGATAATATATGATCAATATAAATTGAAGTAACTCAGTGTTAATTAAGTAATTGTAACATTTGACTTGTAAATAATAATGAATTCATTAATTTGATTTAAAGTAATAGTAACGGTTGTAAGCCACTATTTAACTGGTGTATTAATTTAATTGTAAATGTTAGATTTGGGTATAAAATTTAAATATAAGGAAATAAGGGTAAGCGTGGTGCGAACAAATGAATTAGAGTATACTATATGGCAATTGAATGAATTTAACATTTTGTAAGCAATTATGATAATTAGAGAAAATGATAAACTTGAGTGTAATAAAGATAATGGTAACTACTATTATAAGTTGTCCATTTAGGCTATAAAATGAATTGGAAATCAATTGTATTCAAATGTAAATAAATGTTTATTAATGAGAGTAAGAACCGCAATTGTAAAATGTGAATGTAATAAAGCAATGGGAATGCATATTTTATTCATAAGATAATATGAAAGAATGAAACCTATCTGAATGAATTAATTGAGGATTCAATCATAATAAATGTACACATTTGAAAAATTCAATATAATTGAAAACAACTGTTAATACAAAGGAAAGATGGATATTTGAATATATATCAAAATATTGAAAGGTAAACGAATATTAAAGAGGTGCGTAGAGTAGTATAGACTTAATAAAAAGGAATTAGAATTGAACCTAATCCGTTTATTTGAGATTAATTATAACTTTTGGAAATTCAATTCATAACAAATAGATTTATGGTAAGAGAATGAAATTAATTACTTTTCTAATTGAAATTTGGATGAATCGGGAAGTTATTAATGTACTAGTATATAAACCAATGTTAATATGGATTTATTGGGAATTTAAACTAATACTTTTTAAATTAGATAAAAATATAGTGTTTACACGCAATGACTTTTCATATTTTATTTTCTATTTCCCTATGTTTGTTTCTCTATTTTTTATTTTTTATTTTATTTTTATAAACTTTGAATACATTTATTTGATTTTTGGTTGATTTTACTTTTAATAATAGCTTAGAAATTTCAAGAGATATAGGTTACTTGTTTTGTTTATTTGTTGCCTTTTCATTGCGTGCAAACAAAGAAAAATATTTAGACAATATTCTTTCTCCTTAAATTGTGCCTTTTAATTTGCTAACCTTTCATTTTCTAGACCCTACATCTCTAACCGTTCTTTTTCCCACAAACCCTAGCCGCCTCCTTTTTCTTATTCACATGAAAACCTTTTCATCTCATTAGAATCTGCGTAGAAAAACAAACAGAAAGCTATGGCTTCCTTCTCTCTTCTTTTTCCACTTTCTTTTTTTATCCTTTTCTTTTGTTTTCTCCTTGTGTAGCTCGGCCTCCACCACCATATTCATCTCCTTGCCGACCACACCACCACAAACATCACCTCCTCCTCACCACAAGACACGGCAGAACCAAAACTCTTCAAGTTCCATGCTTTTTAGCCTTCCATTGATTGCAACCTACCACCTCTTCATGTTCCACACCACCTAGCCGTGCTTACAAGACCTAAACCAAGCCTAGCTTGCCTCTAACCCACTTAGGTCGAGCATGACATGATGTGGTCTAACCTATTAGACCATGGCCGAGACCACTTGGTGGTTGAAAGCAAGGTTGTGTGATTTTATTTCATATATTTTCATTGTTAACCCATCTCTTCTTTACATTGAATCATATACATATACATACATACATACATACATACATACATACATACATACATACATATATATATATATATATATATATATATATATATTTGTATGTGTTGTTTACAAGATCCAGATCTGACTCTTCATTCACTCAAAAATATAGTCGTGCTTGTCGTGCCTTTTCGTGCTTTGCGGAGTTTAGATTTGGGTTCGAATTTGATTTCTAGCTTTAAAAAGGTGAGATTTTTCACGCTAGACAGATGTACTTTTATAATTATGAAATAATGAAAAGTGTATTGTAGAAATTAATACATATTATTCATATATGCCTGTGATGTGATAATATGATGTTAAATGCTGTTTATTTATTTGTTACATCATCTGATAAGCTATGTTATATTATACTGTTCATTTTATATGCTGCACCATCACTGCAAGTTCCTTATCACTATGGGTTAAAATGATACATACCCGAATGGACTTTAGAGTAAGGAAAAATCATTATGGGCTGAAATGATAGGCTCGAGTGATTTTTATTGTATTTATTTTGCTTGGTATTGTGGGTTTGAAATGATAGAACCCAGATTTTTCTTTTTAAATTACGGATTGAAATGATACATATCCGTATCACTTGACCTAGGTTAGAAAATATTATACAAGCACATGGTTAATATATTTTTTAGGTAATATTTTCCTAAAATTTATTAATTATTTTGAATATTTAGAAAATATGAAGTTTTACCTTAAAATTTGACTTGATGGTTTAAAATATAAAAAGATATTAGCTTTCAACAAGTTAAAATTTTATAAGTTGATGATTGGTTTCGATTGTGATTTAAAAATATTTATTTGGTTTTAATGGTAATTTAAAGAGCTTTAATTATGACATATAACTTAATAACTAAAGTTAATTAATATGGAATTTTAAAGTCTAACCTGGTAATTGCAATCAATTTTTATTTTATGAAATGAATATGTTTGTATAATAAATGATGTCCTTTGAATTGATAAAATGAAATACAGTTTTAATTGTACATTTTGTAATAAATGTATATAGCCTGAAATCATAGATTAATTGATGCCTAAATAAATAAATTTGTAAAGAAATTGATTGTTATATTTACTATGATAAATTACTTTATTTATGAAATGGTAATGTTTGGAAATTAATAATTATGATTTAAGTGGAAAAGTGTATCTTCAAAATATGACTTAACTTGATAATTGGAAATTTGGTTTTAATTGAAATTGTTAAGTTAAGTAAATAAATGGGAATTTAGTCTTATTTATAAAGTAGGTATTTTAAAATAAAGTGGAAAGTTAATTGTTGAAATAAATATGTAAAATAATGTGTTTTTTTGACTTAATCAATGAATTATAGTTTAATTTGGATATTGATTGATAAAAATTTATTTTATTAAATCATAAGTTAAATGATATCCAAATGAATATTTTTGAAGTGGGAAATGTGATTTTATAAGTAAAATTGGCTAAAAATTGAAGTTTTAATGGAGTTGAAATATATATTGTTTTTGGAAAGTTTATAATTGAATGAATAAACTTATAAATGCTACAACTTTGAAATGAATATTATTTGACATTGAATTTAAATAGTTAATGAATCTTGTTTGGAAGATATTAACATTGAATTTAAGTGGTCTACATAAATATGTTTCAAAATGTTTGGTTTTAGAGTGGTTATAACTTGAAAGTAATATAGCCTTCGAAATGAAATTATTGAAAATTGTATTTAATTAAGAATTGTTTTTAAATATATAAATTAGAACTTATTGAAATTTAAGATTTAATAATATGACTTTATAAAGTGGTCTGGTTTAAGATGATTTAAAGGAATATTTCATGTTTAATAAATTGAAGGAAATATTCAGTGATTTGAAAATTTGGGTTTTATTTAAATGATATATTGATTGGGATTTTGAATTTAAATGACATATTATTACTTGGTTTTGAAATGAAATAATGTAGTATTTTGATTTGAAAATGGATATTTCTTTGGAAAGTATAGTATTTGATTTTAAATGGTTTGAAATAAATATCCATGGGTAATAATAACGTTTGGTTGTTAAAGAGACCGGGATCGGAAGTTGTCATACTCTCTGCCAACTCCGAAAACCAATTTAACAACCATGTAAGCGGTGGAGATTCCAGAATGAAGTAGGGTGGCGGCGGCGTTCCTTTGAGGGGTATACGCGGACTCGACTCCCGTGAGTTGGCATAAGGTGGCTAAAACAAGAGCGATTCCGGGCCAGTGATGTAGCTCCTCTTATCGGACACACTCCTTCGATATTATATTTTGACTTGGAGATTCATTTGGTGGCCACTTTTGATTTTTGATTTTGCGGGTGCGGCTCGAGGTGGGCAGTAGCTGTGCGCTATGCGTCACCACTAGTCCGGATAGTAATTGGTATATCTACCCTGACATTGTCTCGTTGTGCCATGTCACCTACCCTAGCGCCTTGTACGAGTTTGATTTGTGTCGTACCTATGGAGTATCCTCTGGCAGCCTCTCGATCAGGAGGTATTACGTTACTGTATAGACTACTGGCACTATTACGCGTTAAGGTGGAAAATGTAAAGCCTTAACACTATTTAAAAGTAAATTTATTTTACTTATAGACATTATTATAATAGAGAAATATTGCTACATGGTAAATAGTTTAACGAATGCTTAGAGGATGGGCAGTCGTAAGCGTCCTTTAAGTTACCTGTACCTTATATTACAGTCCATTTTAGTTGGTTTACATTGCATAAGTATGTATGTATTGACTTGAGTGTTTTGTGTTTTGCTTTATGCTCGGGTAAGACTGAGTGATACAGCATTTGAGACTCACCTTCGGAGTTGGAGCATAGCTTGAAGATCCACCTATCTATTTCATTCCAGTTATCTAGTTGATTCCAGTGATGTATTCTGATTTGTACTTGATTATCATATTGAGATTTCTGTTGTATCGTGTTTAACTCTGATATCTTATATAGTATCTTCATGAACTACTATTTCTTTACTTCCGCTGCATTATATTACTCTATGTCTGTGATCGGTGATTTATTTATTTACTATATATTCCGAGTTTTGCCAAAAAAATTTTTTTTACAATTCGCTATTTTGACCATTCAAGCCCGACATATGCGCATGCGAATGGTTTAAAATATCGGGTCGTTACATATATATATGTATGTGTATGTGTATATGTAGACATGTGTATATACGTGTGTGTGTGTGTGTGTGTGTGTGTGTGTGTGTTTACATCGCCTCAAATTGGGATGAAGGGTCAGTGATTCATGATGATCAAGGATATGAGTTAGTGTATAGCAATATTATGTGTGTATCTATGTTTACAAGGGTGTGCACTTATCATTTATAGTAAAGCTATTGCTAAATTGCTGAGTCGGTCTTGTTGAACAAGTCATATACAATACGTAAATAAAAAATGGTTATAACATGTAATAGATTACACTTGCTTTTGTAATAAAAATTCAAAACTCTATTTCCTTCGTAATCTTTACATCCAATTTGGTATCAAAGCTCCCTACTGCCTGATGGCTTCTTCCTTTCTACTTTGAATAAGATTTATCACCAATCACTATGGCAATCAGAACAAGCTCTATAGGTGAAAAAATAACCAATATCTCTCATAAAATACCCAACCACTCTATTAAACCTTAGCAATCCTCAAAGTCAGTTAGTTACATTGCTTCTTGATGAGAACAACTTTCTTTTGTGGAAATTTCAAGTAGAAACAGCAATTAGAGGGTACGGTTTGGAAAGCCTTCTAGATAGAACAGCACCAACACCACCCAAATTCATTGTTGATGATAGAAGTAAATTGAAGACTAACCAAGATTATACTATTCATCAAAGGTAAGATTCACTCCTTTGTACGTGGCTTCTTACATCTATCAACACAAGTCTCCTACCACAAGTAATTAGCTGCAAAACATCAAATGATGTTTGGACCACTATTCAACAAGTCCTCAATTCCCAGTCCACTACCAAAGTGATGCACTATAAAAGAGAATTACGAAACATAAAGAATAATGTAACAAGTATGCATGAGTACCTCCTAAGAATCGAATCATTATGTGATGCTCTTTAAGGAGCTAGGTACAAATATCAGAGAATGAAAAATCTTGATATTTTGAATGGGCTAAATGAAGAATATGATGTAGTTATAGCTATGATCTCATCCCATGAAATCCTTCCATCCATTCAACACATACATTCGATACTCCTTTCTTATGAAAGTAGATTAGAACGAAGAGTAGCGACAAACTCTGATCTGTGAATCAACTATGCCAACAACTTCAAGAGCAAGGAATATGTAAAGTCTCAAGGTAGCCGGAATTAGATAACACAATACAAAGGAGGCAGTCAATTTCTAGGAAGAAGGGGAGGTGGATGGAGTAATAACTTCAATAGACCAAAACGTCAGATTTGTGGAAGAACTGGACACACAGCTCCAAGATGGTACATTAGGTATGATAAATACTGCACCATATCACAATAGGGCCAATTTAACCCTAGAAACAACAATATCAGTGCCAACCTTTCAATGCTGAATCAAAAACAAAGATCAACTCAAGAAAAGGTAGGAACAAGTCAGATTCATCCCCAAGATTTGGCCAAACGCGATGATATTATCAAAGATAGTTGTTACCCAGATTCAGGAGCTACCAACTATGTGACCAACAATCTGCAAAACATGAACATTTGAAATTTAGAATATAAAAGTAAATAGCTTATTTATAAGGGGAATGGTACATCAACCAATATATCTCATAATCGAAGTGCAATACTTATATGTAATAAAAGTAATAGAGTTCTACATCTAAGAAATTTGCTTAGAGTTTCTCAAATCAAGAAGAATTTAATGAGTGTCTCCCAACTTACTGCTAATAATAATGTATTCATTGAATTTCATCCTAAAGCCTGTCTGATTAAAGATAACCCGAGTAAGAAAGTTTTTCTATAGTGTAACTTATATAAGAGACTCTACAGAATTGATACTTGTGGACAAATGAAGATTCAATATCACATGAGGTGCAATAATATTTCTATAAGCAATAGTATTTGATTAATAACAAAAATATATACGATACTTGGCATTATAAATTAGGACATCCATGCGAAAAAATTGAGAAACAAGTGTTGAATAATAATAAAATAGAATTTGTTGATGTGAATTTACCATACTTACGGCAAAATTGGAAGAACCATAAGCTTCCATTTTCTTTATCCAGTACCAAGTTTACTAAACCACTTGAATTGATCACATCTGATTTATGGGAACCAGCACCCATAATATGACTATGGTTACAAGTATTACATTTCCTTTGTTGATGCCTACTCTAGATTTACATGGATCACTTCCTTAACGCTAAATCTAAAAATTCTCACACAGTGATATATTTTATCAAATTTATTGAAAGGAAATTAAGTACCCAGTTGTTAATATTTCAATCGGATGGTGATGCTGAGTATAAATCCCTTGATAAATATTTCAGGGATAGAAGAGTTCAACATTGAATAACATGTCCTTACATGTTAGAGAAAAATGGTATTCCTAAAAGAAAACATAGTCATCTTGTTGAGGCATGACACTACTTGCACAAGATAAATGTGGAATTTTCAAACCAAAGACCTATACTCTAATTAGTGAATCAACCTCAGTAGATGAAGCATTATCTAACAATAACATGAAGAAAGCCATGAATGAAGAATATAAAGCTCTTATAATGAACAATACATGGACATTAGTCACACCACCTAAAGACAAGAACATAGTAGGCTATAGATGGGCTTTTAAAACAAAAGTGGATGCTGATGGGAAGTTGCAAAGGCATAAAGTAAGATTAGGTGCTAAGTGTTTTATATGGTAGCATGGTTTTGACTTTAAAGAAATTTTCACACCAGTTGTTAAACCTACAACAATAAGAATAATCTTATGTTTATCCCTACTTCACAATTGGAAGGTGAAACGATTGGATGGGAATAATGCTTTTCTAGATGAGGAATTACTTAAAATATTTATGGAACATCCACTAGGATTCAAACTGAATAATCAGGCGGTATATAAAATGAATAAAGTAATTTATAGCATAAAACAAGCTCCAAGAATTTGGTTTAGAAAGATCAAACACTCGGTATCAGTGTTTGGGTTCACTTAAGCAAAATCTGACACTTCATTATTCTTGAAAGTCATAGACACACCAACTATATATATATATATATATATATATATATATGTATGTATGTATGTATGTATGTATGTATGTATGTATGTATACTGGTGTATGTTGACGATATTTTAGTCACTGGCTACAACATCAATGAAATACAACAATTAATTGATAGATTACATAAGGAATTTTCCTTAAAAGACCTAGGAGATCTGCACCACTTTTAGGGATTAGAAACAAAGAGAGTTATAGACTAAAATACACATGAGCTAAAGCAAGTACATATCAGATATACTCACCAGAACCAAGTTGAAAAATGTCAAGCCAATGCCCACTCCAATTGTAAGCAACCTACTATAACCCCCAATTAAAATGAACCATAATAAATGAAACAAAATTTAATGAAATATAATAATATCAAATATGGAAATTTTATAAAAGTTGGAACTTGACCATGGAATTTATTACATTACATTCGTGGTGAAACTCTGATCTATTTCCATATATAATATGCCGAAAATGGAGCTCAAACGAAGAAGATATAAGCTTTTGAAGATTTCAGATTTAAATTAGTTTTGTTTGAATTCAAATTCAAATGTGAATTTGATTTAAATTTTAAAAGTAGCTTAGGGTCTAAGTAAACATTTTAATTAAAGTTTAACGCAAAGAACAAATAGGGTAAGAAATAATTAAAATCAAAACGCAACGGAAATGAATCATTATTGCCCAAAATAAGGCAGAGTGGTCGACCTACATAGGTCAATCGGTAGACCGTAGTGATCGATCGGTCGAGCTTAGGAGGTCGATCATCTCCTGATGGTGGAGGCTAAGGTTTTGCGTTGTTTAGTGCTCCAGATAATGTTGGTAGTCGACCATCTCCTGATGGTGGTGGCGACTAAAGTTTTATTAAAAAATTAAGCTAACGATATAATAGTAATATTACTATGGTTGCGTTCTTTCGTTAAAAGGAATGGCATTTGTAAGTGGCAGGTAAAGAGAATGTGTTCTTATGTTGAAAAAGGAAAATTTGCAAAAGATATTTGAAAGAAAAATTAATCATTTATTATTTTTCGATTATGTTTGGAAGCATCAATATTTCTGTTGGAAATGTTTTCTAATATTTTGTTTAGATTTTAAGTTACCACTTCACTTTAGTAATGAGTAAATAATTTTATCCAACAATAAGGATGCATATCTAAATTAGCTACCTATCAGAAAATTAATTAGCTTTATCCCTTATTTAAACATGCTTTCTTCTATATTTCATACTAATTGGATTTGTAACTACATAGGCTTTATTTAAGGCTTGTAACATTTATGAACTGAAATGCTTGATTGATTGGTTTAGAAAGGGAACCAAATTTTAAATACTATTAATTATTGTTGGCACTCGACACGTCGGACACCAACATATCAGTTTGATAGGTTCATCTCTTTTGAACCAAATAGTGGACCCCACCTATGATGCGTCGGATATAATGTCAACTCAACCTGAACATTATAAAATTTTAACCTATTATTCTCTAACAATCTCCACTACCATGGTCACCATTCATGCTACCCTCACCGTGAGTATTATTCTCCTTCTCCAAATGTGGTTTTCAATTATTTTATGAAGGCGGAATCTCAAGTTGATGTAATTTTCATAGGTTTATGCAGCTAGCAACTATTCTCTACTTTGGACAGCTGGAGACAACAGCTCATGGTAATTATGGTCGAAGCAAAGGCCAGGTTCGATCTTCAGCAATGTCTTACTGACCTCTATTTCACTTCCTTTTTATGAATGAGAATAATCAAAATTGAAGTTGTGTCTAAATTAAAAATAGGAATTAATTATTTTTGATATGGTCTTAGGAAAGTATATGTACCAAATGATGTGACTAAAGTTTTATTTTTTGGAAACAAAAAGTGCAAGTTAAGTTGTGATTTTTCGATAGAACGAGCAGACTAATTTACATTTTTTGGGAAAAAATTCAAAATTTAGAAAATCATTTTTTGTCATCTGCAAGCACAAGTGTTTAACTCATTCAATGCACATGATAATGTTGCGAAAAAGCAATGTCATTATCTTTTATGGCTTTTAGGAAATATAATTTCATTTTGCTAACCATGGTGATTTTAGTGAGATAAATTATTGTTGTTAACAATGATTTCATAAATCGTACGATCCAACTCGCGATGCAAATCAAATCGCAACCCTATCGATCCAACTTTCAATTTGGAATGTAGATCTCATAAATCGTACGATCTATTTCTAGATCGAAAATATCTACGCCCTTAATCAGATCGCGATTTCAGTTTAAAAGGTCACATTCAATATTTTCTTAAAAATCAAAACGACATTTTCTTCAAAATTGGGCAAAATATCATTATGCTTCTGAAGATGAAGCATCGCATAGGTTGGAAAGCGGAGTAGAATCTCTAGAAAATTCTTTTCGAGCATTATAAAAATCAAGATCAGAAACTAGCATCCAACAAAAATTTCAAGGCAGAAAAGGAAAAAAGTATAGCATCAGAACTCCAACTCGATGGAAGCATCGGAACTAGGTAGGAGCATCAGACAGAGGTAATTAAATTTTACGTATTCTTTTTCTACTCTCTTTTAACTTCTGCATCAATTTCGAATTTTCTCTCTCGTCTTTTGGCGTTTTCTGGGCAGAAGATGGTACTGTACGAACTACTGCTACAATAACTTAATACTGCAACACTGCTATCTACCTATATTCAACTTTACAGCTTTTGACTTCTATTTTCAGCTTTTTTTGTATTTTATTATGGCTATATTCTAGACTCAGAGCCATATTTGACAGAAACTTCAGCAGTACTAGTTACTACAGTGTATGTAATGTCAAAATTTAAGCAATTCTACCGTATTATTTAATGTATATACATATGTCATGCAAGTGGGACTGTGTGGTAATATATTGCAGCAAGTAGCATATATTAATTTAAATTGTTTATGTACTAATGTTGTATATGTACAGTATGTTTCCATACCTATTATTTTGTACTTTATTTGAAATGGAAAAGTTACTTATATATCTATGTTCTTACTGCATTTTTTGTTCTTCTAATTGTTTGTAAATGCTTAGAGAAGTAGATATTACATGGGATCATTATAAACCAATTAATGAAGGAAACAAAAGATTTAATAGATGCAATTATTGTTTGAAGAAGATAAGCGAAGGCGTTTTTAGAGTTAAACATCACCCAGCTCAAACATTCGATAATGTGAAAGAATGTACTAAAGTGCCAGAGGAAGTAGCCACAAATTTTGAAAATTTGCTAAAAAAGAGTAGAATAAATGATGAAGATGAGGCGGATGGACTTGACGAAGATGAAAATAAATCTTTCAATCATAATGAATTGAAGAAAAAAGAAAGAGCATTGCCTAAATTAGTTTAGGAAAACGAAAAACCACTAAATGCTATGTGGAAGAAGTAACATAAAGCGGATATTTGTTTGTAAATTTATCACCTAATCTATGCAAATGCATGACCTTTATCATAGTGAAGAGTCCCTATCTTAGTAACATGGTGGATAGCATTGCATCTTATGGAAGGGTTTAAAACTTCCTAGCTATCATGAAATTCTAAATACATGCTTGATGAAAGAAATGGAAAATGTGACAGAGAAGTTGAAGAAATACAGAATAGGATGGAAAAAGACTTATAATGTTTGTGTTTTAAACATATATCAAAAAATATCTTTCTTTTTTCATTCTATAATCTTATATTACAATATTTTTTGTTATAGGATGCACAATTATGTTGGATGGATGGACCGACAGAAAGCATAGAAGCATCACTAATTTTTTAGTGAAGAGTCCAAAAGACACTGTATTTTTTAAGTCTACTAACAATTCATCATTTGTTAAAATTGTTGAAAACATTTTTGACAATGCTCAAATCCATGGTTGAAGAAGTTGGAGAAGAAAATGTGGTTCAAGTCGGCAGATAGTACGACAGCTTATGTAAAAGCAGTAGAGATGTTGATGAGGGAGAAAAGGCAGCTATTTTGATCTCCATGTGCCGCTCATTGCCTAGATTTGATATTAATGGATACTGGTGAGTTTCCCACTCATCCTGAATTTGTGAATTATGCAGAAAAAGTGACAGAATTTATTTATAAGCATAGTTTGCTTCTAAACCTTAAGAGAAAGTACACAAAAGAGAGGGAGACTTAACAAGGCCAGCGGTCACTAGATTTACAACATAATATTTAACTTTGAAAATGTGTTGGAAAACCGTAGGAGTTTGCGAAAAATGTTTACTTCCAGTGAATGGGAGGGTTGTCAATTTGCTAGAAAGATGGAGGGAATTTAGGATCAATATATTCTTTTAGCAAAAAAGGAATTTTGGGATGGCATAAAATATTTCGAAAAGTGCTATTCCCATAGTTAAGGTACTTCGATTAGTGGGGGAGATGCAAAACCCACAATGGGTTACATTTATAAAGCTACGGACCGAGCCAAAGAAAAAAGTGCACAATTTTTTGATAATGTTGGTCTAGATATAAGGATTTATGGGATATCATAGGCAAAAGATGGAATGCGCAATTTCATAGGTCTTTTCATGCGGTTGTAATGTTTTTGAATCCGAAGTATCGATACGATGATAGATATTCCATAGATATGGAGCTGAAAAAAGGATTATACGACACAATTGAAAAATGGTTCATGCAAAAAAGAACGAGCTATCATTGACCGACAACTTGATATTTATGCTATAGGAGAAGGCGAGTTTGAATGGCAATGGCCATTGCTAGTAGCACAACTAAACAACCTGGTAAGATTTGTACTCAAATATTATTTTTCAAATGTATTTATTGTATATATCATATAACTTTTTTGTATGCCTTGTAATACGTGTCAAATGTTTATAAATGATTCAAATGAATAGGTTTATAGTGGGAGAGCTATGGTGGTAAGCAGGCCCGACCCTAGGGCAAGGCAGTCAAGACGGCCGCCTAGGGCAACACGGTGGAGGAGGACAACAAAAGTTTAAATTTCTTACAAATATTTTAGTTAACTTTATTAAAACAGCAGCTTTTCTAGAAAGATTCTTTGGTCTGGTGGCCGATTTGTTTTCTTTCCAACTGAACAACCTGAGTTGGAGCATGCCTTCCACCAACATTTACTGTCCATTACATTTCTATTTCACTTTCAACCCATGATTTGCTACGATAACTAAAACTGTAGGGCCGACTCTGGTGGTGAGTGCCTCGAGTTGCAAAAGTTGCTATAAGAGTTTTGAGTTTGACATGTAGTTCTACCGGTTGTGGGCATAATTGAAGTACATTAATTGATCAGGCATAAATATATATAATGTAGTTTTTGTCCATCTTAATATTCTAATTTATAAGTGCAACTAAAGGTTCATACAGAAAGACGCAACCGTTTAGAGCGAAAAACTTAATAATTCCGTTTTTTTTATAGTACAATCTTCAACTTGAGCTTAGACATGAAAAAAGAAAGGCAAAGTATGGACTTGATCCTATATGCCTTTTGGATTTAAATAGTGATGACGAATGGATATGCGAATAAGAAGATTCGATCCCACCCATTGATTCTAGTTGGATGGATGTGCATTAGTGTTTTAAAACTCAAGAAGGAGAGGCAAGTGGAAAATTCCAAAGAAAATGAAACATGGTAATTCTAAATTAAAGATACCTAAACTATATAACTTCTTAATTCGGTTTACAATTTTTTTAAGAAATATTTTGTTGTATCTATTATTTTTTAGGTTCAAGAAACACTCAATATAATGTGAAAGGAAAATGAAATGCGATATTAGTCGAAGAAGATGATGAAAAAGAATACGACTATGCTTACTCAATCGATGATGAACTTGATGAAATGGATGTTAGAAATGAAGATGGAAATAATTGTGAAGGAAAAGCTAGATTTGAGGATGATTAGGAGTAGAGTTGTGGTTTATTTTGTTGTTTTGACTTGCTTTATACCTATCTTTTGTAATATGCATTCCATTTCATACTAAGTGTTCAATATGAAACTATTTTCTCTACTAATGTAATTAATTAACAAGAAATATGATTATTAATCTTCATAAAAGAAAACGAAACTACTAGTTACATAACAACAACATACAAAAGAATAGATAATTACTATTAACAATTATTTTATACATCATTAAGTACAAAATACAAAAAAATATACTCATGCAAGCGCACAATCCAGTAACATCATTAGTGACCTACAAGTATATAAAAACACAACGTGAGCATATTTTCATTGAAAAAAAATCAACATGTATTATGTGCACGCAATATACAAAAATATAGTAAAAACATACGATTTATGATTTGAATATCGTTTCAATTCAAAATTTATACTTTACGATTTACGGTTTAAATCTCATTTGAATTTATGATCCATGATTCAATTCCAGTTTCGATCCAAATTTTGAACTTTGCATGTACGATTTGAATCCATATTATGGGTGTGCATTTAATTATTAGGATTATTACTTAGTATGGTTTGATTAAAATAAATGAAGTGGGAAGAAGGGTAATTATTAGGATTATTACTTAGTATGGTGTTTAAATGTTGTCACTATTTTTGTTGGCATGCAAAAACAAAATTAAACAGAATCGTTTTTTTTTTAATTTTAGTAAAACTGCTAGTTATAAAAACTAAGCAAATTCAACACTTGTCATCTTTACCTCCAACAGCTTTCTCTATATATTCTACCCCACATTTTCAGTTACATTCATCAAAAACTAATCAGAATGGCTACTCTAAACAAAAATTTCATCATATTCACTTTTGCACTCTCCTCGTTCGTTCTTTCATGTCATCATGCAATTGCTGATGATGACTGCAATGGCAGCATTCCAAAACTAGCTTTGCTTTGTCAACAGTTTGTACTAAAGAATGGCCCGCAAATAGATCCATCAGAAGAATGCTGTGCAGTGATTAAGAATGCAGATGTGCCCTGTGTCTGCAGCCATATTCCTAAAGGTTTGGAAAACGTCTTTAGCATGGCAAAGGTTGTTTACGTTGCTAACTTCTGTGGAAATCCTTTGGCGCCTGGAACTAAATGCGGTGGTAATTATTCATTTATTCATAATTATATTCTACTAATTGTTCCTAGCTAGTTACATTTCTTTTATGCTTTTTTTTTATTCATGAGTTTGGATTAGCTTATTATATATGGGGGTTTGATTCATTCAGTTCTTTCTTCTTTTTCAGACTATGCAATTCCAAATAAGCCTTGAAGTTTGTGGAAGATGTCGATCAGTGTAAGTTGAGAATTTTGGTTCTCCCCAGCGTTTCCTCTTCCCTTTTTCCTTGTCTTTACCCGAGCTTTCACCGGACGGTCCTCCATCCTTCACCATGTTTACTTCCTTTAATTTCATATCCAAACATGCATCCTCTTGTCGAAGAAATCTCTCAGCTTCATGAAAGAATTACCCAAGATCCATTGGTGGATCCCGTATCAACGATATTTTGAAATCCGAATTATCCCTGACCTCTGATATTGCAGCCATCAGAACCATTAATGGATCCGGCCGATCCATCAAAGCAACTGCTGCATTAAACCGATTAAGAAAGCCTTGAGCGATTCATCTACTCTCTGCTTAACTGACGTCAGTGTCATCACATTCTTTGGTCATTTTATGTGAACTCGAAACTGTCTCTAGAACTTATCCACTAGTTCTGTCCATGTTCCAAGAAATCCATCCTCTAATTGACCACATAGCATCTATATCGGTCAAGTACATGAGGAGATACCGAGCCATAACTTCCTCTGATGCCTCCAGCATTTCCATATGCCTTGTGTACCTCATCAAGTGGTCAGTGAGATCCGTCTTACCATTATATACTTCCAGAGTGGGTGCTTGAAATTGGCTGGATTCCAAGCCATCCTCATGTTATGGGTAAAAGGACTTCTGTTTGCTCCATCCAAATCCTTGCTTGTCAGACCTCCATGAATAGTTCCCCTAATGATGTCATCCAATCCAGGGTTACCTGCCAAGAGTTGCCCCCATCTACATTACCTAAATGCCGTCCAAGTCCTTGAGGGAATTCCGGTACATACTCCTCATCACGCGCTTCTGCATTCCTGTTGGCGCCAGATTGGGCAGCATCATCTGGTATCCCTTCATGGGTTGGTCCAGCATTACATGGCGGCATGCCCCCGAGTGTAGGTCCACCCAGATTGACAGTTGTTTGCTGATTGGGGGCTGCCCCCTGCTGAACTACTCCATCTACTTGCCGGTTGAGTCCTTTTGATCCAGCTCCATGAATCTGAGCTCCTGCAGTTCCTTCTTGACCCAATTGTCTGAAAAGTGCCTACATCATCTCCTCTTGCATTTTCATCTGTTCCTGCATGGAATCATCATGACCTGCATCTCGTCCCTTGTGATGTAGATAGAGAGTTGAGCGGCCCCAGAGGAAGCCTCCTGACTTCTTTCTGACCTCTATCTCCTAGTTGATTGCTCTTCCATAGTCTCCAGAATCCAAGTTCCTAAGCCTTTGAATCCAAGTTCCAAGCTTCTGAGTCCTTCAGTGCTAGCTCTCTCAATGAAAGCACCAAAATGTTAGCGCCAAAATTGGTCACTAACACACAAATTCAGATGAAAGCACCAAATTGCAGTTATAGATCACAGATAGAATGTATGTAGAGAGTATAAATACGAAGAATAGTTAAAGTCAAAAAGAAAGAAGTAATAATAGAGGATTCATAGTGGTTCGGCTAACTCTGGCCTAGGTCCACTCCAGAAATTTCCTTTTTACTGATACCAAAATCAATTACAGTTACAATCCAAGGTTTTTAAAACCATAATGGAAGAGTGGCCATAATAGGGAAGAAGAAGGGAAAGTAGAATGAAAATCCCTTTTCTAAAGCGCCGCATGCTATATTTGTAGGCAAAACCTGAGTTACTGGGCTCTCTAAGCGGTCTGGGCCCATCAACACCATAGCCAAACCAAAATCATCATTATGACCGAACCTAAACTTTAAGCAAGCCGATCCAATCTCATCCCGGGAGCGACATGAAGAAAATCCATCCCCGACTCGAAGTAGAATAGCTGCTGACCCGAAGTAAACTTCACTCCTTCTAATGCTGGCCCCATGCTGAGCTACCATGGCCGACCCGAGCTTTATCCTACACCGACCTTGATCTGGTATGTCTGCCGATCCCATTGAGGTATTAGGACATGCTGACCCAAGTTCAACCCTATGCCGATCCCAAGTTAACCATTCCAAGACCAATTTGCCGACCCATCCAAATGCCGAGCCACACCACTACCAACCCACTTTTAGCACCAATCCACACCACCAAGGCCGACCCACCTCAACATGCCGAACCACATCAGCTGATCCACTAATACCGAACCACTCCCCATCGTCCCCTGGTCTTCCTACCGATCGACTCTAACACGACCGATCCAGAAATGCCGACCCATCTCGACCGAACGCTCATGACTGATCCAAAACCAAACTGCCGAACCTATCTCCAAATGCTTGCCGAACCCAGAACAAGATGCTGATCGAATTAAGTCGACCTACGTTGACCGGACCGTACTCCAACACCGAGCCATGACACTGAGCCCGAACCACAACATCCTAACCGAACCACCTGGCAAAACTCCGATGATCGAACCATGCTATGCCGAACCGCAGCTTCATAATCATATTTATCATCTGTTGTTGATCGTCTATCCATCCAGTTGACTCAAACGCATAGTATTCCAGCTTCGACATACGAGCAGTAGGTTTAGTTAAATTCATCTGTCCACGGCCTTGCCAAAAGGCGG
Source organism: Allium cepa (assembly GCA_030765085.1). Taxonomy (NCBI): domain Eukaryota; kingdom Viridiplantae; phylum Streptophyta; class Magnoliopsida; order Asparagales; family Amaryllidaceae; genus Allium; species Allium cepa. The sequence continues at coordinate 365,536,052 of CM060929.1, read as the reverse complement.
GTTAACAACATGTTATGCACGATAAGAAGATAAAGCTAATTATGCATGCATGTATTTATTCCACGCATATTACAATGGTGATGGATGAATCGTTCTACAGAAAATTTTAAGTCAAATGTAGTTGATCACACATTGTTTTGAGATGTAGAATATGCACTTATTTATTTTAATATGTAGGCATCTAATAGAAGAATTTGTTTATTTTCTAGTAACTTTTATTTCCATTCAGGTGTTCCATTAGTTAATCCACAATTTCACTTTAATAAGTTAATCCAAAATTATTTTTTAAGTTAATCCACAAGTGGACTAACTTATAGATTTCATACCACTCCTTGTAATTAATTAGCTTAAGCAATAACTAGCAGTAAATAAGTAATTCAGTGCACCAAATAAGGTAATTCAGTGCAGCAAATATGGTTTTCAATGCCTCAAGAAATATTGGTATATACAAACTTAGGCAATGATAGAGAAAGTGATCACTCATTCATCCTTACATTTAATATCTAATTAAATCTAACAAAAAAAATTTAATTACATTAGAAAAAAGTAAACTGCAATTTTTTTCACCATAAAATTCAAAGTATATTAAACATGACATTGTTTGAGAATTAAAGAAAGAAAACTACCCCTCAAGCAACATAAAATTATTTTGAATTAAAGCTTCAAGTGCTACACGTTGCAAGTTGAAGGACTATCCTGTAAAAAATTGTTCTTTTCTAAAACCTGGAAGAAAAAAATCATTGGTAACCAAAATTAAGGTAATGTATTACAAACAAAAGCAAAGGATCTGCACGTGGCAAAAATTGTTATTTAGTTGCAATCATACTTCATATAATGCTTGAACTATATTGCAAATTTACAATCTGGCATTTATAGCAACACAGAAACTCAAGCAGCACTTTACATGCACATCAAAAACTATTATCCTTCCCTCTAGAGTACTTGTCATGCCTCCTGAGGCATGAAAGATGATACACTTTTCAGAAATTCCTATATAGCAAAGACATTGCATAAGTATCAAGACAAAGTTTATCAATTTTATTTAGTAAGCATCATAAACTGATATTAATCACCTTTGTATAAAATATAGCATCTTTTTATAAGATAATAAAAAAAATTCTAATTCTCTACGAAGATATGCAATATCTAATTCAAACTACGAGAAGAATTTTTTTTAAAGAAACCAGAAAAGTTACAGGTTCTTGTTCATTTGAAGGAACTTCTGAAGCCATGACTTTATCCCACTTGAGAATTCCATTTCGAACAACTTCAAACCATTTTTGTGGATCAGGATACTGGATAAGTGTATGGTAATAGCGCTTCCACTACAAAATAAGGCGGCTTTAGCGACGACTATAACGCGTCGCAGGCCATCGCCGCTTGTACATTTTTCGTCGGTGTGGCGCTGAGTTGCCAAAAAGCGGTCCATATTTGTAGTTAGTTATGAAACTGGACTATTTGCGTAATAATTTTGTAGAAGTGGCTTAGATAAAAAAATCCAAATAAATAAAAAAAATACAACCAACAATGACTTGTTCAGTTGAAATACTATCCACCGTCCAACTATGTGTGGCTTGTTCAGTTCTCCATATCTAATTTCAAATAATTCTATGGCCGCTTAAGTGAACAAGAGACTGGTTTTTAAAATGGTGGAGTGTTTGCCGTTTTAGAATTAAAACGACAAAGTCTACGTCGTTTTAATTAAAACAACAAAGTCTTTGTCATTTTAATCAAACGACAAACACTATGCCATTTTAATTTTATACCGTTACAAAGCAAACGGCTCCTTCCAATGGCTAGTTTAACCCCTATATAAAAATTCCTCTCTTCTTCCATCCTCCACAACAATACTTCTTCACTTCTTTCTCCACTATTACATAATGTCTTATTCACAAAAACATTCTGCCAAAAAAACACTGACATCCCTCGTTCTAATGCATGAAAATAAGCACTACTGATGCTGCAGTTATCAATAGTATTATTTTCGATGACAAAATAAGATCAGTTAATAGTATTGTTAACATTAGAAATATAGAAATATGCACTTTTTTAAAACACATTTCATTGAAAATTTACATATTCATATCCCATAATGTTGCCCTAGTTCAGATAAAATGTAATTGTTATAAAATACTCCAAGAGCAAAATATGATGATGCCCTCTTGATTGATCAAAGTTTACTTCTAGACATATACACTTTCTGCCATTACATACATTCAAACAAAATGATAACAAAATAGTAGAGATAAATAGACTCCTATATACCTAGCTCTACCTCCTGCACATCTTCAGAAGCTTTAATCGTCAAACCTAAAGCCTGAAAACCTTACTCTAAACTACTCAAATGAACACCCGAGTGTTAAAGGGGAAAAAAATAAAAACTTCGGTCGAACAAAAATCCAATGTGAATAATAATATGCCATCTCAGTAACAAATATATAGTGAGACCATGTCGCTAAGCGGAATGGTTTTCTCCTTACTAGTATCTTCTAAAATTATGTCAATCACAATCATGCTCCTATAGTCACACTGGTTGAATAAACATAAACAATTATACACGTGCATGCTACATGGGTAAACCTGACCAATCTGCCTCAATTAATTGACTGTCTCTGTCTCTACTTCATAGTTTTTTTGGAGTCCCCACAAACCTACATTGCTGACTCTGTTCTACCAGATATACCGAAATTCTCCAACTTACCGTTAGGAGGAAACTAAATTGTTCATCCAACACAATCATCTTATTGTTATCCTGACTATCTATCTACCTAATAGCTTTGCTAGGCTCACTATGAAACTAATGGTTTTGCAGGCCAACCAACAAAATATCTAAGTTATATATTCCTTTCTATATGTAAACCTATTTTTAGTTTTACCCTAACCAAACTCTACGGATTGGAATTGTGGACCAATGTCAGCTAAGGGATAACAGTTAAAGCACAGGGCACTACCCCACAGCAGTCCTGTTATCTAGTTTTCTAATCTCTATTCCTTGAATCAATATATCCTATCATAATTTATCTAGTGGTGATAAATTTTCATATAAATTCTTGGGCAAACACCATATTTATTTCCTTAAAGACATAATTATTAAAAAAAATATTTTTCCTATAAAATCATAGTTATATCTAGGAAAATATAACCCTTCACTTTATAGAAGTATTATGCCAATATATGCTTCATTAAACAAAACTTATGATTTAATAACACACGGCATCATATGGCCGAATTCATAGTCATAATAAAATATTCTGATTTTATAAAGCATAAGGCCATAGGGCTGAAATCGTCTACATCGTATACTATTATAAATAGGTTGTCGAATATAAGCAGCATAGCCTATGGTTTATATAAAGTACAGTCTTAAGTTCAAAAAAAGTATGTCAACATTGATGACTTCCGACATAATTCCTTAAAACAGTTGATATTGATTTTTTAAAACTAGGCTACTATGCCGCTATACATGAATACCAAAATAATTTACTTGCAGCAATATTTCCATAAGAAAATCATCTGCATCCTATCTACTTTATACCATCAATGTCGAATGTAACATATACAACATTGCTGCCTTAAAGGAATAATGTCGAAATTAAGTAACGCAGCATCATTGACATAATACTTTTATCTCAAAAGTAATACTAGCAGCATTACCGCTATAATATAGTTAAAGCCGAAATAAAATATGCAGCATCATTGCCCTATATACTAATGTTGGCTCCTCCTACTCCCCTATATACTAATATAGGGGGAGGGGGAGGGGAAGGATACGCTTCCAGGCCATAATATCTCAAAAGTTGATAGCTGCAGCATGGATGGACTTCAGCATTGATTATCAGTTCATACCAAACTCATAATTAACATAAAATCTATTTATTTTCCATTTAATGTAATTTTTTCATATACTCTTAATCCATGTCCAATTTCTAATTGTTCAAACCACACTTTATCAATTTCTTTTTCAAAAAACTAGTGTAAACCAGATTTATCATTCGCAAAGTATTTTGCAATCCCTTTAACTTATATAATTATTTTAATATAATTATTAAGCCTTTCCGGTCTAATAAATTCATATAAAATTAAAAACGCTTCGTAGAAATCCCAAAAATCATTGATAATCAAAATTAATGTATTCTTTGATATATAAAAATTTCGAGACCAAAAATATTATTTAATTATTTTTAATAATTAAAACCCAAGATAAATTCTTTTCCTCACTTAGGAAATTCATAAAATATTCATACTTGTTTAGGAAATTATGAAATTAAAAACCAACTTCTAAAAATAAAGTTATGAACATCATATCTATATTTCAAGCCATTTGGATGTCATAAACTAGGTTTTCACACTTAAACCCTATTCTTTAATTCCATAATCAATCCAATAATCGATCATTCAAGCATATAATCAAACAATTAATCACATATGGCATAACAACAACATATGTTTCGGGTTTAATCATAAAACCGAAATAAACATACAATTGTGAGATGGATAAATATTTTTCGTCTTAATTAGATAAACAGATTGAGATTTAAGTGTTAAATTAATCTCCCTAAGCTTTATCCTTTGATTTTCTTGCTTTTTCTCTTCTTAGATCTCTAGTAATGGTCGACCTCTTTGGTTTTAGTTCATATGAAGTGAATGTGAATAGGGAAATGAATATGGAAGGGTTTATGTTTAGGAAATAAGATATTTTTCTATTTTTCCTCTCACATTATTCCTCCTCTTATTTAAGTTATAATCAATCTTATTAACTCATTAATTAAGGCACGACTTATTTAAAGTCAAATCTTATTTTCCTTATCTCAACACGTTATTTTATCAATTTTTCTAATTAAATATCCTGAATAATGTTACTCCAAATTAGAAGTGTTTTAGACTCCCCTTCTTAAAGAATTTCATTCTCAAAATTACGATAAGGTATATAACAAACATATAACACGGGTGTAAAATGTGCCTTCAAAACAAATCAGGATAAGTGTATCTAATCTTGTCCTTTGTCTCCCAAGTATAATGTCCCTTGTTGTCACTCCACTGAACCTTCACTAATCTGACTGTCTTGTTTCTTAACTTCTTCTCATCCCTAGCCTCAATACAAGCTGGTTGGCTAACAATAGTCATGTCTGACTCCGCCACCAAGCCTTCCAGTACGATCAGAATGATAGTAGTCTTTGGATCACAATCATACTTTCTAAGATGAGAAATATGAAAACATTGTGGATTCCTTCCAAATTACTCGGTAACTCTATCCTATAGGCGAGTTTCCCGATGCTCTCCACAATAGGAACTGGTCCAACAAACCTAAGTGCCAATTTCCTTGACTTTCCAAATCGGATTACACCCTTCATTTGTGATGCCTTAATAAAAACATGATCTCATACTGAGAACTCTAAATCCTTATGTCTCTTATTTGCATAACTTTTCTGCCTCGTTTAAGCTTCCGTCATTCTTGTTAGGATCAACTTCATCTTTTGCGTGGCTTCTCTCACCAAATCTGGACCAAGAGCTAGTCTATCTCTAGTCTCTAACCAACATATGGGTGATTTGCATGACCTTTCATAAAGAGCTCTAAAAGATTCCATTCCTATACAAGTCCGATAACTAATGTTGTAGGAAAATTCGACTATGTGTAGATGGTCTTTCCACTATCCTCCATAATCTTACACACAAACTCTTAACAAATTTTCAAAGTTTTTATTAATTCCTTCTATTTTTCCATCTGTTTGTAGATGATAGGCAGTACTCATCTTTAGCTCGGTGGCAATATCTCTTGAACATTCTTCTAGAATTTTCTTGTGAATAAAGAATCTCTATCGCAGACTATACTACTAGGAATCCTATGTATTCTGACAATATTCATCATAAATAAATTAGCCAAAATAGTTGCCGACCTTATTAACTTAACGATAATGAAATGTGCACTCTAAGTCAGCAAATCCGCTATAACCCAAATACTCTCATTTCCCATATTCGACCTTACCAACCTATTAGTGAAATCCATAAATATCGAACACCATTTCCACACTAGTATATCTAAAGCCTAAAACAATCCACTAGGCTTCTTATGTTCTGCTTTAACTTATTGACAGTTTAGACAATGCTTTACCCATAAATCTATGTCCCTTTTCATACCTTCCTATTATAAACATCTCTTCATGTCCTAGTACATCTTAATTCCTTCAAGATGAATGGTAAACTTTGATTGATGACATTCCCCTAGAACTTTCTTCCTTAGGTCTTCCACATCTAGAACACAAAATCGTTCCTTCTTTCTCAACCATCCAATATGGTCAAGAAAAAAAATCTTTCAAATCATCAATCTTAGTTCCTACTTCGAATCTCCTTATTCGTTCAACTGATAACAAATCATCTCTCTATTTGGAAGAAATCCTTTCGATCATATTCGGTCGAACTTATAAACAAGGCAACTTTGCAATATGCTAAGTAGAACAACCCGTCGACCTTTACTGCACACTACAAGTAGTCAATGCTTCTAAATCTATTCACTCAGCTAATAATGTTAATATTGTATTTTGATGTTTTCCACTAAATGCATCAGTTACTTTGTTTTCTTTCCCTGGCATATATCAATATCAAAATCATAAGTTGTTTTAAACTTTAACCACCTCTGCTGTCTCACATTCAATTTATTCTAAGAGAATACACATCTTAAAGACTTATGATCCATAAACAACAACAATCTTTCTTCCAAAAGGTAATGTTTTCATACCTTAAAAGCAAAGATTAGTCATCGATCTAAACATACTTCACGTCTTTTTTTGTTAGTTTAGTCATTGATGTTGTTATACGAGAGAAATTCTTGATGAATCTTTGGTAATAGTCAGCTAATCCAAGAAAACTCTTGATCTCGGTCACCGTCTCGGATCTCTTTGAATTATTAACAGCCTCATTCTTAGCTGGATCTACCGACAACCCATCCTCTGTAATTACATAACCGAGAAACTTCACTTCTCTCTTCCAAAAGCGATACTTTGAAAACTTGGCTTTCAGTTGATGATGCCTCAACGTCTCAAGCACTATTCTAAGATGAATCTCATGATCCCGCTTATTCCTAGAATACAATAGGATGTCATCTTTAATTACTAACATGAACCTATCCAAATGCTCTCGGAAGATTCGATTCATCAAATCTATGAAGAAAGAAGGCACATTAGTCAACACAAATGGTATTACCAATCACTTGTAGGAACCATATCTTGTTTGAAACATCGTCAAAGGGATACTGTCCTCCGACACTTCTAATTGATGGAACCCTATTGCCAAATCTAACTGGGAAAATACTTTAGCTCCAATTAACTGATCAAATGAATGATCTACTCTTGGCAAGGGATATCTATTCTTTATTGTCTTCTCATTCAGTTTATGATAGTCAATACATAACCTTAACTACCCGTATGGTCTCTTCATGGGGACCATGGACGCTCCCCAAGATGAACTGCTTAGTCTAATTGAAATCTTTCCTTTTAAGTCCACTAGTTGCACCTTTAACTCCATCTCAATATGTCTCATTCTGCTAGGCAGTCAACTTACGAGTTCATCTCTAGGTATAAGATCTGTTCGAAACTCAATAGCTCGTTTCGGTGGTAATCTTATCATTGGCTCGTAGAAATCCACAAATTCTCTAATGACAAAATTTTGATTCAGCTCGTCTTCCTCCTACACAGCAACCAATAAAGCACAAACATCAAAAATTGAGTTCTCTACTAAGCATATAATTCGATCACTACTATTAAGGTATCTTAGTGAATTTTCCTATCTTGGCAAAATATCCTAGCATTATATTTGCTTAACCAATCCATACCCAATATAATTTCAAAGCCCAAAAAATCAAATTCTCGCAAACTGCAGGGAAATATACGACCTAATAACTCAAACTCTAAATGATCACATCTCATCCCACGAGTTGCATATCCTCCTATCAGATTTGCGGCCCTTAAGGAAGTAACAAGGTGTGATAGTTCTAAACTAATCATATCTACCAAATAATGAGAGATAAAAGAATGTGATGCATCGGTTTCAAACAATGCTCTAATAGGTGTGCCATGAATTAAAAGTGAAACGACCCGCAAATCCGTACCCCTTGAGTCAACACTATTCTACCTAAATCAACTCAAGTTGTACAGAAATACGAACCATTTGGGTTAAAGAAGAAGAGGTAGAAGAAGAAAATAGAACACTACAACAGAATCTAACCATCATAGCGGAATAAAATATAATAGATATTAACATATCTTTACACCAAAGGAAATAAATGAGTTTATATATTACATCATCAGAGTACATCAATCACAGCTCAACATCAATAACATGCATATGAATATACAGCTAATCAACACAGCGGAATATATATATAAAACAATTACGGAGGTAAGTATCGTCATGCAGCTCGTCTCCTGAGCTCTACAGCATCATATCCTGTAACATATAATACCCGGTCTGACCCAGGCATTACAGTTAAATAATACCCGAGTCAGTCTGGAATACCAGCATGAGAAAATCATACTCAATTGATTATTAAAGTTTCAAATCCTTTGAAAACAAAAGCATCTCGTAAGACTACGCCACAAATAAACATGTCGGATTTTTACCTTACGATAGCTAAAACAATTTTTATAGAAATCCTCTGATATTATAATAGGGTCTATATACAAATACTTATAAAATGGCCGAAATTGTTACATTCATTAAATTCCAGCTACTAGCCACGGAGTGGGTAATACAAACAAAACTCGTACAAGACTCGTAGGGAGAATGGATTTCCAACTAATGACTAGGCACTGGCGTATCACCTGTCACAGTACGTGGCCTAGATCGTAGTACCAAGGAGTACGCCTACTTCCCTGCAACACAAGACCGGGAGTACCCCTTACTGGATAATCCCTAGATCACCCCGCGGTTGGGATCAGCAACCGCCCACCAAGCCGAAATAAAAGGGACATCTAGACAGGGACGACCTCACCTTGCTTGGGTGCTACCCACCTAGCCTTGCTGCATAACCCCTGATTTTCAGTCATTCCCGGTTGATGAGGCTTCAGGCTAAGTGTTACTTTTTAGAACATATCCCTTAGAATGCCCATCGTCCACCTGACGATGTTCCGAAAGTATTCATCCATACAAGTCCGTCCCGGGTTCAAACGGAAACGAAGGCACTATCCTACTACATCCATTTTGGAAATATCCTCAGGATTAGTAGCGACTAGCCCTTGCACTTCACTGCTCCATCTTCGAATCCACACTCGTTTCCATGAAACGTACAAAGCAGATCGAAGTGGTTTTCGAGAAATAAATCTCGATCCCGGTCTCTTCGAAATGATCAACGTCGTTGTCCAATATTGATAGTCGGTTATTTAACTATCAATTAATATTCACAAACAACCATCCCATAATAAATAATTTCCCAAATTATTTATTTATCTCAAAATATCTTCATAAGATATATTTCTATTTTCAACCCTTTGAAAACAGTATCAAACCATCTTTCTTTTCAAAATATACTTTTTCAAATATTTTTCTATCTCCAGTGAAATCACCAAGCACAAAAACTTTAGATTTTTAAATAATTTGAAAACACTTTACTTTGAAATATATTTTAAAACATTTATTTTAAAAACTTCTTCAATAATTTATTAAGAATAAATACTATATGAATATTTGAAAGTAAGGTTACTTAAAAAAATATAAAACTAGATTTTCACTTTTAAAAACAAAATACTAAGTCACTTTCTAAGTAATTACTACTATAATAGATTTGAGAAAATACCTACTTTAGAATTTAAATATTAGAAATAATAAATTTTTCAAAACTTGCTTTTTTTAAAATAACTTTAAAACTTTTAACTTATATTTAAAAATTTACTTTAAAAACGTACTTGGTTATCCAGAGAAAAATTCCAACTTCAATCACTTAAATCAATTTCCCAAGTTGATTTCCAATTTACTCCATTTGAAATAAATATCTTTACTTTCTTAATTCATTTTAAATGCTCTAAAACAATAATGCTATTAATTATCTTCAAATATATCGATAAACACTTCCAAAGTCTCCAGGATTTTAAATTTCCAAATCCTGCTTAAATAAATTTGAACTATAATTCATTTGTACAGTTTATGCTTATACAAATTTCCATTTGATTGTTTTTCAATTCATAAATTACATTTATGATTCATATTTATAAATTTCATTTTATAATGAATTTGTTCCCTTAAACTTTGTTTATGTTTTCAATTTCTAGTTAAATTTTCACTTAACAATGATAATACTTTAATATTATTCTTCCTAACATCCACGCAACCATATGTTAGCTAAAATAGTTTACAAAATCTTTTCTTTATATCAAAATATATTTTGGGTAACATTATTTCATTTACCCTCATTTAAAACAATACCATGTCAAACTGTTCTATTCAAGTGTTTAGAAACCCCTTCGATACAGTTGTGCAGACTGTATCGACGAAGGTTCATATGCCACTCAATAAACCAATCAACACAATATTAAAACAATTTATATTCACTAACAAATACGCACTCATATCTATTAATACGCTCAAACTCATTCTACAGTACTACGGACTCTAATTTAAATGAGCAATTCCCACCAGAGCCAAGGTTATCACCAACCTAAGTTCTGATACCAAGTGAAACGACCCGAAAATCCGTACCCCTTAAGTCATCACTATTCTACCTAAATCAACTCAAGTTGTACATAAATACGAACCATTTGGGTTAAAGAAGAAGAGGTAGAAGAAGAAAATAGAAAACAACAACAGAATCTAACCATCGCAGCGGAATAAAATATAATAGATCTATTAACATATCTTTACACCAAAGCAAATAAATGAGTTTATATATTACATCATCAGAGTACATCAATCACAACTCAACATCAATAACATAAATCTGAATATACAACTAATCAACATAGCAGAATATATATATATAACAAGTACGGAGGTACGTATCGTCATTCAGCTCGTCTCCTGAGCTCCACAACATCATATCCTGTAACCTATAATACTCGGTCTGACCCGAGCATTACAGTTAAATAATACCCGAGTCAGTCTGGAATACCAGCGTGAGAAAATCACACTCAATTGATTATTAAAGTTTCAAAATCCTTTGAAAACAAAAGCATCTCGTAAGACCACGCCACAAATAAACATGTCGGGTTTTTACCTTACGATAGCTAAAACAATTTTTATAGAAATCCTCTGATATTATAATAGGGTCTATATACAAATACCTATAAAATAGTCGAAATTGTTACATTTATTAAATTCCAGCTACTAGCCACGGAGTGGGTAATACAAACAAAACTCGTACAAGACTCGTAGGGAGAATGGATTTCCAACTAATGACTAGGCATTGGGGTACCACCTGTCACAGTACGTGGCCTAGATCATAGTACCGAGGAGTACGCCCGCTCCCCTGCAACACAAGACCGGGAGTACCCCTTACTGGATAATCCCGAGTGAGATCACCCCGCAGTTGGGATCAGCAACCGCCCACCAAGCCGAAATAAAAGGGACGTCTAGACAGGGAAGACCTAACCCTGCTTGGGTGCTACCCACCTAGCCTTGCTGCATAACCCTTGATTTTTAGTCATTCCCGGTTGATGAGGCTTCAGGCTAAGCGTTACCTTTTTAGAACATATCCCTTAGAATGCCCATCGTCCACCAGACGATGTTCCAAAAGTATTCATCCATTCAAGTCCGTCCCGGGTTTGAACGGAACCGAAGGCACTATCCTACTACATCCATTTTGGAAATATCCTCAGGATTAGTAGCAACTAGCCCTTGCACTTCACTGCTCCATCTTCGAATCCACACTCGTTTCCACAAAACGTACAAACCGATTCGAAGTGGTTTTCGAGAAATAAATCTCGATCCCTGTCTCTTCGAAACGATCAACGTCTTTGTCCAATATTGATAGTCGGTTATTTAACTATCAATTAATATTCACAAACAACCATCCCATAATAAATAATTTCCAAAATTATTTATTTATCTCAAAATATCTTCCTAAGATATATTTCAATTTTCAACCCTTTGAAAACAGTATCAAACCATCTTTCTTTTCAAAATATACTTTGTCAAAAAAATTTCTATCTCCACTGAAATCACCAAGCACAAAAACTTTAGATTTTTAAATAATTTAAAAACACTTTACTTTGAAATATACTTTAAAACATTTATTTTAAAAACTGCTTCAATAATTTATTAAAAATACATACTATATGAATATTTGAAAGTAAGGTTACTTAATAAAATATAAAACTAGATTTTCACTTTTAAAAACAAAATACTAAGTCACTTTCTAAGTAATTACTACTATAATAGATTTGAGAAATTGCTTATTTTAGAATTTAAATATTAGAAATAATAAATTTTCCAAAACTTGCTTTATTTAAAATAACTTTAAAACTTTTAACTTATATTTAAAAATTTACTTTAAAAACGTACTGGTTATCCAGAGAAAAATTCCAACTTCAATCACTTAAATCAATTTTCCAAATTGATTTCCAATTTACTCCATTTGAAATAAATATCTTTACTTTCTTAATTCATTTCAAAGTCCGTTAATTATGGACTTTATTATTATTATTATTTTCCGTTTGATTTTAAACCTTTTTAACTGAAACATACGAATTTCAGCTTTCCCAATTTCTTCTTTATTCTTTTCAATAATTTAAAACTGAAATTTTAAATAAATGCTTTGTTCTTTTAAATAATATCACTGAAGATTAAAATTCATTGACTTTCCGTTTATTCAAAATTTCCTTTCCATACTCGAGATTTATTTATTAGAATTTTAAAGTCACTTTATTTCTTTTCCAATTCATTTTTAAATTTATTCAAATTCCTATAATTATTTTACTTACAAATTCACTTATTTTATTTTCTTTCCAAAATCCAATCTATATGTTTTTGGTAATTCATTATGCTTAATTATATCCAATCGAACCATAGCATTCAATATTCCAATATAATTCATCATAGAATAATCAAATAATCACAACAGAGGGCATTAAATAATTTAACTAAATGTTGAGGGATCCAATTGGATCCCTCCAACCTGTTTCCCTGCATCCACAGACGTTAGCACAACATAAATATCTCTTCTATATAATGCCGGGAATCAATCATTCCAAGATGCAATATATACTGTAATATAGACTATAATATAGCACATCAAATCAATTCAACCATTCAAACAATTATTTAAATTTAATCATTTAAATTTAAATTAATCCAGATGAGTGAGATTAACTCACCTTGAATTTATTTTGCAACCCGATCCAATCCGGCTTGTATCCATTATCTATGACCTTGTATAAACATTTTATAGTTTATTAACACTTGAATAGTTTAGACAAGTCAATTAAACAAATTAAATCTTTATACAACTAGTTAAGTGAAAATATGAATATATATTTTCCTCCTTCATTTGAAATCTCTTTTATTTGCCAAAATCTTCTATATATATATATATATATATTAATATTATCTGTTTTCTGTCAATCTATTTAAATAGAAATCTTAACCTTTAAAAATAAATTTTCTATTAAGCTGTACTTTCTCAATATCAATTATTTAAACTAAAATAAAATCAAAATACCTTACTGTATATTCTTATTTTTTTTCACTTTCTGTATACATATATAAGAAAAGCCTGCATATATACATACCTATATAAATTAAATAAAAGAAAATAACCCAGCTTTACCTCGTTGCTAGATCCCAAATCGACCGCCATCTCACCACTGCATCTCCACCGCATCACCAAAAATCGCGACCCATTCGACACTGCAAGCGGCCGCTCGACCTCGCTCTCAATCTCCTGAGCATCACGGCCATCCCCACTTCACGACGTTGCTACCTCGATCTGAGGTTATCGAGCAACACGAAAGTCCTAGCCTCGCGACAATTTTGAAACACCCGCAACCCTAATCGCATCTACCTCAACTCGCTACCAATCGCGACCACAAATCGCATTCGAGAATTCAACATCCCTCCTCGCGAACGCCATCGCGACTCCTCCCCTAGCACGCGCTCTCAACCCGGAGTCGAGATGTTTGTCGGACTAGGGTTCAAACGACCTCGCGAATCGCCAAGATCAAACGACGACATTGATGAGCTCAAGCCCTAAACGAGTAGACAGAGGAATGAAGCCTCCTTTTAAGTTCGCGAACGAAAAGTTTAAAGTCAGGGAAAACACGAGAAGGCTTCGATTTTATGTTACGTTTAGAACGAGCTTCTGCAAAATGAACAAGAGCGAAGATAATAAAAGAAAACGAAAAGGGTGTTGGAGAAGCTATGGGCAATAATGGTCGGCTACAGTGCTTTGAGGCAAAAGAAAACGATGATGCGAAATTATTTCGACTGAAGGTTGACTGGTTAAACAATGTGTTAATTTAATTTCAATTTAAATCGACTATTATCGATGAAATTTTCAGCGCGTTTATATATCGTACGCTCACACCACAATTCCGATCAATACGAAATTTGAAATCCGATAATAATTCAATATTACGGACCCAATGGAACTGTTTTCGTCTAATTTCGAGACTGTGCCTCGGAAGGCTATTTTTAAATTCAATTTAAACGATATAAATTTCAAAACTGAACAAATCACTGTTAAATTTAATTTTACAACTTCTATTATCCTCAGTACTATTAATATAAATTTTTCAAGCCTTCAAATTATTTTTAATAGGCTTAAAACTCCAGATTTAATAATTTACCCAACTTCACTTATTTAATTTAATAATTCAATTATCAAATAAATTGTGATATTCGTAATTCAAGTAAAAATTACTCTATTGAATATTTAAAATCAATTAAATATTTCGATTTTAAATGCTCGAAAATTTCGAGTCGTCACATTCCTCCCCCCTTAAAAGAATTTCGTCCCCGAAATTACTAATTAGGAAGAATGGTCCAGTACCCGTTACTATTTTCCAAAATCAAACAGTTTAATTAATTTGCCATACATATCTTTTATCATAGACCCACTATCATTCTTACTAACTTTCCAAACTCTCCCATAATTTGCAAACAATCCTATTTGCCCAATCATTCAAGTTTTAATTTTAAAACCTATTTTGAATTATCAAAATTTTTCTAACTCTCTAAATTTCCGAAATTTTTTGCCAGCGTCTCCTTTGCGCGGCTAGCTCGGTACAACTACAAAGGGCCTCTATGGGCTCCCAAATTCCAAAAGAAAACAAAACGCTAAGTGGCTAGATCCAAAAACCCAATCAAATTTCACAAGAATTTAAACACATACCTTTTTGTCGAGCATTTCAAATTTATCTTTCTGAAATCAAAATCAAATCTCTTTTCTCTTTATAATACCTGCATATCCTGCTTAGTACCAATATCCAATCACAGCATTCCAAAAACATTTTATCGACTTCCTTACAAAATGTCCATATTTACTCATTCAAATATTAACGTAGAATATATTTGTAATATCAATTTCCAATTAAGAATTCACCATTCCTTTCTTAAGTTAGTATAAGCATTTTATATGCTTCTTTATTTATTTTCACCTTACCACTTTAGTTTATATCTATTTCTATTCAAATTGATTCTTCCATTTCCATATTAATTCAATTTATCTTTAACTCTGAATATTTAAATTTTATTTTTCATTTATATTGATTCATGTCATTATTTTAAATTAGTCTCATTTACTAGTTTATTTCAATTTCCAATTTGAAATCGTTTTGTCGTTAACAAAATATTCCAAAAAATTTCAACATTTTTTCTAACTCCCAAAATTTCTGAAAATTTTTGGCAGAGTCTCCTTTGTACGGAGGAGCTTTTGCAATTTGACAAAAAATATAAATATATATACATCGACCCACCCGGTCGGAAAAACCAAAAACAGTTCATATTTCCTATTTTTATTGCGTAGGCGTACCTTATTTAGCATTTTTAAGCAAGCGGCTTATTATTTTAGCAATTAGCGTGCCCAAAATTCAGCCACACGGCTTCCCGGCACCTGTACTTACTCAGTTTAAACATGTAAGTGCCAAATATATGAAGTTTAACAATATTTCACTTATTTGCAATAGTTAAACACATGAATTCTAAAAGAAATTCACACCAAACATTTTTCCGTAAGCAACTTATACAATTTTCATACTAATTCCACTGTTCCAATTAATTTATAACCATGTTCATTCAATCTGAATGGTTTTCAATCCATTCGTATACAACTTCATAAATTTGAATGGTTTAAAACTCAATCGCTAAAATTTAATTTTTAAGCAAACCGAACTCGTATTTAATCCAATTGCTCTCAAAATCAATTTATTTTACTCCTATCAATTCATAGAATTTTAATTACTTCCTTTTAAATCCAATGACAACTTATTCTATGCAATTTGATGAGATCTATGTGAATAACTAAGTATTTATGTTTTATAACCAATTTAAATGGATTTCAACTCAATTTATATTTAATTCTATTCCATTTTTAAATTTATTCACAATCCATATATTCTCATTTCCATTGCATTTTAAATTTGAATACATTCACTTGCATTTCATTTTATTAACCAAACTAGTTCATTCAAAACCATCAACAACTTAGGTTCATCTTCATTACCAATTAAATTTCCTTTTTATTTTAATTTATTCACGACCATTTATTTAGCTCGACACATTCCAAGCTTACATATTACTAACCATTCCCGAATTAATTCAACACAAGCTTTAGTTAATTTACTCAATTTATTCCATATTTGTTTATTCCAAACTATTTATTTAGCTCGAAAACAAACCAGGCTATTTCATTCAATAACTTTTTCTCAACTCATTTAAACCATGCTTCATTTTGAGTTCGGCTTTTATTCAACACTTACTTAAGTCAATAACTTAAGTTCATTTCCATTTCTTTTTATAATAAGTTCTACTTCCATCTTTTATTTGATTCTTATTTATTCCATCCATTTATTTATTCAATATAATTAGTTTATCCACTCAATCCATTTTGAATTTTCATTTCCTTAAACATTATCTATAACTCACCGAATTCTATTTTGATTTAAATTTATTTTTTGTTTTCTATCCCACTTTTCAAATTTTAGAAGTCACCACTTATTATTTTCACAATTCCATTCATTATAGGCTTGAATATATTCTTCTTTTATTTTTAACCCAAGATTTACGCTTATTTATAATCGAAGCATACTTTTATTCCATGCATATTAATTCTTTTATAAGTTAGTCTGGTTTATTTATTTCAATCTAATTCTTATCCAATTTATTTCTTATCCAACTTATTTCTATTTATTTAGGTAAGAATCTAATTCCATTCCAACAACTCAATTGAATTTTTACTCCAATTCAATTTTATTTTAAATCAATTTTATTTAAGCTCAGAATTATTTAACTCAATTCGATTTCAACTTAATTCGAATACAACTAGATTTTATTTTCAGCCTATCCAATTAATTTCAATCCAGTTAAATTTTTATTCCCCTAATCCAAGTTTATCTCATTTTTAACTTTTCCCTTTCAATTTAAATTTCCAACATCCAAAGCTTATATTTCCTTCCTCATTTAAATCATCTCAATTTATAAGCTTACAACCTATCTCATCAGGACTTTTAAACACCCGACTTTTGGTTTCAAATTTTGAAATCTTCAACATCTCAAATTACATTTCTCAAAAATTTAATCCAATCCTGGGTTTTATTCCCAACAAATTTCCTTTGTGATTTTCAAAAACAACTAGCTTTTCTGAACAAATCAGTTTTTGACAGCAATCCGTCACTTAGAAATTCGGAAATGAATACTGATGATGCGGCCTCCATCATCAGAATTATTTTCCAATAATCCAAGTGATTTCGATGCTATATCACTTTTAAAATCCATTTAAAACAAATTTCCTTTCAGAAATATCTCTAAAACAATAATGCTATTATTTATCTTCAAATACTTCGATAAACACTTACAAAGTCTCCAGGATTTTAAATTTCCAAATCCTGCTTAAATAAATTTGAACTATAATTCATTTGTACAGTTTATGCTTATACAAATTTCCATTTGATTGTATTTCAATTCTTAGATTACATTTATAATTCATATTTATAAATTTCATTTTATAATGAATTTATTCCCTTAAACTTTGGTTATATTTTCAATTTCTAGTTAAATTTTCACTTAACAATGATAATACTTTAATAGTATTCTTTCTAACACCAACAAACCATATATTAGCTAAAATAGTTTACAAAAACTTTTCTTTATATCAAAATATATTTTGGGTAACATTATTTCATTTACCCACATTTAAAACAATACCGTGTTAAACTGTTCTATTCAAGTGTGTAGAAACCCCTTCGATACAGTTGTGCAGACCGTATCGACGAAGGTTCATATGCCACTCAATAAACCAATCAACACAATATTAAAACAATTTATATTCACTAACAAATACACACTCATATCTATCAATACGCTCAAACTCATTCCAAAGTCCTACGGACTCTAATTTAAATGAGTAATTCCCACCAGAGCCAAGGTTATCACCAACCTAAGCTCTGATACCAAGTGAAACGACCCGCAAATCCATACCCCTTGAGTCAACACTATTCTACCTAAATCAACTCAAGTTGTAGAGAAATACGAACCATTTGGGTTAAAGAAGAAGTGGTAGAAGAAGAAAATAGAAAACAACAGCAGAAGCTAACCATCACAGCGGAATAAAATATAATAGATATTAACATATCTTTACACCAAAGAAAATAAATGAGTTTATATATTACATCATCAGAGTACATCAATCACAACTCAACATCAATAACATACATCTGATTATACAGCTAATCAACACGGCATAATATATATATATATATATATATATATATATATAACAAGTACGGAGGAACGTATCGTCATCCAGCTCGTCTCCTGAGCTCCACAGCATCATATCCTGTAACCTATAATACTTGGTCTGACCCGAGCATTACAGTTAAATAATACCCGAGTCAGTCTGGAATACCAGCATGAGAAAATCACACTCAATTGATTATTAAAGTTTCAAAATCCTTTGAAAACAAAATCATCTCGTAAGACCACGCCATAAATAAACATGTCGGATTTTTACCTTACGATAGCTAAAACAATTTTTATAAAAATCCTCTGATATTATAATAGGGTCTATATACAAATACTTATAAAATAGCCGAAATTGTTACACTCATTAAATTCCAGCTACTAGCCACAGAGTGGGTAATAAAAACAAAACTCGTACAAGACTCGTAGGGAGAATGGATTTCCAACTAATGACTAGGCACTGGGGTACCACCTGTCACAGTACGTGGCCTCGATCATAGTATCGAGGAGTACACCCACTCCCCTGCAACACAAGACCAGGACTACCCCTTACTGGATAATCCCGAGTGAAATCACCCCGCGGTTGGGATCAGCAACCGCCCACTAAGCCGAAATAAAAGGGACATCTAGACAGGAATGACCTCACCCTGCTTGGGTGCTACCCACCTAGCCTTGCTGCATAACCCTTGATTTTCAGTCATTCTCTGTTGATGAGCCTTGAGGCTAAGCATTACCATTTTAGAAAATATCCCTTAGAATGCCCATCGTCCACTTGACGATGTTCCGAAAGCATTCACCCATACAAGTCCGTCCCGGGTTCGAACGGAACCGAAGGCACTATTCCTACTACATCCATTTTGGAAATATCCTCAGGATTAGTAGCGACTAGCCCTTGCACTTCACTGCTCCATCTTCGAATCCACACTCGTTACCACGAAACGTACAAACCAGATCGAAGTGGTTTTCGAGAAATAAATCTCAATCCCGGTCTCTTCGAAACGATCAATGTCTTTGTCCAATATTGATAGTTGGTTATTTAACTATCAATTAATATTCACAAACAACCATCCCACAATAAATAATTTTCCAAATTATTTATTTATCTCAAAATATCTTCATAAGATATATTTCTATTTTCAACCCTTTGAAAACAATATCAAACCATCTTTCTTTTCAAAATATACTTTTCCCAATATTTTCTATCTCCACTGAAATCACCAAGCACAAAAACTTTAGATTTTTAAATAATTTGAAAACACTTTACTTTGAAATATACTTTAAAACATTTATTTTAAAAACTGCTTCAATAATTTATTAAAAATACATACTATATGAATATTTGAAAGTAAGGTTACTTAATAAAATATAAAACTAGATTTTCACTTTTAAAAACAAAATACTAAGTCACTTTCTAAGTAATTACTACTATAATAGATTTGAGAAAATACTTACTTTAGAATTTAAATATTAGAAATAATAAATTTTCCAAAACTTGCTTTTTTTAAAACAACTTTAAAACTTTTAACTTATATTTAAAAATTTACTTTAAAAACGTACTTGGTTATCCAGAGAAAAATTCGAACTTCAATCACTTAAATCAATTTCCCAAATTGATTTCAAATTTACTCCATTTGAAATAAATATCTTTACTTTCTTAATTCATTTCAAAGTTCGTTAATTATGGACTTTATTATTATTATTATTATTATTTTCCGTTTGATTTTAAACCTTTTTAACTGAAATATACGAATTTCAGCTTTCCAAATTTCTTCTTTATTCTTTTCAATAATTTAAAACTTAAATTTTAAATAAATGTTTTGTTCCTTTAAATAATGTCACTGAAGATTAAACTTCATTGACTTTCCGTTTATTCAAAATTTCCTTTCCATACTCGAGATTTATTTATTAGAATTTTAAAGTCACTTTATTTCTTTTCCAATTCATTTTTAAATTTATTCAAATTCCTATAATTTTTTACTTACAAATTAACTTATTTTCTTTCCAAAATCCAATCTATATGTTTTTGGTAATTCATTATGCCAAATTATATCTAATCGAACCATAGCATTCAATATTCCAATATAATTCATCATAGAATAATCAAATAATCACAATAGAGGGAATTAAATAATTTAAAT
The DNA here is from genome assembly GCA_030765085.1 of Allium cepa. Classification (NCBI taxonomy): domain Eukaryota; kingdom Viridiplantae; phylum Streptophyta; class Magnoliopsida; order Asparagales; family Amaryllidaceae; genus Allium; species Allium cepa. Next base: position 365,515,041 of record CM060929.1, on the reverse strand, counting down.
AAATGTTGAGTGATCCAGTTGGATCCCTCCAACCTGCTTCCCTACACTGCAGACGTTAGCACAACATAAATATCTCTGCTATATAATGCGGGAAATCAATCATTCCAAAATGCAATATATACTCTAGTATAGACTATAATATAGCACATCAAATCAATTCAACCATTCAAACAATTATTTAAATTTAATCATTTAAATTTAAATTAAACTAGATGAGTGAGATTAACTCACCTTGAATTTATTTTGCAACCTGATCCAATCCGGCTTGTATCCATTATCTATGACCTTGTATAAACATTTTATAGTTTATTAACACTTGAATAGTTTAGACAAGTCAATTAAACTAATTAAATCTTTATACAACTAGTTAAGTGAAAATATGAATATATATATTCTTCTTTCGTTTGAAATCTCTTTTATTTGCCAAAATCTTCTATATATATTAATATTATCTATTTACTGTCAATCTATTTAAACAGAAATCTTAACCTTTAAAAAATAAATTTTCTATTAAGCTGTACTGTCTCAATATCAATTATTTAAACTAAAATAAAATCAAAATACCTTACTGTAAATTCTTGTATTTTTTTCACTTTCTGTATACATATATATTTAGATGGAAAAGTCTACATATATACATACCTATATAAATTAAATAAAAGAAAATAACCTAGCTTTACCTCGTTGCTAGATCCCAAATCGACCGCCATCTCATCACTGCATCTCCACCGCATCACCAAAAATTGCGACCCATTCCACACTGCAAGCGGCCGCCTCAACCTTGCCCTCAATCTCCTAAGCATCGCGGCCATCCCCACTTCACGACGTCGCTGTCTCGATCTAGGGTTATCGAGCAACACGAAAGTCCTAGCCTCGCGACAATTCTAAAACACCCGCAACCCTAATCGCATCCACCTCAACTCGCTACCAATCGCGACCACAAATCGCACTCGAGAATTCAACATCCCTCCTCGCGAACGCCTTCGCGACTCCTCCCCTAGCACGCGCTCTCAACCCGGAGTCGAGATGTTTGTCGGACTAGGGTTCAGATGACCTCGCGAATTGCTAAAATCAAATGGCGACATTGATGAGCTCAAGCCCTAAACCAGTAGACAGAGGAATGAAGCCGCCATTTAAGTTCGCGAACGAAAAGTTTAAAGTCAGGGAAAAAACGAGAAGGCTTTGATTTTATGTTACGTTTAGAACGGGCTTCTGCAAAATAAACAAGATCGAGGATAATAAAAGAAAAAGAAAAGTGTGTTGGAGAAGCAATGGTCAATAATGGTCGGCTACAGTGCTTTGAGGTGAAAGAAAACGATGATGTGAAATTATTTCGACTGAAGGCTGACTGGATAAACAATGTATTAATTTAATTTCAAATTCCAATTTAAATCAACTATTATCAATGAAATTTTCAGCGCGTTTATATATCGTACGCTCACACCACATTTCCGATCAATACGAAATTTTAAATCCGATAATAATTCAATATTACGGACCCAATGGAACTGTTTTCGTCTAATTTCGAGACTATGCCTCGGAAGGCTATTTTTAAATTCAATTTAAACGATATAAATTTCAAAACTGAACAAATCACTGTTAAATTTAATTTTACAACTTCTATTATCCTCAGTACTGTTAATATCAAATTTTCAAGCCTTCAAATTATTTTTAATAGGCTTAAAACTCCAGATTTAACAATTTACCCAACTTCACTTATTTAATTTAATAATTCAATTATCAAATAAATTGTGATATTCGTAATTCAAGTAAAAATTACTCTATTGAATATTTAAAATCAATTAAATATTCCGATTTTACATGCTCGAAAATTTCGGGTCGTCACAAAAAGCATACCTCCCATCACATCCTTTCCTTTATCCTCTATTGTTGGTCTTGAGGCAGACAGTTCCAAAGCAAATACTTTTCCTTTCTCAACCTTACCTAGCACTCTGCACTGATTCGTGTAATGCCTAATGGTCATGGTTGAAGCATTTGATAATGACCTTCTATCCATCCTTGGAGTAACACTCATTGGCAAAGTGCCCTTTCTTGTCACACTTGTAGCAAACAACGTTAGATTTTATTTTCTTGGTAGCTCCACTTTTCTTAGCCCCCTTTTTGTAAAAGAACTTCCTTTTCTGATACGGACTACCTTGAGTCTCCACCAGCTTATTATTACCAAATAGAAAAAGCATCTCTTCATTCCTCAATGCTATCTACACAACTACATCATAAAGGTCTCTAAGGTGCGATAATGTTGCTTTAGCAAGCTTTAGTTTCAATCCTCTAATGAAATTCTCAGTCCTCTTGATTACCGTATCTACGATGGCATATCCATGACTGGACAACTCCCTAAATCTGGTCGCATACTAAAGCACTGACATATCACCTTATTCCAACTAAGCAAACTTTCTAAGCATAGTTGACTTAGCTATTTTAGACATGAATCTCTCTTCGATTCATCTTCTGAACTATGCCTAATTCAAGATCTCCACTGGCACCCTAATACTTACACTATTCCATTAGTACAATGTAGCTCCTTGTAATTGCCTGGATGCCAATCTCCACTTGTGCTCATCGTTTAGGCCTAAATCGGCACAATTTTTTTCATAATGCAATAGCCGATTCTCATCTTCAACCACATCCTTCGTTCCAAATAATGGCTTTCTGCCGAGACTTGCATAATCCCGACTCAGCGTACCATAATTGTTGACAGCCGAAACTTCAGGATTTGCTCCTCCAACATTACCACCAACTAATTTAGCTGCAACTTCAGCTTGCATCATGTTGACAAAGAATTGGTACATACCTTCCATATCTACTGGCGGTGTTCCAGCACCCACATTACCAGTAGTTTTCCGACTCAGATTCCTCCTAATGTTGGGCTTGACATTTCCTTTATTGTAGTGCTTCCTCCATCAAGATTCACCATTTTATTTTCTGCATCTATATCTCTTTCCTTAAATATTCATTTGAACCTTAGTAAGACGCAGAAGAATGGTCTAAGAGAGAGGAAGAATAGAAACAATATATATACTTATATATAGCAAATACAAGTACCTAACTATAGCGTTATCCCATACTTCAATCTCATTCTCCGAATCATTTTTATTATGTTATCACAACTCATTTAAAGTTAAAAATCCTTTTGGCCACATATAACACTTTGCTCTGATACCAAGTTGTAACATCTCTTATTCTAAGGTCCGAAAATAAACACTTTTGATGTTACAGTTGTCGATAGTATTATCCTCCAGTGACAAAATGAGATCATTTAATAGTATCGTTAACATCAAAAGCATAGGAATATAAAATTATTTAAAACATGTTTCATTATTAATTTGCATATTTATTACATAATCCCATAGCATTGCCAAGGTTCAGATAAAATATAATTATTACAAAATACACCAAGAGCGACATATGAAGAGCCCCCTTGATTTATCAGAGTTTACTACTAGATGAATATAATTTCTGCCATCACATGCATTTAAACAAGATGATAACAACACAACAAACATAAATAGACTTTATATAGTTAGGTCTTCCTCATGCACATCTTCAGAAGCTCTATTCGACAAGCCTAAAACGTGGAAATCTCACTCTTGAACTACTCAAATGAGCATCCGAGAGTTAAAGGCGAAAATCAAAAACTTCAGATCAAACAAAAAGTCTGGTGTGAATGATAATATGCCATCTTGGTAATAGATATCTATTGAGACCACACCGCTAAGCGGAATGGGTTTTACCCTCACTAGTATCTTATGAAATCATGTCAATCACAATCAAGATCTTGAATTCACACAGGTTAAACAAGCATAAACAATTATATGCATGCATGCTACTTGGATAAACCTGACTAACCTATCTAAATTAATCGACTGCTTGTCTCTGCTTCATAGTTTTTCCAGGGTCAATACAAACCTATATGGCTGACTCGGGCTTGCCAAATATACCAAAATTATCCAACTTATAGTTAGAAGGAAACTGGACGGCCTGTCCAACACAATCATCTTATTGTTATACTGGATATCCGTATATCTCATAGTTTGCTAGGCTCACTATGAACCTGACGATTTTGCAGGCCAACTAATAACCTATCTAAATTATATATTCCTTTATGTGTGTAAACCTACTTTTAGTTTTACCTTTAACCAAGACATATGCATTGGAATTATGGATCAATATCAGATATGTGCTAACAGTTGAAGCATAGAGTTCTGCCCTACACCAGTCCTATTATATGGTTTTCTAATCTCTATTCGTTGAGTCAAAATATCCTATCACTATTTACCTAATGGTGATAAATTTCATATAAATACATGGACTAATACCATCTTTATTTCCATGCAGACTTAATTCTTTATAAATGATTTAACCTTTAAAATCATACTTATATCAAGGAAAATATAACCCTTCACTTTATCAAAATATATGCTTCTTTAAAGAAAACTTATAATTTAACAACACGTGACATCATATGGTCGCAATAGGTTGCCACATTCTTTCCTCTTTAAGTCAAATAAAATATTCTAATTTTGTAAAGCATAAGGCCATAGGGCCGAAATCATCTACATCGTATACTATTATATCTGTTTGTATAAAGTATAGATCTTAAGTTTAAAATGTGTATGTCAACATTAATGACTTTTGACATCGATACCTTAAAGCAGTTGATATTGATTTTATAAAATTGCACTATTATGCCGCTATACAAAGAATACCAAAATCATTTACCTATAGCATTATTGCCATAAGAAAATCACCCGCATTTATATATCTTATACCATTAATGTCGAAAGTAAAATATATGGCAGTGCTGCCTTAAAGTAATAATATCGAAGTTAAGTTACGTGGTGTCATTGCCATAATACTTTTATCTCGATAATAATACTAGCTGCATTAGTGCCATGATATAGTTAAAGCTGAAATAAAATATACAGCATCATTGCCACGATATACTAATGTCGGCATAAATAGTTGCAGCATTGGTAAGTAGCAAAGGTAAAAGGCAAAGGTAAATAGCATCAATGCCACCTATCCTTAATATCGGAAGTATGTAGTTGTAGGGTCGATAGCCCATGCTTTAGGTTTATGTTAACATTGATAATTCACGAGATTACTCATGTTACTGTTAGTTCAATGTTGAGAATCCCTATAAATGCGCTTTAACTTGATTGGAATCATTCCATACCAACATAGTTGATATCATGTGCTTCCTTCATGGTTGAAGACATCAATGATAGCTGCGACATGGATGGACTTTAGCATTATTTACTGACGTCCTGACAAACTTGCAATTAACAAAAAAACCGTTCATTTCCCATTTAAAGTAATTTCTTTTCACCCATTCTTAATTCATGTTCAATTTCTATTGGTTAAGACTACATTTATCAATTTCTTTTCCAGAAAACTGCTGCAAACCAGATTTATCATTCTTAAAGTATTTTGCAAACCCTTATATAATTATTTTAATATAATTATTAAGCCTTTCTAGCTTAATAAATGCATATAAAATCACAAACACTTGGAAAAATCCTCAAAAATCACTAAAAAACAAAATTAATATATTTTTTGACATATAAAAATTTCAAGACCAAAAGTATTATTTAATTATTTTTTATAATCAAAACCTGAAATTAATCGTTTTCCTCACTTAGGAAATTCATAAAATATTCATACTTGTTTAGAAAATTATGAAATTAAAAACCCACTTCTAAAATAATGTTATAAACATCGTATCCAAATTTCAAGCCATTTAGATATTATAAACTAAGTTTTCACACTTAAAACTTATTATTTAATCCCATAATAAATCCAATAATTAGCCATTCAAGCGTATAATCAACTAATCAATCATAATAGGGCGTAACAACAACATATATTCCACGTTTAATTATAAAACCGAAATAAACATACAATTGCGAGATGGATAAATGTTATTCAACTTAGTTTGATAAATTGTGAGACTTAAGTGTTAATTTGATCTCCCCAAGCTTTATCCTTTGATTTTCTAGCCTTTTCTCTTCTTAGATCTCTAGTAATGGCCGACCTCTTTGGTTTTAGTTTGTAAGAACTGAGTGTGAGTGAGGAACTGAAAATGGAAGTGTTTATATATATGAAATAAGATCATTTCCTATTTTGCCTCTTACATTATTCCTCCTCTTATTTAATTTATAGTCAACCTTATTAACTCATTAATTAAGACATGACCTATTTAATTGTCAAATCTCATTTAGCTTATCTCAACACATTATTTTATCTAATTAAATATCCTAAATAATGTTACTCAAATTTTTGGGCGTTATAAAAACAGTGAGTAAAATAATCCTCCTACACATCACAAACTCATCAATTTGGTCCATCGTATCCTTCTACCGGTTTTTTCAATGTCCATCTCCTAAACCAATAATAAACTCTTATGCCACAATAGAACTATGAATATTCACTGTATTCGAACATAAACTACACTTAACCTTACCCTTCCTACGTTCCTCCTAGCTTCCCTCATCATCAACAAATTTACCACCATTTTGTAGCCTCTCAACCATATCTCCATCACCATCTCATTGGCATGTACAAAGATCATTTATCGTATTTGTCATTGATGATGCAAAGTGGCCAATAACAACATCATCATTTTAGTGAGCAACAGTTAAAGACTCACGACTGAGATGCAATGCAGAATCTTTCATGGTAGATGTCGTCCCCCCGTAACACACCACCGATGTTGATGTTGGTAGCGGTTCTAAAGAAGAAGAAGAAGAAGAAAAGGAAGAGCAATATGTAGAGGCAGAAAATACCGAAGGAGGAAATAATAAATTTGTTGAGGAGACGTATGCACCTCAAAGCCTAGAATTCAACAAAAAGGAAAGGAAGTGGAAATCATTCAGCGGTATGTTAGGCGGTCTTCATAGCGGATCAAATTTAGTTGGATTTGACATTGGAATAAAAGACATTGAAGTTGAAACTATCGAATATGATGCAAGAGCAAATGGTGGCAGAAAGAAGCAAGTTAAGTTTACACCACAATAATATGTTTCACTTGCTAAAGCTCGGATATGAATTTCAAATTATTATATCACGAGCAACAATGTGAAAGGGCAATGTTTTTGGTAAAATGTTGCAAATTGCTATAATACTTTATAGTTGATAAATAAGACTTAGGCTTCTCTAAGAGGAGGTTATCGGGTAATGAACCCTACATGTTAAAACTACTTGGCAATAATGACCAGACTTTATATCATACAATAAAGCGGTGCTGTCCTTTATGACATTGTAAGTTTGGTTCTAGTTTTGTTGTATAGCTTTCAAATTATACCGTTTATTCATGCATGTTTGGTTTTTTCGACAGATAGAAGAAGCATGCAAGGCTTACCATGCGTAGTACGAACATTCGTTCAAGTTTTAAGAAAGCTTCGATCTACTCTCCTCTCTACCTAAATGGAAGAACCGAAACAACTTCATGTTTGAGCAGCAAAATAAGACTGGAAGAATGATCTACTTCGATTATGATACATGGGGTGATCCTAGTTCTCAAAAAAGATCGTCACTATTTGGAAACATCGATGGTTGTCCCCTTGGTAGAAACAAATCAATTCAACTAGAACAACGAAATGCAGATTTTTCGAGATTCTTCGAAACTCAGAAGAAGTTCATTTGTGAAATAAGAGAGAATAAAGAAAAGTTAACATAAAAAAGATGCAATTAGATTTAGAGTTTAGGCATATTATTTGTGAGATCAAGAGTTTAAGCAATAGTCTCGAGCATGGAAGAAAGCTATGATGAGAGAGAAGAACTTGATTAGACTTATCACTTGCGATTTTAGCAAGCATGCTCCTTTATTATAAGAACTAGTAGCTGAACAACTCGAGTTTTATAGGAGAGAGGGAGAGGAAGTGCCACGTCTAATATTGGTTATGTATTTATGTTTGTAGTTGTTCTTGTTTGTGTTTATTTAGTGGAAGTGGAAGTGGAAGTTATAGTTGTGTTTTGTTGTTTTGTGACTATTGTATTATTATGTATTTGTGTGGTTAATGTGTTTAGACTGAGTTATAATCTTCATTTATGATTTTTATTTCTAACTAAGTAGAAATGTTTGACAAAAAATTTTGAATTAGCAAGAAGTAAATATTTGGTAAAGCTCTTAGTTCAATTCACAAATAATTTTGTACAACAACATAAGAAATAAGTTCACAAATAACATTACAAATACCTCACCATACATTCTTCATAACCAAGTATACAAAACAACTTTTGAGGATTTATAAAACAAATTTAGTAAACAATTTAAGCAAACTACTTCACAATAACTTCAACAAATGACTTTAATAAACATCTTATGAAACAAGCTCACAAACTACTTATATATTTATGACTAAGTGGTCCTAAAATTCCTTCCTCTGTGCACCGATAAGTGGTCAACCAATTGTTCATGTAGTTCAAAATGTGCAACTTGATCTTCAATGTGCTTCACGTTTGAAACATATTCATCCATCAAGTTAATTTTTCTCTAGGGTCTAGTATTTGATCCCTTAAACATATTTGGATAATTAATTTTTTGCTTTTTGTACCTACCTCTTTCAAATTCCACAATCATGTTATAAATGATGATACACGTATACATAATCTCAAAAAGAACTCTTGCATTATGAAATCTGGTAGGGTTTCATAAAATCTAAAACCTTGCTTGCAAAATACCAAATGTACGTTCGATGTCCTTTCTATACCTTGCCAATTTATCACTGAAATACTACTCCTTATCATGGGTTAGGACCCTATACTAGTGCATTAACGTTCTCCACTTCGGGTATCTGCCGTCTACAAGATTGTATCTCATCTGATGCATGACATTACTATTTTACCCTGCAAAATATTTCTTTTTCAATTTTACTACGTTAATGTTTATTTTACAGATAACTCAGATGCGGGATACAAATTGGAATACAACCGAAGAACAAATATGAGTGAACGAGTGATATGTAGTGAGGAAATTTATGTAAATTGAAATTTGAGATGTAATATGTAATTAACAAATGTATATATAGTGAGAGGTCAATTTTTGTACTATTCAAAAATTGTAATAAAATACTATTTTGAATAAAATATTTGTTTGAATTCAAATTATGTTTTATTTATTTTATTCAACAAATATTTATTTAATTATGAAAAATAAAATAGTATAATAACAAATACATTTATATATATATATATATATATATATATTATCATCAAACAAAAATCATATACTAGCATATTCAACAATCTCTCCCTTTTGATGATAACAAACATGTATTTAAGATTTTGAATTTATTAAATGTATTTGATCATTCAATTTGCTTCCCTTATTTGAATGCTCCCTCTCTACAAAAAAGCTCCCCTTCGTATATGCATGAAATAGATAAAAATATGCAAATGAACCTAGATGCAGATAGAAAATACAAAATAAGATATTTAACCTTTGTTTGCCAAAATCTTAACTTTTCTCTCCCCCTTTTGTTATCAGCAAAAAAGTAATAGTGTTAGCAAAATAGAGATAAAGTGATAGACATTAATACAATATTAATACCCATTCAAGTATAAATATTAAATTTCAATAAAAAATCAAACAAAAATCATAAATACTCTGTTAGGTGCATATTCCACTTTAGAATGATAGGAATGATGTAAATCCATATAGTTATGTCTATTTGTGGTATATTTATCTTAGGATTTTGAATATCTACTAACCATGCATGACCATTAGGATTTTTAAATAAGATTAGTAGTATTCCAAATTTAAAAATAATAATTAATTTCAAGCATCTTTTAACTATGCATAACCGCAAAGACTTTTAAATGGGATTAGAATCAGTTTGTCTATTTAATAATTAATTTTGATATGACATGCATAACGGTGAGGACTTTTAAATGAGCGCGAAAGTACATAATTAAAATTTTCAAGTAATTCACCCATGCATAACCGTGAGAACTTTTAAATGAGAGTGAATACTTTGTATGTTTTTATTGCTAAAAGTATAATAAAATGAAAAAATGAATAATTTCCCGTTAAAAATACCACATACACTACACCACAAAAGGCTTTTAACAGCGTTTGACAAACGCTGTAATATGATACAACAGCGTTATTACAAACGCTGTATAACGACATGCTGTCGTATATGGATAACTTACAACAGCTTTTATATAAACGCTGTTGAAACATCTCTGTGACAGCGTTTATTACGAGCTGTCAATAATCTTTTTACAGCGTTTTCATACATGCTGTATTATGTTTCAATAGCGTTTATAATTTAGTTGTCGAAGATGTTCAAATTCTACTTTAACTGTTTACAACAGCGTTTTCTAAACGCTGTTACTGAATCATCAACAATTTCGACAGCATGTTAAAAACGCTGTGATTGAATCATCAACTATTTCGACAGCATGTGATAAACGCTGTTATTGACAGTTTCAAGATAATTACAACACGAATTAAACGCTGTTGTTTCTTCATTGACAGCATTAATCAAACGCTGTCTTCTATTTATATAACAGCTTTCATATTCCACTCTATTTTTGAATATTCCAAAACTATATTTTAAGCATATTCAAGCAACTAGTATATATAACAGGTTCTAATAACTATTAATTGGTTACATAAACTAGTTAAGAGAATATTAATAAACAAAAGACATCCATAAACCAAGTTTCAATAATATCCATAAACAAAAATAACAAAGTAAACCAAGTTGCCACAAATTCTGTTAAACAAAGACACGTTATATGTTAAGTAAAAGTATAATATCAATACAGTAAGTCCACACCAAATGCCAACAACAAAACGTGCATCTAAAAAGTTTCATATACTTGCTACTTGCTACTTGCTACGGAAGAAGAATGTGTCATCGCCATCTTTAATTACCTGCAATGAAGAAATTTGAAATGATCAGTGAGTAAACGCCATCTAAAAATTTGAAGTTTCATATGCTAAAATGCTTAACTGCGCCAAAAAATCACTATATGGATCTAAACATTACACAATGCATGCTCTGTGCACACAAATCTCCTGACAGCAACCATCTTCTCTGTTGCATTATTACTAAATCAACCACTTCAGTTCTGTACATTTCAATTTCCATACATTTTAGTCTGTTGCATTACACTATGCATGCTCCTTCCTCCTCACTATGCATATCACCACTCAAGTTCATCCACTTCCCACTGCCCTGCACAAACTTCATCCAAACACCTCACTGCCCTGCACATACAACCTCTTACTGCCACGACCATTCACTTCCCTAAAAAAAACCTCACTGCAACTTGCCCACTGCCATCACAAAATTGTGCATTACTGCACATCCATACAAACCACCCACCTAATCACCATCACACTAACTTCAACTGCCTCTGTTTCACCATCATACAATCACTGCTTTCACCATTTCACCATATCCCTGTCACAAAACTCTAAGGAACACCTCTGCCCACCATACCTTCACTAGTTCAATCACCATATCCTTGTCACAAAGCATACAACTCCATTTACATACTGCCTATTACATACCCATTGTTCCATCAACCTTAACCATCAACTTCACACATGCTTCAAACCTGATCAACCTCTGCTATTACCAATTCTCACTGCCTTACCTTTATATCACCCATACAAAAACTTTCACCTCTGCACATAAACAACTTGCCATTGCAAACTCGAACATCAGCAACATACATCCTTCCCAGTGCCATAACACTCATCCATATCCAAACCATACCTAAAAATACCAACACATCAACCATAGTTGCATCCCCTCCAAACTGTCATCACTGCCATTCAACTACACCCTTCGACCACCCTTAAACCTAAACAAAACATCTCACTACTGCCATACATTGTCACAAAACTACACTTCAGTGCTGCTCTTCTATCAACCCACCATCAAACTGCTGATAACACTCCTTCATCAACCATCACTTACAAAATACCCTCTGACCACACCATACTTCCCCTACCACCAACATACAACACATCAACCTTTAGCAAACTTCATTTGCCTTCCCTCAACTTCACTATCACCATTTCCAAACTTCCCCCATCAAACTGTCCCACATAACTCCTCCACCAAACATCATAACCAACATACTTCACTGCTGTTACACCATCTCATTTCGATAGCTTCCCCTACAACAAAACTGCACACAGTCATCACCAGCCTACAAACTGGTGCATCACCAAACAACTACACCACTGTCATATAAAACTGAAATCAGTTCACACTTCCATCAAATACAATAAATACCCCAACTTCAACACTTCATTATCACTTCACATCCTCACCTTCCTTTGCCAAGCTCCTCCTCTTGCTACTGCCTATAAAAAAATTCCAGGTTTATCCCAACTCCTTTCAGAGGAAAATAAAAAAAGTTGCGCAAAGTTGATTGTGTGTTTAAGTTGCAGTCAAGTTCATCAAGGTTTGAAACTAACCACTGTAGCGTCCCATTAACTTTACAAGTCCAACACCATTCTCAGCACTTGTAGCTTCAACATGTGCTGCATTGATTGCTCTCTGAGCTTCTTCAACCGCGGTATCAAAACCAAAGGACTTATCAATAACCTATAATTTTTACATGCAATGATCATGTAAGTACTGTATCACTGATTCAGACAAGAAATTTCAAGTTTATTGCATGTTAAGTACCGCAATATCGTTGTCAATAGTCTTAGGGATTCCAACGACTGCAACTTTCAGTCCCCGCCTTCGAATTTCCTACAGATAAGTGAATATTATTTGTCTTCAATTTTTAAATTTCAAAGTGAGAAAATATAACGATAAGCAAGAATGTCTCTGCTAATAAAGCAAATCCTAAGGAGTAAAGAGTCTAAAGACTTTTTTACAATATAAAAAAGGTCCAAATTTTGAACTTACATCTTAGAGTTTTCTGTTATTACAGTTGGATACAGTGCGTTTGGTTATTAAAACTGAAACTTTATGCAACTGTTTTCATTGTTCAAAACAATCTTGTTTTGTCCATTTCTTCCATAACTCTATACTGTAGAACGGTATTATTACATTCTCATGTGCATTTGTGCACATGTACAAATACAAATGAAACTGATTTGTTTCAAATACCTCATAAATGATAGAAGCACCCTTCTGAGTACCATCACCTCCAATAATGTAGACCTGAGACAAGAAAATTATCAATACTTTCACCTAAATGTACTACGTATCATTCATATGCATGAAAAATCATTAATTGATCTAAATGTTCCTTGCATAGCATACGGGGAAAAACAGAACAAAAGATACCTGATTGATCCCACGATCTTGAATGCTATCGACTATTTTAGAAGTATCATGTCCACCTCTCGATGTACTTAGAATAGTACCACCTCTTTTGTGAATATCATTTACGCTTTTGGGTGTTAATGGAATTGTGTTGCGAGAATAGAAACCTTTGTATCCACCCTATAATTTCAACTATTCACATTAATTTCAGTGATTATCAAACTATAAAAAATGATATAAAATCAATATAACTCACCTCAATGCCAAATACTTTGGTAACACCGTACATATGTAATAAACCACATACGATTTCCCTAATCACGGTGTTAAGCCCAGGGCATAAACCTCCGCAAGTTACAATGCATGCATGTACCTCATCTGATTCAAAATATACCTGGAATTTTTTCACACCAATATCATTTAATCTAATCAAAGCATAGTTGTTATAATCATAACAAAGAATAATTTGACCAAGCTCGAAATTCAACTGAGGAACATATCATCTTACTTGTAATTCTAGGACAAAAAACACACACACACACACACACTAATGAACAAAATTTTAACAGTGTCACGGAAAATGCTCAAGTTCTACATATTTACTATCACAACTACTTGGACAAGAAAATGCACTTCTTTAGATTTACATTTGATGCACAGGAGGTTCAGCTTTAAAAATAATTCTAAAACATAAATTTGACTACTTCAAATGGATATGTGCATTACGCAGAACCAGTTCAAAATACTACTGTGTACAATATTAAAATATAAAACCAACAGATAGTAAAATATAGGAACCAAATGTTGAGTGTCTTTACCAAGCTTAGCATGAAAAAGAGGAGTTTGCATCATGACTTAAAACAATATCTTTAGCAGTGAAAAGAGGGATAAATAACCTTAACACTGAATAGAAGAAAACATCGTTAGTACCATGATGCCAGAAACATTAAATGGCAGCCTTTCATAGGAAAAATAAAATATAAATAGAAGAGCTATCTCTTTAACTCCTATGTTAATTAAGACTGATTAACACACAAAAAACAATTATTGGAAAAGGGTTGCCGAAGGATAGCTCATATGGCAAAACAAAGAAATGAAATTAAATATTTGAGGCTCAAACCTTTACAGGGATAATTCATCTTGCTAATAATAGAATGCGATGATAAAAAATACACCTCCTAAGAACGCAGGGGACTAGCCGGATTACCTAGATTTTCAAAAGAATAATAGGCAGAATGTATTGTATTGTACCTTCTTTATATATGCATGGTTAGAGCTACCTGTCTCTTCCTCCATAGGCTGATCAATAGTTCAATCTAATGCCAATATGCTACCATCTAAACTCTCTCCATCTTTTGACATAGTATCCATTGCAAACAAATACAAGACCAGGGCACTGATATACTTTTCTTTTAACCTGTAAATGCAAAATTACCAAATACAGGTTTTATTTTTTTTCAATTAATGTATGAAACTATTCCACATTGCATATCTTCATTTATTGGGTTGCCCGAATGATTAAATGAATTAAAAGCAACACAAATTCTCGTTAACTAAGCATATCTTCGTATATGTAATATTTTATTTATGTACAAAAATAAAAAGAAACTCAGACGCCCCCAAATGTCAAATTTCTGCTCATGTGCATAACACCGAAATCCAATTCCAGCTGGATTAAAATTCACCAGAAAAATAAAAAAGAAACCTAAAATCATTGGTTATTGAAAAATTAGGATAAACCTTAATAAAAACACTACATTTTCAATACTAAATTTTACTTAAAAACAAATTTTGCTTCTACACAAGATTATAAGTAACAGAATCAAACAATATGGGTAAGATTTATTATCAAAAATAATGTTATTTCGTTTACTTTGGTTGGAATATCATATAAAAGACATTGCTTGTTTATATTGGGATAAAAGAAGTAAAGTTTTTCTAGTAGCGAAAGCTTTGGGAAAAAACAACGCTAGTGCTTATTCAACCGGGAATTGGATTAGGATAGTATTAAAAAAAGAAAAGTACACTATTGGTATAATCAGTATGGTAATGTCAGAAACTCACCAATGACAATCTCTGTTCACAGTACAACTTGTGGCATGACTAATACATTATTCTTATTAGAGAAAAGAACTATACGAAAGAATTGCAACTTCAATAGTACTACATACATGTAACTTGAAGTTTGCACGAAGGAAGAAAGTCGTGCCTCCCCTTTGACTAAGCATATGGAAAATATGTAATTGTTAAAATACCCATTTAAAAAGTTACAAACTCTGTTTTCTTCGTTTTTCCACTATATAGTTGTTACTTGCAAATGCCAATTTCCGGCTTATGATGTTGATTTGGAATGGAGTTAAATTACTAGTGTGTTCTTTCTTCGGTTATATATAGATCCTTATATTTAGTTAGATTTCAATGAGTTGGGACTAGAAAGTTTAACAAAGATTTTTTATTATATTCCAGAGATGTAGGATATATCATGATAAAATTGAGCTATAAAGTAAAATTAAGTACATGGTCAATATGATCATCCTTACTCTTGGTAAGTCTTTGAATCACAAGTGACTTATAGGAGACTTCTTTGCCTTAGTTTTCCACATTTTCTATACCCTTCCATTTTATCTTTGTTTTTGCATCTGAAAATGTTGACCACTTTAACCTGTTAAGAAAGTAGGTTGGGTCAAGTATCAGCTTTCACCAGGAGTAGAAAACGATGATAAATGAATTTATTTCAAGTGAAATCAATCTAACCATTGTGCTTCTTTCATTATTAAATCTGTATTAGAAAGAGCAGCTGATCCATTAGTGCTAGTTATAACACACCTAACATGTCTTTATGATGCAATCAAACACTGACTGAAAGCTAGTGTCTTGTCATGTTTGTCCTTCTACAACTCTCTGGTTGATCACTTTGCAACATCCCAATCTGCTATTTAATCTTAGAAGCTGCAACACTGAATCACTGCAGGCTCGCAATACTTGCCGTATTAAGAATTAGATGCCCCCTGTAAAACACCTTGTATTAGCTATAGATTTGCAAGTAGTTCGTACCAATGGAGCATCCCTTTAACACAGACCATTCCTCAGTGTTTGATTGCATCCCACCTTCTAGCTATTATGCAGGCTGCAATTTGATTCATATTACTTTAGATTTCCATCAGCCACATTGCAAGCTATTGTCCTTCTCTCTTCAACCAAACACCCAGCCTGTCTCTAAAGTTTTTAGTAGTTACTCCCTAATTTATATAATACATGCTCTTGTTTTAATGCTTGTATTAATAACTTTTGTGGATCATCTTTTTTATGATTTTTTTGCTATACTAATAGGGATGAAATATACTGGACATCAGACTGCAACATGACACTTACTTCATATTCTTTCATCTTGCCAATAATCTTGACCCTTTCCTAGAATAATGGATAAGTAATAAGGAAAATACATTAGAACCATAAAAATAAGTAACACAAATGCAATCAACAAAATTACATAATGCTAGAGGCTAACAAAATGGTTGCATTACTTTATCACCACTGGCAAAAGGTCGTAACTTTAGGATAAATTTAAAAAAACATCAGTACCCTGTATAATCTATTTTCAAGGTAACCAGTATATATCTAAGTACAAATAAACCAAAGACAATTTACTGCTACTATTCACTAATGAAGAATTTCGCATATAGGCCCAAATTAATATTTACAATTACAAGGCTACAAAGCAAAGGCATCTAGAAAGCATTGAATCAACAGCCTGCTACTATTCATAAGAAGTAATTTTTTGCACTTAGGCTTGCATAAATGTGTTCAATTGCAAGGTAATGGCTATGCGCATATCACAGCAATGGCGAACGAAACAAAGACAAGGCAACTGACTTTGGGCGTGACTCAATTCATGGCAACATGACAAACTATAAATCAACTTCAATAGGGACATGTAACCCTTATCATGTAAGGAAACAAGACTGAAAGTATAAAGGTGGAAACTAATTCAAAAGTACAGGGACAGAGACGCACAAAAATTTAGTCAAAAACAATGAAACAAACGAAGGCCTGAATTAATTAAGCCTGACATACAATCAAAACAAATTAAAACAACTAGCAGAGGACACGCATAACAAAGCAGGGTAAGGATGTATGAATCAAGATACAAACGCATGACAGAACCAAATTTTAAGACTACGGACAACGCATTGAGACAGTAAAAGATGAAAGTGAGGCTTAAGCCAACGATTTTATTCAACACAGAGGAAAGTAAAACAAGGCATGAAAGCAATAGGACAATAGAGCATTACCCCAAAAAAAATTCACGCAGTAGGTTTTATTTAATTTTAAAGACAGATGGATTTCAGTACGTAGCCACCAATTACTTCAACAAACACTAATTTTTTTCAAAGAACTGCAGTTGGAATCAAGAATATAACAACGCATTTAAATATTCAAAGATAGGTTTTGTGAGGATTAACTCACCTTAATCTTCTTAATTCAGAACTTTGGTCAACGATAGAAAAACCTTTCAATTCAGCATTCCTAGTCATTACTGGAAAAAAAACATAAACATCCACTTTAGGAAAAATGGAGAACAAAAAATCTAAAGATAGAAAGAGATTTCCCAAATTCGTAGATGGAGGAGAGAATTGAAAATTTTATTGCCAGCTTCATTCATTGCTTGTTCGCTTTATGGAAGGAGAAGGGGAGATTAACAAGGGTTTGTTGGTTTTTTAGAAACTGGAAAAGAAGAGTAAAGAAGGGAGAGATGGAGAACATGACGGGAAATTAAAAAGTTAGCGGTCAAACAAAAAAATTCAGAACAAAAAAGGAGGGAAATAAATGACAGCGTTTCCTATTTACTTTGATATTAGAGTTACTGTTAAAAACAGCTTTTTTGGTTTAAACGCTGAGATTGAATGCTGTGTATAGTAAGTTTTCTTGTAGTGATATTGACATACTATATTGGATTTTGATGAGTGATGGTCGTTAGAAATATGATAGCAATAGAGATGGTCATGAAATTTTTACCAAACAAGAGTTATTATAATTCTTGTTTAAATTTTTAAGGAAATTTACTAAACACACTTTCTAAGTTATAATATTTGATTAATATTAACACTCGTCACTTTTTCAATCACTATTTATCTTTTCGATAATCAGTAGGGAGTCAGATTAGTTAATGTAGTCATTTAAGATCAAATCCAAAAAGAATTATAAAATCAAATTTTCCAAATGACTAATCTGAAACAAGGTCAATAAAAACTATTTTCTGGAAGTGGTTTTATTAGAAATATGTCTACTATTGAAAATTAGTTAAAATGAAAAATATACAGATATTTTATTTGAAAAATGTGATTCAACTACAGAATGTCTCAACATAAATCACGTTCCACTAGTGATTTTTTCTATCAACTAGATACCAGTGTATTCTGCATCCTAATTTTCCTTTGACTCAAGATCATCATTAGTTGGACGTTATAGACTAGACCGTGAAGTTGCAAAAAGTTACCTTAAAATCATTTTTAACAGCTTTTAAATGAAATTCTCTTGAATTTGAATTAAAATCGTGCAAATTTACAAATAGTGAACATAGTGTCAGATCCAAAAGCAGTAATATAAACAAATATGTCCACATGTATCTTGAGTAATCATCAACTAACCCAAGACACCATCTTTTATCACCTAAACTTTCAATAGTGTTAATCCAAGAAAATCTTAATGAAATAGTTCAAAAATTATTGGTCAGCATTTTTATACTCAAAATCAACATTTATTTCATTATCACATAACTGGTTGATTTAAAGTAGATTACGGTGCAGATTTTCATATATGATCAATAGTTAAAGATATATATATCTTTACCTATTTTACATTCACGATAATTTTTCATTGTTACTCATTATGATTCTGCCACCTTTGTACTAGCCAAAGGAACTTTGATTTTTTTCCCGTTGTGTGCTTGGAACAGCTAGAATCCAGGTACCACTATTGTTGTTCCTTAGCCTGCCACCACACCTACACGAGAAAAGATTTTTGTGACCTATTTTTTTTTATAGGTACATGGTTGTTAGTGGCAAAAAAATTTGAAAAATATGTTTGAGTAGACCCAAGACAATTTATATTTGTTCCTTTTGGCACCCAGATTTGTTTGAATTTAAAGGATTTTATATTCGTGCCTTTTGGAACCCAAATTGGTATGGTTTTCACGTGTTTGGGTCTATACCAGCAAATATTATGATTGCGTCCAGTTTTTCCACTAATCGTGCACTTTGAATTAACTTGATTAATTTCACTTCTAACACATTTAGATTGATTATACCCTAGTCCTTGTCTAACAGTATTGACAGTTTGTCTCCCTAATTGCATATTTAGCAATCTTTCTCCTTTGGAAATTTTTTCTAAAGTTGTAGACAATTGTTGGACTTATGTCTTGAGAGATTCATTTTCATTCAATAATTGTATGGACTTTTTAATAGAATTTTCTCTCCTTATGTTTTACTTTCTTTCTAAATTAGAATTTCATTTTCAAGTGATTTAATTTTAATTTTTGATTTTATAATTTCGAATGATGGACAACTATCACACTTAGGGCTTTTATTTCGATAGTTTTTGACTAATTTGTCAATTCGTTTATTTAATTCTATCAAAGTATCTCTTTGTGATTCAATTTCAGCGTATTTCTCCCTAAATCTTTCGAAACAGCCATTTACTTTGTGAAAGTATATAAGTAGTTCTGAGTGAGTAATTTTTGATACCTTGTTTGGCTCGTCATCATCGCTACCAGTTATATCACCTTGAAGACACAAATCTGCTTTTTCACTTTTACTGACAGTGCTTTTATCATCTTCATCAGTTTAATCCCAAGTGGCTGCAAAACTTCTCCTTTTTGTTTCTTTCATTGGTTGAGTCAATTTTGAGGACAATTGAGCTTGATATGACCGGGTTTATTGCATTTATGACATATGATCTCCTGCTCTTCTGAGTTGTCTAGTTACTTTGGCTATTCTGCTTTTTAATTGTTGATTTAGAGTTGGATTTCTGTATTTTTAATACCACTTTTTGAATCTCTTTATTAATAGTGCCAATTTAGCTGCTCCATCATCATCATCATCATCATCACTTTTTATTGTTCCATTGAGAGCTATCGATTTCTTTCAAGTTCACCTCCTTCGCGTTCTTTCTTGAATTTAATTTCTAGCTCATAAGTGGTGAGATTTCCAATAAGTTATTCAATTTTATTTTGTTTCATATCCTTCGATTCTTGAATAGCAGTGACTTTGGCTTCAAAATTTCATGGAAGGACTTCGAGTATTTTTCAGACTATTTCCAACTTTGTGTATGATTTTCCGAGAGCTTTTGATTTGTATACAATATTGGAAAGTCGTCCATACATCTCTTTTACATTTTTGTCCTTGGCCATTGTGAAATTCTCGTATTCGCTACTAAGCATGGCAAGGCGAGATTCTTTGACTTGAGATGTTCCTTCATGAGTCACTTTAAGTGTGTGCCAGACTTACTACATAGTTAGACAGTGTGAGACATGAGTAAATTCAATTTGATTCGATGAACATATAATAGAATTCATAGCTTCAGCATTAGCATTCTGCAATTTATTTTCTAGATATTTCCATTGATCCATTGGTTTATCTATTTCCTGATTATCTATCACTATAGTTGGTGTCCTGTAACCTGTCTCAACAATATTTCAAGCATCAATGGTTTTCAGAAAAATTTTCATTCTATTTTTCCAGTAAGCATATTCACCATTGAACATTGGTGGTCTAACTATGGACCGACCCTCGGGAAAATCATTATTAAAAGAAGCCATTTAAGAAAATTTAAAACAAAAGTTTGTCAAATTTTAAATACAAAAATTGGATTTTATTCCTAGCTCTGATATAATTCGAGGATCGATTTC
The DNA here is from genome assembly GCA_030765085.1 of Allium cepa. Classification (NCBI taxonomy): domain Eukaryota; kingdom Viridiplantae; phylum Streptophyta; class Magnoliopsida; order Asparagales; family Amaryllidaceae; genus Allium; species Allium cepa. The sequence continues at coordinate 365,493,864 of CM060929.1, read as the reverse complement.
ACCCTAGAGAGGGGTGAATTGGGTGATACTAATAATTATAAAAATTAATGCAAAAATATATAAAATAATTGCAGCATAGATAAATAGAAAAATAATAAAAACAGAAGTAGAACAACACAGATTTACCCAGCTTCGGCAAAAGCATGCCTATGTGCTGCCCATAAGGTTTCTACTAGAAATTTAGTAGTTAGACGCTTACATACGTAAACTCGCAGCACTTGCTATCGACTAACCTAACTCTATGCTCAAAACCCTACCCCAACTCAACCGTTGAGTTGTGAATTCTTAAATTACATAACCGTAGTTTGTCCCCTAGTCACACGACTAGAATTACAAACGTTTAAAAGAGAAATACAAAATAAAAAACAACTCTGAAACAAGAAACCCTATTTAAAATTAAAGCTTAAAAACTAGAGGAAACCGACCCAAAAAAAAACCTAGCGAAAAAAATTATCCCTTTTTTTATTAGCGGTCGTACTCCCCTTCGCGTTGCGAATAATGTCTACCTCTTTGGTCGTTCATTCCTCTTTAAACAAATTAGGGCTTTGTGATAACTGAGGCCGCCGCTTGAATATTGATGTTAGAATTGAAGTAAACTTTGCCTCTGGTTCCTTCATCAGTTGACTATGATTTGCTTTGTAGTTTTTCTTTGCCTATGCTTGCGGCTGTACCCAGGATTGAGTTTGAATCAATGAATCTGGTAATTAAATTATGTCGTTTAAATGCTCTGTTGTTTTTCCTTGATTTGAACTTGAATCGAGTTGTTGATTTGGGAATCAAATTAAAACTTGCCTCTGTGAAATTTCTTAAACTCGAATGCCACTCAATGCCTATGATGACTTGGGTTTTTATAGGGATCGATTCCCTTAATCATCGTTCGTATTTATTTTGTTTGAATTCATTACTTGTTATGCTTTGGCCATTGATTTTCAATTGGTTTCTTGTGATTGATCCTGACCTTTTCAATTCGTATATTTTTAAGTTATACTTGCTTGGTCACCACGGCTTGCATTTGCTTTGGATTTGGTTTCGTTCTTTTCTAGTTTGACTTCTGCTACTTTGAATTTTGTGATAATATTTACTTATTCGATTCTACCTTTGTCACCACAGCTTTGATTCATTGGCATTTTGACTTGACTTGTTTATTTTAAAGTCCCCTACGACATTTGAACTACTGCATGCTTCAATATGCATTGTTTTGTAGATTTGAGCCTTATTGTTTTCATTGTTGCATATATGTATGGTGCATCAATATTGCTTACTCCATATGAGGTGCATCAATATTGCTTTCTCCATATGACCATATACCTTGCCATGTTCACTGACCATATGTATATGTTTTGTTATACTAGTGCACTTGATATCTCCACTTGTATAATTGATTGCCTCCATGCCTGGTGATTCTCTTGTCATGTTGTATATGCTTTGTTCAATTTGGTGGTTGTAGTGTCTTGTAATCTAGGCCTGCTTCTTGACTAACTTTGGTTAGTTTTGCATTATGTCTTGAGTTGCTCTCGGTTGCATATAGTTGGGTTCCTTTTGAAGCAGACATGTCAGAGGCTTTTTGCATTAATGCTTATTGTCATGTCTGTATGCATTTGCTGTGCAGTTAAGGTCTGACTGCATTTCATGTATGTAGTCTATTGCTCTTTTAAATTCTGGTCATTTCCATTTGTATACATACATACATTTATGTATCTATATATGTGTGTACTCATTTAGTCATTTATGTATGTATATATGTGTGTATTCATTTAGTCCTTGTTAGAACTGAGCATGTTTGTTCCTTTCTTTTAATTCATGTGCATTGCATCTGAGGTCTGGTATACTCGATGTTGTTGTGGACTTGAAACTGTAGCTTTGGTTTTCTTGATGCCATGCCACTAGCCTGAATACTTGAACTTGTTTTGAATTAAATTGATATTGACCGGTTCTAGTGATTGTCTGCATTTGTTATATTGTGTGCTATCCACTATATATGTGTGCATGTGTGAATATGCATGTATATGTGTATGCTGTTTCATGGGCTTGTTCTTGAGCACTTATTTGCACTATCAACTTTGTTGTATTGATATGATGAGATTGTCTTTTCACTTGTATCTAGTCTTGACCATTTAACTATTGAGGCTTCACTTGTATTCAGTTGCATTCATTAGTTTATTGTATTTTGGAATATGGCTCTGGACTTGAGTCTTGTATATGTGCAATCTGATTCACTGTAGTCTTGTATTCTCTAGTCTTCACTTGAATTCTAATATTGCTTTGACCCCACTGTCGAGTCTATTCTCATGTGTACACATTTATGCACTTGTTAGCATGGTCTGGTTTTGAATTCTTGTTGCAAGAGAACTTGTACTAGACAATTTTGTGATGCTTTTGTAATGCACCTGAGTTGAATCCAACCTCGGCTTGAGTTTGACCTTGTGCTCACTTGTACCTACAGTTTTATCAAGTGTATATCGATGTGCATGGCCTTGTGGTATGTACAATGATGCACTGTGCATGTCATAAGTTGTTTGTGTATGATGAATTCAAAATAAATAATCATAAACAACCCAAATAACCAAGGAAAATGATATTTTCAACATACACATTTTATTTTACCCTGCAAAATATTTCTTTTTCAAATTTACCGCGTTAGTGCCTATTTTGCAGATAACTCGGATGTGGGATACAAATTGGAATACAATCGAAGAAAAAATATGAGCGAACGAGTGATATGTACCGAGCAAAGTTATGTAAATTGAAATTTAAGATGTAATATATAATTAACATATATATATAGTGAGAGATCAAATTTTTATACTATTCAAAAATTATAATAAAATATTTGTTTGAATAAAATATCTGTTTGATTTTAAACCCTGTGTTATTTATTTTATTCAGCAAATATTTATTTAATCTTGAAAAATAAAATAGTACAATAACAAATACATTTAAATGAATATATATATATATATATATATGTTTATTATCATTAAACAAACATCATATACTAGCATATTCAATAATTACCAACTTTATATCCAACATTGGTTGATAATCTATTAGACAGTTCCGAAAACAAGTAAGATTGCTTTAGAACATTGAAATCATTTAATGAATCTGGTATTTGAAAAAATGCATGCCCAATATATAAATCATCTGATGCTACGGCTTCTAAAATCATTGATGGCACCTTTTTATGTCCGGTGAACGTTCCTTTCCAAATGGTCGGACAGGTTTTCCATTCCCAATACATGCAGTCCAAACTAACAGCATAACAGGAAATCACCTAGCTTCTCCTCTAGCTAGCAACCTAGAAACATATCCTAAAACATTCATCCAATTGATCATTAGAAGTTCCATAGCTCAACATTCGTAAAGCATCCACGATTTTGATATGCGGTTAAATTACTATTTCAAGTGCTCTATTTAACCTGTAAGAAAAATTGGGTTATTTTCAAAGAGTTTCAAAATAAATTTTGCTGAAAATATCCAGGCTTTTGTGAAATCGACGATGGATCGACGTAATATCATAGGTTGGGTTGTCAATAAAGAAGTCCTTCATTAGTCTTTCATGTCCATCTTTATAGTCTCTCTTATAATGATGGTCAATTCAATTAAGCATATTATTGCGGTGGTTGATAATAGATCCTTTGGCAAAAAAATAAAAATGTCCTTATGCGAGCTGTTGCATTTCAAACTCGATGGTTTGATTGTCCACCTCTTCTTCCTTATTGAATCTTTGTCTCCTGTTTTATTGTAGTAACAAAGGTAAGGATCTATTTTTGTTTAGAGAAATTTGTAATTTGATTCTTACTTTGCTTATCTTTGTAAAGTTGTGTTCTGAGTAGTTCAAAATCAAAGTATATATAGGTATGGGAGATAACAAGCCATTGTCATTAAGTGGTTACGAATTGCGTAACATAGCTACAGTGTACAATGAATTGTTATGGATTGCACGACATGGCTACAATGTACATTTGGACAAGGCGTTGAATGGTTATAGGTTGCATAACTTGGCTATTGCACCATCCAAAATGTAGGTTAAGAAGGCGAAATTTGGATACTAGAAGTTTGTATGTTAAATTTACTAGTGCATGTCAATGGTACTGGAAAATTTTAGCCAAAGTGGAATAAGAAAATGTGTTTCAAATGTCTAGCTCTTTGCATTTCATGGATCATTAGATAACCTTCGTTGGTCATGTTGCGTATGATCCGCAGGTTGGTTATATTAGATAGTTTTAGTGATTTCTATGTGTCTCTAGGTGTTATATTTGTGCTTTGTATGTTATGCGCTCCCATGTAATTATTTTATGTATTTCTATGAGTTATACTTGTTCCTACGTCACTGTTCTATATGTTATATTTGGTCCACTACATATCTATATAGGTTTTATTTGTTCTATTTATTTTGTGGGTTGTATTTGTTCAATGTATTTTATGGGTTGTACTATGTAATTCTATGGTTGTACTTGTGCTATATTAGACAGATTTATTAGCTTACACATTAACATACTTAAACATACAACGTACTTAAACATACAGCATGGCTTAAACTTACAACGTACTTACATAGGTAAAGATATATTGCCTCACACATCAAAATACGTAAACATACAACATACTTAAACATCCACATACTTAAACATGTAACACAATAGTGAATCTTAGTTATGTTCACCACCACCTTGAAATTTCAATGAGCTTAGCCTGTTGTGAAGTGCTGCTATTTCTTATTCAAGTTCGGTTGCATATTCTACAGCTCGATGAGGGAATGGATCAACAATCCATTCCCATAGCACACAATAGTTTGAAAAGTTAAAGCATCTATAATGGCTTCATCCAATGTCATTTTTGATTCTTACAACAAAATAAATAATTATAACTCCACAAACTCAAAATATCAACAGAGAGTCGAACTCTTGTTCTCTTTTAGTCCATTGATTACGGAGTTCTTGTCTTCCTTGTCTGCTTCTACATTAGATTCTGCGTCGATCTCCAATTGTTCTTCTCTCTTCTCTTAATGAAAGTTCTTGTTCCTCTCTCACATGCTCCCTTATGCCTACCAAAAGATCGATCGAAAACGGAGAACAGTTCGTCTCAGAGATTGGTCATACTTCGTTTCGCTATGGATATCACTGAATTTTGTCCGAGTCCAGATTGAGCTACAATTGATAGGACATGACAAGGAAGATCATAGAAGACGTCATCTCAAATTTCGAGTCAATCCGAGTTCATACGCTCAAGTTATGGTCGATTCAACTTGAAGGGGAAAACACTGGTTTCGAATCCATCATGGTAGGTGTCTTCGAATCCATCATCGAACACCATTCGAACCGATCACCTTCGAATCGATGGACCTCGAACCCATCGGAGTGCCTCGGTTCGACTCCATCAACTTCGAATCCATCGAGTTCGTATCAATGGGCCTCGTATCCATGGAGAGGTTACAAAGCTCGTATCCATCAGGGAAGCGCAAGTTCGTATCCATCAAGCATCGGTCATTCGACTACATCGACAAAGCCTTGTTCGAACCCATCATTGGAGCCTTGTTCGAACCCCTCAATGAACCTTCATTCGAATCCACTGGGTCAACTAGCCGCGATGACGTGTCATCCATCGGTTCGAATGCGCCGAGATACATGGAGTCGAAGCGGTCAACTCGGAGTGAAGACCGGATCGGTTCGAAGTTTGCGCTCCACGTCACCACGAAGGCGCGTGCCCCCATCGGTTCGAAACCATCGCTTCGAAGGGATGGTTTCGAACCACACAGCCGCGCAATGAATCCTATTTCGTATCCATCATATCTCTCAATATACCGATCCAAATGCCATGAAATTTTCACAGAAGCTTGCATACATGTTGAAGAATGTCCACACCAAATTTCACCTCGATTGGGTGAATTTATGATCGATTCGAATGGAGTTCAAATCGATGCCATAGTGGGCGCAAATTTCCTGAGACCGGGCGCGTGGGCCCCCTCACGTGCCAGAGGTGGTCTCCCGAGTTTTCAGCGAAATATCAGCAACCTACACCTATAAATAGAGCCTCAGAGCTAACAGAAAAAGGGCCCTTCGGCTCTCAAGCGCCCAGAATCTGCCAGATCGAGATCTCCATCATCCTACATCGTAATTAGCTGTTGATTTCGAATTTCCAGTTGTAACTTGCTGTTGATCGCTGTAACAAGTTGTAATTATTGAAAGAGAATCAATAAAACATCAAAAAACTTCACAGTGGACGTAGGCAACACGCCGAACCACTATAAATCTCTTGTCTACGCATTTACTTTACTGTTGATTGGAGTTTTTGTTAGATAATATCTGTTTTGAATTTACATTCTTCACTATTATCTCTTCAACGACTCCCGAAGAGTGTTGTGACCAATTTTGGCGCAAACACTTTGGTGCTTTGACTGAGAAAACCCAGATTTTCTCCTGCTCGTTGGATCTGTCATCGATACCGGATTGAATAAATCTAAGAGAGAGATCCAGATCATTAAATCCAACTTCCTTCTCTTCTATTCAGATTTGCATAAAGTCTAGGAAAGGAATTCAACCTTCGAGATGGTTAGCACAAGAACTGCCTCAAATGCTATTAATCAAGAAGAGCAGGATCGACAGAATCCTGCGCCGCCACCTCCATCTAATCAGGATGCTACTGGGCACTCCGAACCGTCAGGTCCGGTTACCCGACAAGAGTTGCAGTTGCTACTCCAAGAGCAGACCCAGAGTCGACAACAACTAGAAGAACAGCTACGCGCTAACGCTGAGCTAATCAATAAGCTAGATCGCCAGAAGCGAAAGAGGTCCAAGAGAGACCACGCTTCTCGCTCCTCCAGCGAGAGTTCTTCATCTTCTGATTACCACAATCGATCACCACGACCCCGACTAGATGGGAGTCGCATGCCAGTCACTGGAAATCAACCGGCACTGACCGTCGGACAACTGAGAGTTCGTCCGTCAGCCAGTTTTCAAACCGGACCCTCCTCCCGAGGAGGTGCCGTTCCTCACCGCACCGCAGAATACTGCACCACTAACGTTGCGGCTAAACCAGGGGTCGACGCCCAAGATCAGTCGGACCTGGACCGTCGTCATAGCGGACGTACTCCTGAACCGTACGTCCCAGAGGACTATGAGCCAAGGAGGCAAGACTTGGACCGTCAACGATATCCAGTTCAAACCCAAAGTATGGAACGTGATCATACTCCGGCGCAAATACCGGATCTTTCAACTATGATACGTCAGATGATTCGTGAGAGCCAGGGATTCACAAATGACAATTGGGGAGTCTCCCGAAGCCACACTCCTTTTACGTACGATATCCTTACTGCTGAACCCCCACGGCGATTCTGAATGCCAACTCTACCCATGTACGAGGGAAACTCCGACCCCAACCAACATATTCTAAAATATGAATGGCCAATGACTGCTGCCAGGGCTGACGATGCAGTGAAATGTCGTAGTTTCCCCATATCCTTGAGGGGCATCGCTACCATGTGGTTCACTCGATTGCCACCTCGATCCATTTCTTCATTCGACCAGTTAGCCACAAAATTCGTTGAGCAGTTCTGCATGCACGTCGCAAGGCCAAAAGATGTCAACACTCTGTCTAGCGTCACTCAAGCTCCTGGAGAGACGCTTAGAAAATAATTAGAGAGATTCCATACTGCATGTGCGGAGATCAGCAATCCAAACGATAACTCCATCCTTATGGCGTTGACTAAGGGGATCGACCCCGATTCTGAGTTTGGCAACTGGTTAGCTGGAAAACCACCCGCATCGTTGGACCGTTTCCATGCCAAAGCGGCTCAATTCCTGAGACGAGAAGATGCGAAACAGTCTAGGAAGCAAACCGATGTCGGGCCAAGTACGGAAGGGATCCAAATTAATGTTGGAATCAAACAGTCCGGTGAGAGCTCCGGAAAAGTTCAGTCGAATGTTAGAAACAAACAAGCTCGGCGAAGAGAGAGCGTGAATCATACCAGGAAACGAGATCAAAATCCTGGCCCGCAGCGCAAGAACCCAATGTTTGACAGTTACACTCCTCTGAATACATCGCTGGAGGACTTGTACTTACAAACCTGTGATACGATTCAATATCAAAAACCTACACCAAGACTGTCGTTAGAGAGACAAATCCAGACGGGAAAGTTTTGCAGGTTCCATGAAAGCTACGGGCACAATAGGAACGAGTGTCGTCACTTACAGGATCTCGTTGAAAAACTGATCAGAGAAAGGAAGCTGGAACAATTTTTGCGGACGCCGCAGCCCAGGGAAGCGGGACCATCAAATCAAAACAATGAACCCAATCGACCGAGACAGGAGGACTCGACTTGTCCCCGTAGAAGATTAGTGATAAACGCCATCAGTGGCGGACCAGCTTACTCAGGAGCCTGGAACGACGAAGACCTTCGTCACTGTCACACATGACAGGCTCATTCAATCTATGAATACTTTGCAATTTCCTTTACATTGTGAAATTTGATTTTGTAATAAGGCACTGACTTTGCCATATTTTCTTATTTCAGCAATAAAATACTATCTCTTCAAGCTAGAGCTGTGATTCACCGAATACAACGTTCAACAATCACGACACACGAAGAGCTAAGTTCCATCAAACAATGGAATTTATTCAAATAGCGAATGACTGTGATACGACCGGCCACTCACTAAGTGAAACCCCAGCCCAGGGGAAAGCCAACACATCAAAGGCTGAACTGGACCAACACACGACAGTCCATTCAATAATTCGTTCCCGGAGCGCGAACAGACTCCAACTTCCTAGAGCGTGAATTGGAGTATAAACATTCAATAATTCGTTCCTGGAGCGCGAACGGACTCCAACTTCCCAGAGCGTGAATTGGAGTATAAACATTCAATAACTCGTTCCCGGAGTGCGAACGGACTCCAACTTCCTAGAGCGTGAATTGAAGTATAAACATTCAATAACTCGTTCCCGGAGTGCGAACGGACTCCAACTTCCCAGAGCGTGAATTGGAGTATAAACATTCAATAACTCGTTCCCGGAGTGCGAACGGACTCCAACTTCCCAGAGCGTGAATTGGAGTATAAACATTCAATAATTCGTTCTTGGAGCGCGAACGGACTCCAACTTCCCAGAGCGTGAATTGGAGTATAAACATTCAATAACTCGTTCCCGTAGCGCAAACGGACTCCAACTTCCCAGAGCATGAATTGGAGTATAAACATTCAATAACTCGTTCCCGAAGCGCGAACGGACGCCAACTTCCCAGAGCGCGAATTGGAGTATAAACATTCAATAACTCGTTCCCGGAGTGCGAACGGACTCCAACTTCCCAGAGCGCGAATTGGAGTATAAACATTCAATAACTCGTTCCCGGAGTGCGAACGGACTCCAACTTCCCAGAGCGTGAATTGGAGTATAAACATTCAGTAACTCGTTCCCTGAGTGCGAATGGACTCCAACTTCCCAAAGCGCGAATTGGAGTATAAACATTCAATAACTCGTTCCCGGAGTGCGAACGGACTCCAACTTCCCAGAGCGTGAATTGGAGTATAAACATTCAGTAACTCGTTCCCTGAGTGCGAACGGACTCCAACTTCCCAGAGCGCGAATTGGAGTATAAACATTCATTAACTCGTTCCCGGAGTACGAACGGACTCCAACTTCCCAGAGCGGGAATTGGAGTATAAACATTCAATAAGTCGTTCCCGGAGCGCGAACGGACTCCAACTTCCCAGAGCGTGAATTGGAGTATAAACATTCAATAACTCGTTCATGGAGCGCGAACGGACTCCAACTTCCCAAAGCGTGAATTGGAGTATAAACATTCAATAGTTCGTTCCCGGAGTGCGAACGGACTCCAACTTACTAGAGCGTGAATTGGAGTATAAACATTCAATAATTCGTTCCCGGAGTGCGAACAGGCTCCAACTTCCCAGAGCATGTATTGGAGTATAAACGTCAAATCTATCATTCCCAAAGTATGAACGGACTTCTAAAAAGCCCAAATAGATGTGACTGACCATCCAGCGGCTAACTCCACATTCCCGAAGCGCGAGTCGGAGTACAAACATCAATTCCAGGTTCCCGGAGTGCGAACCCAAACATACATGTTATCTCCAAGTTCCCAGAATGTGAATTGGAGCACAAATGCCAAGTCAAAGTTCCCGAAGTGCGAACCGAAATATCAACACTAACTCCAAGTTCGCAGAGCATGAATTGGAGTATGAACATCAATTCCAGGTTCCCAGAGCGCGAACCATGTTACAAACATCGATAACTCTCAAATTTCCGGAGTGCAAACCGGATTATCGATCTCAAATTATCCTAAGTCCCCAGAATGTGGACATGTGCTTCAGATGCGCAATAAATGTGATCAACTACCAAAATACAAATGTTGTTCCCCGAAACTGGGGGGCGAAAAAGCTAAGTGTTAGTCACTAGCCAAAGAGATACAATGTCTGAAGTTCAATTATTCATCAATCACGACTTGCGACCAAGATTCTCAGACTTAGCAAATAAAACGAACTCTACTTGACGGTAAAAACACCACAAGTACACCGGACTGAAAACAAAACACTACAAACACTTAAGCACAAAAGAAATGAGAATTGAAACAAAGAAATTGACTTTTATTTCAGCTAACTAGAGACAAGGACTTACATGCAAATAAGTTCTTCCAAAAAAAAAGAATTCCTACTTGCAGGGGCCGACCTTCATTTATACACGACTTATCTACCAAAAATCTGCTTAAACGACCCATCTACTTCTTCTTTTTGGATCTCCTTATCAGCGGTTCGTCTTCGGACTCGCTGGAGACAGAGATCCTTCGTTTGGAGCGCTTCCTCTCCGGTGGCTGCTCTTCGGCGGGGGGCATAATGTCAATGTCCTCCTCAGAGCTCGAATCCACGTGAAGGCTTTCCACCGGAGGGGTAGGAGGGACTGGATCCGTAACGAAAGGTGGGATAGTGCCACCCGATGACACTATCCCTACAGGTGCTGAGCTATGCACTGTCGTACTACCATCAAAACTAACACTTTGCCCCGCAGCCTCTATTTCGGCGTTGATCTCGGCCAGAATTTCCTCGTCAGGAGTCGCTTGGGCCTGGCTGGGGGCATCCGCAGTCTGCATTGAAGAGCTAGAGGTTGGCGGGAGGTCACTAATGATGAACGACAGGTCTGTGGAGAAGCCACCCTGCACACCGAGTAGCTCGCTCACCATTTGTTCATCAAGAGATAATCCGCTCCCCTGCGCCGCCTCAGTTGATACTGCTGTTACGGCAGTAGTCCCAGTGGTGATGGCCTTACCCCCTTTACTTGATTCTTGGGTCGCGGCAATCGGCGAAATTCCAGTCACTGAGCAAAGATAAGAAGAAGTTATTAGTAACCGCTTCAAAACAAACGCTCTAATGAAAACACACTTGAGATATGTTCGAAGTGCCTTCCTCAGTTTGACTCGTTGACGGTTGGACGGCCTCAGAGACGTGCTCCCGAATAGGAGACAACCGCGGCTGTTCTGGGTCATAAGAAGGAATAGATTGTGAACCGACCACAGATACAGGCACTAACGAAGGTGGAGCGGTGATTTCAGTAACAATAGAGTGACGCTCAACACCTGGTCCCTCTCCAACCACCAGAGATCGGCCACCAATCATCTCCTTCTCATGAGAAATAATAGCGTCACGGAGGACCTTTTTCTCATCATCTGTCAGCAGCCGGTTTTCGAGTTCAAATCGGTCGACCGATTCACCCGGACGTGCTTCCTCTTCCTCCTCGACCAATCGACCCCAAGCGTTACGGAGGTGTACCGGGTAATCCTGAAGCCAGGCCAATTTCCGTGTCTCAACACATTGGAATTGTAAGTGATGAGAAAATCTTCAATATCGGCCTCCAGCCTGGCCTCCGCTTGTCGAACTTTCTCCTCAACCTCCATCTCTACCGCCTGGACCTTGGCTACTGCCGCATCCCATTCAGTCCGGAGAATCACGGCTTGTTCACACGCCTCCTGGGCTGTGTTATTCGCATCATCCCTATCCTTGGCGATTCCGGCAAATTTGGACTTAAGCTTGTTCAACTCCTTCAGGGCTGCGTCCCTCTCGGCAGTGACCAGGGTGTTTCGATGGCCCATATCATCTACCGTGGCATAATGCTCACGTTTCATCCTATCCATCGTTGCCTGGGCTTCGTCGGCTTTTTTGATAGCCTCCATCTCAGATTTCCAAGAAGATTCGGCTTCAGTGTTCAGCACCTCAATAATACGACTCTTCTGAGCTAACTCAGCCTACAACCTCTCGATGGTGGCCCCACGCTCAAAAGCCAATGCTGACGCTTTGTCAGCCGCTTTCTACCACACTTTGTACTGAGCGTAAAAATCGTGTACGTAGTCATGTACCAATTGCTCAGCTTCCTCCGGGATTTTCTTTAAATGTGGAGGAAAGATATAGTTGTCGAAGAAGATGTTTGGGAAATCTCTCTTCAGCTGAGCAAGCTTGATTGCTCCTTCCCCTGAAATTTCCACGGGGGGCTGTTCTGTAACGGCAGCAGTCATCGTTTCGCTCCTAGAATGGCGGGACTCATGCCTAGAAGATTGAGGGGCCGACATGTAGTGTGAAGATTCAGAAGGACGGGAGACATGAACAGGAGGTTGAATGGGATCTCTAGGAGGAGGAGGAGTACGCGATCGAGATCGACGCTTATAACCTCTGTCTGTATCATATCTTTCTTGACCAGAATACCCAAAGCGTCCCTGGTCGTAGTCTCTGTCCCCTTCTCGTCTGCGGGAATCATAATATGAAGACTTACGGGCCTGTCGGAGACTCCCTAACATCGAGCCTCGCCTAGACATAGTATCTGCAGAACAAAATAAAATAGAATTAATCACCTTCCAAAACATGTAGTTTATAGTCAAAGGTTATGCAGTGTTGTGAAATATGTATGAATGTGCAACCCCCCAACCCACCGGATGTGTCTGCCACACCTGTGGGAAAAGACTCGCTCAAAACTAAAGTCTCTGAAAGTTCTTCCAATCCGGCATCAGGCTGTAGGGACACATAGTCCGGAATTGGAATATCAGCGAGCTCTTCGTAAAGACTTTCAGTTCTCGGAGGAGACATCTCCGAAATTCTAACTCCGAGAGAGGATCGGGCCGTGACAACCGATTTCCATCTCCCCTTCTTAGTTGACGTGACGACGGCTACCTTGCCTTTTCTCTGCTCCGCGACATCCTGAACTACATCCGTAGGCTCGGTCAGCGGCTCATCAACGGTATGGGTTCTTTCAGAATCAGCCTCCCCGGCTATAATAACTTGGGGTTTCTTGTGCTTGACTCGCTTTTTCGAGACAGTCCTTAATGCCCCGTCAAACTGTATGCTCTGCCCCCGTTTGATCAACCCGTAAGTCTGGAGATTCCTATCCGTCAGAAGCGACTCGATATCCCTATCTTCACTCGAGATTCCCCGAAGTATTCGTACTATTTCCTTAAATTGTTCACCTTCAGGTCGCGGAATCGTCGCTGTTAAAAAAAAAGAGACATAAGTTTCACTTTGACTGCAATTGCCTTAGTAATTATTTGAGAACTCAGCTACACTCACGTCTGAATAACCATCGCCGGGCAAACCCTGGAGGACATCTGACATGGAACCATTCCGTCCTGTAATAACTCAACCTGGTCCAGGATCCAGTAACCACTTGACAATTCCTCACCGCTTCCATAAATGTGAAAGAAGGGTAATCCGCTCGAGTTTAGAAATTAAATAAATATCTGATCTCGGTCGGGATAGGTGGCCTATGAAGGTACTCCATGAAGACGATGAATAAACTGTTCACGGAAGCATATCCGTTCGGGTGTAATTGAGATGGAGCGATCCTCAAAAAAGACAACACTTCCCTAATGTACTCGTTGGACGGAGGAAGCGTCCCAGCCGCGCACGCGTGGCGATTAAATGCTCTGTATCCCTCCGGCGGGTTGTGTGGTCTATCATTCGGCCCCGGCAGTAACACGTCATCCAGTTACAGGCCGTGCCTCAAGAATATTCTCCCCAACATATCTTCAGAAATATTGGACTGGACGGAATCCGATGGATTGGCAATGAACGACGCATTGGGGAATTCGTCCGGGGATGGACCGATGATCTCGGGTTCGATATCCGGAACCTCTAGTCTCGGAGTAACTGTGCTTTGAACCTCCTGCTGTTGCGAACTTGAAGGTTCCATGACTAGCTAACTCATGAGAAACCATCGTTAGACGACAAAGGACCCGTGCGTTCCCCAGTGTAAAGTGTATGAATGTATGTTGTACAGTGCCATGCATTACACGAATAAATATCGCAGAATTAAAGGAAATATGCAAACGACAAAGCTACGAGACCCAGTAGTAATGACCGTCATCACTAAACCGTTTGTATGATGGAATTTGATGTGGATAGAAGTTGTTATGGTTCCATCGACGAGCTTCGAAAGGTGGTCAAGTATGCAGTTCAATTATCAAGTCCAGATATGCAAGGATGAAGCTCGTCGGAATTATGCTTAGAAAATGTCAAACTTTGGTATCCATCATAGAGGGTTCGAACCGATCACAGGGAGCTCATTCGAACCCATCCTAACATCACTTCGAATCGATGCAGAAAGGCGCGCTTCGAATCGATGATCAGGTGTCATATTCGAATCGATCATTGAAGGATGACTTCGAATCGATCCTTGGTTAACTGGTTCGAACCGTTAAGGAAGCCTTCAACTTAACATCGACCATGTTCGAATCAATACCCTCCGTATTTAAAGTCAAGAGCTTCGAACCGATAGCTGATGGATTCGAATCCATCGATTCGAATGGACCCATCAAAGATAGTCAATCGGTGCGAACTGCATCACCCCCATAAGGTCATTCCAGGGATCGATGCGAAGTCCAAAGAAAAATGACGCCGCCATAATCGATTCGAACTCGAGTCCACGAATCGATTTGAAGCTCTCCTAAACCAGATCTGGTTTTACCAATCACCAGAGTGGCCAATCGATGAAGAAAAGGTAGGTTCGAAATTGCTTTGCCGTTTGGATTCGAGGCTAATTACCTAGTTTGAATGATGGACTCGAGGAATTGAAGATTTGAATCTTAATTGATTTGGTGATGTGACACAGTGTTTTCTTCTATGAAACTTCGAAACGAGGCAGAACGCAGTAAAAGCAAGGCAAGAGTAAAAAGGTACAAAGTGAAAAAAGTGAAACCCCACTGCTATTTATATGAAGCCTTGAGAGCAACCGAGACGATTCCCCTTCCGGTAAACTTGACCGGTCGCAACCAGTCAAAGCGTGGATCGGTTCAAAATCTCCATTCGAAACCATTTGCCTAATGCCTTGTGGGTTCGAAGTTAACCTCGTATTTCATCGATACGAAGCGCACAGCAAAACATCAAGTCGCATCGATGCGAAAAAACAGTGGGCACATCAATTCGAAGCCCCTGTTCACAACTCCATCCACAACCTACCGATACGAACGACGATTTCGTATCCATCATTTCCTGTCGATACGAACTACTATTTCGTAACCGTCCTTTCACATCGTTTCGAATGTTAGTTTCGTACCCATCATAGCACAAGTGTACTCCATCCATACGAATGTAGATTTCGAACCCATCAATGCTCCAACACATCGGTTCGAAGTATTACATTCGCGCAACCCAAAGTCGTTTCCTTCGACCTTCTATATCAGTTCAGGAGAGGATCGATACGAAGGGACTTTTCGAAACAACAATCATGTGTTGTCTCAACTTAAATTTCCAAATCAGTTCAGGAGATAATCGATACGAAATTCAATAGCAAACCAAACTGACAACGACTCGTGGACGCACGACGTTAACAAGGGTTAAACTACCCAACGGCTAAGTGCTATCATACAGCAATCAATCATATCAACATAAGGTGACAGCAATACGGAATACGAGTCTCAACATAAAAGAGAGCAATGATTGTTCAGAGAGAAATTGCAGCTATTCAAAGCACGCCATGTTCCCACAAGACGTACTTTAGGGGGCAAAATGTTATCCCGCTTTTTGGCAAAGCCGCGATACCAAAAGATCTATCGAAAACGGAGAACAGTTCGTCTCAGAGATTGGTCATACTTCGTTTCGCTATGGATATCACTGAATTTTGTCCGAGCCCAGATTGAGCTACAACTGATAGGACAGGACAAGGAAGATCATAGAAGACGTCATCTCAAATTTCGAGTCAATCCGAGTTCATACGCTCAAGTTATGATCGATTCAACTTGAAGGGGAAAACACTGGTTTCGAATCCATCATGGTAGGTGTCTTCGAATCCATCATCGAACACCATTCGAACCGATCACCTTCGAATCGATGGACCTCGAACCCATTGGAGTGCCTCGGTTCGACTCCATCAACTTCGAATCCATCGAGTTCGTATCAATGGGCCTCGTATCCATGGAGAGGTTACAAAGCTCGTATCCATCAGGGAAACGCAAGTTCGTATCCATCAAGCATCGGTCATTCGACTCCATCGACAAAGCCTTGTTCGAACCCATCATTGGAGCCTTGTTCGAACCCCTCAATGAACCTTCATTCGAATCCACTAGGTCAACTAGCCGCGGTGACGTGTCATCCATCGGTTCGAATGCACCGAGATACATGGAGTCGAAGCGGTCAACTCGGAGTGAAGACCGGATCGGTTTGAAGTTTGCGCTCCATGTCACCATGAAGGCGCGTGCCCCCATCGGTTTGAAACCATCGGTTCTAAGGGATGGTTTCGAACCACACAGCCGCGCAATGAATCCTATTTCGTATCCATGATATCTCTCAATCTACCGATCCAAATGCCATGAAATTTTCATAGAAGCTTGCATACATGTTGAAGAATGTCCGCACCAAATTTCACTTTGATTGGGTGAATTTATGATCGATTCGAATGGAGTTTGAATCGATGCCAAAGTGGGCCCAAATTTCCTGAGACCGGGCGCGTGGGCCCCCTCACGTGCCAGAGGTGGTCGCCCGAGCTTTCAGCGAAATATCAGCAACCTACACCTATAAATAGAGCCTCAGAGCTAACAGAAAAAGGGCCCTTCGACTCTCAAGCACCCAGACTCTGCCGGATTGAGATCTCCTTCATCCTACATCATAATTAGCTGTTGATTTCGAATTTCCAGTTGTAACTTGTTGTTGATCGCTGTAACAACTTGTAATTATTGAAAGAGAATCAATAAAACATCAAAAAACTTCACAGTAGACGTAGGCAACACGCCGAACCACTAAAAATCGCTTGTCTACGCATTTACTTTACTGTTGATTGGAGTTTTTGTTAGATAATATCTGTTTTGAATTTACATTCTTCACTATTATCTCTTTAACGACTCCCGAAGAGTGTTGTGACCAATTTTGGTACAAACACCTTCATAGTGCCTTTTCTACATTTTCACATACCAATCCATTGGTGGTTGAGGAGAAGGACAATTTGAAGGTTGTTCATTACATAAAGGACCTTTGTATGAGTATAAAGAAGGCAAAGAAATGTAGTTGTAGTCCACCATGATCATATACTACGTAAAATATTGGAAAAAGTGTGTTTGTATATCTCAATGTTAGGAGAATGTCATTTAAAATGACTTGGTGCATAGAAAAATGTAAAAACATATACATAAGAGCAATGTGGCAACAATGGTGATGATATAACAAGTCATTGATAAAAGATGCACAATGTGGCTACAGTAGTGGTAAGACAAGTCACTAAATGATATGTGACAAAATTGATACAATAATATACTCATAAAGCAATACTCACCTTAAACCATGCTGCATAGAACAATGAAAAGAAAATGTAAACAAAAACAATGCGGCTATAGTAGTGATAAAACAGGTCACTGAATGATATCTGACAAAATTTATGTAGTAATATAATCATAAAGAAACACTCGCTTTAAACCATAAACCATGTTGAATAGAAAAATGAAAAGCAAATGTACACAAGAACAATATGGCTGCAGTAGTTAGTAGACAAGTCACTAAATGATATCTAACAAAATTGATATGGTAATGTACTCATAAAGCAATACTCACTATAAACCATGAACTATGTTGCACAGAAAAATGAAAATCAAATGTACACGAGAACAACATGGCTACATTAGTGATAAGATAAGTTACTGAATGGAAAATGAAAAGCATATATACACAACGTGTACGAATATGACAACTGTAACAATACATAAATAATGAGTACACTGAATATGACAGTGATCAGAGTTAGCACATAATCTATGAACATCAAATCTATATGTGGACCAAGACTACGTCGACGATGTGTCTTGTCGTCATCTTCTTTGCTAGATAAGTGATCATAATACAAAACAAAGTCAATTAATCTCTTCCGCTCTACCTCTAGCTTGGCCAGTAATTATGCCATCTCCACTACCTTTCGTGTCGTCTCCTCTGCCTATCCTCATAATGATCAATGCTACACATGTGATCTACATATCCAGTATGGCAGAGTCCCATCTGTACGTCAAACTGATCACCATATGATATCTGGGAGGGATCCGGATACTAGTCATGTGCAGGAGGGTGAAACACGTCAACATAACGATCAGCCTTAGAAGATGTGGCCACTGCCATGGTCCAATCAAAGTGACTAGCAGCATAGATGTGATCTGATACACAATATCCCTGACTAAGATGGATAAGATCCTCGACAACCGAAAGTGGTATACCATGACGTATAGCAAATGACCCTACCAAATATATAGACACTGCAAGAGTAATGGCATCATAAAATGCAGTGTAAAATCTATGTCAGAACTCAATGTATGATTGATCGGCAATAACAAAACACTCCTCTGGTCATCAACCTACTGCTCTTGCATCGGCAAGCTGATCCGAATCATAATTCATATATCGAAACATATGAGGGTGCAGATCATTGAAAACATATCTTTCGACTGTGTTGAAAGCCCTTTATAAACTAACCTTTCGAAACCATAACTTTCGCCATGTTGAAAACTTAGTTGTCGACTGTGTCGAAAGCTCTTTAAAAACTATCCATTCATAATCATAACTTTCGACTATGTCGAAAGCTCTTTTAAAAATAGATAAGTGATTTTCTTTTCAAACCAAAGCAAACTAAGGAGCCAACTCCTTTGTAAGCAACCCTTTGACAAATTACCTTCCGCCTTCGTCCAATTCACTACATACCACCTAAATGATATCATGTGCATTGGTTTTGACCTTTTTGGTTTCAATGAAGTTCGAAAGGTCTTGATGGAAAGGTCCTTTTTCTAAACAAAGCTGTTTTCACCAAATTAAGTAAACTTTTTCTAACAAACTTGCCTACTAGTAAACATTTGATTGACTTTCACAAACCTTTAAATAATTTGGATAATATTTGCCGCATTTTCTCATATCTAAAATCAAGATAATTTTTAACAAAGAAGCCCTTCCTATTATCAAAACAATTAAATCATTTAAGTCCTCCTTTCGGAATAATTTAATTTTTGTACTAAATCACTTAGTAAAAAACCCATAAAATTCCAAAAATTCACTTTAACCACGTCATCTAACATACTAAAATTTGAGACCCAAATTCTTAATTTATTTCTCTAAATAAATTAGTAAACCCAAAAAACCATATTATCCTTAGAAATTTCATAACTAATTCTCGACAGCATGGAAAATTAAGAAAACTTAAATCCAACTCCAAAATCAAGTTTTCCATAACATGAAATTTTCTCATGGCATTTCAAAATCATTTAATCTCGGTTGTCCCCTAAAACCACGTATATCTTCTTTAAACAACCATGTTTAAACCATATAAATCATAAGTCAAGCACATCATCATCCAATATATCATAAAAATAGATTTACACTTATATCCAGACCCATCTGATTATAAAACCGAAATACAGATGTAGAAATTATTGTTTTTCTTAGATTGGATAAGGAAATTGATGATTGATTGAGATTGATTTCTTCTAGCTTGATCTTAAGCATGAAAGGGTAGCAAAAGTCAAATCCAAAACTAGCATGACTATTATTACATAAATATAACAATTGACGTACTACTTACTTAGTAGCTATTACCAGTTTCAATTTTATCAGTACAATATTTTGTTGCTTCTACTCTATCATAAATATTAGCTTTATTTAACTAGCCTCTCCTAATTTGTCTCACCTCAGATTGCGATGAAGTGTCGGTGATTCATGGTGCTCAAGGATAGAAGATACAGTTTAGTGTTTAGGACGTTTCTAAAGGTTGTAACTTGTAAAATACGTCTTCACACGTAAAACTAAATTTTGCAACATTATTATTACCAAATACACAACATTCAGAGCATTTTTGCTAGGAGGACCGTGAATTTTTGACTCTATTAACAATGCACTAACAATATATATGGTTTCTTAGGAATGGATGTAGCTTATACCAAGTGTGCATAAAGAGGAACAAATACTTGGCATTTAAAGTAGCAAGACAAGGCATTCTCCCATTGAAAAATACACTATTAACCATTAAGAAGTTATTCATGGTTAAACTATACTATAACTAAAGGGAGGAGCAAATAAAGTCAAATACAAATAATAATAAAAACTAAAATATGAATACTAACATCGCTAAAACTAAATTCAAACCTCTAAGTTGAGGGCGTGATCATCAGAGGCAGTCTTGATGGAGCTTTTCATGCAGTCCCCCACCTGATAATAGTTTATTCAAGAGAAATTTTGTCACTTTGCATTTTCTAGTTTTTTGAAGTTTGTCAAAGGGATCCAATGCTTCACGCTTAATTATGACAATTTACGACTCAAGTATGTCTGTTATGGTTGGGCTCTCGACTGACTCGTTGTGGCTTTGTTGGAGCAAGCATGCGACTTGTTGCGATGATGAAGAAAGGTTCTATGCAACCTGCGGGGGATGGCGTGGGGTGGTGCAATTTACAACCCCCACTTTTTCTAAAGCTAAAACCTTTTCAAAAAATGAAAAATTATCCATCCAAACAGGTCTTAGGCCCGAATTTAACCTATTTTCTAAATGTATGTACATTTAAAAAGCTTAAATAGTTATGTTCTCTACCAAGTTAGAGAGAGAAAATTATCTTTGAAAAATGTTGAGTTATACTTAGTTTTATGCCCCCCACATGAAACACTTTTTAAAATTTGGCATTATTTTATTGGCATGCAAAAACAAAAATCAACAGTATTGTTATTTTTTATGTTAGCAAGAATACAAGAAAATTGAGAGGAAAAAATGACAACCAAAGACTATATTTTTTTATTAAATTAATCGCTGGAAAATGTTTTTAAATAAAAATAAAACAATAACTTCTTCCCATTAATCACATTAACATATTCCAAAGACCATGGGGTACAAATCACACCAGAAACAATAAAATAAACTTTCCTAAAATATAACTGCTATGCTAAAAAATAGGCTGAGTATTGAATCACATTTCAACACATCCCCTTGACTCAAACTTTCGCATTCAAATTCTCTCCATGAAGAACCTGTGCTTAACATGATTCAGTGCCTTGGTAAATAGATCTACATTCTGCTCATTTGTCCCACAGAACCTGTAACGACCCAGAATTTCTGATAATTAAAATTTGAATATTTAATTTATTTTTAAATATTAATAAGTGAAATTTTTAAGTTGAATAATTTTATTTCAAATAATTGGATTTAATTGGATAATTAAATCGATTATTTAATAGTTGAAATTTCTGAAATAATTAAAAATTGGGTTAAATATGATTGAAAATGATTTGTAAAATTTTATTTTATCATATTGAAGTTATAGAGATGTTATAGAACTTTTAAAATTGAATTAAAAGTTTATTTGTGAAAATTGAATATTTTAATATTTAATTATCGACTGAAAAATAGCCAATTTTCGAACAGTCTCAGAATTGGACGAAACTAGTTCCATTGAATCCGTAATAGTTTGTTATTATCGGATTTCAATTTTCGTAGCAATCAGAGTTTTCGTTTGACCATGGCTGGTCGAAACGCATCGAAATTGTTTCAATATTAATTTGGCAAGTTAAAATAGTCATTTTTCAAAAAGTCTCGGATTTCGAAGAAACTAGTTTCATCGGATCCGTAATGTGATATTATTGTAAGGTTTCAAATTTCAAGTCAATTGAATTTACCGTTTGTCCGAGGCAAGCCAAAATGCCTAGAAATTAGTTTAAATCGGTTTAATTTAAAAACGATCGTTTATTGCCGTAACTCACACAGATGACCGAATTAGCCTCCAAAACACGTTCCATTGTGTTCGGAACGCGGTGTAAACCTTAGAAATGCCAACCGGCATGCTTTGTTTGGAGTTCGGAAAATCCGGGATGAATAGTGTTCGTCGTTTTTTTCTACAAAAGCCCCCAAATATTCATTTTTGCAAAAATAAACAACCCTAGGGTTTCAAAATGCTCCAGCCGCCAGTGATATTTCTAATGGCCGAAATTTAATCTCTTTCTTCCTTAATTTTCTTCCAATCCATCGATTATTTCCAGAAGGCTTCGACTAGAAGATTGTAGATCTCCTCGAGCTCTACCCGATCAACAGTGATGATGGAAAATAGTGCTACGGATTGTCGCCAAAGCTCGTCCAAAGGCCGCATGTTCGGCACGACTTTCGAGGAGAGATACAGGGCCGAGCTTGGCCGTGCTCATGCCGAAGGTAGAGGAGGAGATGGGCTTCCATATGGCACAACCTGATCGTCTTCGAAGTCGTCGTGGTGGTCGTGATTTTTAGCCCTAGTTTAGCTTGGATGGGTTCGGTTCTTGCGTGATTACCTGGGTATTGCCATGTTTTGGAAGACGATAGGGGTGCGGCCTTGATTTCCTGGGGAAAGTTTGGACGGCCCTGATCGTTGTGGGTTTAAAAAACTAAATTAAATTTGTAAATTTATTATATTATAAATTCATTCATACTTTAAAAATCAATAACTTGTTCATACGAGGTCGGAAACGCGCGAAACAAGTTGCGTTGGCTTCGTTTCGTCGAGCACCACGCAATGGAACTAGATTGGAGTCATTTGAAGCTAGTGAAAATTTCGGGTAAAATTAAACGTCTGTTTAATTTTATTCGAAATAAAACGCTGAAACGGAATTGAAATCAAGGTGAGAACTTCTCACTCAATCGAAATTGTTCGATGTAAATTTTAAATAGTTAGATTTAAAATTGTTGATTGTATGTTTGAATGATGATTGTTATCTATGGATTGTTAAAATAGACATTATACGCCGTTAGTAAGCGGATGTTATTTATTAAAAACATATACCGCGATAATTCAAACTTGTTTGGAATTGGTATTATTCATGTACTTGGAATTGATTTTCCCGCATTATATAGCAGACGAGGCCCGATTGTGCCGTCTATTAAGCGGATAATATTTTTATAAATCCCATATACCGTGATAATTCCGCACTGGAACGGAATTGGTATTGTGCTAACATCTTTGGATGCAGGGAAATAGGTTGGAGGGATCCAACTGGATTCCTCAACTATATTGATTTATTTACAGATATTGTGATATTTGTTGATTATCATATTGATATATGATGTTTGGTTTGTCGTGATTGACTATTTGGTGCTGTTGCATCATCGGATCCATTTTTGAACTTTCAAAATAATGATTTTGATTTTAAAAGGAATTTTAAAGTGATTTTCGAAAGTATACGTTTTATTAAATTTTGAATTGTTAAAATAAATAAAAGTTATAATTTTATTTTCA
The DNA here is from genome assembly GCA_030765085.1 of Allium cepa. NCBI lineage: Eukaryota > Viridiplantae > Streptophyta > Magnoliopsida > Asparagales > Amaryllidaceae > Allium > Allium cepa. Next base: position 365,470,178 of record CM060929.1, on the reverse strand, counting down.
TAAAAGTTATGATTTTTGGAAAATAATACTTAGTATGATTTTGAAGTATATAAGCTTTAAATAACGATTTGTAAATTATTAAAAGAATAAGTTTGGTTAAATTGGGATTTTTGAATTGTTTTAAAAACGATTTATATAAAAGATTTAAAATTTGATATTTATAAATTAAAAATATAGGAATTATAAAACGAGTTTTTTTTGTTAGTGTTAAAATGAAGAATGATTGGATTTCTTAAGTAAATGAAATTTATCGATTTATAAATCGTAAAGTTATAAAAACAAATAGATTTTTGTAAAATAAAGGACTTAAACGTAGTTAACTTGTAAATTAGATTTTTGGTATAAAATTGAGTTATATAAATTGAATTGGATTAATAAAGGAGATTTATAAATTGAAGTTTATAAATAGAAATGGAATTTATAGACAATGTTTATAAATTCGAAATCAATTGAATTTGATAAATTGAATATAGAAGTTTATAAAAGGAAATATATTCGCAAATTTTGGATAGCGAATAAATTCTTGAAATAAAAAGTGTAGTAAATATTGAAATTGGGTTAGTGAAGTATATTCGCGATTTTGGACAGTGAATATATTATTAAATAAAATGGATATGTTTTGGGAAATGATATTATAAAATGAAGTTAATTATTTTTAAAAAGATGTTTTAAAATGTATTATGAATCGAATACATAGATTTCAACATTCACTGTTGAAATAGATGTTTTCGAGAAATAAGGAAATGGTGGACTATAACACTGTTGCTATAGTAAATGATTTCCGAAAGGAAATGTTTTATATAGTATTGGGATTTATATATCTATTTTAATTTCGAATCCCTATACTAGTGATTTTGGGTTGTCGTAACGATGTTTAACGCAACATTCGTTTTGACCCAAATAAATGTGTTTAAGCGAATGTTTTCCTTAAAGAATGAAATATATACTTAATTTCGATTTAAGTATATTGAATATTTTCCAAGTGTTGAAAATGAATGGATTTGTAAATTACTTATTATTAAATAAGTACGGAAATGTTTTCCAATGTGAAATGAAACATTTTGAGAATTTATCTTTTTGAAGATAAATTGAAAATGAATAATTGAAATCGTATATTCATAGATATTTTGGAATTGTAAATTCACTATGGAATTTATAAAAGGAAGGGAATTTGTTTAAAAATGAACGTTGATTTATTTTTGAAGTGTGGGAATAAATTTACGGATTTAGAACGTAAATATAAAGTAAATCGGTAAGGATTTATTGAATTGGTTTAAATGAACCATTTTGAAATGAAAGTACATCCCGTATAGGGAAATGATTTGAAATTTCTCTTCGATAGTAGTAAAGGTGAAAAGTGATTTGAAAATTGTTTTCAAATGGTTGAAGTGTGGAAATTTTATATCTAGTAAAGATATTTTTGGAAAATAAATAATTTGGGAAATTATTTGGAATTTGGTGATGTTGAACATGCCTATTGATAGTTAAATAACCGACTATCAATATTTACCTTTAAATAGGTATTTGTTGTGATTTGTTTGAATTTGAATGCCACACTTATTTTTGAATAAGGGCTCACTATTCGGGTCAGCCGGGAAAGGACCTTGGGGTCGTATAACCCATTCTGAATATGTGATACGTCGTTATGGATTGCATTTGATGACCGGTGTTGAAGACCGGCTATTTGTGAAAACAGAAGGATTGCCGTCAAATGTTTCTGCATCGGCTGATCTCCGATATAGAAATTTATTACCCTTTGTGATGGGAAGTCCGGTCGTGATTTGTGAATATCCGGATTGCAAGGACTTCTTTGTAAGTGCCTTCGGTTCCGTTCGATCTCGGAACGGACTTGTATGGATGTGTGTCTGACGTTACAATTTGAGATGTAAAGCTGGTTTCTATTAAATATATTCCCGTTGGTGGCGGAGAATTTATTCTCTTAGCTTAACACCCTAGAGGTTATGTAGTTGATGGTTACTAGTGATACATTTTCAAATTGGTAATGTGGCATACGAAGTGTTGCTGAGCATTTGATGATCAAAGCACAGCTTTTGTATAAAGCGTGGCTTTGTGGACGAGACTTCGTCGGACCTCACACCCCGGAAATGGTCAAAATAGGAAGGATGCAGCAAGGTTATTAGGGGGTAGCGCCCCTTTAGTGTATGTCATTCCTTCTGGATAGAGGTGGTATCATGGTATGGAGCCCAGATATTTGACTTATGTTGTTGCTGCAAATTTATTGCTTTGTGGTTGTTGGAAATCGAGGATCCTCGGATATAGATCGGTTACGATCGGGGAATGACATATTCGTGTCAGTAGTTACCCAGTTATGGGTAACCCGGCCTTGTGTTGGCAGAGATCCGGTTAGGTTCTCGGGTCGTCTTTCCAGAGGCGTACCCATGTGGCAATGGGAAGTTCCTTGGCCTGACCATTTGTTGGAAATCCAAAGAAACAATACGAACCTTGTACGGTTTTAGTTGTATAACCTGCCATGGAATGTGGCTGTAACCTGCTATTGAACATGGTAGCTATAGTAGGCATACGATAATGGTCATATGTTGGCTAAGATTTATATCTTTATTTTCGAAATGATTTTTCCTACACTATGCACTAGTAATAATATCAAATGTTTCTTTTTAATGCGTATCAAGCATCTTCGACTATCATAAAGAGAAATCTCCTCCGATTCTGCGTTTGCATTGTGTGTGTGTGTGGGAGGCCTTATGGTAGTCTCATTTTCTATAAAGAATTGCGAATCTATTTTAAAATTATCCTGTACTTTTTTTAAAAATAAACTGTTTTAGTTCTCACACCAATCACATGACTGACTCGGAGTTTATTGTTTTACTTCCTAAACTCTGGTGCCCACCAATTTCCACACGGGCAGTCTAGAGTTAGGTTATCAGGATATTCTGGAATTCAGGAGTTGCAGGAGGCAAGCTGAATGGCATGGCGTATTCACTAGTATATAGTATTTCTTTTTCGCTGTTTGTTGTTGTTTGTTGTTGTACACTCTGATGATGTGATGTAATGTAATATGATGTAATGTAATAACTGATATAGTTCATTGTTTAAAGATTATTTATTTATTTATTATATGTTGTTCCGCTGCGATTGTGAGATTCTGATATTGTTCTGTTGTTTCTTTCTGTTCTATCCTTTTCTCTCTTCTTCTATTTTTTTCTTTTTCTTTAACCATAAAGGTACGGTTTTCGGGCATTCGATTGCTCGGTAGTTGATACAGTGGACGTATTGATGTCGTTTTTCGAGCGTCGAAAAGTTGCGTTCGTTACATTTGGTATCAGACTGTATGGTTAAGCGACAACCATGGCTCTATTGGGTGTTTCTCATTAGAGATAGAGTCAGTAGTACTCTAGAATGAGTGTGAGTGTAATAATATTTATGAGAGCGTATTTGCTAGTGAATATTAAATGGTTTTATATTGTGATGATTGGTTTGTTGAGTGGCATATGAACCTTCGTCGGCACATTCTGCGCAACTGTATTGAAGGGGTTTCTAAACACTTGAATTGAAAAATTCGACACAGTATTGTTTTAAATTGGGTAAATGAAATAATTTTACCTTGATTATATTTTATATATAAAGGAATAATGTTTCAGAATTATTAAGGTGTATATAATTGATTGCTTGGTTGTTGAAAATATAAATATATATAAGTAAATCAAAGTTGTTGAATAAGTTAAATAAAACACCAATTTTAAAAAAAAAAATTGTATAAGCGATTAATTATATGTATGGAATTATAATTAAAATGATTTACAATTGTAAAATGATCTTATATATAAGAAGTGAAATTATATAAGTAAAAAAAAGATTTACGAATGTGATTTATAAATAATGAAAAGAAATTTTGAAAGAATATTTAGCACTGATTTCACTATTGTTACTGGAAAATAGTAAGGGTTATGACTGCAGCATTATCAGTATCATTTTCGAGTTTCTATGTGATTAATTTGCTACCATAGTAAATAGAAAAATTGAAGTTTGTTGTGATCAACAAATTTGAAATTAAAAATCCAAGTTGAAGTTGATAAATATAAGTGAAATGAGTTTTGAACTTATGATATGAGATATGTGATGTGAAATTTAACTAAAGGAAGTTAAATAAATTAAATCAGGTTTGGAAGTGAATATAAGTTGTATAACTTATGGAATGTGAAGATAGAAGTGAAACAAATTGTTAAAATGGTTAAACAAATTCTGTTAAGCAAACTAAAATGTGATTTTGATTAAGTGATGAAAATTTGACTTTGGTAAAAGTTAAATAGAAATGAAATCTGAATTCGATTTATAAGTGGAAATTTAAGTTAAATTAAACAAATGATGTTTGAAATGTAATATAACTTAAGTGAAGTTGAATAAAGTTGATTCTGGTATCAAAATAAATTAATGAAATGAAGTCATTAAGAATTCGAACTTGAGTTATATAAATGAAATTCAACTTTATATTGTTAAAGGAATTAGCAATTGAATAAATTAATGGATTGAATGTTAATTAATAGAATGTAAATAAATTGATATGGGATAATGAATGTAAGTGTTAATTCATTAAAAGCTAATGTTATTGGAAGTTGAATAATTGAATGAAAATCAACTTAATATAAACCAATTGGAATTAAAAGTGTTGAACCAAATTGAATGTAAAGAAATGTAAATTGAATAATTTGGTTATGTTGAACATACATTGGTTGTTATATTATTATTAATTGATTGTGTATAATACATTAAGTGTTAATGAAATTGAATTAACAAATTGAAAGCTAAAGTAATTGAATCCAAATTGGAAGTAAATGAATATGAACTGAATTTGATTCAATTTGGAAGTAAACTAATGTGAATTTAATTAGTGAATGCAAACTAATTGGAAACGAATGAATGAATGTTAATTAAATCCAATGTTGATAAATCAAATGTGATTTAAATTGGAAAACAAATTCAATAAATATTAATGAGAATATAAATGAATATTGTGCTGGTTGATGGTTGCATTTGTTGCTTTAGTTGCATTTGCTATATTATGTAGTTGTTATGTTGCTATATGATGTATATTGATATTACTTTCATATATACATGTCTCTCATTGTTTGTTGAGTGTTTAGTAGGTGCGGATTGCGCTTGCTTCGCATTTGGAGCTTGCTTTCGCGCTATATTAGCCGTATATGCTCGCTAATAAAAATATAAGCTACATATCTCAGATTAAATATCGTACTTTTAAACTTTTTTCCCTGCGGGATGCCTCATTACTTGATGAGATGTATATTTCACTACGCCATAAATGGCCTTCTGCAAAACAAAAAAAATGTTGGCTCAGGCCCGAAAAATGTTGCCATAGGTCTATGGCAACACTTTTAGGGTGATGCAATTTTTGCCGTTGCCTTAGACCTCAAAGGCAACATTTTGACTATCTAAGGCAACATAAGTAATATTGTTGCAATAGAACCCTATTTGGGTCTATGGCAACACCCATAGGTATCTGTAGCAACATTCCAAAATTGTTGCTATAGATATTAACTTTCTGAAGTTGTGGAGCCCACAATGTAGAGCATATTTGATTTTTTAATAGAAATAAATATTTATTTAATAAAATGCTATTGCACAGAATTTGATATTTAAAAAGTAATTTATTTAAATAAATATTTTATTTCAACATTTGAAATAGTACAAATTCCTGACTCCACTATTTTACAATTCAATGATATATAACACTGATATTCACATATACAGATATTCCTCACTACATCACTCAGTTCACTCATTACATATGCAGTTTCAATTTATACGTACACCGACGCTGACAAATACAGACACCAACAGCTGCAACATCACATTTTCCATCATGATACGTATCTTTTATGTATTGCACGACTTCGAGAGCTTTTGCTCTTTCTTGTATAGAAGATTTCGAACCATTGAACTGAAATATCTTAGTCTTTGTATCCATAATATATATGTCGTCATGTCCCAGAGAAGTTCTAGCAAAAGGAACCTAAAAACAATGGCTCTAATGCAATAAGTTTTTGCAATAAAAATAAGACAAAGTCTACCAGGGAAACATGATAAAAGTTACCTACTCGACATGGACCATGAGCTTTCCCCTACAAACAAATAGCCATGTTTCATGCTCATCCTCATTAACTTCAGCATGTTTGAATCCAGAAGCAACACCGCCTGGTTGTGGAATAATGCATGGTTTAAAATACGATAGACAAGAGAAGCTGAGGAAAAAAAAAGAATCTGGTGCATACCTGAAAGTAACATGCGGAGGAAGTGATTTCAGTTAGTTCTCTGTAGAATCCTGCTATATAAAAGTCTGCCTACATTTTCTTTTCTTTATAGCACATGGGCGAGTGGGTCAATATCTAAATACCAGAGGCTGACTACCATTCACTTGTACACTGATGTATGGAACACAATCAAAATATGGTTTGTATTCTTAAGAAACCAAACCTGTTAATCAACATCAAATATTTCAAACAACAAATGCCACAACCTGTTAATCAACATTATGGTCATTTCTAATCATTGGTTTCCAGTCAAGAAAGATTTACCACATTTGCCTCATGAATACATTCTATGAAATGCAAACTGCTAGGCTACCAGGTATTTAGAAATTACAATCATCAGTACATCCTATGAAATTCTAAAAATTCTAAAAATGCAAACTGCTAAGCTACCAGTCGAGAATGGAGTAGTAGTTTACACTTCATAATCACACTCAAAAGCTAACCTTAAGATGCTCAGGTACAACATATAATTCATCCACCGAATCATTGTCCTCTTTATTTCCTGACTCAACATTCTTACCTCTCTTTTTTGCCAATTCTTGTTCCACATACTTCAACCTTGTAGATATACAATAGTAGAGGTAAGTAGACGTTGTTTAGGGAAAAAGAATTTTCATTTTCATTCAAATTCGACTGTTTGGCTACATCTATTGATAAAATAGAGTTCCATCAAAGTACATACAAAATCACCCCAGCTTTTGAAGTTCGACATGTATCTTACATTTCAGTTAAAATTTACTAAATATATCTAACAAACTTAAGGTTAGATATATATCTAACAAACTAAATATATAAGTTGAGCCTGAATACCAAATTTGACTGTACAACAAAACTACTATCCATCAAGAATCTAAACTCATTTGGATACATATTTTATAATATGAATTTTCTCTTAGGAGCTGCAAAACATCCAAATTTAATAAGCTAACATATTCCCAAGCTTCAAAAACTGAAGAAGAAATCATCAAAAAGCACAAATAATATTAAAAAACAAACCAGAAGCCTTCATATGCAAAACAGATTGCTGCTGAGAAGATGCTTGAGTCTGAGATACTGAATTTGAAGATGACGCCCTTGATTTTGCTTCTAGATCTGAAACACAACCTTCGTTGTCTGTTGTTAATTTCGCTTCTAGACCGAACGATGGCACTGCGAGCCACTATGGATCTGAAACATAGCATCACCGGCCAGTGGCATCGTAATCTCAGTAGTATCCAAGCTTCTATCTCGGCAATCTTCAGCAAACTTTCCAAGCACTGAACGCAACATGAAGCAGCAGGCGACTTCATCAGTCAGACTTGCGGATCCCCAAAGAAGATGAATCGCGAATTGGAACTTGATACTTGATTTATTCTAATCGCCTGAAATCATCTTCCATCTCCACGCGAATTGATTTGAGAATTATGAATTGATTCTAATCGCGAATTGGAAGTATGAATTTGCTGGATTTCGTGAATTTGCTTTTTGATTTTAGAATTATGAATTGAAAACTGAAAGGGGATCTACAACAACATACGTGGGAAAACGAAAATTTGGTAAAAAGTGCAGCGGTGATCCATTTTAACAGTCGGATTAAATATAGATCGTTGGATCGTATTCACGCGGATTGCTAATTTTATTAATTTTTTAATTTGAATACAGCTATAGCTACTGCAACATTTTGCTGATATCTATGCTAACACCTTAAAGCGTGTGTTGCAATAGACAAAAATCAGCATACCTATCGCAACATTTTAGCTGGAAACACCTTGCAAATCTGTTGCAGAAGGCCATCTATGGCGTAGTGTTTGTGATATATATACTATCATTTTTTCGGATCGAGCCGCGCAAAGGAGACTCTGTCGAATTTTTTCGAAAATTTAAGGCGTTAGAATATTTTTGAGAAAATTGAGAAATTTTTGAAAACTAAGTTTGGATTTGGAAGCTTAGTAAAGATTTTTTAAGAAGTTTAACTATGAATTTTGAAAAGTTAATAGATTCTGTAACTTTTTCTTACTTGGTAATTTCGAGGACGAAATTCTTTTAAGGGGGGAAAATTGTAACGACCCAAAATTTCTCATAATTAAAATTTGAATATTTAATTTATTTTTAAATATTAATAAGTGAAATTTTTAAGTTGAATAATTTTATTTCGAATAATTGAATTTAATTGGATAATTAAATCGATTATTTAATAGTTGAAATTTCTGAAATAATTGAAAATTGGGTTAAATATGATTAAAAATGATTTGTAAAATTTTATTTTATCATATTGAAGTTATAAAGACGTTATAGCACTTTTAAAATTGAATTAAAAGTTTATTTGTGAAAATTGAATATTTTAATATTTATTATCGACTGTAAAATAGCCAATTTTCGAACAGTCTCAGAATTGGACGAAACTAGTTCCATTGGATCCGTAATAGTTTGTTATTATCGGATTTCAATTTTCGTAGCAATCGGAATTTTCGTTTGACCATGGCAGCTCGAAACGCATCGAAATTGTTTTATTATTAATTTGGCGAGTTAAAATAGTCATTTTTCAAACAGTCTCGGATTTCGACGAAACCAATTTCATCGGATCCTTAATGTGATATTATTATAAGGTGTCAAATTTCAAGTCAATCAGATTTACCGTTTGTCCGGGGCAAGCCAAAACGCCTAGAAATTAGTTTAAATCAGTTTAATTTAAAATCGATCGTTTATTATCGTAACTCGCACAGATGATCGAATTAGCCTCCGAAACGCGTTCCATTATGTTCGGAACGCGGGATAAACCTTAGAAACGCCAACCGGCACGCTTTGTTTGGAGTTCGAAAAATCCGGGATGAATAGTGTTCGTCGTTTTTTTCTATAAAAGCCCCCAAATATTCATTTTTGCGAAATAAACAACCCTAGGGTTTCAATATGCTCCAGCCGCCAGTGATATTTCTAATGGCCGAAATTTAATCTCTTTCTTCCTTAATTTTCTTCCAATCCATCGATTATTTCCAAAAGGCTTCAACTAGAAGAATGTAGATCTCCTCGAGCTCTACACGATCAACGGTGATGATGGAAAATAGTGCTACGGATTGTCGCCAAAGCTTGTCCAAAGGCCGCACATTCGGCACGACTTTCGAGGGGAGATACAGGCCCGAGCTTGGCCGTGCTCATGTCGAAGGTAGAGGAGGAGATGGGCTTCCATATGGCACAACCTGATCGTCTTCGAAGTCGTCGTGGTGGTCGTGATTTTTAGCCCTAGTTTGGCTTGGATGGGTTCGGTTCTTGCGTGATTACCTGGGTATTGCCGTGTTTTGGAAGATGATAGGGGGGCGGCCTTTATTTCCTGGGGAAAGTTTGGACGGCCCTGGTCGTTGTGGGTTTAAAAAACTAAATTAAATTTGTAAATTTATTATATTATAAATTCATTCAAACTTTAAAAATCAATAACTTGTTCATACTAGGTCGGAAACGCACGAAACAAGTTGTGTTGGCTTCGTTTCGTCAAGCACTACGCAATGGAACTGGATTGGAGTCGTTTGGAGCTAGTGAAAATTTCAGGTAAAACTAAACGTCCATTTAATTTTATTCGAAATAAAACGCTGAAACGGAATTGAAATCAAGGTGAGAACTTCTCACTCAATCGAAATTGTTCGATGTAAATTTTAAATAGTTAGATTTAAAATTGTTGATTGTATGTTTGAATGATGATAGTTATCTATGGATTGTTAGAATAGACATTATACGCCGTTAGTAAGCGGATGTTATTTATTAAAAACATATACCGCGATAATTCCAACTTGTTTGGAATTGGTATTATTTATGTACTTGGAATTGATTTTCCCGCATTATATAGCGGATGAGACCCTATTGCGCCGTCTATTAAGTAGATAATATTTTTATAAATTCCATATACTGCGATAATTCCGTACTGGAACGGAATTGGTATTGTGCTAACATCTTTGGATGCAGGGAAATAGGTTGGAGGGATCCAACTGGATTCCTCAACTATATTGATTTATTTACAGATATTGTGACATTTGTTGATTATCATATTGATATATGATGTTTGGTTTGTCGTGATTGACTATTTGGTGCTGTTGTATCATCGGATCCATTTTTGAAGTTTTAAAATAATGATTTTGATTTTAAAAGGAATTTTAAAGTGATTTTCGAAAGTATACGTTTTATTAAATTTTGATTTGTTAAAATAAATAAACGTTATAATTTTATTTTCATAAAAGTTATGATTTTTGGAAAATAATACTTAAGTATGATTTTGAAGTATATAAGCTTTAAACAGCGATTTGTAAATTATTAAAAGAATAAATTTAGTTAAATTGGGATTTTTGAATTGTTTTTAAAACGATTTGTATAAAAGATTTAAAATTTGATATTTATAAATTAAAAATATAGGAATTATAAAACGAGTTTTTTTTGTTAGTGTTAAAATGAAGAATGATTGGATTTCTTAAGTAAATGAAACTTATCGATTTATAAATCGTGAAGTTATAAAAACAAATTGATTTTTGTAAAATAAAGGACTTATAAGTAGTTAACTTGTAAATTAGATTTTTGGTATAAAATTGAGTTATATAAATTGAATTGGATTAATAAAGGAGATTTATAAATCGAAGTTTATAAACAGAAATGGAATTTATAGACAATGTTTATAAATACGAAATCAATTGAATTTGATAAATTGAATATAGAAGTTTATAAAAGGAAATATATTCGTAAATTTTGGATAGCGAATAAATTCTTGAAATAAAAAGTGTAGTAAATATTGAAATTGGGTTAGTGAAGTATATTCGCGATTTTGGACGGTGAATATATTATTAAATAAAATGGATATGTTTTGGGAAATGATATTATAAAATGAAGTTAATTATTTTTAAAAAGATGTTTTAAAATGTATTATGAATCGAATACATAGATTTCAACATTCATTGTTGAAATAGATGTTTTCGAGAAATAAGGAAATGGTGGACTATAACACTGTTGCTATAGTAAATGATTTCCGAAAGGAAATGTTTTGTATAGTATTGGGATTTATATAGCTATTTTAATTTCGAATCCCTATACTGGTGATTTTGGGTCGTCGTAACGATGTTTTACGCAACATTCGTTTTGACCCAAATAAATGTGTTTAAGTGAATGTTTTCCTTAAAAAATGAAATATATACTTAATTTCGATTTAAGTATATTGAATATTTTTCAAGTGTTGAAAATAAATGGATTTTTAAATTACTTATTATTAAATAAGTATGGAAATGTTTTCCAATGTGAAATGAAATGTTTTGAGAATTTATCTTTTTGAAAATAAATTGAAAATGAATAATTGAAATCGTATATTCATACATATTTTGGAATTGTAAATTCACTATGGAATTAATAAAAGAAAGGGAATTTGTTTAAAAATAAACGTTGATTTATTTTTGAAGTGTGGGAATAAATTTACGGATTTAGAATGTAAATATAAAGTAAATCGGCAAGGATTTATTGAATTGGTTTAAATGAACCATTTTGAAATGAAAGTATATCCCGTATAGGGAAACGATTTGAAATTTGTTTTCAAAAGTAGTAAAGGTGAAAAGTGATTTGAAAATTGTTTTCAAATGGTTGAAGTGTGGAAATTTTATATCTAGTAAAGATATTTTTGGAAAATAAATAATTTGGGAAATTATTTGGAATTTGGTGATGTTGAACACGCCTATTGATAGTTAAATAACCGACTATCAATATTTACCTTTAAATAGGTATTTGTTGTGATTTGTTTGAATTTGAATGCCACACTCATTTTTGAATAAGCGCTCACTATTCGGGTTAGCCGGGAAAGGACCTTGGGGGTCGTATAACCCATTCTGAATATGTGATACGTCGTTATGGATTGCATTTGATGACCGGTGTTGAAGACCGGATATTTGTGAAAACGGAAGGATTACCGTCGAATGTTTCTGCATCGGCTGATCTTCGATATAGAAATTTATTACCCTTTGTGATGGAAAGTTCGGTCGTGATTAGTGAATATCCGGATTGCAAGGACTTCTTTGTAAGTGCCTTCGGTTCCGTTCGATCCCGGAACGGACTTGTATGGATGTGTGTCCGACATTACAATTTGAGATGTAAAGTTGGTTTCTACTAAATATATTCCCGTTGGTGGCGGAGAATTTATTCTCTTAGCTTAACACCCTAGAGGTTATGTAGTTGATGGTTACTAGTGATACATTCCTAAATTGGTAATGTGGCATACGAAGTGCTGTTGAGCATTTGATGATCAAAGTACAACTTTTGTATAAAGCGTGGCTTTGTCGACGAGAATTCGTCGGACCTCACACCCCGGAAATGGTCAAAATAGGAAAGATGCAGTAAGGTTATTAGGGGGTAGCGCCCCTTTAGTGTATGTCATTCCTTCTGGATAGAGGTGGTATCATGGTATGGAGCCCAGATATTTAACCTATGTTGTTGCTGCAAATTTATTGCTTTGTGGTTGTTGGAAATCGAGGATCCTCGGATATAGATCGGTTACGATCGGGGAATGACATATTCGTGTCAGTAGTTACCCAGTTAGGGGTAACCCGGCCTTGTGTTGGCTGAGATCCGGTTAGGTTCTCGGGTCGTCTTTCCAGAGGCGTACCCATGTGGCAATGAGAAGTTCCTTGGCCTGACCATTTGTTGGAAATCCAAAGAAACAATACGAACCTTGTATGGTTTTAGTTGTATAACCTGCCATGGAATGTGGCGGTAACCTGCTATTGAACATGGTAGCTATAGTAGGTATACGATAATGGTTGTATGTTGGCTAAGATTTATATCTTTATTTTCGAAATGATTTTTCCTACACTATGCACTAGTAATAATATCAAATGTTTCTTTTTAATGCGTATCAAGCATCTTTGACTATCGTAAGGAGAAATCTCCTCCGATTCTGCGTTTGCATTGTGTGTGCGTGTGGGAGGCCTTATGGTAGTCTCATTTTCTAAAAAGCATTGCGAATCTATTTTAAAATTATCCTGTACTTTGTTTTAAAAATAAACTGTTTTAGTTCTCACACCAGTCACATGACTGACTCGGAGTTTATTGTTTTCCTTCCTAAACTCTGGGTGCCCACCAATTTCCACACGGGCAGTCTAGAGTTAGGTTGTCGGGATATTCTGGAATTCAGGAGTTGCAGGAGGCAAGCTGGATGGCATGGCGTATTCACTAGTATATAGTATTTCTTTTCCGCTATTTGTTGTTGTTTGTTGTTGTACACTCTAATGATGTAATGTAATGTAATATGATGTAATGTAATAACTGATATAGTTCTTTGTTTAAAGATTATTCATTTATTTATTATATGTTGTTCCGCTGCGATTGTGAGATTCTGATATTGTTCTGTTCCGTTCTATCTTCAAAAGGAGTTCTGTTTAGGACAACTTTGATTGGAGATATATTTAGTAAATAGACTGTAGTTGCCACCGCTTTACTCCATAGTTCATTTGGCATGCCTTTTGCTTTAAGCATACTTCTTGCCATCTCCACCACTGTCCTATTATTTCTCTCTGCAACCCCATTTTTCTTTGGTGTGTAAGGTGCTGTTAGGTCTCTCCTTATGCCATGTTCATCATAGAAGTCAATGAACTCTTTGGATAGGAATTCATCACCTCTATCTATTCTCAATGCCTTCACTTGCTTGCCACTTTGTTTCTCCACCATTGCTTTGAATTTCTTGTTTTCTTGAAGGCCTCTGACTTGGCCTTTTGGAAGTATACCCAACTCATCATACTGTAATCATCTGTGATAAGCAGAAAGTACTTACTTCCTCCAAGTGATTCTATCTGCATTGGTCCACACAAGTCAGCATGAAGTAGTTCAAGACACTCACTTGCTCTCTATGCTTTTCCTTTTGGAAACTAACCCTTGGCTTGCTTTCCATACATGCATCCTTCACAAAGTTCAAGATCACCAATCTTGGGAAGACCATTCACCATTTTCTTTGCACTCAACAGCTTCAATCCCTGGACATTTAAATGTCTGTATCCCAAATGCCAAAGTCTTGCGCTTTCATCACCCTTTACAAGCAATGCTTTGTCTCCTCTTGCAGGCAACTCAGAGGAAAAACCTTGTTCTTTCCCATTGGAACCTTCATTATAATCTCCTTAGACTTTCTGTCTCTTATCAAACACAACTAATCTTCAAACAGTAGAGAGAATCCAGAGCACAGAAGCTGTCTAACACTTAAAAGATTGTGAGCAAGTTGAGGAACATACTTCACTTCATGCAACAGTTTTGTATTGACATGTTCTGCCTTTACAGAAACTATACCTTTTCCTTCAACTTCAAGTTGTTTGACATCTCCAAGCCTTACTATGCTTTTCTTAGATAAATCAAGCAGCTTAAACATATTCGTTGCTCCTGACATATGATCAGAACAGGCACTGTCTACATACCATAGTTGACTCACATCTTTGCTTGCTGAACTTGATGCAATAAGCATCTTTTATCTTGTTGCACAAGTTGAGCCAGAAATAGTCTATCCTCTTGCTCAAAAAAATTTGATCGTTGGTCATTCCTTTGTTCACCTTGACCTTAGTCCTTCTCTTTCTTCCAGCATTGTGCTTCCTTATGCCCTAGCTTCTTGCAATAGTAGCACTTGATCATATTCCTTTACTGAACATTATGTTCTCTCCTTACACTTGTCTGGCCTATTCTCCCAAGACCTCTTCCTTTCAAGTTTCTTCGACCTCTTCCTTTACAACTATGGTGTTCAGTCCTCTCTTTGCTAGAGTCTTCTCTTCCCATGAATGCCATCTCTTCTCTTTTTCCATAAGATCTATTCAACCTTTCTTCATGTGCTTGCAAGGATCCCATTAGTTCATCAAATATATGTTCTGTCATATCCTTTGATTCTTCTATGGCAGCCACAACTTGATCAAACTTGCTTGTGAGAGTTCTAAAGACCTTTCCGACTACGTGCTCGTTGTTCATAGTCTCTCCATATGATCTCATCTGTTGCACCACACCAGACACTCGTGACAAATAGTCTTGAACAGACTCCTTCTCCTTCATGAGAGCTGTTTCAAACTCCCTTCTCAGTGACTACAATCTCACAGTGATCACTTTCTTGTCTCCAAGATACTCCTGCTTTAAAGTATCCCAAGCCATCTTTGATGTGGTTGTAGAAGCAATCCTTGGAAATATCTCGTCATCCAAGGCTTGTTGAATCATAAACAAAGCCTTAGAATCCTTCTTTCTCTTCGCTCTTAGTTGTTGATCTAGCTATTCTGGTTGTGTATCTTCAAAGCCATCCTCAACTAATCCCCATACTTCTTGAGACTTGAATAATGTTTTCATCTCCAAACTCCCAAATATGATAATTTATGCCTTTGAAGATCAGAAATTGATGAGAGCCATTGTTTCCTGATTCGTTGTTCTACATTGCAAATAATTTTTTGTTTTCTTTTCTCTCAAACTCCCAAGATATGAACCCGAATAATTGTGTTTGCTCTGATACCAAAATTGTTTGTAAGAATACAAGAAAATTGAGAAGAAAATAAAGATTACTGCCAAAGACTATACTTTTTATATTAAATTAATGTCTAGAAAATGCTTTTAAATAAAAATTAAACAATAACTACTTCTCACTAATCACGTCAACATATTCCTAAGATCGTGCGGTACAAATCACACCAGAAACAATAAAATAAACTTGCCTAAAATATGACTGCTATGCTAAAAAATAGGCCAAGTACTAAATCATATTTCAACATTTATGTTAGTAAAACTGCTAGTAATAAAAACTAAGCAAATTCAACCCTTTGTCCACTTTGCCCCCTACGGCTTCCTCTATATATTCTGCCCTACATTACCAGTTTCATTCATCATAAACTAATCGGAATGTCTACTCTAAACACGAGATTCATTATACTCACTTTTTCTCTCTCCTGGTTCTTTCTTTTAAGTCATTATGCAGTTGCTGATGATGACTGCAAAGGCAGCGTTCCACAACTAGCTTTGCTTTGTCAATAGTTTGTACTAAAGAATGGCCCACTAAAAGATCCATCTGAACAATGCCGTGCAGTAATTGAGAAATGTGCCGTGTGTCTGTAGTCATATTCCTAAAGGTTTAAAAAACATCTTTAGCGTGGAAAAGTTTGTTTATGTTGCTACGTTCTGCGGAAATCCTTTGGTGCTTGGAACTAAATGTGGAGGTAATTCATTCATTCGTTGTATTTTACTACTTATTCCTAGTTATATTTCTTTTACATATTTTTTATTCATGAGTTTGGGTTAACTTATTATACACATACAGGTTTGATTCATCTTTCTTCTTTTACAGATTATGCAATTCAAAATAAGCTTTGAAATTTGTGGAAGACGCACTACAAAAATACATTTATTTTAAGACTGGCATTCTAAGACGGATTATTATCTGTCTTTAATTTGAAACAGAAAAAAAAAGAAATAATCGGTCTTTATTTGCAAATATCATAGATTGAAATCCAGCTGCTTTACGGTCTTTATAATTTGACAATACTTGGAGACCGATCCTCAGTCTTTAGTTCGGCCTTTGCTTCACTCCTTAACTGCTACATATCAAAGTGTTTGTATTTATTATCTATAGTTAATCCGACGGTTCAGTTTAGTGATCCACACACACACTACCTTTGGAAATTTCCAAATCCCATGCCATGTGAGAGAATAAAACTTTGTTCCAAAAATGCTTGTCCTCCACTAAATGCATTAGAAAGAAGAGAGAGTAATTAATTTTGTTTCTTCTGCAAATAGGGAAAATCATCTTCTTAAAAAATTGGAACATTTTTAAAGCCCCATGGATTCTCTTTTGCTTGATCTATCCTGTTGGAAATTTTAGAAGGATCTTCATGCTATGATACCACTGTTAGGTAATTTCTATAGGAAGAAGGAAAAAACCTTTTAATTTGCTAATGGAGATTGAGACAATAATTTGTAAAGGAGGAAATAAACTTTATTTTCTTTCAAGTTTAATTCTTTTTCGTTTGCTTACAATTACATTTACTTGCTTTTCTTGCTTACATCAAATGAGATAGCACACCTCAATATATAATGGAATATATTCTCTAGATTTTTCTTTTTCTAGACATTTCTTCGATCCTGTATTTTCTAGACTCTTCTTGAGAAAGCATTTTCTTGAATTCTCTGAAATTACATATTTGTTAAGTCTAGATTTTTCTCCATTCTTAATTTTGACATTTCCATAAGTATAAAGATTATAATTGTCAACATAATCAACATTTCCTAAAACCAAGTTTATCTCCAACATCCTCCCGTAAACTTGGTTTTGTAATTATTAGCAAAATTTTCAATCTTTCCATTTTACGTGCTTCCCTAGGAATAGAAATTATGCAAAATTTCCTTTTTTCCATTCTTCTTCTTTCTCATTGCTAAGATCTTCAATGCGGTTTCCTAAATCTTTGATGTGCTCTATTTATTTCGTCATTTACCATTAACATAGAATACTCCAAAAAGTAAGCGTTCTAACTTCCATTTTTATCATGTGTCATAAATTTTGAATGAGTCATATATGTTATCTTTCCATCCTTTCTTAATTTCACTCTTATAATCTTTGACTAATCTAATATTTTTGTGAAATTCATCGTTGGTCTCTTTGACTTTCTTTTTGACCTTTTCCTTTTTTACTTCTTTATTATTCTCCATTTTCATTGCTTCAAATTTCTGCATGTACTTTAAATCTTCTTTAAGTTCTTGAATTTTTTCTCTTGATTCACGACTTTTTCATGTTCTTCTCCTTTACTTTTGCACTTTTCATTATTTGCGTAATCTTCGCCTACTTTGTTTTCTTCACCTTCTTCTTTTTTTCTTCTACATGTCCTTCTTCCTCTTTCACTTTCTCATCTGTTTCTATTTCTTCTTCCACCTTTTTAACTTTTACTACATTGGTAGTCTTCTTTTTCACTTCATTGGTTTTTGAAAGATCTTCACCTGTAATCGTTATGACTTTCTCTTTAGTTATCTTTGACGACTCTTCTGTAATATTCTTCCCCATATCAGTATTCGTTTTCTCTTCCTCTTCCATCACAGTATTCTCATTTTTTCATTGTTTTTCTTTTCCTCCTTATCAGCTAACACATTTTTTCCAACATATCCTATTTCATTCTTTTTAACTCCCTTATTCAAGTACCATTCCTTTTCATCTTTAATTTTAACTGCTTTGAGTGCCCATAAAAGTTAGAACCTTCATCGTTTTTTGTAACAAAGTCAGATCTTTCTTGAAGGTTAGTGAAAGATCATCTACATTCAGAAGCAAAATCGCAAATTTATTACAATTATAACATTTTATTTTAGATTTTTCATATCTCGGTCTTCCATTGTAATTTGTGTTTCCTCCTTGTTCTCGATCTCTTTGGTTATATGTGTTTTGCCTTTTCTCCTCTCTATACCAGCATTCATTTGCCATATGACCAAGTTTGTGGCGATTAAAACATTGAAAATAGCCATGACCTCTTTTGTTTTGGCTTGGCCTTCTTTCATTTAAATGTTTCATTTTCTCGCAAGTGATTTTTGTTTGAAGAGCTTGCTCTAACGGCTCTTCTTTAACATTTCTCTTCAAATTTTCTTAATGGGCTTGAAGTAAACTAATGAGTTGATCAATGTCCATAGATCCTAGATCTTTAGATTCTTCAATTGCTACAACTGTATAATCAAATTTTGAATCTAAAGATCGTAGAATTTTCTCAACAACTCTAGAGTCATCTATTTGTTCTCCATATCTTTTTATTTGATTGGCAATAGATAAAACTCAAGAAAAATAATCATCAATTGATTCTGATGATTTCATATATAATGATTCAAACTTACCTCACAAAGTTTGTAATCTAATTTTCTTCACTTTATCGATTCCTTTAAAAGCATTCTCCAAAATCTCCCATGCTTTCTTGCAGTTTTGCATTAGCTATCTTCTCAAACATAGCATCATCCAAACTTTGGTAGATAAGCATAAGAACCTTTCGATTCTTCTTCTTCAAATTCTTCAAATTATCCCTTTCAATTTGGAAAAAACTGAAAATATCGATGGGTTCTTCATATCCATTTTCTATGATATCCCATGCATCTTACGAACCAAGCAGCGCCTTCATGTGAATACTCCAACTTTCAAAATTCTCCTTCTTTAATAAAGGAACTTGAAAAGGAGTCATTCTGTTTGTGATCTTCCTTGATTAGCAACTTGACTCTGATATTACTATTGGAAATTTTAGAAGGATCTTCAAGCTCTGATACCAATGTGGAATAATTTCTATAGGAAGAAGAAGGGAAAAACTTTTTAATTTGCTAATGGAGATTGAGACATTAATTTGTAAAGGAGGAAATAAACATTATTATTTTTTCAACTTGTATTCTTTTTTGCTTGCTTACAATTACATTTACTTACTTTTCTTGCTTACGTCAAATGAGATAGCACACCTCAATATATAATGGAATATATTATGTAGATTGTTTTCTAGACTTTTCTTTGATCTTGTACTTTCTAGATTCTTCTTGATAAAGCATTTTCTAGAATTCTCTAAAATTACATATTTGTTAAGTCTGGATTTTTCTCCATTCTTAATTTTGACATTTCCATAAATACAAAGATTATAATTGTCAACATAATCAACATTTCCTAAAAACCAAGTTAATTTCCGACATATCCCACCTCCTAGCTATTGCCTATGTTTTCTTTTGAGGTATGTAAAGTTAAAACAATTGCATTTGTATATTTATAAATATTTTATATTGTAGAAAAATGTATTGCTGCTAAATGAAGCGGATCAATTATGTAAAATGTTGACCACTTACAATAAATTGGAATGTGGATTGGATTTCCTGTTGAACATTTCCATAAAGAGTTGAGTTAAAGTTTGAATCGTTTAAATATCTTCTAAGGTGTGGAAAACCTAACTGAATATGAGGATGGATGTCTTACATCCAAGAAGAGTTTAAGAAATTTTTGTAGAGGTTTAGTATTTTTTATACTTTCTTGCTCATAATTCTTTTAATTGTTTTCACCTTTTTTTATTTTCTGTACGATTTTCTACAGAATGAACGTATTAAGCATTAATTATATATTAACAAAACTTATGTTATTGCAGGTTCAATTGACGACAAGGGCATATAAAGCTGGTTCAGACGTTTAGGAGTGGTCGATGTCTAAGTGATTTATAGCTTTAATGTTTTAGTTTTTATTTGTTTAGCTATGAAATAAGTGCATTCATATGTGGCTTAAGTTGTAACACTAGATATTATTTGATGTTAACTGAGGGCAACATTCTATATTAGTTTGCATTGTTTGGAAATTGTTGATCGGTATGGTTTATTTGTCTCTGTATATGCACCGCGTGGTGATTTTTGTTATTAAATGTGCGGATTTTTTGGTTTTTAGTAATTTAAGGAAGAAATTTAGTTCTGTACGAGATTAAATTTGGTGTTTTTTTTCGAATTTAAGACAGATTAAAGACTTTATTTTGGTTTTAAAAATTCAGTTTAAAACATACTTGAAACCGAAATATCAGTCTTTATATTTTGAGACTGCAATTTCAGTCTCAACTTTATTTTTGGACTAGCGATTCAAAGACCGAGACATTCAATTTTTAATTAGTCTTTAAACATTATTTAAAGATGAACAGTCATAATAGAAATTGAAATTTTCTGTCTCTAAATCAATATTTATTTCTAGTCGACGTTGACCAGAGTGGAACAATATGTTTGTTGTAATGGTTATTTTCGTTATGATTGTCCTGATGATGATTTAGATGATCAATGATAACAAATTTCCTAAAAATGTTTAATTTGATTTATTCATGTGTGCTGCTGCATTTGTGTTTCTTATTCAAGACATTTGGCCTATCAGTATGAACATCCAAGATTATGTGATCTAAATATGTTGGATCTGCTACGTTATATATTTTCTAAACCTGCATATGATAATACTAATATGCCACTTAATATCATCCGCCTTCAACTACCAAAATTCTGTATACAAAATGAAACAAATAATATACGATCTAGAAAAATAAGAAAAAATGTATACAAGATTAACATTAAAATCATATATGGATATTATACAAGATAAAAAATTAGATAAAAATATAGCAGTTCTCCAAATTTGAAGTGAAAATTGTTGGTGGTATGTTTTAAATTGCGTTATTTAAAATATAAACTAGGATGGAACCAGTGTTTTACGCTGATAAAGCTGAAGAATTTTAAAGCACGACATTAAATTTAGCATTTTTCTCTTCTCTCCTTAAAATTCTCTAGATATTTTTTATTAAAAATTTGATTTTATACTTTAATTCATGAAATAAATACATAATAACACGTTATCATTAAGCAAGCCTACCGCCAATTCCAAATACAAACATATGTCAACTGTAACGATCCGTCAATCCGTACAATTCAAGCTAACAATAAAACACACATCTTCAACCCTAATCGAATGGAAAGACAAATAGTTATGAGAAAGAAAGAGGAAAGAAGAAGATGGACGAAGAATAAGAAAAAAGAAACTAAAAGCAACATAGAATCTCACAATCGCAATAGAACAATATATAGTATAAAATCAATAATCTTTGCAAAGAAAAAACTGTTATATACATACATTCATATAAGAGTATGACAACAATCACAATCATCGACCTGGACAGTTATAACAATCTGCCCTTAAAATTGTTGATGATTTCAAAAACAAAGCAGCGGAAAAATATTATACATGTGAATACAACTTGACAACCTATAACTCATCTCCTGAGCTCCAATGTATCCAAAGTATCTGCAATATACTTGGTCTGACCCAAGCATTATAATAAAATAACACCTGAGTCAGTCTGAAAAACCAGCGTGAGAAAACACACCAAATTGGATTTTATAATTCTAGAAAACCATTTGAAAATCAGAAGTATCTCGTAAGACCACGCCGCACATAAACAGGGATGGGTTTTTACCTTACGATAACCAAATAATTTCTATAGAAAATCCATTTATATTATAATAATGTTTAGGGGTCAAAGTAAAATATGAATATAGCTAAAGGCTTGCATCTCACATTTTAGCATAGGTGGCCACAACTAAGTCACGCAGTGCTTATTGAAAAATGGATTCCATACAATGAATGGTCTATTAGGGTACCGTCTGCCATGATGCATCTCTAGATAAAATGACATCGAGGGCCTTGCTTGGATCTCCTTCCAACACAGGACCTGCCTATCACTTGACTAGTAGTACTGAATATGATCACCCTTTTTGGGCCCCAAAGCATAAAATTTTGAGAGATAATAGAGAATCAAGATAGGGATGATCATACCCAACGTGGGAGCAACCCACTTAGTTCGCTGCATCTCCTCTATTTTAGTCATTCTCGGTTGATGAGGCTTGATGCTACGTTTTACCTTTTATATAGCACTTCCTACTTGAGATGCAAATACTGCCTTCTAAGCAACAATGCAATACCAACATTCATCCATATAAGTCCGTTCTAGGATTGAACGAAAACACTAAAGAGCTCCGTCTTCAAACTCCATCATCCTCAGGATGTCCTCACTTTAAAATGCATTTCTTGCATCGAAGTGGTTGTCAGATAACCTATCCGATTCCGAGCAACACTGGGCCTTCATTTATTAATCCCTTGTTAACCATTTATAAAACCAAGCAACACTAGGCCTTCATTAATTAATCCTTTATTATTTAATTTTAACTTTGTAAATATTCGTCTCTAAACCCTTTTACGAAGATATATATAAAGATATATATATATATATATATATGTATATACATATATATGTGTATATATATGTATGTCACAATCCCTCTATTTTAAACACTTAGAGAATATCCTAATACTTATCTCAATGCTATAAGTATATTCATAAAATTGGAAAAGGGTTCCTTACTTCACAATTTAAAAATCATTTAACAAATCCCTTACCAATCTCAATAACCATTTATAAAACCTTATTTATAAATCTCGAAAACGTATGAGTGTGTGTGTATAATCATTCACTTTAAAACACTATAATATATAATAATAACATTATAAATAAATAAGTGTTAACTTTAAACATCTTAAAAATAAAAACTGATAAATTTCAAACGTTCTTAATAAACAATAATAAATTATTTTCAACATTTTTATAATTACTAATAATTAATTTCCAAAACTTTACTATTAAATAATTATAATCAACTTCAAACCATATTAATATTTTAAATAATCAACCTTCCCAAGATATTTAAAATATTGATAAACAATTGTTAAACAATACTAATATTAATAAATGACCTTTAAGATATAAATATATTTTCTTAATAAAAATCCATTTTTAAGTCAACATAACCATTTCCATATTTATAAACCATGTTTATAAATCTCTTCCTGTCTTATAAAACTTCCTTTCATAAAAAAATTCTTCATTTATGAACTCATTTATACCTTTATTGCTTTATAAATCCTGCTTAATTATAAAACCTCGCCCAAACATATTTTCAACCATTTAACCTTGCTCTTATAGGCATAAACCCTTGTTATAAATTTCCTCTAATTTATAAAATATTGTTTAACACTTCCTAAATTTTACCTCATCTTAAATTTCTAAAATAGAATCAACTATTTTCTAAAATATCATTCCTTATCTTGTAATAATCCACCGTTTGATTTATTTCTCCAATTTATTAAATAATAATAGCTTCATTTTAATTTAAAAAACATCGTTTATAAATCTATCCTTCTATAAATAAATACAGATTTTACGAATCTTAATTTTATTTGTAAAATGTCACTTTGTACATTATCACCTTAATAAATCCCCGTATTTATAGATAAATCTTAATATTTGTGTATACTATACACGTATCGCTTTATATAAAATGGTAATAATTATTTCTATCCTTTTTTAAAACTATAATCCTTCATTTTAAAACACGGACTTATTTCCGAGATTTGAAAAATCTTTATCCAAAGATCAAAATTTCTATTTAAAATATTTTATAAAACCATAAATTTATAATCTCTAAAAATCGTACCTTTGCTTTAGAAAAATTATTTAAACATATATAAATTTCAAAATTATTTGAAATTCCTTTATAAATCAAATCACTAGTTTATAGTATTTTTAAAATACCAAAATAAGGCCAAATGCTACTAAAGCACTAATTAAGCAAAATCATGTTCATGTCATCCAATATAACATCCAACATATCATATACCATAATATATATGAAAATAAAATCAACGGTGTGAGGAATTCCATTGGATCCCTCCAACCTGTTTTCCTACATCAAATACAGTATATATAATCATAAAAATATAAATCAACCGCTTCGAGACGGACTCATGTACAAGGGTCATCCGCTCTTACATGGAAACGTAATATGGTCTCATCCGCTCCAATAGGCGGGAATATATCCAACCCAACTAATATAAAATATTAGATTATCCAAACAACCAATAACAATCAATGATAAAATATCCACACATTTAACAATTAATTTTATTGACTAAATAATATTTCTGATTAGCCAAAAAGGTAAGATTAGCTCAACTTAATTTTAATAGTCATCAAAACGTTCAGGTTTGGTTAAAATTGAACGGTTGTTCAATTTAACCCAAAATTCTAACAAGCTTCAAATTCATCAATCTAACTCCATGGCGTGGTGCTCGTTGATACGAACGCAACACGACTCGTCGCCTTCAATTTGGACCTCACACAAGCAATTTGGACCTCACACAAGCAAGTTATGCATTATAAACATTCGATATCATTAAATTAAATTAACTTAAAAAAATTAAACTTTAACACCTTTTCTCCCATTCTCTCATCCTCAAGTTGTACTTCCCCGGGCTCGCACGCTCTCACTCATCCCATTCATTTTTTCTAAAACTTCAATACCGCGCAGCCACGACCGCCCCTACAAACTTCTATGCCCCTCTATCGTCATGCGCGCTAGTAGCCGCCTCCTCGACGGTCATTCCAACACCCCCGCCACGCGCTCGCGCCCGTAAGCCATCACCAAGCACCAAATCCCCTCGACCTGCCGATGCCGCTGCGCCTTGCTCCACGCGCGCGTCCACGTTCTTTGTTTTTTTCCTCTATGTAGTTTTTTTTCCTTTTTTCGATTTTCCAGTTTGAAAATGGATAAGAGCCTTTAATTTGGTTACGACATTCTTTTTAACCGGGAGGGTACATGAAAGTCGTATGGAAGTATGGGCATGTATGGCTAAAATTGTGGGGAGTTGCTGAACAGAGTAGGAGTATGGGTAGGGCAGGGAATTATAATATATATATATATATATATATATATATATATATAGATACACAAACACACACACACACGCATATACATATACATATATATATATATATGTATGTGTGTGTATATATATATATATATATATATATATATATATAATTTTCAATTTGAAATATCGATTTACAAAATGCCTAAAAATTCTGAACTCCAATCGAGACGTGCCGATAAGCATTCTACATCTAATACCCTTATTTCGAACATAATTGAACTAGTCTCGAGACTTAATTCGATCATAAGAAGAAGATAACTTTTCAAACCAAATTATTTTAATTAAAATTCCTTTAATCAATTTCTTCGCGTTACGATCTCGCACGTCCAAATGATACGTCCAATTGCCACGAAATTCATCGGCACGCTATAATATACTTTTGCAGATCTAATGAAACTAGTCTCGTCAAAATCTGAGACTATGCCCCGGAAGGCTATTTTTATATGTTAACTAAAATGAGTAATTTCCAAAATCAGTCAAATAGCTTTTAAATCTAATTTAAAAGTTCACAGTCTTCCTTCTTATTTAAATAGAATTTAAATCAACTTTCGAAATCATTTTATTCATTTCAAATCTAAGATTCAATTACTTTAGGTATTCCCAAAATTTTGTTTAACCATTAATTATCAAATGAATCGCTATAATTGAAATTCAAGTTATTTAACTTATAATTTTTTTTTCAATATTTAAAATCAATTTATTCTTCCAATTTTAAATTACTGAAATTCTAGATCTTTACATTCTCCCCTCCTTAAAAGAATTTCGTCCCGAAATTGCCAAGGTAAGAAAAATATCACAAACCTATTAACTTTTAAAAAACAATAAGTTGAAATATATTACAAATTTCTTTTAAACCCTTTAACCTTTCGAAATCAATTAGTAGAAACTTTGTTATCAACTTCTTTAAATCTTTAAATTCATTTCATAGTTATTAACTAATACTATTCCAAAAATCATCTAATATCATTTCAATTCATAAATTAAAATCAAAATTTTAGTCATCAAAATTTATTTTCCAACATTCTTAAAAATTTTCTAATGCCTTAAAATTTAGAAAAATTTCACCAACATTTCATCTGCACGGTTAGATCGTAATAAATCACAATATATATATATACATATATATATATATATATGCACACACACATATATACATATATACATATGTACACATATATATATATACACATATGCATATATATATATATACATATAAATATATCACAAATATACATCTCATCTTCGAGGATGAGGCATCCTATGGGGAAAAATATATACAAATACGATATGTAATCCGAGATATTTTCCTTTTATTTTATTAGCGTAGAGCGAATATAATGCAAAAGCAAGCTCCAAACGCGAAGCATGTGCCATCCGCATCAACTAATCACTGTACCACAAATGAGAACATGTATATAGAAACAAGTATCAACATATAACACGTACCAATATAACAACTATATGTAAATATAGCAAATGCAACAAGATAATTCATCTAACAATTAACGTTCGTCCAATTTTACTTACCATTATGTCAATTTTTCATTTCCAAGTGTCAACACTATATACTTCCATTTCTTATTAACATTCAATTATTTTCTCATTCAATTGATTGAAATTAAATTCATTTACTTTCAATTGATATGCATACAATTGGTTAACGTTCATTTTATTCTCCTTTACTTTACTTACATTCCACTTATATCCAATTTAAGGTTAACAATAACTCATTTGCATACTAACTCATTTATGGACCATTTCCATAAAATAATTACTGAAGTTTGCATTCAATTCTTTAACATTCTCTTTACAACTTAAGTTCGCATTCAATTCTTTAACATTCCCTTTACAACTTAAGTCCACATTCAATTCTTTAACATTTTCTTTACAACGTAAGTTCATATTAATTTCTAACAAACAATATTCGAAAACATATCAATTTATTTTACAACTCAAATTCATATTTCATTTCACTGATTTACTACATTAGTTCATTTCGTTAATTTAGCTCGAATTTAAATCAAATCCAATTATTCACTTTAATTTCACTTTCATAACTAAAGTTCGATTTTAACTCAAATTTTCATTCAGTCCATTACTTTGATAGTGTGTATGGATCGTGTATTTATATCTAATTTGCAATTGTAATAAATAGCTAACTGAATACTAGTAGAGTAAAGCGAATAAAAAGTAAAGAATCAATCACACTAGAGATTTTATACAGGTTTGGACCTCCCTTCCTATGTCCAGTTTCAAAGTTCCTCTTCGGCCTTAACTAGTGAACAGCTCTCGCTTCGCTTGGATGAATAGCTTGATACAAAAATCTTTTCTTCATAAGTATTTGTTCTTAGTAATACTGATTTTGACTGCACAGTGCAAATCTTCCTACAATCTCCTTTGAATAGTAAGTGATATGAAGTTTTGGTTTTAGGAAGTGATAAAACTAATGTATTGATTGCTTTTAGAAATCAGAGTATGTAAAGAGTATAGATATGAGATTAAGAAAAATTAAGTTATTTGTTTCTCAAAAAGCTTTGCATGTTTATAGATGTTAAAGAGTATTGTTGAAGCGTAACATCCTTTAGTATGTTTTATTTTAGTCTAAGGGTTGCAGTAGAATAGATGCGTTGAAGAGATACAAATGCAACCATTAGAATGAAAGTACTGCATATTCAAGGTGTAATTTCGTTACCCAGCACAGACGTCAGCCCAAAATTTCAGATGTTTGTTTAAATATAAATTTTTAAATAGAGAACAAATTTAGACGTTTGGCATATGTGATCAGACGTCTGATGCCTATTAATATGTTTTTAAAACAGCGTACAAAGTTAGACGTCTGGCATATGAAGTCTGATGCTTGTTAATTTCTGCAGTTAACTTGTTTGAACGATGAAAGACTTAAAAAATATTTGACATGCAATGTTGTCAAAAAACTACTAAAGGAGATTTTACAAACCATGTATCTATGACTATAACACATGATAATGTCTTCTCTAATACCAATGATTCTCCTCTTCTACTGGT
This sequence comes from Allium cepa, assembly GCA_030765085.1. Classification (NCBI taxonomy): domain Eukaryota; kingdom Viridiplantae; phylum Streptophyta; class Magnoliopsida; order Asparagales; family Amaryllidaceae; genus Allium; species Allium cepa. The sequence goes on along the minus strand of CM060929.1, from coordinate 365,441,582 downwards.
CATCCTCAAGTCATGATAATGTGAATTCTATTTCAGTCTACTGGTCATCCTCAAGTTTGGTGGAATATATTGTATGTGTATGATTGTATAGTCATTGTCATCGAAACCATACAGTAGAGGTTCTAACATTCTCTCCTTTTGATGATGAAAACTATAAATCATTTATTAAATAAGCATATAACTCATCCTGAATGCAATTCCTCCCCCTACATACATGTAATATGATATCTCTCCCCCTTTGGCTTTATCAAAAAGAGATACAGAAATAATGAAATTTGGAAAAACATAAAGAGCATAAGTTTGCACAGAATCACAAATAATTTTTTCATAATTATATAAAAAAAATTGTTTTGAAGAAATCAAACAGAGATACATAAAATTTACATAATAAAAATAGAAGAAAAAACTCACTGATTATTGTAGTAACCCCAGAATATTCTTTATCATATTCACCATGTTGACATTGAGACTGATCGTCGTATTCCTCATCCTCTCGAATAGAGAGGCCTCGAAATGATGCGCAATGATTGTAGTGCGAAGGGTTTTGTGGAGGCCAAGTGGTATCTTCGCTTTCTTCAGTGTCAACATTTATTGGTGCCTTATTAGTATGAAGTGTGGTATCGGATTAGCCGACGGACCTGTGCTTGAAGAACGTTCTGGTTGAAATACCTATGGCGGTGGCGGTGGTGTCAGGGACGGAGAAGATGAAGACCGTAATGATGAAAGACCTCGTACCTTTCTCATGACTTTTTCTAAGTGGAAACGACCTTTTCTAACGTCTTTTCTACTTTGGTCATTATAGTAGAAAAGAAACGTTCTAAGCGAGTCATCTTTTTATCTAGCGCTTTTTGGTTCAAAGAGGGAAGACGTTGGTTTTGAAGTGCAACATCTCGATAGTTTTCTCCTTGTGCAACTGCAATTTTGGCTTCTTGTATCTCTGAATCAAAGTAATACTTAGTAGTTTCTGAAGCTCTTGCAGATTGCGAAGGTCAAGTTGCAGGAGGTGGTTGTTGTTATTGTGATTGTTGATATTGGGAGAAAGAGGTTATACCCGATGGACTTTTAGGTAGATGCATCAAAGTGAGAAATCTAATGCCACTATCTTTAACTAAAATTACTTCATATCGGGAAAGATACGAAGGGATTCCAAATGATCATAGAATTCTCATTATATAAGGAGCATAGACAATGCTTCGACGCGTAGGCATCCAAAAGCTTTTGATTTGGTCGAAAATATATTGTGCCCAATTGACTTCAATATGACCAAATATAGCATTTAAACCTTTGTGATCATCTTTGTATACTTGTTCATGACTACTTAACCTAGGGATGACTGTGTTGACGAGCATATGGTTAAGCAGTTAGGCTTTTGGATGAAAGCTAGACGTTTCTAATTTTCACATGTCATCTTCCAAAATAAGATGAGTAGCAGCATCTCTTGGGGCATATCATGTAACGGGAACTTCTTGCAGTTGAATTCTTGTATAAGAACAATTAAGAATTTGACCAAGCATTTCAACATTAAATTTTATTATGTTTCCATAAACACTTGTCTAAATCCAATTTTCCTCATCTGAAGGATTCCAAAGTTTTAGGGAGCATAGATTAATAAAAAAGAGGAATACTGATAGTTAATCTATCTTCCCAGCATTGTCATCATAGTTGACCATATGGTAGATATAAGCATCTTTTGTTAAATCAATAGCATCATAATGAATGAAATAATGAATGGGATAGAACAGACCAGAGTGAATCTCCTTTTTCTCTAAATCTTCTAGATTTTTCCTTCCATGTTCTTTACCAACAATCCATTCTTCAATATAATTATCCGTGATGAATTGTTGAGAGGAAGATTGAGAGCTATGGTGTGCTGTAGCTTTCTTACATTTAGCAATGGGAATTTTAGCTTTTGGAGCCATTGATTTTGGAATTGGAAAGAGGAAATCGAATTTGGGAATTAGAGTTTTAAGCTTTAGAGAGAGTGAAATAGTGGAAATAATGAAAGATGGAAGAGATATTATATAGGCACAATTGATTGATGTCTGTATATAAAGATCAAACGTCTAAACGAGGCTTAATTTTGACACATGAACAGACGTCTAGATGTAAACGCAGACATGTGTGAGTAGAAAATAATTTTTCCAGAGACATTTGTCAGATGGCTGATCATACCTTCAGACATTTGTGCTGAGACCTTTAAATTTATGTAGCGTTTGAACAGACATCTGTGCCGAAGATCGAATTTTTTTTGTAACATATCTTCGGACGTTTGGGAGTGTTAGTTAGACGTTTGAGCTGAAACTCAAAATTTCCCATGCTATAATCAAACATCTGTATATTTTTCAGACGTCTATTTCTACGTATTATGGTATATAAAAACAGAAAAATAGAATTTTTAATAGGAGAAATTTTTTTACAAACAATTATGTACAAATATACATGCTTATTTGATATATATCAAGCATCCGTTGTTTATGAAAGATTTCTTTAGTTGTCATAATAAGGAGAATGGTATTTTTGTTTTTCCCATGAATTTTTTTTGGTTTTAGTCTGCTCGAATGACGGCTTAAAAGGAGACCAGTATGGATGAACAGGACCGTGTTCGGAATTTGATGTTCATTATCCCCATAAGTTCCGTAGGGTGATCTTGTGTGGTCTTAGAGGAGTTTCTCATAAACATGAGACCTTTGATGTACGTAGTCTTCTATTGGAGAATGACCATATATTACAAGGATACATTTTTCAAGAAAGTTTAAACGTGCTCCTTGACGGCGTTGTTCAAAATACATTTCTAGTTAAATCCCTATCATCTCTTATTGACAGTGATGAATCTCATCGACTTTGTCCGATAGAGATGATGATTTTAGGTCGACTGAGTGTTTACCTTTCTTACCTTTCGGAGAGAAGCCAGAATGGTAAATTGGTGAAGCAATGATGTTGAGGGATGGAGATGATGTAGGAGTTATTTTTGTGGGAGAGACTGTCGGACGATGGGGAGATGTAGTCAATAGTGGAGTAAGTGGAGTCGTGATCAGAAGACATTGTTTGAGACATTTGTTTTGGAAATTTGATATTGTTTAACTATATTTAAGGTTTTCATATGAGTTGAATAAGATGTTGATTAAGTATTTATACTGAGTTTATAGGCTATGTTAAGAATATTGATTTGAGGTTTATAATTCTCAGAAGTATCTAGCCAAAAAGAAAAGAAAGGTTAAGAGAAAAAATTATGCCCATAGGTAAAATTAAAGATATGTATGGTCTGAATTATAGAAACATAATATAACAATGGAAAGACATGCGACTTCCTCCCATGAGTTTGTAGTTCGAGTGCCATCATCTTCAGTTTATTTTATTTAAAAAAAAATTATACTTCAATATTGAATTATAATAATGCAATGGCATAGTACCTAGTTCGCGTCTTAACTTAATAAAAGATTGTTCACTTAGTGGTTTTGTAAAAATATCGGCTATTTGATTTTTCATATTTACAAATTCTAGAGTTATTTTTTCTTTTTCAACATTATCTCTAAGAAAATGGTGACGAACATCTATATGTTTAGTCCAAGAATGATTAGTTGAATTTTAGATAAGTATATAGCACTAGTATTATCGCAATATTTGGAGATATGTTTATTATTTTTCCAAAGTCTTTAAGTGCCAGTTGCATGTATATTATTTGAGCGTAAGCTAAGGTAGTAGAAATATATTCCGCTTTATAGGTTGAAAGTGATACACAAAGTTTTTTTATTGAACCAAGAAACTAGAGCTTGACCGATAAAGTGACATGTGCCACATATACTTTTCCTATCAGTTTTGCAACCAAAAAAATCTACATCACTATATGACATGAGTTTAAAAGAGCTACCTTTAGGATAGAAAAGACCATAATCCTTAGTGTTAGTTAAGTAATGCAAAATACGTTTAACTGTTCGGTAGTATGAATCTTTAGATCGCGCTTGAAATCTTGCACACAGACATACACTCATCATGATATCGGGTTTACTAACCTTTAAGTATAATAGCGATCCTATTATACTTCATATAATTTTTGATCGATTTTTTTTCCATTTTCTTCTTTATCTAAATGGGTATTGGTGCTTATGGGCGTTGGTTTACAAGATGTTTTTTCCATCCCAAAAAGTTTTAACAAATTGTGACAATATTTTTCCTCATTTATAAAGATACCATTTTCTAACTGTTTAATCTGTAATCCAAAGAAGAAATTTAATCTCCCATATGGGACATTTCAAATTCATTTTATATGATATCTGCAAAATTGTTACATAGCTTTTCATTTGTTGATCCAGATATTATGTCATCCACATATACCCGAACAACCAAAATATCATTATAATCTCTTTTTATACACAAAGTTTTATCTATTTTTCTAATTTTAAAGCCAAAATTTATTTAATGAGTTTGTAATCTATCATACCAAGCACGAGGTGCTTGTTTTAAACCATACAAAGCTTTCTTAAGTTTGTATACATATTCAGGAAAATTTTCATGTATGAACAACAAAGGTTGCTCAACATAAACCTATTCTTTCATAAAACCATTTAGAAAAGCATTTTTTGCGTCCATTTGAAATTTTTGATAACATGAAAAAGCAAGTAACGTTTGGATGGCTTCTAGACGTGCGACAAGAGCAAGCACTTCTTCATAGTCAATGCCTTCCTCTTGATTATACCCTTGTGCTACTAACCTTGTTTTGCTAAGAACAATGTTTTCATTTTCATTGGTTTTATTTTATAAACTCATTTTGTCCTGATTATGGATTGAACCGTATGTCTCGATACAAATTCCCGTACTTTATTTCTTTCGAATTGATTGAGTTCTTCTTACATCGCCATAATCCATGACTCATCATTCGATGATTCTTTATAATTTTTTGGTTTAAAATTTGAAAAGATTGCAACTCGACTCATTTCATTTAATTGATGTCTGGTAGAAACTTTTGTATTTAAATTACCAACGATATTGTTAATCGAATGATCTTTCAAAATATGAGGTGGTGATCTTAACAATTATCATTGTCAATAGCATTCTCATTATTGTTATGTACAACCATGTTATTTTCAGACAGTTTTTTTTAAATTTCATCATTATCACTGTTTTTGCTATTGGAAAAAATTTCGTCAAATGAAACATGTAGACTTTCTTCTATAGAACTAGTATGTATATTGAATACTCTATAAGCTTTGCTATGATCTGATTATCCGATAAAAATTCCTTCGTCGGCTTTTGAATCAAATTTTCCAAGATTATCTTTAGTGTTTAGTATAAAACATTTTGAACCAAATATTCGAAAGTATGATACTTTGGGTTTTCTACCAAAAACATTTAATAATAGGTATTTTTGGTTAAAGGACGTAATGTGACACGATTCAACACCTAACAAGCAATAGCTACAGCTTCTACCCAAAAATTCTCTAGTAGATTACTACTATTAAGCTAGTTCGTACACACTCTTCGAGTGTACGAAATTTTCTTCCTACAACACCATTTATTATGGTTTTCGAAGAAATGAAAATTATGTGTAATTCTGTTTTTGTTACAAAAATTTTCAAAAATTTCGTTTTCGAATTCACCTCCGTGATCACTTCTTATATTCTTTATTTTAAGATTCATTAAGTTTTTAATTCTTTTAGCAAAAATTTTAAACATCTCAAATGTATCACTCCTATGTTTTAAAATAGTGTTCATGTGTATCTTGAAAAGTCATCCACAATAACAAATACATACTTGTTATGACTTATTGAACGTACTTGAGTAGGTCCAAATAAATCGAGATGTAATAATTCTAAAGGTTGTTTGGTACAAATTTCATTTCTAGTTTTAAAAGAACTCTTCTTTAATTTTCCATATTGACATGCATCACATAAATTTATAACTTCATAGTTTATTTTTGGAAGACCTCTAACTAATTCATGTTTAGCCAATTCGTTTATAAAACTAAAGTTTATGTGACACAACTGTTTGTGCCATATCCATGGATCATTAAAATATGTGGATAGGCATAAATCGTTGGAGTTATTAAATTTCATATTTAAGACACAAATATTTCTTTTTCTTAATCCTTCAAATATGTTGCATCTATTTTTCTTAAAATCAATTTTAAATCCTTTGTCACAAAGTTGACTAATGCTTAAAACGTTATCTTTAAGATTTTTAACTAAAAGAACATTTGTAATGACAGGTGAAGTGGTCATACCAACACTGATGACATCTCCAATCCCAATGACAAATCCTTTTGAATTATCTCCGAAGTTTACAATACCGCCACTACGTATGTTATATTCGATAACATTTGTCCATTTCCAGTCATATTTAGAGCATCCGCTATCAAGTATCCATTTCTCCTTGTTATCAGATTTTATTTTGCATACCTCCTTAGTGTTTGCCATGAAGCATACATTTGCTTGCTCAGAATCACTATTGCTCTCACTGTTTGATGACGACGATGGATCTAAGTTCCAAGTTACTTGGAAAAGCCGTTTTATTTTCTTGAATTTCTCAGACTTTATTTCTCTTTTATCATTATTGAGTTCTGGGCATTGTCCTTCATGTGTCCGAACCTGTCACATCCAAAGCATTTGATCAAAGTTTTGTTGGATGAATTTAAATTTCCTCCATTTTGCGACCTCGTCATCCTTTTGAATTTCTTGAACTTGTTATAACTTTTGGCAGTAAATATGATCTCATCTTCATCTAAGTCCGAATTATTATCGTTGGCTAGAAAAGCTATATTTTTCTTTTTATTATTTGTTCTTTTCTTGCCTGTAAATTTGCTTCATACGACATAAAATTTCTTATTAATTCTTTATATTTTAGTTGAGAAAGATCATTGGCCTTTTCTATAGCCAACACTTCTCATTGCTATTCATTAGTTAAGGAATTTAGAATATGTGTAACTAAATCAAAGTCTGTAAATTTGTCCAATGCCATAAGATCATGTTGAAAAGATTGAAATCTAGCATACATATCACCAACATATGCATTTGCTTTCATTTTAAATGAAGAAAATTGATTCTGTAAAATGGAAATCTTTGTTTGTTTTACTTTGTTTGTTCCTTCATGAGTAATAGTGTGCACCAAATATCATAGTAGTAGTACACAACTGACAACACGACACGTGAAAATTCATTTTTGTCAAGTGAACAAAATAGAACATTCATGGCTTTAGCATTATTTGTTGCCGTGTTCTTTTGAGCATCTGCCCAAGTGTGTATGTCTGTGTTTGGTGCTTTATATTTATTTTGAGTTGCTAACCAAATTTTGAAACCATTAGCTTCCATAAAAATATGCATTTGTGTAAACCAATAAGCATAATTAGATCAAGTGAACAGTAGAGGACTTGTAGTGGATTGACCTTCTTGAAATGTACTTGCCATATTAAATATATTTCACTTGCATTCTACTTTAATTTGAAATAATAGTGCTCTGATACCAAATGAAAGTGTGTATGGATTGTGTATTTATATCTAATACGCAATTGTAATACATAGCTAACTTATAACTAGTAGAGTAAAGTGAAGAAAAGTAAAGAATCAATCACACCAGAGATTTTATACTGGTTTGGACCTCCCATCCTATGTCCAGTCTGGAAGCTCCCTTCGGTCTTAACTAGTAAACAACCCTCGCTTCGCCCGGAGGAACAGACTTAATACAAAAATCTTTTCTTGACAAGTACGTGTTCTTAGTAACACTGATTTTGACTGCACAATACGAATCTTCCTATAATCTCCTTTGAGCAGTATATGTATGTGAAGTTTTGGTTTTAGGAAGCGATAAAACTGGTGTGTTTCGTTGTTAGTGAATGATAATATTTGATTATTATCATTAGTTGTTCTAACGAAAGTTGTTGTTATTGTAATATAAATAAGATAAACAACTGTAAATTGAGTAACATAAGAAAATAATTTATAGCATGAATTTAAGAGTATTGATTATAACTAAAATAATCAACATTGTGAAATGATATTTCATAAGTAGTGAGACTTTGTAAAAATGATTTATGAAGCTGATTTGTAATCGAAAAGTAAAGGAAATTGGTTAAGTGTATATATATATATATATATATAATATGAGTTGTAAATAAAAACAGGTTTAAAACAAGAAGATAGAGGGTTTAAAGCCCATTGATTTTTGAAATTATTTTTCAAAATGTTTTCAAAAGCACTGAACTCACTTTATTCGCCAAAAAATAATTTTGGTTATAACTACAGCATCATCGGTGTTCATTTTCGAGTTTATAAGTGAGGAATTGCTACCATTGAAGTTTTGTTTTGATAAAACAATCTATTTTAGATTCTAGAAGTGTAAGTATATAAAGAAGTTATGTATATATATGATCCTAAAATGATTTGAAAATAGAAAAAATACTGGATGTTTAAATTCTGAAAGTTGTTATTTAGTTATTTTGTGAAAACATAAGAAAATAAGTTTTATAAATTATACATTTTGAATATTAGTAAGTTCACAAAAATTTTAAATTTGTTGAAAATAAATGTTAAGAAAAGTATATTTGAGAATTGAATGATGAAATGAAATTTGACTTAAGTAAAATGAATTTTGAAATGCAATTTAACTAGAGCAAAGTTAAATGAAATTTCAATTGAATTCGATTTGCAAAGAATTAATAAAATGAACTAATAAAATAAATTAGTCAAATGGAAATGCACTTGAGTTATAAAATGAAATTCCACTTAAGTTGTAAAATGAATTGAATATGTTTTGAAATGTTAATGAAATAAATTAATAACGTGAACTAGTAAAATTAATTAATGTAAGGAATGAATTGAATTTAGCTTAAGTAAAAATATGATGGGTTAGTTCTTAAGTGATATTAATATTGAAAAAAAAATACCGAGTGATAATGAAATAGGTTTAACTTAGGAAAAGTTAAACAAAATGATTTTATGAAAAAATCTGTAAATAAATTAAACATGGAATGAAATGTTGTTAAAGATAATGTGAATAATTGGATGCGAACCAATGAACGTAAATAGAGCGAGCGTAAATAAATGAATGTAAATGACCGAATGTAAATCAATTGAATGGAAGTAAATTGAAATACACATAAATTGCACATATATTATTTTATTCGCATAACTGTTTGATCCGGACTTGAATATATGATTTCGAGGTGATTTACATCGATCTGTGTTAGAATTTTTCGCTTGATTTCTTGACGGCGAACCCTGGGATTTTTGATTGATTACAATATTCTCTATCATAGTATATGGCTATGTAAGGAGAATAGCGGTTTCCAATCAAGGAACTGAATCTGAGTCCGGACTAGAGTGGTCGTGTGAACGCTACTAGTTCGGAAGTGAAATTGTGTGATCGAGCAGGCAATCAGGTATGGTTTTGCATACAAATGATATATGTACATCGTACGGACTTTAATAAATTAGATGCTGACATTAGAAGATGAAAACTGATGTAGTTATCAGTTATTTGAATGAAGATTATCTGTTTTATGTTTCGCTTACTACATTTGCATATAGCTATTGAATTGGTACATGTTATATATTGATATTACTTTCTACGTATATGGTATCATTGGTTGTTAAGTGATTAGGATGTGTTACTCGGCACTTTGGCCTGGCTACATGGCAATAGTCACAGAGCCTATGGTTGACCTTGGATGGGACTTGAGCTAAGAATGGGTTGGAAGTACAAGAGGCTGATGCAATTTAAGTTTCGGCCGATGCATGGGTCGGTATGTTTGATGTTGGTCAGCATGACTGTAAGGCACAAGAATACTAGGTGGATCGACGTTGGAATGCGAATATGCGGACCGGCCAAGAGTGGCTCAGCCAAGGTCATTCGTTCGAGGCGGTTCAGCCACTCATCACTCGGCCTTGAAGAGAAGGTCATCGCTCGGCCAAGATACGCTAGACAAAGTGGTTCGGCTGAGAAGGGTCCGACCCCAGTCGCTCGGTAAGGGTGAAATTGAACTCGATGGTTCGGCTGGTCGTGATTTGGCTTCGGAAGCGCTAAGTCATGCGTCACTCGATCAAAGGCGCATAACCTAGACAGATAGATCAGTTGTGTTTTAGTGTTCGTGGTTCGTCCTTGATGGTTCGGCATGCGTGGGTCGGTAGACCTGGTTCGGTGAACCTTGTGGAGGTTAGTCAATTCTTCGACCTTCAATAGAGTGACACGGCTAAGATTTCTTTGCTTCAAGTCATACTACCGCTTACTCCGAGTTCCTTAAGGGACCGCTTCGAGTCAACAACAAGGCAACCTCTGGGTCGACATGACTTGTTCGGTCAACTTGAATTACAACTATAAGCCGAACTACCTTGGTCTTAGGCCTGCGTAGGGAGTCCGACCTATCTTCGTCTGTAAATAGAGAGGCATGGGTACAGTTAAAGGGGCTTTTTTTTCAAAAATTCCAAAGAGACTCTGCCATTTTGGACAATCACTTCCTTTCTACAACAATTTGTATTCAAGTTGTTTGTCTACGAATTGTATGTGTATTCAAGTATTTGGAAAATCAATAAAGATTATATTAAAAGTGGACGAAGGAAGTTACACCGAACCACTATAAATCTGGTGTTCTTGTTTTTTACTGTTTTTTTGCATTCTATTGTGATATTCCTCCATTTTAATTTACCATCTTCATTAATCTTTCTACAATAATCTATTCAAGGGCGTTAGTGACAAATTTGGGTACTTTCATTGAGAATAGGCATTCTCAGGCTGTCAGGATCTACTTCGTCGCCATGGGATTGTAGAAATCCCCCGAAGGAGATCTAAGTTTGTTCTCGAGATTTTACTGATTCTATTTAGAGTTCGGATGGATAAATCTAATATGGGAAGACCACGTACTTGATCAGCCTCCCACAATGCGGATGTCAATGAGACTGCCAGTGTCCAGCAAGTGGGACCTAGCAACCAACAACCTAATCCCGTTGTAGGTGTCGCCCCCATCCTAAACCAATCAGAAGCTATCACCAGAGCAGAGTTCAATGAGCTGATGAGAGAACTCATAGAAAGCAGGAGACAACTTAACAAGCAAATTAAAGCCAACACCGATCTCATGACCCAGATTACTCAACAATAGCATTAGAATGCTGGAGGAAGCCCTGCTTCCTACTCATCATCCAACAGCTCCGCTTCGTCTGATGAACATCACAAGCGTACACGCCGTAGAATTGAAACAACGCAAACAGGTGCAGAAAATCAATCCAACAGGAATGGTCCATGTTCATTATCTGGAACCATGACTCCTCGCCTGCACCTGGGAAATCACACTCAAGTTGGAATAGGAAACTTAGGATCTGGAACACTAGTGGAAGCTGACCGACCAGCTCACCAGGGTCGCAATAAAGTAGCTCCCCACGACACTCATTTAGGAAATCACTAATCAAGAAGGCACCAGCCAAAATGATCACGTAGGACGAATTCCAACTTGCCACCTCCCATCCGAACCCCAGTCTTATCAGCTATGGTCGGACAACCGGTGAGGGAAAATCAGGGCTTATCTAATGATGATTGGTGTGCATCTAGGAGCCACACTCCATTCAAGGATGTTATCCTACAGGCTGAGTACCCTCGAAGGTTTAGTATGCCGACCATTCCAGCCTATGAAGGGAAGACTGATCCCCGACAACATGTAATGAGATACGAGTGGATGATGGACTCATCCAGAGAAAATATGCGACTAAATGCATATGTTTCCCAATAACCTTATCTGGAATCGCTACAATGTGGTTCACCAAGCTTCCTCCGTGATCGATTTCCAGGTTTGACGAGTTAGTGTCGAAATTTGTGGAGCAGTTCAAGATCCATATAACTCACCCAAAGGACATGATGTCTCTATCCAGCGTGATCCAGGCCTCAAGGGAATCATTAAAGGAATACTTGCAAAGATTGCATGTTGCTGCTACCAAAGTTAGCGACCCGAATGATCATACTATTCTCATGGCCATGATGCGAGGAGTAGATCCGAACTCTGAGTTTGGTGATTGGCTGGCAGGAAAACTACCGATCACTCTAGAACGTTTTTATTCGAAGGACAAATTCATGAGAAGAGAAGTGGACAGATGGACCAGGCGATGCAGTGCGCCCAGGCCCAGCAAGGAGGCGGTGCAAAATAACATTGCAGTAAAGAAATCTGGCGACAACTTGGGCAAGGTCCTGGTCAATGTTCAAAATAAGCTAGAGCAGTCTAAAGGATCCGGAGGAGGAAATTCCAAAATAAAGAGGGAAGCAAGAAAATGGAAATCGCGGATCCCAACCTATAACGAATGCACTCCTTTGAACACATCTCTGGAAAATATTTATTTGTCAACTTGTAATACGTTCCAATACCAAAAGTCGCGTCCAAAGGAATCCACTGAGGAACAAAAATAGACCGTGAAGTACTGTTGGTTTCACGGAACCTACAGGCAAAACACTGAGGAATGTTGACTACATCATGATGCTATAGAAAAAATGATTGCGATGACGCAGAATTTCAATCCCGAAAACTACAGATAGTTAGGAAAAGAAGAAAAGAGGTAGAAGAAGAAACAGAAATGAAACACAAAATCTCACATTCGCAGCAGATCAAAATATAATATCAAATAAAATATCAGTTATACAAGGAAAATCTATATCAGTTAATTTTCATTAATACATCAGAGTTACAGCATTTCACAAACACTGGACAGTTAAAGTCAACTTATCCCAGATATACAACAATATAACACAGCGGATACACTCCATACGTTACTGCCATCTAGCTCGACTCCTGAGCTCCAGAACGTCCTTACCTGAAAATCTATAATACTCGGTCTGACCCGAGCATTACATAAAAGTAACACCCGGGTCAGGCTGGAAACCAGCGTGAGTAAACCCATATAATACAAAATACCAAGCTATATAACTAAAGTGAATAACCAGGGTAACTCGTACCTGTCTACGAGTTCTAACCTTATTTAAGTCAAACATTTATCTCAAAACAATATCCAAAAACTGTTATCTAGTTTAAATATCCATGATGCTTAACTTATTTCATTCCAACCTGTTTGCTTCTAACTCAAATTTATAAAGAATCGAAGTGGTTTCGGGTACTTACTGATACCCGATCCCGTCTCTTCGAATTCAAAGTCATCTCTAATCGAAGTTGTTAAATTTGAATCAATACAATTCATATCCAGGATATCATATCACAGAACATTACAATTAATTAGACAAATATTTGTCTAATCATCCTCTACAACTTATCTATTCATAAGCAAGACTTATAAGTTGAACAATTTCTAATTAATTTAATCAATCTCCAATTAAATTAATTACTAACTTTAATCACTAAGATTATCTTTAAATCCTGCTTACTTAAGATTTATTAACTATAAATTAATTAATCATCATTAGTCATCCATCTTAATTAATCATCCTTAATTTATTACTCTTTAATTACACCAAGTAATTATCCTTAGATTAATTAAGTAAATTAATTATATCTTAACCATTCACATTAATTAATCCTTAATTACTTTTATAATTAATTACTCTTTTTAATTAATTACATTTAGTAATTAATCATATTCCTAAATTAACCTTAATTAATCACAATTTAGTAATTATCTATTCTTTAATTACTTACACAAATTCTCCTTTAATTAATTCAGTTAGTGATTTACTATTCTTTTATTCATCCCTTAATTTTATTGAGTAATCATCCTTTCACTACATTATTTAATCACCCTGTGATAACTTAAGTTTATTAATTATCCTTAATAACTTCATCAAATAATCATACTTTAATTAATTACAATGGGTAAGTATCCTAGTACATAATTATTCAAATCAAACAAATTTTAATTTCAAAACCTTGTTTTCAAAGAAATTTATATTGAAACTCGATCAATATTTCTTTTGAAACTTTCTTAATAAATTAATTAATTAATAGTTATATTTACCTTGAAACTTGGTAACATTTCTTGTTTCCCTTTTCCTTTAATAACTTATTCACAATTCATTTATTTTAAGTTGGAAATCTGGTAACAAAAACTACTTCAAATATCAAAATCTGATTAAAATTTTAAAACTGTTTACTTACCTTATAAACCCGATACTCAGATTAAAACTTTTCGAGCAAATCATGAGATTTCCCACTCCCAGTCTTCTTCGAGTCAACACTCAAAACCATTCGAGTTTTACTCGAGGTATATGCTCTCCTTCCTAACCATCGAACGACATCAGATAGGACATCCACAGTGCATGTACACAGATGAACCACCCTCCTCCGGTCATTTCCGTGATCACCTACATGATGACGACAACCTCGCCGTTCCTCACGACCCCTCAGATCGCCAGTATCACTGCGAATCAAAAACGAACAAATCTGGATCGACGGAAACAAACCCAATCGACCCAGGTCCTCCTTGACCCAACACCTCCGACCACCAGAAATCAAGATACTCCGCCTATGGGTTCGTCGAAGACCACACTTCATTTTCCCCTTCAACCGATCAAGTCCGATTCCTTCTAGTCGTCGCGACGAACCCAAAAACCTCGTCCACGTCCTTAAACCCTACAATCACCTAAACACATCACCAAGGCGAAAGCTAATCCTTCCGTCCATGTTTTCTACCATCGTCAATTCATAAGCTACCCTTGGCCTGAACCCCGACCCTCAGTTTAACATTGATCAACGCATATTGACCATAAATCCAAAATTGATCAACTTGCCCATTCTTGACAACCTCAACACTAGAAATTGTGAAATATATTCCAAAAATCATGATGTCCAAATGTGAATCAAGTTATAAGCTTGAAACATGGTATTTGAAAGATTTATTTTCTGACTTTAATTTATTTTTACTGAAACTTTCACCTCCCTGTAAAACTATTTGTTGTTAATCCTTAAGATCATTTTTAAGAATAAATTCAAGTTATCCAAAAAATATATTCTTCATACATTAACACCTAAAATGGTTTATATAAGGAGGAATTGGGTTTTGAATGTGTTTATGATCCGAAAACTTAAGAACAGAGGTACCCATACATACACACACACACACACACACACACACATATATATATATAGACATATGTGTGTGTGTGTATGTCAGGCATAACATATTTATTCATTTTTACAAAACATTTTCACAGCCACTATTTCCATGATTTCCATATATATTAGAATATAAAGAAGATTAAGTTTCTAGGTGAAGTTTACTCACCTGTTTTCTGGAAACAGAGAACAGCTCAAAATTTTCTCCCGGAACCAAACTATTTTGATTTGCTTGCAGATCTTCATTTGAATTTTAATCTTGATTTGATCTTCAGGTTTGAAACAATTGAAAGATTATTGTTTTCTTTGATTTTGTCCTCTGATTTGTTACAGGCTGTTGATTTATATTTTCCTTTGTTTCTTTGTCTTTTCTCCATGTTTTCAGGTTTTGAAGAAAATAGTCCGGCTTCTTTTTTCTTCTTCTTTTTATTACATTTTACCTAATTTTAAGTTAAAAGAAAATGCCATTTGTAAAACTAAGCTTACATTTGTCGATACATATAATCATTTTCTTACAAGTGTTAGTATGCAAAAATGAGATATTTACAAGTGTTTTAAACTTATATTCTAATACTCTTATATTTAAGTTCTTTATCCTAATTAATTCAAAAAAATGTTTTAAACCTTTTCCTTTTAAAATTTGTGAATTAATTTATCTTTTATGCTTAATACGTCTATATGTATACAACATACATATATCTTAGAGAAAGAATGATCCTTTATTACCCTATTTTAAACTTGAGCCTCCAAATTCAAACCTAATAAGCATTTATCTCTAGTGTTTATAAATATAGAATTCTATCTTTAAATCTCCTTTAAAATTTAATGTATTGAATTCAAATTAATGTTCTCAATTCACAAAACACACACACACACACACACATATGTTTGTATATGAACATACTTAAAATTTTCAACGTTACTAAGTTTGCACATCACTGTGTACATATATGTATTATTTAACTAGATATATCACTTCTAGATATTTATATCTCAATATTTATTATAGATTCAAATTTATTTATATTTCCAGATGTCAAAATTTTTATCTGATCAACTGAATAAACCAGTTAATTATCCACTTATCAATTGTTCAAAAGTCCGGGTTATCACACTGATTCAACAAAAGAAGTTATAGTAGTTTGTTAAGAATTCGCGAGAGGTGGACAAGGGACATCCGACCCCAGTCGCGGGCAGGCTATACATCAACTTAAGGAACCCGCTCGGATCGTAGGTAGACTGATCATAAACATGATAGTCGGTGGGCCTCATCCAGCAGACAAGAGTTGGCAAGAAATGGAACGCTATGCTACTTTCCTAAAGCATGCAGATTTTGAATGCTACTCGAACTCAGAAGATGGAACTCCAGCGAAACAGCAGCGAATGATGACGGATGATATAGTATTCAGAAGTAGGTATGCTGATCGGATTGAGACACATACCATCGATCCGATGGTCATCTCAACTACGACTGGGCTAGCGTTTGTGAGAAGGATACTGATCAATTGTGGTAGTTCTGTTAATTTTATCTTCAAAAAGGCGTATGACCAAATGAAGATGGAGGCAAAGGATCTGAAAACATCTAAAGCCTGCATTCATGGCTTTAATGGAGCGGCCACTGATGCGATAGGTTTGTCGAATTGCCGGTTGAGTTAGGAAAAGGTGAACGTAGGAGGGTAGGGATCCTACCGTTCATTTTTTGGATGTTGATTCTCCGTATAATGTGTTTCTGGACCGACCGGTCCTGGCGAAGTTTAGGGCAGTTATGGCCTGTGGTGTTTAACTTTGAAATTTCCGAATGGATAATGGAGTTGTTGTTGTGCATGGCGATCAAATGACTGATTGTGCATGTTATGTTGTTGAGCTGAGAGATGCCCAACGGAAAGAGAAGGGAAAGGATGTGGATAACTCTGTCCGCATCCGTGTTGCTGAAAATTGACAAGTAATGCCGGAGCCTTAGCTCAAGTAATAAGGTTGGATCTATAGAGATATAGATCCGAGAGACGATGATGAAGAACCCCAGGACTCTAAAGAAGCACCGGCTGAACCAACGATTGATATTCCAATCAGCCACGATGACCCATCACGAGTGCTTAAGATTGGATTACAACTCACTCCCTCGATGACTGAGGATCTTACTTATTTCCTTTGAACGAACCTAGATGTTTTTGCTTGGACCCACTCTAATATGTGTGGGATTTCTCCTGCCATCACAAGTCATATGTTGAACATTGACCCACAGTATGTGCCAGTGAAACAAGAATGGAGAGGTATGGTCTCGGAGAGGTCTGTTGCTCTCAGAGAGGAGGTGGACAAACTCAAAGCCAATGGGTTCGTCCACGATTCCCTCTACCGTGAGTGGGTATCTAACCCCGTACTAGTGAGAAAAGCGAATGGGAAATGGAAGACCTATGTTGATTACTCAAACCTGAACAAGGCGTGTCCTAAGGATAATTTTCGTTTACCCAGAATTGATCAGTTGATCAACTCAATAGTAGGGCACGAATTATTGTCATTCATGGATGCGTATTCGGGATACAATCAAATCCCGATGCACATTCCAAACAAAGAACACACTAGTTTTGTCACGGATGTTGGACTGTACTGTTATGTAGTGATGCCTTTTGGGTTGAAGACCGCAGGAGCGACTTATCAACATTTGGTAAATCCGATATTTAAAGACCAAATTGGTAGAACAATGTAAGTCTATGTAGACGACATGCTCGTGAAGTCACGGCAGCCAAAGGACCACATTTGAGACTTAGCGGAGATGTTTGATATACTCAGATACTATGGAATGAAAATCAATCCACTGAAGTGTTCCTTTGGTGTTGCGTCGGGAAAGTTTTTGGGTTTTATTGTCAATGCATGGGGAATCGAAGCTAACCAAGAAAAGATTCAGGTTATCTAAGACATACAACTGCCTAAAACTATAAAGCAAGTACACGGCCCGAATGGAAAAGTCGTAGCGTTGAGTTGATTCATACCTAGAGCAACCGACAAATGCATTCCTTTCTTTAATGTGATAAGGAAAGGGAACAGAAATTTTGAATGGACGTCGTACTGTGAGGATGCGTCCGAGCTCTGGTGAGACACTTGGAGAGCCCTCTGGTTCTATCAAACCCTATAGACCATGAAGAGTTATATGTTTACTTAGCCATGTCCCAGCATGCCATCAGTACAGCCTTGGTTCGTGAGGAGGATCGAATTCAAAAGCCAGTGTACTATGTCAGTAAACGTTTAACGAGGGTAGAAAGAAATTATTCTAAGATTGAGAAGCTAGCCTTATGCTTGCTGATTGCATCATGCAAGCTCCGTCCATATTTTCAGGCACACCCGATTAGTGTTTATACTGACTAACCCTTGCGACAAGTGCTCCAACGACCAGAAACCTCTGGGAGGTTACTCAAGTGGAACATTGAGTTAAGTCAATTCGATATCACTTACCTGCCATGGAGGGCTATTCAAGGGAAAGCGCTAGTAGACTTCATTTGCAGAATTCACCATATCAGACAAGCCAAGTGGTAGTGATGTAATTCCCCCCATTCGACGGAAGCTATACACCGATGGGGTATCCAACGACAGTTGTTCTAGGGCTGGTGTTATTCTTGTAACTCCCAAAAACCGATCAATTCGTTATGCTTTGAAACTCGACTTCCCAGCTACAAATAATAAAGCCGAATTTGAAGCATTGATTGGTGGCTTGAAACTTACCAGGTAACTCGGAGTAAAATCGGTTGAAATCTTTTGTGACTCACAATTGGAAGTGTATCATGTACGGGGAGACTATTAAGCAAATTGGTAGAGACTTGCCCCATACCTTGCTCGGGTTCAAGAACTATTAACAGGCTTTAAGTATTACAATACTTTGCATATCCCACGTGGACAAAATGGGGAAGTCGATACATTAGCAAAATTCACGAGTACTGATGATGCATAACAGATGGGCTTAGTCCCCGTCGAAACCTTACATGCTCCGAGCATAAATGAAATGGAAGTATATTCTATGTTAAGGACAGAAACTGAAAGGGAGTCGTGGATGACTCCGTTCAAAGAATACCTATTGCACGTAATTTTGCCTGAGAGAAAGAACGAAAGACGATAAGTCGTCCACAAAGCCTTGTGGTATATAATGCAAGATGGTGTAATATATCGGAAAGGATTCTCAGTTCCGTTACTTCGGTGCATCGCCCACGACGAGATAAAGCGGGTCTTGAAAGAAGTTCATGAAGGAGAATGTAATGACCATACTCGGGGGCAGAAACTAGCCAAAAAGATCATCTGCTATGGATACTATTGGCCAACCATGAATCGAGACGCCGCGGACTATGTGAGAAGATGCGACTAATGTCAAAAGTATGCGAAAATCCCGAGAGCTCCACCGACGGAACTCATGCAAATGGTTAGTCCCTGACTATTTGCAATATGGAAGATCGATATAATTGGCTCCTTGCCAATCTCCAGAGGGGGTGCAAAATATGCAATTATTGCGGTCGATTATTTCACCAAGTGGGCAGAAGCAGAGCCCTTAGCTATGATCACCACCAAAAAGTTCATTAATTTCGTTGTGCGAAACATTATATGCCGTTTGGCCTCCCGCGAACTATCATCACTGACAACAGAACTCAATTTGAGAGTAAGGAGTTCAAAGAATTATGCCAAAATATTGTATTGAAAAAAATTTGTAGCAGTCGCTCGCCCTAAACCCGATGGACAAGTTAAAGCCATAAATGAAATAATCAAGTCCATACTGAAAAAATGTTTGGAGAAGGCAAGAGGCAAGTGGGTGGTTGAGCTTCCGACAGCACTTTGGGCTTACAGAACCATCCACAAGTCCGCGACTAGCCACACTGCATTCACCTTGGCATACGGTACTGAAGCTGTTATACCCGCGGAACTCAAAGTTCCTTCTCACTAGGTAACTCATTTTGATCCTAAGAGGAATCACGATCTTTTACTGGAATCAATGGACTTTGTCGATGAGAAACGTGAGGAAGCTGATTTAAGGGCGACTGCGTATCGACACCGAATCACTCGATATTATAATGAAAAAATTCGACCGAGAATCTTTGATGTGGGTGATCTTGTTTTGAAGCGATTTTTTCCAATCTTGTCATATATCAATCCTACATGGGAAGGTCCGTATGTCATCGTATGAAGCTTGGGGAGGGACCTTCAAGCTAACTACTGTCGATGGCATAAAACTCCTTAGAGAATGGAATAGTGAGCACTTGCGTCGTTATTACAATCAGTCTATTTCCTTTGCATTTCAGTAGCAGTTGTTTCCGTTGTATGTTTCCTTTTGTTGTTCTTTACTTCCAACATGTAATAAGACAATTCATTTTGTCCCTATTTTTATAGTCAATAAAGGCTTGAGCCATTTTCTCTATGAACTATTGACATCTTATATATTACAATTCCATAAAAAAAATTAATTGCATTATTCTTTCTAGGGCATGAAAGCATATACAAAATTAGAAGTCAATAAACGATTCAAAAAATCTCTAAGTCCCCGAAGCGTGGACTAGATTACTCTAAGTCCCCGTAGTGTGGACTAGATTATAAACGATTCAAAAAATCTTTAAGTCCCCGGAGTGCAGACTAGAGTACTATGTGTCCCTGGAGTATGGGCTAGAGTATAAACGATTCAAAAAATCTCTAAGTCCTCGGAGCGTGGATTAGAGTACTCTGAGTCCCTGGAGTGCGGGCGAGAGTTTAAACGATTCAAAAAATCTCTAAGTCCCTAGAGCGTGGGCTAGAGTACTTTGAGTCCCTGAAGTGCGGGCTAGAGTATAAACGATTCAAAAGATCTCTATGTTCCTGGAGTGCGGACTAGAGTACTCTGAGTCCCCCGAGTGCGGACTAGAGTAAATACGATTCAAAAAATCTCTAAGTCCCCGGTGCACGGAATAGAGTACTCTGATTTCCTGTAGTGCGGGCTAGAGTATAAACGATTCAAAAAATCTCTAAGTCCCCGGAGCATGGACTAGAGTACTCTGAGTCCCCTGAGTGCGGACTAGAGCATAAACGATTCAAAAAAATCTCTAAATCCCCTGAGCGTGGACTAGAATACTCTGAGTCCTCGGAGTATAGGCTAGAGTATAAACGATTCAAAAAATCTCTAAGTCCCCGAAGCATAGACTAGAGTACTCTGAGTCCCCCAAGTGCGGACTAGAGTAACGATTCAAAAAATCCCTCGAATTTTGGACTAGAGTACTCTAAGTCCTCGAAGTGCAGACTAGCGTATATATAATTTATAATTTTCCAAGTCATGTTGAAGCGGACCGGAGCTTATGTAAACCACAAGATTTTGAATTTCAACTACAAGTTAGACAACAAGCTAAGCAATGAAGATCGTGGAAGACAAAAATTAAGTTCCAATACAGCTTTTTCGGAGTTTGGAGCAAAAGCCTATTCACAACGACTATAAAAATAAGTAGAAACAACTACATGATTCAGGTTCATTCGGACTGAAGGAGGAATTGCCGGATCGCTACCTTTCTGATATTTTCTCCTTCTTCGATTTCTCCAAAGCCACCTCCCCCGAGCATTTTCTCTTGGAACCTTTGGTTCCCAGTGAGGTGGTATCTGAGGAAGGAAGATGGACCTCGAGAGGTGTGGTTCTAACATGCAGAATAACTTTCAAGGGCCTATTAAGAGGATCATCAAGTTCCACCACCTGAGGTTCATTCTTAACTTCAGCTTTTTTTCTCCTCTTCCACGATTCGCTCCTCCATGCTAAGTTTTGAAATAGGTCCAGAGGCGCCTGTGATTTCAACCTTGTCATGTTTGTCTATAGGCGAGAAATTCTCAGGCTTGTCCTCATCGAGCGCCCCGATTACTTGAGCATCGGGTCCAAGAGTATCCCTAGTGTGAAGTTCTTCCGCTAGTTTCTCTTCCTTCTCTATGGAAATATCGCTCCTTGGAGTTGGTTTGGGATCAGAATGGCCTACAAGAAGTCATAAAAAATGAATGTTAGAATACATCTATTAACCATCAAAAGTGATGGTTCTTTGGACCCTAGAAGGAAAAATTACATACCGGCATCCGGTTAACTCTCAGTTGTTTTGGGAGTCTCACCCTCTCGAATAGGGGATAGAACGTGAACATCAAGCCCGGGTTTCTTCGAGTCATAGCCAACATGCTTCTCGAAAGGATCGAGTGATGAGCAACCAGCCGGCTGGGTGGAAGGAGGTACTGGAGACTCAGTTCCGGACGGGCCAGCAATGTCGTCCTTCCCCTTCGATAAGGAGTAATCTCTTCCGAAGAGGGCTTTTGCCGCAGATTAGTCAGAAGGCTCATTCCCTTGGAGCACTTCCATCATAAGAGTTTCTTTATCAACCTCTTCGATGCCAGCTCAACTCTTTTAATTTTTAATTAAAGTATCCCATACTTCGGCCAATGATTTGAGGTAACCCTCGCTTAGAAAAGATATATCTCGATGCATGAGAACTCGAGCATTGTATTCAACAATAAGCAGATCAAATAAGCACTTAATTTATTTTCTGCCGGCTTTAGCAGCTGCCGCGAGACGAGAATTGATTTATGTCAACACCATTCTTTTACCCTCCTTACAGGCTGCATCCTTTAACGCTTCAGCTTTAGAAAGTTTCTCGTCAAGATTCGTCTTTAAGAGTCGTGTTGCGACGATTTCATCGCAATATCGTTGTGACTCTTCCTATGCAGCAGTTTTTTCTTCTTTCTCTTTAAGGACCAGCTCCTCCAGCTCTTTAACTCGGTGAGCAAGGATATATTTTTTCTTCTGGATGGAGTCTTTATCTAAGGCTAGAGCATCACTATGTTGAATTTCCTCATCAAGTTTATTTTTGTGAGTGGCATCCAAATGATTGACTGCCTTGGCTATATCCTTGGATTTTTTCTATGCGACCTCAAGTTGGGATTTGTACAAGGATAGATCTTCATCCTAGGCATTAATGATATCTTTCTCATGAATGGCTTCAAGTTTCAGGAGATCAATTTTGTGTTGACGTTCCAAAGAAACTTCTGAAACTTTTTCTTCCAGATGAACGAACGCATCGTGTTGAACATAGACATCACTATTATAGGCGATGATGCTTTATTTCACGTTCCCTGGAAAAGGATGAATCACAGGAAGAAATTTCAATCCGTCGAAGTATATCTTTGGAAATGTGGCCTTAAACTCGACTAATTTTTCAGTTGTCGATGGATCGTGTGCGGAGGTTGGCGAAGTCTGCTTAGCCAGAGTTACAGACTTTTTATGGGGCTCACAAGATTGCTTGGTGCTATACGAGCCAGAGTGTTGGTCACGGGGAGTTTCAAATTGAGATCCCTTCTTAGAAGATTTCTCCTTACTATGCTTTGAATGAGAGGGAGGATTGTTATGATATGAGGAATGGATGTTGGTTTTTCTTCGAGAAGACGACAAATCTCTGGGACGGTAGTCCCTATCACCATTGTCATCCCTATGTTGACATCTACCTGATCCCGAATCTCAACTGTAGTGGTGGAAGATTGAGGACCCGTAAAGGCGATCGAAAGCAGTGTGCGCGCCCCATATCATCTGCATAGAAGCCAAGTGAAAATGAGTTAGTGGAAATCATATGATGACTAAAATTCAAGTGTAGGGTGAAATGTAAGTGTTTGTTTGCATCCTAGTGCTTCCCCTCGGTGGACCAGTGTTTTTTCTTTACTTATTAGAGTTTTCTCTCCTTAATGATAAGCTTGATTGCCTTCATCGCTTTTCGTGGTCGAATTGAGTCCATGTCCCCTGGGTCGTTAAAGCCGTAATTTAGTAAGTCGTCAAGGATGGTCTAGTCTGATAGGCCTTTTAATGAACCCTCTAAATTTTGGAGAGACAACTCCTTTTCAACCAGAGTAATCGTAACTTTAGAAGTTTTTCCAAATGTTTGCTTTTTCAACTGATAGGCTAGGTTCTTTATCCTCTTCGAAGGGGGAGGCGGTCTATCAATCCCAGGTGCGTCTGTTGCTGGTGCAAAATCAGAACATATGTTCTCATCGGTCGCTTCTGGCACCTCGACCCCCTTAATTTCACCTTCCTCAGATGTATCGAGAGGCCGCTCTGTTGGGGGCACCAAAGGCCCAGCCTGCTCTTTGCCTTTTTCTGCAGTGGATTCAGTTGTAGTGGTACTAGTTGGGAGGATAGTCCAACGACCCTCCGCCAATAATCCAAACTTTGAAAGCAATTCTTTGGAGATAATGGATTTAATCTCCCGATCTATCACGGGGATGGCTCGAATGGCCATGATGGCCTCAGAAAACCCAGCGCCTTTAGGTCGTGGGCGAATACCTATAAAAATTGAAGGAAATTTAGAAAGGATGCACTTCGAGCCTTAGACAAATATTAGTCTAGAAATGAAACTCACTCCCTTCTAGCCATCTTCTCGCAAAGCCAAGGAGCAGCGTATGTAAAACCACTCTTACTTAAACTGAAAAAATTGACTCTATGCCCCCGTCAGGAATTGACATTTGGAATGTGGCTCGAGAAATATGTAGGATGGACTGTCGGACCATATTTTGAAGTGGTAAATATAATAGATATCCTCGGGAGTAGGAAGTCTGAATAAGGTGCTCGTGAAGAGGACATAGGTGCCATGAATGAACGCATGACAATTAGGATGTAGTTGTGCTAGAGCAATCCCGATATACTGTAACACTTCATGGAGAAAAGAGTTGAAAGGTGGCATGCTTCCGACCCAGCATATAATTTTTTTGCATGCTGTATATCAGGCCAGGGGTAGATGAGGTCGATCTTGTCCTGATGGAACTAAAAAGTCGTCGAAACTGATTCCATGGATTGAGCATAACCGACGAAGAGAGGCTTCGTTGATTTTTTTGAAGATTTTGAATCGATAGGATTATCCAAGATAACTGCTCTGTCTATAACATCAGGAGCTGGGCCTATAACAGCAGCAGATGGATCCGAAATACCCTGTGTAGAAGTTGTCGGTGAATTCGAAGTTCCTACCGCCTCCTGCCGAGAACTTGGCTCAGGCTTATCAGAAAATGTTGCGGAGTTGGTTCTTTTGGACATCATCAATGTACATTTAATATGGATGGATACCTGTTTAAACCATACTTAAAAGGCAATTGATATCGAATATAATGACAATAATATATCCCCCCATGTTGTGTGTGAACTAGTGTAGCAACTCCGACGTGGGTGCGAAAAAAACTAAAGTTTTAAACACAAGTGCGGTTGACAGAACTTTAAGTTGTTGTCCACGGAGACCGTCATCGCTGATCATCTCCTGTCGTTTATCATATGATTGGTAGTAGTAGTCTTGGAATCGAACATTGGCATCATAAAGTGTGAGGTCTGTTGTTTGCATTTATTAAGTAAAGTTTGCATTTAAGATCGTTCAAGTTATGAGAAAGTTGGTTCAAATAAGGTCCTTGGGCTTATATGTTTTGTTGTTTGTCATGCTTTGTCTAATGTGCTACGGTTGAATGTGGAGGTAAGTTAATCAAATATGTCTAATGTTCGGGCTGGAACACTTTTGATTGCCAATGTCGACTCACTCACTCACTATCTCCCCTAAACTACCGACCAGCCTCACATAAACTCTTACCGACCTAATCACCTAACCAATTGCCGAGCCACACTCACGACACTCGTTCACCTCACTTACTCTCTAATCAATTAACAGTACTAGGTTTAAACCGACCCACCTTCCTAATTTCCTACTGACCCATGCTCTCCCTCAAGACCGAACAGCACCCTCGCTCGGATACCAAATCGCTTCTCTGGACTTTGACCGAACCATAACATCACACGCAACAATCGAACCACACTCTTTATTCACTCAGTGTGACTGACCCACGTTTCCTCTCGGATCACTGGACTCTTTTTTCTCTTTCGGATTCTCCACCAAGCGACACCTTCCTTCTTCCTCCCGAGTCATGACTTTCGAACTCTGAAGGCTACAACTACTCCTTCTAAGAAACTATTACCATTAATCATCAAGGACGGTTGAAGCACTAACTTAAAGTCTAGTCCTCCTCATGATTTATCTCTTCCTCACTCCTCAGTTAACTTCTACCTATTCCTGAAACCAGAGAAAAGGGGAGGCCACCCACTCGAGAAATGGGAATTCGTACACAATTCCATGTTTGAAAGGAGATTCATACCTACGTAATTTACAGCAGCTTCGAGATGCTAGGTTGAGGAATTAATTGAATTTGAGAACAGCTAAAATAGCAAGGGGAGTGGTACAAGGTTCAGTGAGAAACAAGATGGTAAATTTGGGAAAATAAGAAGGATGCGGGCTTGGGAAAGTATAGTAAAATACAAGGAGAAGAGAAAGGAGCAAAGGACAGGGCTTTTGTATGGCTAGAGGAGAAGGTGAATGGGCTATGCCCGATAGAATCCAGTAATACATGTTTACTAGTTCGGTGGAGCAAGTACCGACCATATGGGTCGGCATTGGTATGTCGGCCCCGCTTTTTGTCAAAGGCACCAAGAAATTGGGTCGGTCTCCATGTGCCAAACTAGTTTGGTTTAAAAAACAAAAAAAAAACGAGTGATGAATGAATTGGAGAAAATAATAACTAAAATATAAAAAGGGTACATATGAGTGTATAAGCACATCATGGCGATGGAAGATGAAACTATGCGAAGGCACGGATGCAATCGAGTCAGTTGACAAATATTGGTTTCTGGATTCTAGCCTGGTTTAACCTTCAAAGGGTCGCGTCCGTGTTATGCTTGTGGCTAAAAGCGCATCATGTTGATTCACATGACGCACTTTGTGGGGGCAAATGTTGCTCTACACTTTGGTCCGACTACATGGCGATAGTTGCAGATCCTATGGTTGACCCTGGATGGGACTTGAGCTAAGAATGGGTTGGAAGTACAAGAGGATGGGGTAATTTAAGTTTGGTTCGGCCTATGCATGGGTCGGTATGTTTGATGTTGGTCAGTATGACTGTATGGCACAAGAATACAAGGTGGATCAACGTTGGAATGCGAATATGGCGGATTAGCAAAGTGTGGCTCAGCCAAGGTCGTTCGGTCGGGGTGGTTCGGCCACTCATCACTTGACCTTGAAGAGAAGGTCGTCGCTCGGCCAGGATACGAAAGAAAAAGTGGTTCTGCCGAGAAGGGTCCGGCCCCAGTCGCTCGATGAGGGTGAAATTGAACTCGATGGTTTGGCTGATCGTGATTCGGCTTCAAAAGTGCTAAGTCATGTGTCGCTCAGTCAAAGGAGCAAAGCCAAGACAGATCGGTCAGTTGTATTTCAATGTTCGTGGTTCGGCCTTGATGGTTCGGCATGTGTGGGTCAACAGACCTGGTTCGGTGAGCCTTGTGGAGGTTAGTCAATTCTTCGACATACAATAGAGTGATGCGGCTAACATTTCTTTGCTTCGAATCATACTATTGCTTGCTCCGAGTTCCTTAGGGGACCGCTTCAAGTCATCAACAAGGCAACCTTTGGATCAAGATATATGGTTCAGTGGAAGTGGGTCAGCATGACTTAGTTAGTCAACTTGACTTACAACTATAGGCCGAACTACCTTGGTCTTGGGCCTGTGTAGGGAGTCCGGCCTATCTTCGTCTATAAATAGAGAGGCAGAGGTGCAGTTAAAAGAACTTTTTTCAAGAATTCCAGAGAGACTCTGCCATTTTGGACACTCACTTCCTTTCTACTATAACTTCTATTCAAGCTGTTTATCTATGGATTGTATCTGTATTCAAGTATTTGGAAAATCAATAAAGATTGTATAAAAGTGGAAGTAGGCAGTTACGTCGAACCACTATAAATCTGGTGTTCTAGTTTTTTGCTGATGTTTTTACATTCTATTATGATATTCCTCTGCTGTAATTTACCATCTTCATTAATCTCTCTACAAAAATCCGATCAAGGGTGTTAGTGACCAATTTTTGTGCTAACAGTAGGTGTGGATGGTGCATGCTATGCATGTAGAGCTTGCTTTTGCGTTTTATTGATTGTATATGCTTGCGAATGCGAAAATAAGGTACACATCTCGAATTACATATTGTACTTTTATAGTTTTCCCTACGGGGTGCCTTATCCTCGAAGATGAGATTATATATATATATATATATATATATATATATATATATATATTTGTGTGTGTGTGTGTATTGTAAATTTTTACGATCGAGCAGCGAAAAGGAGATGCTGGTGATTTTTTTTAGAAATTCAAAGCGTTAGAAATTTTGTGGGAATTTTGGAAAAAATTTGATAACCAAAATTTGGATTTTGGTTTTAAAACTTTGTATGGTATTAGTTAGTAATTATGAATTGATTTAAAAGACTTAGAAAAGTTTTCATAAGAAGTTAAACGACTCAGAAGAATTTTATAATCCATTTCAAATATTTGTTTTTGAAAAGTTAATGGATTTGTGATAATTTTCTTACTTGGTAATTTCTGGATGAACTTCTGTTAATGACCTAGAATTTAGTCATTTCAATTTGGAATATTTAATTAACTTTAAATATTGAAAAGTTAATTTTATAAGTAAAATAACTTGAATTTCAAATATGGTGATTTATTTGATAATTCAATTGTTAAATTTAACGTTTGGAATTTTTTAAATGATTAAATCTTGAATTTAGTATGAAGAAAATGATTTTGTAATTTGACAAAAAATTCTATTTGAATGAGAAGAAAGATAGTAAACTTTTAAATTAGATACCAAAGTAATTTAACTGGTTTTAGAAATAACTCATTTTAAATAACAGTGTAAAAATGCCCCTGAGGCAGTGTCTCAGATTTCGACGAAACTGGTTTATTTGATCGTAATAGTGAATTATAAATAGTGTTTTTAAAGGAAGTGATTAGGACATATTTATGGTGTTTTTGAGATTCATAAATAGAGTTTTGTAAACGAACTTGGATTTTTTATTAGAGGAGCTTGAAAATGGTTTGAAGATTTAAAGGAAGATTATTTACAAGGTAAAGTAGTTTATAAGTAGATGAATATTTATAAACGAATTTTAGAAATGGGTAATAGATTTATAAAAAGTGTTTTATAAATAATTGCATGATTTTATGAAGGGTTTATAAATGACTTGGGAAAATATTTTATAAATGATTTACAAAGGGTTTTAGAAATTTATAATGGAGTTTATAAACGAATTTAGAATTTTATAAAAAGGAGATCTTCCTTAGTGTTTCATAAACATACTATACCGTTGAGATAAGTATATGGATATTTTCAGTATTGAAAATATAAGGATTTTCAATTTATCTTTGTAAAAGTATTTTGATTCAAATACTTACCAGGTGAATTTAAATTAATTAAAAGATTAATTAAGAAGGCTTAGTGTCGCTTAATGCTTAGCCAATATGGGTTTTTCCTATTGAATTAAATCCCTGAGTGAATGTTTGTTTATTTAATGATTAGATAACCGACCATTAAATTTGGACCCAAACATAACTTTGGAAATACCTGGGAGAAACACATGAGTAATGTGGTACCGTCGTCTCCGATGATGCTTTACTGTGCATGTAAATCTCGTTTCATTTTTCTAGGACAAATGATAAGAAAATCCACCCGTTAATGGTTAGGAGGTGATCTCTGGTAACATCTTTGACTGTTAATTTCCTAAAGAACCTGGTTGAGTTTACTGTAAACTATCGAATGTTGTTTTGAAGAGATCGGGGTCGCATCTGTTATCCAAAAACCACTTCAATCCAACTCAAGCGTACGAAGTGAAGAAATGTTGAAGATGATGGAATTAGAGATAGTGCTCTCAAACGTTTCGTTCAGTCCCAGAACGAACTTATATAGATGAATGCTAGTAGTGCATTGGTTGCTCGAAGGGCAATATTAGTATTCCAAGATGGTTAGGAGGAAATGGTAAGAGCTTGGTATCTTCAAGCCTCACACCCGAAAAATGAATTAAGTAGGAACATGCGGTAGGGCTAAGTGGGTCACACCCAAGTAGGGTATGGTCATTCAAAATTTAAAGCGGTATTCATGTATGCTTTAGGATCTCATTGTGTGGTTGTTGATTGCAACCATGGGTTGATCATATTCGGTGCCATCGGAGAAGGGGGTAGTGTCGGTCCTAAGTAGCCGAGGTGCAACGTGTTGTATCCTCCCATACATTTTATCTAGAGGTTTACGGATTTGGTGGGAAGACCCTTACTCTTTCATAGTTAAAATCCATTCTCCAATACGATCCTTCGGTTTTGGTTGTAGAACCTAGTATGATGGAACTTAATAAATGTAACAATTTCGACCATGATTAATAAGTATTCTTATAATAGCCATTATTATAATGTTAGAGGATTTCATAAGACATGTTTTGGTAGTCGTAAAGTACTATAATCAACGGTAAAAAGGAGGAATTCAGATAAGGATATTTGATACTTAGAAGAGTAATGGCCAATATAAGAAACCCATCAGATGGGCCATTGGTACCATATTGGGAATGTCCATTAATAATTTTCAAGGAAATCTCCCCAGGGTCTACAATTTATGCCATCTTGATGGTAATATGGTACCAAAAACTTGGAACGCAGAACATTTGAAACTGTATTTTCCGACTCTGAATGAATAAGGCATTTTCGAGAATGTCTCTATTATGATTCACTAAAAAAAGTATACATGGTCGGGAGTAAAATTCTCCTTAAACTTTGACTACCTAAAATGATAGGCTACCAATAATGGTAGAAAGCCCTTGGTCATGCCAAGATGGCCAGGTCAAGGCACCTCTTGGAGGGAGGGCATAAGCCTTTAGCCACGCTAAGGTCAGAAATGGCCAGGTTAAAGCAGCACAAGCTCTTAACCATATCATGCTATGACCAGGATAAGGAACCTCCTAGAGGCAGGGCAGGTAATCCCTTGGTCCCGCCATGCTATGGACTAGCCAAGGTACAGAACAAGCCCTTAGCCACATCACGCTATGGCCAGGTTAAGGTGCCTCCTAGAGGGATGTCGGGTAAGCCCTCGAGCCCTGCTTGAGAACAAGCTAGCCAAGCATACCAGAAACCCGGATGAAATGTCAAGAGGACTAAGAAATGTTCCTGCCTGAAATGGCACCGCCAGAAATCGACACCGCCTAAAATGGCAACAGCCAGAAATTAGCAACGTCTAAAATGACAACTGCCTGAGATGGGCACTGCTTGAAATAAACACGAGAATTGAACAAAAGAGTCCTGGCCTGAAATAGGCCAAAACAAATGGATAAATAAAACTCAGGCCTGAGAAAGGAAAAGCACGCAAGATATCATGAAAGCTTGAAGATGGCATATTCAACAAAAGAATCAGAATGATTTCTTTGTCTTCTCCTCATGAACATCTGTCAGATTGGTTTTCTGATCTTCTATTATTAGTTACCAAAAATGGCTTTCTTGACTACTATTATTAATCACCAGAAATGCTATTCTGGACTTCTATTATTAATCACTAAAAATTGTATTCTGATCTTCAATAATTAATGGTATTCCGGTCTTCTATATTAAATACCAGGAATGGGTATTCTGATCTTTTATTACTTATTACCAACTATGGATTTCTAGTCTTCCGTTACTTATTATCAGATATAGATTTCTCGCCTTCTACCGCTTATCACCAAAAATGGTATTATGGTCCTCTATTATTGAATGGCAAAACAAGTCACCCGAACCACTAACATTTATAACCAAAGATAATCTCCTAGACCTTCATTATTAATATAAGAACGGATGATCTGACTGGTATTCTAGTCCTCTCTCATTATTACCATATTGATATAGGATTTTAGCTTTATATTATGATGATCAAGATGATTCTAGACTCCCTATTATTATTTGATGTGGTATTTTCGACCTTTATTGTCGCAAGATATGAACTTCTAAATTGTCTCTGTATGGTCTTATGACATTCTATTGCTAAGACAAAATGGGACATAATTACTATCTGGCAAGAAGCCGATGAATTCCGACCATCAAGACCCGAATCTAGGAATTTAAGTACTTATGATCATTACTGGTTCTGAATGTTCAAAGAGTAAATCTTCTGCTAAAAAAGGATCGGAGTTAAAGGTCAACAAAAATGAAAATGAACTTATAGTATGAACTAACCATGCAAATATTATTAGATGTGTTGTAGAAATATGGTGACTATTTTGCCATCCTGGTTATTTTTCTCTTAAAGAACAAAATCCTTCTTTGTACCCAAGGGAGGGTTGGGGGGGGGGGGCTAAATGTTAACCATAAAATATGGATCGGAATAAAGAAGGCCTTTCAGAAAGCTTCCGCATGAGTAAAAAGTAATAGAACAAGACTTCTACAAGCTTAAAGGTAAGGTAGTTCCGATCGAGACGATATATCCATCCCACAAAAGCCAAAGGAAAGAATTACTAAAGCTCAATGAAGTCGCTACGTTCATGGCCGTCAGGCGCCTTACGGCTAGGACGGAAGGATAGTTCCGCAATCATTCATCATAAAGTGTCAAAGTACTTTCACAACCCTACTTCAAGTCTTTCGCGTAAGACGAAAGGGGTAATTCCACGTGAGAAAGTTCATAAGAAATGGTTTCACACTCAGAAGACTTCTGCAGGAAAGAAAGACCATCATATTTAACTTGGAAAAAGAAGGCTCCATAAGAGAGATGCGGCAGTCAATAGAAATCATTCCGCAACTATTAGCACCAAAATTTACTACCGAAACCAGGTTTCGATGAGGAATAGAGATTGCTGAAAGATCATTTGAAAGGGCCGAAGGGATGCTTTGGGAAAGTCAAGGAGGCTTCCGCAACCAAGGTTTCACATGTGGTGGTTCCACCCACAAAAGAATTTCTACAGAGGATAAAGGCCTTTACCTTGAGTTCCGCATAGGAGAGTTCCGCAGAAGAGAACTCAATGCCAACGCAAGGGTTTCCACAAGAATCGCTTTCGTGGAAGAGCCTTCCGCAAGTGATGGATCCACATTGAAGGCCTTTCGCAAGAGACATCAGTGTCATGTACCAATGTTATCTTCCACAAATCCAATTTGCTGCTTCATTCAGAAGAACCTTTCGATGGATCAAAAGGATGCTTCCGTAATAGATCATTGGATGCAAGGAATGCCAGTCAAGCACTTTAAGAGACCACCTACAACCTTTCAATGGAGTTGAAAGGTCTCCTTCTGCATCAAACAAGTTGTCATTTTGAGATAAAGAGTCAATGGATAAAAGTTACAGGTGCCACATTCCTACCTTTCCGACGAGGATGAAAGCATTCATATATGTTCAAATAGCTATAGGCCAACCTTTTGGTGTGGCCAAAAGGTAACCCTTTTGGCCAAGCTGGAAGGATGCATTAGAAACTAGTCTTTCGACATTATCGAAACGGCTTCTACGAAAGGAGAGCCAACCTGCATCTATAAATATGACCGTAGGGGTCCGATTTTGGAGAGCGAATTGTCGATTCTGTTCTCATTTTACAAATTTTACTTTCGCTCACTACATTTTTAACCCTAATTTAGGAATCAAATTGGGGATTGGCTTCTTAAACTTTACCAAACTTCATCATAAGAAAATAAAGAGAATTATGGCTTGTGATCAACTTTGAAATTGGGGATGATCATGGTCTGGAGTTAATTCAACATTAACGGACGATCATACATGATTTATTTCTTATCTTCTTCGTTCATTCCGTGTATATATCATGGAACCATCATGGGATATTTCCACGAGTATATTTACTTATATATTAAATTCATGGTTTCGGCCACATAAGGATATACAACTTGTGACTTAATAAAAATACGATGTCAAATCCCTGATACAGTTTCGTGACATATCATATCAACTCTTATTTTTATCTAAACATCCTAGAATGATGCGTACCATTCAAAAGGAATTCAAATCGCTAAATAACCATCAATAAGGTATACTCTTTCAAAAAGGGTATCTTTCGAAGATGTCCACCGTTGAATAAATACCTTCCAAAATGAAGAATTCGATCGTGAACACAATGTTGAGATCTTGTCAAAACCCAATAAAAAGTCAAATAAAGGAGGTTCTGAAGAGGTTGAGAGGGTTTTTGGCTCTAGCACCTTTCTCCCATCAAATCCTAAAAATTTATCTAAGACAAAAGGGGGATTTTGTCACTCATTCCTTTCGGCTATTGTGAATTAGCGAAATACATGGGTTTCGTTGGAGATGAAAGGGGTTATGATGGAGGTATTAAAGTTCACAATTGAATTCACACTAAAAATTCTCCAAACTATTTCATTAATAATTCTTGCTTTGCCTTCTTTTGCATGCTTTGTTCATTGATCATACCAAGGGTTGAAATATTTAAACATGATCAACGATCCAAAGCACTAATAATGGTGTTGACAATTTTTATCATTAACATTTTAGCGCTATAAGGAGGGCTTGAGCCTCCGTCCTTGTTATGTTAATACAACTAATTGTGGAAAGTTGGTTTGTTGTAAGAAAAAGAAATCGAAAAGGCTTTCCTCCTTATACGAAAGGGCCGAACATGCAACTTCGCTATAAGAAAATGTTTCGCCATCTTTTAACCCTGGGAACAGGGAACAAGGACGGTCTTCCGCACTAGCTCAACCAAATCCACCACTAGCTCAAATCCAACTGTCTCCGCAATTGGCTCCAGCTCAAAATATTCAACCAAAGGATCATATTACTAAAATCACACACTTAGAGCGGCAAATGATGGAGATGTAGAATCTCCTAAATGAAGTTCTATCCCACAGGTCTCCATGAAAGCTTTCACAACAGGAGAGGTAGTTGTCTCTCCTAGGGGAAATTTGAAAATCAACACTAATGCCACAAAAAGAAAAACTAACATTTCCTTGTCCAAGAAAAAGGATCGTGTCTTACTGAAGGTGAACTATCAAGGAAGGATTCAAGAGGAAGACAAGGGATGTTCTGCAAGCTCTACCTCAGATGGCTATAAACCAAATAAGAAAGACTACTTGAAGAATGAAGTTACCTCAAAGAGATAGTAGAGAAGGCCGTGAAGGATTTGCTGCATATTAAATGTATTGAATATTAAATGTAAGAGAACAGTAGATGAGAGCATAAATGGTAATGAGAGGGTTGCCCCTTTAATTGATGAGATAATGTCAGCACCAATTCCCTTTCATGTGAAGGTCCCTACAATGAAATATCATTGCACATCTGATCCCAGCGACTATATGATGGCATTTGACAGTCAAATGGATTTGTACAATGCTTCTGTTGCCGTTAAGTGCCACCTTTTTCCAGACAATCTTCAAGGAGCTGCGACCAAGTGGTACAAACATTATCGCGAGAACACAATCTATTCTTCAAAACAATTCCCTTATGAATTCTCAACTAAGTTCTACATCTGCGAAGACCCATCGATCAACTATGCAATGCTCACCAATATAAGATAGAATAACGACGAGTCATTAGGAGATTACTTAAAGAGATCTAACGCTGAAGAGCTTTGAAAGCTAAAGGAATAAATGATAAGGACAAGCTTATTATAGTTCATTCAGGCCTTATAGTCAATTCCTCTTTTTGGAACGAATTATTCATCCATGATTACCGAGATTTACAGGACTTTTATTTCCAGGCTGACAAATTCATCTGGATGGATGAATTCTACTATTCTAAGAAAAAGTATAATTAGAGGAGGGATAGTGGAAAATTCAGCTCGAAAAGGATTCAAAAATATTTTAGATAGGAAGATGCTAATGCTAACGCGGTGGCGTTAAATAGACCAATCTCGTACATTTGTGTGATGACTCAAGATAAGGTCAATTTCCCAACCTCATCCAAAGCTCGAAATTATATAGAGCAAAAGAAAGGAGATAACCACTATGCTTATCACAAGGTAAACGGTCACAGGACCAATGAGAGAAAAGTGCTGGCATGGATAATTCAAAAACTAATTCGAGAAGGACGACTAAAGGAGTTTGTGAAAAACCCATAATGGACTTCCTTGTCGAAAACTGAGACAGGAAAACCTGCTAGTATCACTGTTAATGTGATTGAAGATGAAGATCCATTGAACCTGAGTCCACCCCAAAATAGAATCGACGTTATATGTGGCAAACCACATCCTATGGGCCGAAATCAGAATGTCAGAAGTAGATACATTCGTTAAGCTTGGAAGGATGTGTTTTTTATGCAAGAAGAACCACAACTTAAGAACCTAAAGTATAAAACCAACATGCACACTTTGGTGATGAATCCCCAAGAGTTGAGAAGGGGAACCATCACTCCTAAAATGAACCATTGATGATCACGACTCAGATAGGATCCTCAGTGGTTACAAAGATCCTGGTCGACATTGGAAGCACGATAAAGGTGATCTTATGACATGCATTTAATCAAATGGGGATCTCTAAACATAAACATGAGCCTAGTCCTTAACCTATCTTCAGGTTCAACAACAAGGGAACAACTCCACTAGGACAAGAAGCTCTTGATACAGCTGGGACTCCCTCCATGCACTCTGTTTTTTAAATAACTTTTGTAATCATAGACCAAACATCATTTTACAATGCTTTCTTTGGACGTCCAGCGCTAGATGATGTGGACGCTTTTGTCTCACCTAAATATTTGATACTCAAATTCCTTCCTACTAATGGCTAGGAAACTATCCGAGGCGAGCAATTCACATCAAGGGAAATGAACTTCATAACTTTGTAACAATATAATAGGGAGTTTACTTGTAAATTTGATTCTTCCATTACTTTACAGCCTTTGGATGATGTCTACATCCATCATTCGAGGTGAAGGAAATATCTAATGGAACTAACAAGCGTACTGCCAAAAGATGTTTTGCAGTTTATGGAAAAAGGAAGAGAATGGATACTAACTCAACTGAGGAAAGCGAAATTATTACCGAGCTAGATTGCCGAGGAGAGTTTGAAAGAGTTAAGCTAGTTGATAAAACTGAGGAAATTGTAATAGATTCTACTGATTATACCAAAATGGTCAGAGTGGAAAAAGATCTCGAGAAGCACTTAAAATCAAAATTGGTGGAATTCTTAAAAGCCAATAAGGATATTTTTCTTGGACCCACTCCGACATGATTGGAATTGACCAAGTCATCATGTCTCACGCCCTAAATATCAGTCTAAACATCCCTCCGGTCAGGTAAAAGCAGAGGCAATTCGATAAGTTAGGACCGACGCCTTAAGGTAAGAAGTCAAGAAATTGCAATAAAATGGGTTTATCCGAGAAGTCTTCTATCCCGAGTGGTTGGAAAATCCAATTTTGGTAAAAAAAATCTAATGGGAAGTGGTGAACTTGCATGGATTATACGAATTTAAACAAAGCTTGTCCAAGGGATTGTTACCCACTACCAAGGATAGACCAATAGGTCAACAAAACTAGTGGATATAAGCTGCTCTCCTTGATGGATGCCTACTCTAGATAAAATCTAATCCCTATGTTTAAACCTGATGAAGAGAGTACCATTTTCATTACATATCGTGGAACCTATTGTTACAAAGTTATGCCATTTGGGTTGAAAAATGCTAGAGCCACTTACCAAAGATTGGTTACCAGATGTTTAAAGATCAAATCGAAAGAAATATGGAAGTTTACGCAGATGACATGCTGGTAAAATATCAAGAGGCAAAGGATCATCTTGAAGATCTGGATGAAATGTTCAAATTACTCCGACAGTATCAAATGTAATTCAATCCCCAAAAATTCAATTTTGGAGTTCATTCTGGAACATTCTTAGGCTATATTATCAGTTCACAAGGAATTGAGGCTAGTCCGCAATAGATTGAGGCCATTAAAGATATGGCTGAGCATAAGACAAGTAAAGATGTTAGAGTTTAAATGGAAAAGTAACAGCACTAAGTAGGTTTATTTCAAAGGCCACCGATGAGTGCATCCCATTCTTTGAGGTAATAAAGAAGACAATTTTCGAATGGGTGAAGATTGCACAAAGGCATTTCAAGAGTTGAAATTGCATTTGGAAAAACCTCCAATCTTATCTACCCTGAAGACGAGGAGGATCTATTCATGTAAATGGCAAACTCGAAGCACGCGGTAAGCTTAGTAGTGGTTAGGAAAACAAAGGAATTTCAACTACCGATTTATTATATAAGCAGAAGGCTGAACGATGCTGAAATTTGATATCCGGTTATTGAGAAACTAGCATACTATTTAATTCTAATGGCCTAAATGCTAAGACCTTACTTTCAAGCACATTCGGTGAAGGTATTGACCAACTTTCCATTGAAACAAGTCTTTAGTAAACCTGAAACCTTTGGAAGACTGATTAAGTGGGGAATTGAGGTAAGTCAATATGATATAGAATATCAAACCAGAGCGGCTATAAAAGGACAAGCATTGGCTGACTTCATTAATGAATGTACGGGATTCATTTTAGAGCAATCCAAAAAGGAAAAGGACTTGAAACCCAAGTGGCAGTTGTTTTTTGATGGCGCCTCAAATGAACAAGCGGCCGAAGCAGGATACGTAATAATTACCCCTAATGGACATAGACTTCATTATGCTATGAAATTGGTGTTTTTAACGACTAATAACGTGGCAACATATGAATCTATGGTCATGGGATTGACCTTAGCTTTACGACTCAAAATCCCGAGGATTCAAATATTCAGTGAATCCCAATTAATGGTCAATCAATCAAAGAAGTATACAATATAAAGGATCCCAAACTCAGCCAGTATGTGAAAAAGGTATTAAAAACATTCACGCTTTTCGAAGATTTCTCTATACACCAAATACCAAGGGGAGGCAATTCTCAAGCAGACTCATTGGCTAAGTTGGCAAGTTCAAGAGGAGCCCCTAAGACTGGAATTGTGCTTATGGGATTTCAGGCTAATCCTAGTATAGAGGAAAATAAACAAGAGAAAACTAATGAGCTACTAGTATTGACCGATCATGGGCTATAGCACAAGAAGTAGGGGAAACAGATTAGGAAATGCCGAGTGAAGAATCCGCAGCTCTAATAATGGAAGAATACTATGGAAATACTTAGATGGCCTCGGTTATGAGTTATATTGTCAATGGGACACACTACCTGCAGATAAAACAGAGGCACGAAAACTAAAACGGCAAGCCCAAACTTTACCATTATAGATGGAGTTCAATACAAGAAAGGATATGCCCTAAAGGACGCCTACGAAGGACTTTGTGAAGATCAATCCAATGGGATCAAATTGGCCAAAAAGATAATGAGACCAGGATCTTATTAGCTACAGTTAACCTACTAAGCAATCGAGTATGTTAAAAGATGTGAAAAGTGCCAACGCTACTCGTGGATACAACATCTTCCTCTGAGTCAACTAACCTCCATCACCACCTATGTCCATTCGATATATGGTGAATCGATTTAATCGGACCTCTT
This sequence comes from Allium cepa, assembly GCA_030765085.1. Taxonomy (NCBI): domain Eukaryota; kingdom Viridiplantae; phylum Streptophyta; class Magnoliopsida; order Asparagales; family Amaryllidaceae; genus Allium; species Allium cepa. The sequence continues at coordinate 365,402,285 of CM060929.1, read as the reverse complement.
CCAGTCTCCAAAGGTGGAGCGATGTATGCTGTAGTGACAATTGATTACTTCATAAAATGGGTCAAAGCAGAAACGCTTCCAAAGATTACCTCTAAAGAAGTGCTAAGATTTGTCTTTAAGAACATTGCCATATGGTTTGGGATACCTTACAAGATAATCTCTAACAATGGATCCCAATTTGAAAGTGAAGAATTTTCACGATTTTACCATAAGAATGGTATCATAAAAAATTTCTCTTATGTCACTCATCCAAAGGCCAATGGAGTCATTGAGGCTGCTAATAAAACAATAAAGACGATCTTGGAAAAGGGACTAAATAAGGAAAAGGGGAATTGGGTAGAAGAATTTCCCCTAGTTTTGTGGGCTTACAATACATCCACCAGAACTGCAACAGGTCATACTCCGTATTCACTAACATATGGCTGTGAAGCAATACCGCCTGTAGAGATTGAAGTACTTCTCATCAAAGGATTACCTACGCCTTCAACCCAAATCAAGAACTCGATTCACGAATTAAGAGATGAAGCAGCCCGAAATTTGGCTGAATACCAAAGGATAATATCAAAGTAATATAACTCAAAGTTAAAAATGACTACATTCAGACAAGGAGATTTGGTACTTAGAAGAGTAACGGCAATACAAGAAACCCATCAGGTGGGCCATTGGGACCAAATTGGGAAGGTCCACTAATAATTTTCAAGGAAACCCCCCAAGGCCTACATGTTATGCCATCTTGATGGTAATGTGGTACCGAGAACTTGGAATGCAGAACATTTAAAACCATATTTTCTGGCTCTGAATGAATAAGGCATTTTCAGGAATGACTCTATTATGATTCACTACGAAAATTCTACACGGTCGGGAGTAAAATTCTCCCTGAACTTAGACTACCTAAAATGGTAGGCTACCAATAATGGTAGAAAGCCCTTGGTCGTGCCAAGATGGCCAGGTCAAGGCACCTCCTAGAGGTAGGGCGTAAGACTTTAGTCGCGCCAAGGTCACAAATGGCTAGGCTAAAGCAGCACAAGCCATTATCAGCGTCAAGCTATGGCCAGGATAAGGCACCTCGTGGAGGGAGGACAGGTAATCCCTTGGTCCCGCCATGCAATGACCTGGCCAAGGTACTGAATAAGCCCTTAGCCTCACCATGCTATGTCCTGGTTAAAGCTCCTTCTGGAGGGAGGTCGGGTAAGTCCTTAGGCCCTACTTGAGAATAAGCTAGCCGAGCGCACCGAAAACCTAGAAGAAATGTCCGGCGGACTAAGAAAATTCGCTTCTTGAAATGGACACCGCCTAAAATAGCAACCACTAGAAATTGGCAACGTCGATAATGACAATAGCCTAAAATGGGCACTGCTTGAAATAAGCATGAGAATCAGACAAAAGAGTGCTGGCCTGAAATATGCCAAAACAAATGGACAAAGAAAAATCAGGCATAAGAAAGGAAAAGTTTGCAAGATATCATCAAAGCCTGAAGATGGCACATTCGACAAAAAAATCAGAAAGATTTATTTGACTTCTCCTCATGAACATCTGCCAGATTAGATTTTTTGTCTTCTGTTATTAGTTACAAGAAATTATTTGATGGACTTCTATTATTAGTTACCAGAAATAGTATTCTGGTCTTCTATTATAAGTTACCAGAAATGGTATTTTGGTCATCTATAATTAATTGTACTATGGTTTTCTATTATTAAATACCAAGAGTGGGTATTCTAGTCTCCTATTACTTATTACCAGCTATGGATTTCTGGTAAATATGGATTTTTTTGTCTTCTACTGCTTATCACCAAAAACGGTCTTATGATATTCTATTATTGAATGGAAAAACAAGTCATCTGAACATCTAATGGTTACAACCAAAGATAATCTCCTTGTCCTTCATTATTAATATTAGAACAGATGATCTGACTGGTATTCTGGTCCACTCTCCTTATTACCGGATTGACATGGGATTTTAGGCATCTACAATGATCAAGATGATTCCGGTCTCCCTGTTACTTTTGATGTGGTATTTTCGGCCGTTATTGTCGCAAGATGTGAACTTCTAAATTGTCTATGTATAGTCTTCTGAGATTCTATTACTAAGACAAGTGGAAACAATTATTATCTGGCAAGAAGCTAAATTCCGACCACAAGGCCCTAATCTGAGACTTCAAATACTTATGGTCATTATAGGTTATGAATGTTCAAAGAGTAAATATTTTGCTAAAATAGGATCAGAGTTAAAGGTCTACCAAAATGAAAAGGAACTTATAGTATGAACTAACCATACAAAAATTATTAGATGTGTTGGAAGAATACGGTGACTATTTGGAAATCTTAGAATTTTTGTCGTAAAGAACAAAAGTCATATTTATATAAAGGGGGGCACTAAATTTTAACCATAAAATATGGATAGGAATAAAGAAGGCCTTTCAGAAAGCTTCCGCATGAGTAAAAAGTAACAGAACAATTCTTCCAAAAGAACAAAGGAAATGATGTGCACGTAAATGTGCATATTTGTACCACCATATTTATTCTATTTAAATTAAATAAATGATCATATTGGGTATTTTAACTTGTTTAAACCAAAATTCATATTATTTGAAATTGTCACATATTCATCTTCATCCAAGGGCAAAATGGTCATTTGTGTGCATATATTTCTTTGAGAAAAATTAATTGAAAGTTTGTATATATTTTGTAGGAATTTAGCTTCTCATATTAGTGGGTTCATGAAGAAACATGCATGCACAAAATGGATATAAAGGAATGAAGATGGAAATAATTCAAAGTAAAGATCATGGAGAACCCCACCTACCCACTACCTTAATGTACAAATTAAAGGCTAATGCACATGCTTTTGGACTTAATGGTTTCATGTACATTTAATGGGGGATTAAGACATGTTAATGGTTACTTGGCCTCCACACTTCCTAAGGGGCATTTTGGGTATTCCCCAAAATTTGAATTAGGGTTTTATGCATGTATAAATACACATATGTTTCATGTAACATAATCTCTTCCTTAGTCTCTCTTAGGCCTTCTTTTCTTTAGTTTAGTTTAGATCAAATAAAAGAAAGCTCTCTTTCTTTCCATGGCTACTTAGCCATTTCTTCTCTTATGTAATTCTTTTCTTTTATGCAATGTTAATTATTGTTTCTTTTCAATTACATGTTCATTTCCTTTTATGCAAGTAGTGTAGATTTTCCTTTATGCAATTAGAATAGTTTTCCATTTCACTTTGCTCTCTTTTCCTTTTCTTTTTCTCTCATGTTGCAAGCTACATTTGTTCATATGATAACAAATATGAGAGGCTAAACCCCTTCAATTTAGGGGTAATGAAGCTCTCTAATCATGTAGCTTCAACTTAATTTGATGTTTATGCTCTCTTTTTAGGCTTAATGAGAATGAATGAAGTGGTTTAATGATGTTGTTTAACTTTGAATTTGATAGTCTATGTTCTTTATAACAAATAGGCTATGCTTAAACAAACACAAATTGCCTCTTCATCTACATATGATTATGGCAAAGAAGTGATTGTTGAAATTAAAATTTGATGGCTTATATTTCTAATTAATGGTTAATAGGCCATGCTTAAAATAAATTTTTCTTTCAACTTTGTTGTCATATTTTATGAGATTTAAAAGTGTATTAGTGGTTGTGTTATAGTTTGATGGTTTATATTGAGCTAATTAATAGCACAAATATACCATACTTATGATAAGCACATCAACTAATTCACTAATGAAAAGAAAAGAGAGATCATAACTTCATTTTGTTGATTTATATCTAGAAAGGGGAAATTGCCTCTAAATTGTCTTAACGCTCTCATATTTTTATCTACTTTCATTTGTCATTTTTTTTAAGAAAAAAAAAGGAATTTGTTTTATTGGTTTTATTTTCACTTGTTCGTTTTGTTGTGATTTGATTTTTGCTTTATATTATATATATATATATATATATATATATATATATTTAAGTAAAACCCTACTTTTAAGTTTCCTTTCAAAAAAAACCAAAAAAATATATATATTGTATATATCTTAGTTTTTAATTTTCAGGTTGCCAAAGCAGGAAATAAAGGAAGAATAGCTTGCTGAAAATTGCTTCCTTAGCTAGCCAAAATAAATTGCTCTGCTTGCTAAAAAATTCTGCTTTCATTTCTAGTTTTATTTGAATTGAATTGTTGGTTGCTTGCATTTGCATTTTAAAAAATAAAAAATTCATTCGTAGTTGCATTGTTAATACACGTTTAGTTTCTGTTCTGCATTTCATCTTAGATTTTGATTAATAATAACGGTTAGACATCGATAACACTTAATTGTATATTGACAATTTGTCTTTTTTGAACAATTTAATTTCTTGGTGTCTAGGCTACGGTAGAGTAATAACCATTTATAAATATTACGGTGATTCGTAAATATTATAGTGGTTGTTCCTCTGAAGGTACTTAAACCTTCGGCTGCATTGCTACGGTGATTCGTGGTACACCGATAAATCCTGCCCGTTACCTGGCTGAGAACTATCTTGTTTATCTAAGACAATTTATGAATATAAAATTTTGGGTTAACTTAGGATAAATCATTTGTAATTAACCCTTGCATTCATTTAGTTGCATTTGTTCATGCATATTTTTAAAAAAAAAACAAAAAATTTTCAAAATCCAAAACTAATTTTTTTTTAAATATTCCTTTTCTTTTTCTTTGAAATTTTTAAATCCTTTTCTTTGAAATTTCAAAAAAATCCAAAAAAAAATTAGAAAATCCAAATTTAAAAAAAAAAAATTGAAAAATAAAAACAAAACAAAAATCGATTTCCCTTTTCAAAAATCAATTTTCTTTGTAAATATTTTTCATTTATAAAAAAAAAACCAAAAAAAAAACATTCTTGAAAATGTCTGAATATCCAAATCCACTTGAATTTTACAATAGTTGTGAAAATCAATATAATCCATATGATTTCAGTCAAATTCGTATGGATATTTTAACAACAACTATTTTGTAAATAATTCAAATTTTTTAAAAAAAAAATTTTCAAAACGATGACCAACGTTCGACTCTTGAAAATAGCATTGAAATGATTTCATCTTTACTCGAACTTTCTGCACGACAAAATCAAGAGATAAATGATTTATGTAATTCTGATTTGTGTAATAACTCGAGTCAAGGATTTCAAAATTTGAATTCAATTCAAAATTCAAACGATTATGATTATAACCCATGCCAATTTAATTTCGAACTCCAAAAGGAATTCCAAAATCAACATGAAAATGGGAAAAAAATTTCAAACGAATTTGGCAATGGGAATAATCTTAACCTTGTCACGAGTGAAAATGTTTGTTCCCAACAAATCCAAATCGAAAATTCTCAATTTAATAACTATAAATTGGATTTTGTTGAACAAATGAATGAAATTTACGATGATCACACGGATTTGTTGTTGGAAACTTATATGAAACAACGTGAACAACAAAATCAAATCTCAACGTGTAATGAGTCAAGTGATAATCCACCTTTTACCCAAATCGACGATTTTCAAATAACAACTTTTGAATTTGATGACGACGATCTTAATCAAGTTGTTGAAAATACGGTAATTGAGTTGGATTTCAATTCTTTTGAGGGTGCGAAACTCGATTTAAACTTTGATCTTCCTTTTTCTGAAAATTTGAATACGACAACTTTGAAACTCGATTTACATGATGAAGTTGTTGATAATCCAACAAAGGAAGACGAGTTTAATGAACATGAATTTTTTGGACTTTTGGATGACGAGTTATTAAATTCCGAAGGGGAAGATGAAAATCACCATTTTGATTTTGAAATCAATAATTTTGAAAATGTTTTCAATGATAGGCTTGAATTTCAAATTGGTAAAAATAAAATTAAACTTCAATCAATTGTTTTGTCGACCCTGAAAATCATCGAAAACAAAACAACTCGTACGATTTTTAATAAAACAAAATTCGTTTTTCCAAATCGACAATCAACTTCGAAATCTTTTACAATTTGGTTTTTCGTGCTTAAGCTGTGTCTCACACATTTGACGAGACAAATGAATCGGTCTTTAGAAGACCGTTTCATTTACTTTTTGACTGTATACTTTCTCATCTCTTGTAAATAATAATCTTTCATGTAAATATAGGATTTTTATTTTATTTTTCTCCTTCCACTTGGGTTGACTGTGGCGACACAGTCAAAATCAAGTGTGGGGGGGAGACTCACCTTCATTTTTTTTCATGGTTTATTTTTGCTTTAAAATCACAAAAACAAAAAAACAAAAAAAATTCCCAAAAACAAATTTTCTTTTGATTTATTTTTAAAAGAAACACTATAAGATAAATATATGGCTTTGATTTATTAAACTAAAATTTTTGAAAATTTATTGGTCTTAACAAAAATAAAAATGAAGTTTGATTACAAATAATAATGGTTTAACTAGTATATAGGAAGATTCATACGTGTTAATTATGAAGTACATCCTAATTGAAAATCTTTGTTTTAAAAAGTGGTTGATTTAAAGTAAAGGATATAACATTTTTTTTGGTCTTCTAAGTTAAATGGTGCTAAGATGATTTTGCAAAACTCCCACTCAAAAAAATATAAAAATAAAAAATAATAACATCCAAGTATTCACTCTCATTTAAAAGTCCTCACGGTTATGCATGGGTGATTACTTGGAATTTTTGATTATGTGCATTCATACTCATTTAAAAGTCCTCGCGGTTATGGTGTATGGAACACATGTAAAAAAACAAAAAAGATTTAATGAAAACCACCTACGGTCGATAGTGTATGCATAAAAGTGTGTGCACTCGCCATGCTCTGTACTCCCCTCACATAAGCCCGAAAGGCAGTGCATGGGTGGTATATCTGGCTTCAGTTTACCTGAGCTAGGTGTGTAATTTTTCTTGCAAATAATGAGAGAGCAAGCAATTGAAATCCTAACACTATTTTTACTTATTTGATTTGATTTGTTATTGAAAAGAAATGAAAATACCACTTTGATAAACTTTGATAATCAACTAAGGATCCATTTTATAATTACACTTTGTTATCAACCGAAACAACAAGTTAAACTATTGTCTATTTGTTATGATAACTTGATTTTTATTGAAAATTTTGACGAGTAAATGACATAAATTTTCAAGATAATAAACAAAACCTATATTTAACTTATTTGTGTCAATTTAAAAATAAATCCTTCATTTGTAAATATTTTCAAAAATTTGCATTCATCTCTTTGTAAATAAATCTTGCATTTTGTAAATATTTTCATCATGCATTTGGATTTTGTGGGTAGTATCCGCTGAAAACCCTCACGAGACAACACTCGTACTACTGGGGACACCCAGAGGTTTAACGGCTTATTGCATACGCTCAATGCAATCGTGCACCCTACGAAAACGGGTTTACCTTAGTTTTAGTTTATTCGAGGACGAATAAAAAGATAAGTGTGGGGGTACTTGATGTGCACGTAAATGTGCATATTTGTACCACCATATTTATTCTATTTAAATTAAATAAATGATCATATTGGGTATTTTAACTTGTTTAAACCAAAATTCATATTATTTGAAATTGTCACATATTCATCTTCATCCAAGGGCAAAATGGTCATTTGTGTGCATATATTTCTTTGAGAAAAATTAATTGAAAATTTGTATATATTTTGTAGGAAATTAGCTTCTCATATTAGTGGGTTCATGAAGAAACATGCATGCACAAAATGGATATAAAGGAATGAAGATGGAAATAATTCAATGTGAAGATCATGGAGAACCCCACCTACCCACTATCTTAATGTACAAATTAAAGGCTAATGCACATGCTTTTGGACTTAATGGTTTCATGTACATTTAATGGGGGATTAAGACATGTTAATGGTTACTTGGCCTCCACACTTCCTAAGGGGCATTTTGGGTATTCCCCAAAAATATGAATTAGGGTTTTATGCATGTATAAATACACATATGTTTCATGTAACATAATCTCTTCCTTAGTCTCTCTTAGGCCTTCTTTTCTTTAGTTTAGTTTAGATCAAATAAAAGAAAGCTCTCTTTCTTTCCATGGCTACTTAGCCATTTCTTCTCTTATGTAATTCTTTTCTTTTATGCAATGTTAATTATTGTTTCTTTTTAATTACATGTTCATTTCCTTTTATGCAAGTAGTGTAGATTTTCCTTTATGCAATTAGAAAAGTTTTCCATTTCACTTTGCTCTCTTTTCCTTTTCTTTTTCTCTCATGTTGCAATCTACATTTGTTCATATGATAACAAATATGAGAGGCTAAACCGCTTCAATTTAGGGGTAATGAAGCTCTCTAATCATGTAGCTTCAACTTAATTTGATGTTTATGCTCTCTTTTTAGGCTTAATGAGAATGAATGAAGTGGTTTAATGATGTTGTTTAGCTTTGAATTTGATAGTCTATGTTGTTTATAACAAATAGGCTATGCTTAAACAAACACAAATTGCCTCTTCATCTACATATGATTATGGCAAAGAAGTGATTGTTGAAATTAAAATTTGATGGCTTATATTTCTAATTAATGGTTAATAGGCCATGCTTAAAATAAATTTTGCTTTCAACTTTGTTGTCATATTTTATGAGATTTAAAATTGTATTAGTGGCTGTGTTATAGTTTGATGGTTTATATTGAGCTAATTAATAGCACAAATATACCATACTTATGATAAGCACATCAACTAATTCACTAATGAAAAGAAAAGAGAGATCATAACTTTATTTTGTTGATTTATATCTAGAAAGGGGAAATTGCCTCTAAATTGTCTTAACACTCTCATATTTTTATCTACTTTCTTTTGTCATTTTTTTTAAGAAAAAAAAGGAATTTGTTTTATTGGTTTTATTTTCACTTGTTCGTTTTGTTGTGATTTGATTTTTGCTTTATATTAAATATATATATATATATATATATATATATATATATATATATATATATATATTTAAGTAAAACCCTACTTTTAAGTTTCCTTTCAAAAAAAAACCAAAAAAATATATATATATTGTATATATCTTAGTTTTTAATTTTCAGGTTGCCAAAGCAGGAAATAAAGGAAGAATAGCTTGCTGAAAATTGCTTCCTTAGCTAGCCAAAATAAATTGCTCTGCTTGCTAAAAAATTCTGCTTTCATTTCTAGTTTTATTTGAATTGAATTGTTGGTTGCTTGCATTTGCATTTTAAAAAATAAAAAATTCATTCGTAGTTGCATTATTAATATACGTTTAGTTTCTGTTCTGCATTTTATCTTAGATTTTGATTAATAATAACGGTTAGACATCGATAACACTTAATTGTATATTGACAATTTGTCTTTTTTGAACAATTTAATTTCTTGGTGTCTAGGCTACGGCAGAGTAATAACCATTTATAAATATTACGGTGATTCGTAAATATTATAGTGGTTGTTCCTCTGAAGGTACTTAAACCTTCGGCTGCATTGCTACGGTGATTCGTGGTACACCGATAAATCCTGCCCGTTACCTGGCTGAGAACTATCTTGTTTATCTAAGACAATTTATGAATATACAATTTTGGGTTAACTTAGGATAAATCATTTGTAATTAACCCTTGCATTCATTTAGTTGCATTTGTTCATGCATATTTTTAGAAAAAAACAAAAAAAATTCAAAATCCAAAACTAATTTTTTTTTTAAATATTCCTTTTCTTTTTCTTTGAAATTTTTAAATCCTTTTCTTTGAAATTTCAAAAAAAATCCAAAAAAAAATTAGAAAATCCAAATTTAAAAAAAAAATTGAGAAATAAAAACAAAACAAAAATCGATTTCCCTTTTCAAAAATCAATTTTCTTTGTAAATATTTTTCATTTATAAAAAAAACCAAAAAAAAAACATTCTTGAAAATGTCTGAATATCCAAATCCACTTGAATTTTACAATAGTTGTGAAAATCAATATAATCCATATGATTTCAGTCAAAATTCGTATGGATATTTTAACAACAACTATTTTGTAAATAATTCAAATTTTGAACAACAAAATTTTCAAAACGATGACCAACGTTCGACTCTTGAAAATAGCATTGAAATGATTTCATCTTTACTCGAACTTTCTGCACGACAAAATCAAGAGATAAATGATTTATGTAATTCTGATTTGTGTAATAACTCGAGTCAAGGATTTCAAATTTTGAATTCAATTCAAAATTCAAACGATTATGATTATAACCCATGCCAATTTAATTTCGAACTCCAAAATGAATTCCAAAATCAACATGAAAATGGGAAAAAAATTCAAACGAATTTGGCAATGGGAATAATCTTAACCATGTTACGAGTGAAAATTTTTGTTCCCAACAAATCCAAATCGAAAATTCTCAATTTAATAACTATAAATTTGATTTTGTTGAACAAATGAATGAAATTTACGATGATCACACGGATTTGTTGTTGGAAACTTATATGAAACAACGTGAACAACAAAATCAAATCTCAACGTGTAATGAGTCATGTGATAATCCACCTTTTACCCAAATCGACGATTTTCAAATAACAACTTTTGAATTTGATGATGACGATCTTAATCAAGTTGTTGAAAATACGGTAATTGAGTTGGATTTCAATTCTTTTGAGGGTGTGAAACTCGATTTAAACTTCGATCTTCCTTTTTCTGAAAATTTGAATACGACAACTTTGAAACTCGATTTACATGATGAAGTTGTTGATAATCCAACAAAGGAAGACGAGTTTAATGAACATGAATTTTTTGGACTTTTGGATGACGAGTTATTAAATTCCGAAGGGGAAGATGAAAATCACCATTTTGATTTTGAAATCAATAATTTTGAAAATGTTTTCAATGATAAGCTTGAATTTCAAATTGGTAAAAATAAACTTAAACTTCAATCAATTGTTTTGTCGACCCTGAAAATCATCGAAAATAAAACAACTCGTACGATTTTTAATAAAACAAAATTCGTTTTTCCAAATCGACAATCAACTTCGAAATCTTTTACAATTTGGTTTTTCGTGCTTAAGCTGTGTCTCACACATTTGACGAGACAAATGAATCGGTCTTTAGAAGACCGTTTCATTTACTTTTTGACTGTATACTTTCTCATCTCTTGTAAATATAGGATTTTTATTTTATTTTTCTCCTTCCACTTGGGTTGACTGTGGGGACACAGTCAAATTCAAGTGTGGGCGGGAGACTCACCTTCATTTTTTTTCATGGTTTATTTTTGCTTTAAAATCACAAAAACAAAAAAACAAAAAAAATTCCCAAAAACAAATTTTCTTTTGATTTATTTTTAAAAGAAACACTATAAGATAAATATATGGCTTTGGTTTATTAAACTGAAAATTTTGAAAATTTATTGGTCTTAACAAAAATAAAAATGAAGTTTGATTACAAATAATAATGGTTTAACTAGTATATAGGAAGATTCGTACGTGTTAATTATGAAGTACATCCTAATTGAAAATCTTTGTTTTAAAAAGTGGTTGATTTAAAGTAAAGGATATAACATTTTTTTTGGTCTTCTAAGTTAAATGGTGCTAAGATGATTTTGCAAAACTCCCACTCAAAAAAATATAAAAATAAAAAATAATAACATCCAAGTATTCACTCTCATTTAAAAGTCCTCACGGTTATGCATGGGTGATTACTTGGAATTTTTGATTATGTGCATTCATACTCATTTAAAAGTCCTCGCGGTTATGGTGTATGGAACACATGTAAAAAAACAAAAAAGATTTAATGAAAACCACCTACGGTCGAGAGTGTATGCATGAAAGTGTGTGCACTCTCCATGCTCTGTACTCCCCTCACATAAGCCCGAAAGGCAGTGCATGGGTGGTATATCTGGCCTCAGTTTACCTGAGCTAGGTGTGTAATTTTTCTTGCAAATAATGAGAGAGCAAGCAATTGAAATCCTAGCACTATTTTTACTTATTTGATTTGATTTGTTATTGAAAAGAAATGAAAATACCACTTTGATAAACTTTGATAATCAACTAAGGATCCATTTTATAATTACACTTTGTTATCAACCGAAACAACAAGTTAAACTATTGTCTATTTGTTATGATAACTTGATTTTTGTTCAAAATTTTGACGAGTAAATGACATAATTTTCAAGATAATAAACAAAACCTATATTTAACTTATTTGTGTCAATTTAAAAATAAATCCTTCATTTGTAAATATTTTCAAAAATTTGCATTCATCTCTTTGTAAATAAATCTTGCATTTTGTAAATATTTTCATCATGCATTTGGATTTTGTGGGTAGTATCCGCTGAAAACCCTCACGAGACAACACTCGTCCTACTGGGGACACCCAGAGGTTTAACGGCTTATTGCATACGCTCAATGCAATCGTGCTCCCTACGAAAATGGGTTTACTTTAGTTTTAGTTTATTCGAGGACGAATAAAAAGATAAGTGTGGGGGTACTTGATGTGCACGTAAATGTGCATATTTGTACCACCATATTTATTCTATTTAAATTAAATAAATGATCATATTGGGTATTTTAACTTGTTTAAACCAAAATTCATATTATTTGAAATTGTCACATATTCATCTTCATCCAAGGGCAAAATGGTCATTTGTGTGCATATATTTCTTTGGGAAAAATTAATTGAAAATTTGTATATATTTTGTAGGAATTTAGCTTCTCATATTAGTGGGTTCATGAAGAAACATGCATTCACAAAATGGATATAAAGGAATGAAGATGGAAATAATTCAAAGTGAAGATCATGGAAAACCCCACCTACCCACTACCTTAATGTACAAATTAAAGGCTAATGCACATGCTTTTGGACTTAATGGTTTCATGTACATTTAATGGGGGATTAAGACATGTTAATGGTTACTTGGCCTCCACACTTCCTAAGGGGCATTTTGGGTATTCCCCAAAAATATGAATTAGGGTTTTATGCATGTATAAATACTCATATGTTTCATGTAACATAATCTCTTCCTTAGTCTCTCTTAGGCCTTCTTTTCTTTAGTTTAGTTTAGATCAAATAAAAGAAAGCTCTCTTTCTTTCCATGGCTACTTAGCCATTTCTTCTCTTATGTAATTCTTTTCTTTTATGCAATGTTAATTATTGTTTCATTTCAATTACATGTTCATTTCCTTTTATGCAAGTAGTGTAGATTTTCCTTTATGCAATTAGAATAGTTTTCCATTTCACTTTGCTCTCTTTTCCTTTTCTTTTTCTCTCATGTTGCAAGCTACATTTGTTCATATGATAACAAATATGAGAGGCTAAACCCCTTCAATTTAGGGGTAATGAAGCTCTCTAATCATGTAGCTTCAACTTAATTTGATGTTTATGCTCTCTTTTTATGCTTAATGAGAATGAATGAAGTGGTTTAATGATGTTGTTTAGCTTTGAATTTGATAGTCTATGTTGTTTATAACAAATATGCTATGCTTAAACAAACACAAATTGCCTCTTCATCTACATATGATTATGGCAAAGAAGTGATTGTTGAAATTAAAATTTGATGGCTTATATTTCTAATTAATGGTTAATAGGCCATGCTTAAAATAAATTTTGCTTTCAACTTTGTTGTCATATTTTATGAGATTTAAAAGTGTATTAGTGGTTGTGTTATAGTTTGATGGTTTATATTGAGCTAATTAATAGCACAAATATACCATACTTATGATAAGCACATCAACTAATTCACTAATGACAAGAAAAGAGAGATCATAACTTAATTTTGTTGATTTATGTGATCTAGAAAGTGGAAATTGCCTCTAAATTGTCTTAACACTCTCATATTTTTATCTATTTTCTTTTGTCATTTTTTTTAGTTAATCACTCTTCCAACTTTGGTTAATTTGATTGAGTAGAATTTTAAAATCATCAATTCCCTGTGGATCGACCCGTATTCGCCACGTGCTACATTCGTACACCGTGCGCTTGCGGTATAAATTTTATTTCAAAATTCGTTCGACGGTTTTCTAAACCGATAGAATTTCCGTCGACGAACAGGAAAGGTAGTTCCGACCAAGACGATGTGCCTATCCCATGAAAGCCAACGGAAAGAATTACTAAAGCACAACAAAAAGGCTAGGTATAGAGTTGTTAGGCACCTTGTGGCTTGGACGGAAGGTTAGTTCTGCAGTCATTCATCGTAAAGTGTCAAAGTCCTTTCCCAACCCTACTTCACGAACATTCGCCTAAGACAAAAAGGGTAATTCCACATGGAAGGTTCATAAGAAATGAATCCGCGGTCAGAAGACTTCCATACGAAAGAAAGACCATCGTACTTGATTTGGAAAAAGAAGGCCCTGTAGGGGAGATCGGCAGTCAATAGAAATCATCCTGCAACTATTAGCACCAAAATTCATCACCGAAACCGGGTTTTGATGAGGAACAGAGATCCCTGAAAGATCTTTCGAAAGAGCCAAAGGGATGCTTTTGGAAAAGTCAAGGAGGCTTCCGTAACCAAGGTTCCACATAGGATAGTTCCACCCATAAAAGACTTTCCACTGAGTATAAAGACCTTCATCTTGAGTTCCGCATAGGAGGGTTCCACAAAAGAGAACTCAGTGCCAACGGACGATGTTTCGCAAGCATCGTATTTGTGGAAGAGCCTTCTGTAAGTTATGGATCTGCATTGAAGGTCTTAAGCAAGAGACATCAATGTCATGTACAAATATCACCTTCTACAAATCCAACTTGCCTCCCCATTCAAAAGAACCTTTCGATGGGATCGAAATGATGCTTCCGCAATAGAAGATTAGATCATTGAATGTAAGACAACGCCAGTCAAACACTTCAAGAGACCACTTACAACCTTTCGATCGAGTCAAAAGGTCTCCTTATGCATCAAACAAGCTATCATTTTGAGCTAAAATGTCAACTGATCAAAATTATAGGTGTCGCATTCCTACCTTCCAACGAGGATGAAAGCATTTAGATATGTTCAAATGGCTATAAACTAACCTTTCGGCTTGGTAAAAAGGTTACTCTTTCGCGCCAAGCCAGAAGGATGCATGTGAAACTAGACTTCTGACGTGATAGAAATGGCTTCTGCGAAAGCAGGGCCAACCAACATCTATAAATAAGACCCTAAGGATCCGAATTTGAGGATCGACTTTTAGATTATGTTCTCATTCTATAAATTTTGCTCCCACTCACAACATTTGTAACCCTAATTTAGAAATCAAATTGGGTATTTTCTTCTTAAACATTGTATCAAACTTCATCATGAGCAAATAAAGAGAATTATGGCTTGTGATCAACTTTAAATTTGTGGATGATCATGATAAGGCTTAATTCAACATTAACAACCGATCATACATGATTTATTTCTTATCTTCTTTGTTCATTTCGAGTAGATGTCATGGAACCATCATGGGATATTTCCACAATTATATTTTCTCGTATATTAAATTCATGGTTTCAGCCACATAAGGGAAATGCAACTAGTGACTTAATAGACATACGATATCATATCCTTGATACGGTTTCGTGACATATCATATGAACTCTTATTTTTATCTAAACATGCTAGAATGATGCATACTTTTCCAAAGGGATTCAAATCGCCAAAAAACCATCGAGAAGGTCAGAAGGGGTACCTTTCAAAGATGTCCACCTTTGAATGACAGAATGAATACCTTCTGGAAGGAAGAATTCGATCGTGAACACAACGTTGCGATCTTGTCGAATCTAATAAAAAGGCAAATAAAATAGGTTTCGATGAGGTCGAGAGGGGTTTCGGCTCTAGCATCTTTCTGCCTATCAAATCTAGAATATTTGTCAAAGACAAAAGGGGGAGTTTTATCACTCATTCCTTCGGCTATTATGAATTAGCGAAATACATAGGTTTCGCTGGCGATGAAAGGGGTTACGATGGAGATATTAAAGTTCACAATTGAATTCAAGCTCAATTTTCTCCAAACCATTTCACTAATAATTCATGCTTTGCCTTCTTTTGGATGCTTTGTTCATTGATCATACCGAGGGTTCAAATATCTAAACATGATCAACGTTCCAAAGCACTAATAGGGGTGTTGACGATATTTATCGTTAACATATGTATATAACAGTTTCTCTTTTACAAGTATCATTATACAATATTATATATTGTTCAGTTGCGATTACAAAATTTTGTATTGTTTTAGTTTCTTTTCTCTTCTTATTCTCATGTTCTTTCTTATTTCTTTCCCTTAACTCGTCCATCTTCCCATTCGATTTAGTTTTAGATATGTATGGTTTATTATCATCTTGAATTGTACGAAAAAGCAGGCTCTTATACACATCCCACAAAATAAAATTATCCAAAAAAGTTATAAATAAATAAGAACAAATTCATTCAACTATTACTAGTGCTTCATGCAGCGGCAATGGCAAGGGAAAAGGAAAAGACAACGGCAAAACCAACCATCATCTAATCATCATTGAAGTTGATCATTTCTACCTGAAAAATAAAAGGTAGAAGAATTAAGACAATATTAAATAGAATGTACAAAAACATACGTAACAACCATATACGTAGGATCAAGTTCAAAAGCATTAGAGGTGAAAGGAATAATAAAATAGAATACTAATCTGTAATTTGATCTGTGTAAGCAACAAGATGTCATGGTGTTGGCTTTAAAACCATGTCGATTCTAAAAAAGGAGAGGAATATAATTTTAGAGGAGAGGCAGAAAAATAATTTTGATTCTGTTACTTCTTTTATTTCAACTTTTTTCTTCCTTCTCACGCATGCTTCCAATACAAAAAAATGACTACATATTCATATTGGACTACAAACCCTTACAAGTAGACATAACTCTTTAGATAAACATCTTTTCATTTTAATGAATGCGACCCTTTACTGAAAGGACACGACTCTTCGCTTCAATTGATATTGCAATATACTTCAATAGACACAACTCTTCGCTTTAATAGCATGACAATTTAGACACGACTCTTCACTTCAATAGAGATGACTCTTAAACTTATCGTTAAATTTTGGTTTATCCCAACATTTCCTATTGTAAACAAAAATTCATTCGAACTCCCGATGCAGTAACATTCCTAAAAAACATAGGTCCTCCAATGGGGTTTGTAAATATCACTACTTTGTTCTTCACTTTTTTCTACGAATCTGGGAGGTTGCTCAATATAAATTTCACCTTGAAGAAAACCGTTCAAGAAAGCTATTTTTATATCCATTTGGAATAGTTTCCGATCATTTTGAGTAGCAAGAGAAATTACCAATCAAATTGTATCAAGTTTACAAACATAAGCAAATACCTCATTGAAATCTTTACCTACCTTTTGCTTGTATCCTTTTGCAACCAATCATGCTTTGTTCTTATTAATGGAGCCATCTTGATTGGTTTTGTTTTGAACACCAACTTTACATCGATGGTAGATTTGTGTGAATGTAATGTATTAAACTCGCATGTATCGTTTTTTTACACTAGACTTGAATTCTTCTTTCTTTGCATTGATCAATTTTTCATCTTTTGATATTTGTCAGAAGTGACAAGATCTTCTCCTACAAAGAATGCGAAGTATAAATAATCTATTGTGGTCGTTTTTTCAGTTGCATCATAAATTCCTCTCAAAGTTTTCTTTCTTCTTCCTGACATTGATGGTGAATTATGATGTGGTTCAACACCATTGTCATTGTCAGGTAATAATGGTTCAACACCATCATAAGTGTCATGCTCCAAAGGTTCTTCTCCTTAAAGGTTAATAATTTGTCATCCTGTCCTTCCCAAGAATCTGAAAATTCATAGCAGTCATTTTCATCAAAACAAACATCCTTGCTAATCGCAATTTTCTTTGATATTAGGTTATAAAGATTGTAAACTTTAGTTCTTTGGCTATAGCTAATGAAAATGCATTTCTTGGATTTATCATAGAGTTTTAATCTCAATGCATCTGGAATGTGAGAAAAGGAAATAGCACCAAAAGTTTTTAAGTGACTGGCATATGAGTTTTAGCCATACCAAACCTCATTTGGAGTAGAGTCATCTATTCTTTATCGATGACCTGTTAATCAAGTGAAGTGCATAAGATACCACTTCAATCCATAAACCGCTCGTATGTTTTCCTTTTTTAACATGCATCTCACCAAGTTCATTATTGTCTAATTCTCACGCTCTGCGAACACCATTTTGTAGTGATGAGTACTAAAGTGTTAATTCATAATGAATTCCATGGTCTTAGCAAAAATCTTCAAATAGAGATAACATAAATTATCTTCCACAATCACTTCTCTAATTCTTTATTTAAAAACCAAAAGATTATTCACCTTGAAACTTGAACTCTTTAAAATAAGAGTGAGCTTCTGATTTTTTTCTTAACACAATAAACCCAAGTTTTCCTTGTGTAATTATCCATAAACAATATAAAAATGCGTACTGCCTTCAAGCGACGGTACTTACATAGGTCCACAAAGGTCGATATGGACAAGCTCCAAAGGTGATTGTGAATGCACTTAGATTTAGTTAAGAATGCGTGACGGTTTCATTTTCCCAATTGACATTCCTTATATAGTTTATTAATCAACTCAGTAATAGGAAATCATTGGATAATGTTTTTGTTGGATAGCTCCTTCAAACTACGAAAATTTAGAAGACCAAACCTATCATGCTATAATTTGGAAACATCTTTATTAGAAGTAGCAAGGTAACACGTACCATTGATAACATCGAGCTTGATAGGAAATAGATTGTTTGATCCCAAAACAATCTTTGTAACATGTTCATTGTTTTTCTTTTAAAATATCTCTAACAAATCGAAAATCAAATCCTTTCTTTAGTAAGTGACCAATGCTGGGAAGATTCACTACGCCATAGATGACCTTCTACAACATATTTGCAAGGCGTTGCTAGCTAAAATGTTGCGACAGCTATAAAATTTTGGTCCTACTGCAACGCTGTAGTTTTGGTGTTACCTTAGCCATAAAAATGTGTTGCTCTAGCTAACAAGTGTAACACGATGCAACATTTTTATATAGTGTTGCCATAGATATATTCTAATTAAAAAAATAAAAATAAAAATTTACACCTCAGCGATCCACACCACCATTTAAAACAAAATCTAAACCGTCGATTCACACCATCGATCCACACCTTACCAATTTCCATTTCCCGCTTTACTTTTCAATCACCCGCTTTTGTTTCTCTCCCCCAATTTTCCAATCCATAATTTTTATTCCGTCGACTTTAAAAAAAATTTGCGGATACATGATTGCTAGTTTTGCACGATTGTAGCACGGAAGTAGTAAGTGGATTATCGAGGGAATGATGGATGAGGTGTAGTTGCCGATTTGGTGATTGTGTTCGATGTGGATTTCGGGTTTCTGGTGGAGTCGAAGTTCGATTGGAGTTTCGGGCGAGTGGTTCAGAGTAGCAGCGAAGTCGAGGCAGTGGGTTTGATTGTGATGGTGCAGCCGATTGCAGGCGAGTTTGGAATACTGGGGGATAGCCAGAGTGATGACTACAGCTTGTTGAATTGAAGGTTGTGGTATACGGCCGTAGTGAATTGAAGGCGGTGAATTGAGGGACTGGTCAGCGGATGTTTGTTGAACTGTTGGTTTGGATGGTTTGGTGGTGCTTGACAGTGGAGTGTTTGATGCGGTATGTTGACGCGCAAGTAGGTCCGAAGGTCAGGGTGATGCACAAGTAGGTATGCACAAGTAAGAATGAGTGAAGCACAAGTAAGTTGGAGTGGTTTTAGAAAGTGTGGTCAAGCTTGTTGAAAGGGGTTTGTAATTGTATTGTCGGATTTCCGTTTTTTTCTAAAAAGAAGTGGTGGTCCGAGCAATGTGGGCAGGTGGTGGTTCAAGGTTGATAGAGCAGAGAGGTGTATGGTGGCAGAAATGCAGGTGAGTATTTGAAATGAAATGTGTGTAGTAGTGTTGTATTTGGTTATGTACGTGATAGTTTTGGAATGGTGATTCTTTGGTGATGCTTGGATGGCACAATGATGTAAGCGATTTGTGTTCGTGAACTTGTTGTTATTTTTTTCGAACAAGTTGTGACTGAACCAGGGACTTTTCTTGTTTGGGGATGATGTTGTTGAGAGGGGATTTTGTTGAGGTGACAGTGTTTGGTGATGAGGCAAGGTTGCTCGGTTGTGTGCATTGGGGTTGTGGTGTTGCTATGATGTCGTGATGTCTGTATGTTTGGGTAGTGCTATACTATTTAGGTGGGAAAGAATGTGATGGGTGATGGGCAGTTAGGTAGTTTGTAGGCACTGGTTGTATGTATTGTTGTCAGTAGAAGGCCAAGGTTGGTTTGGAGGGTGGTTCTAGTGTGTAGTGGTGATGCACTATTTTGAGATGTTGTAAGTATGTATGGTAGATGCAAGATGAGGAGATGTTTGTAGTGAGGCTAGTAGTTTTGTATGTGCACTAAACTTTTGTTTGACAGTGGTAGTATTAGTCTGATGGAGTACGATGGAGTTTGGTCTTGTGATTTGGCACTGGTTCAGTTTGGATGAATTGAGAGATTCATAGTGCAGGCAACATTTTGGTGAAGTTGCTGGAGTTATGCAGTGCAATGGTATGTCTTGAAACAGGGATAGTTTAGACAGAGAGAGTGGGTAGTGAATGGTACTTTGCATCTTCATAATCAGGTTTGTCATGCTTCTCTATCATTTGGTCTTTTATTATTATTGTTATTATTTTATTTTTGGGCGAAATTCTGTGCTTATCAACCTAACGTAAAGTTATAGGAGCAAAATGGGATGAAACACTTTCAAATACCATCTTTTTCCATGGGGCCAGAATCTTCTTTGAATAATTCGCCTGTATTTCATGCTTACCAACAGGTTTGTAGCTTGTAACCATCAAATTTTGTTTTCTTTGTGACATGGCTGTGGTTTTAGGCTGTCATATCCTAGTCCACATTTGATTGTGACTAATTTTCCTCATCTTATCGATGTTTTTTTTCACGTTGAAGTTGCCACGATCTATTGAAGAAAATATTCTACAGCATCAAGTGAATGATTCAGCTCAAGCTAATAATACTATTGCTTCTAATGGTTCTGCAAAACCACGTGTCCGTGCAAGACGTGGCCAGGCAACTAATCCTCACAGCATTGCTGAACGGGTTAGTGCATGTCTATATTCGTCAGTGTCGGTGTCTGTATAAATTGAAACTGCATATGTAATGAGTGAACTGAGTAATGTAGCGAGGAATATCTGTATATGTGAATATCAGTGTTATATATCATTGAATTGTAAAATAGTGGAGTCGGGAATTTGTACTATTTAAAATGTTGAAATAAAATATTTATTTAAATAAATTACTGTTTGAATATCAAATTCTGTGCAATAGTATTTTATTAAATAAATATTTATTTCTATTAAAAAAATCAAATATGCTCTACATTATGGGCCCCACAAATTCAGAAAGTTAATATCTATAGCAACATTTTGGAATGTTGCTACAGACACCTATGGATGATGCTATAGACCCAAATAGGGTTCTATTGCAACATTATTACTTATGTTGCCTTAGATAGTCAAAATGTTGCCTTTGAGGTCTAAGGCAACGGCAAAAATTGCATCACCCCAAAAGTGGTGTCATAGACCTATGGCAACATTTTTTGGGCCTGACCCAACATTTTTTTTGTGTTGCAGAAGGCCATTTATGGCGTAGTGATTATTTCGCAACCTTGGTATGTAAAGTACCTATGATGTTTTCTCGACTTTGTCAATCTTTGTTTTAAAAGAGATTTCTCCAACACCATGAATTTTGTAAGACTTGGCATCTCCAATGGTAAGCCGGCATGAAAGTTGAAAACAAATTTTTGTTTTCAGTCATATATCTGCATGCTCCACTATCCAAATACCATATATTTACAATGTTTCCTTTAGATGCAATCAACAAATTTCAATTTTTTTACCTTCCCTTTCATGCATAAAGTAGCTATGAGTTTCTTTTCAGAATGTTTTTCCTAAAAATTATTTTCTTTATATCCAGCCTATGA
Organism: Allium cepa; assembly: GCA_030765085.1. Taxonomy (NCBI): domain Eukaryota; kingdom Viridiplantae; phylum Streptophyta; class Magnoliopsida; order Asparagales; family Amaryllidaceae; genus Allium; species Allium cepa. The sequence continues at coordinate 365,380,345 of CM060929.1, read as the reverse complement.
TAATAGATACATTCAAAGTATAGTTTTGTATCTTTGTATGTCCCTCGTCCTCTACCTCTTTGAGATTTATGGAATGATTGTTTTTCCACTCTTTTGGATTCCTCATTTATTTTATCTTTAGTACGTTGATCTGAGAAATGCCTTTCATCACTTCCACTATGACCTTGCCATGTCCATGATACGAGTTATAACCTTTCATGAACATTACTTAGGATTTTAAAGTTTGGGTATGTGAAAGGTTTGCTTGAGTGCTTCTTTGTAGAATTCTAGCCTCATGAGCTTCTAATCTTCCTTCCAAACCTTCTACGAAGATTGATTGAAGATCATTTGATTTTTCAATAGCAACCAATATATGGTCAAATTGAATTGGCAAGCTTCGTAGAATTTATTCAATGGCTCTTTGTGTCGACTTCTCCATTTGATGCTATTTGACCTATAACAAAAGTGGCATGAGTAAAATACTCTGAGATTTTTTCATTGTCTTTCATCTCTAGCTTTTCGAATTCTACCCACAACAATCATAAGAAAACCATCTTTATTTGAATTTTCTCTGAATATGTTGTCTCCAATATTATCCATGCATCCTGAGCACTTTCAACTTTTGAAATTCTCTTATGAACGAGAATCTATAATGCTTGATAAATTTGAAAGTGTGCTTTTTCATTTTTCTTCTTCTTGTTCTTCAAGAGATCCTTTTGGCTGACGATGAGTTGGGATTCGTCTTATGGTGCACCTATACCTTCTTCAACCACACTCCATAACTCTTGAGATTCAAGAAACAACTTTTTAAGATTGCTCCAATAATCAAACTTCTCTCCGCTGAACCGAGGCGCAAGAGAAATGAGTTGGTTTGATATTTTATTTATTTATCAACTCCCTCTAATACAGTTTGTTAAGTGAGGATAGGTATATAATTTTTAAAGAAGAGGTAGATAAATTACTTCTTTTTTTCAAATTTTTTTCCTTCTTATACGTGCTTCCAACATAAAAATAGCCACATATTCATTATGGACTATATGCCCTTACATATTAACATATCTCTTTAGATATACGTCTTCCGTTTCAACGGATATGATTCTTTACTAAACAGACTCTTCACTTCAATAGACACAACTCTTTAATTTAATAGACACGACTCTTCACTTCAATAGACACGACTCTTAAACTTATCATTAAATTTTGGTTTATCCCAATGGTCCAAAAGCTTCGTTGAGCAGTAGCTCCTCAAGAAGAGCAATGACTGATGTTTACCCGAAGCAACATACTTTTTTATCCTGCTCCCTATAATGATAATGAGAGAAGAATATGTATTACAGATCAGTGCAAGCTTTATAATTTTTAGTTACCATTTGAAGTTTACATGGACGCCACTTTTCTTAAATTATGTAGCAGCTAAATTAAAGGATAGAAAAATTATGTTGGCACATCGAGTTTCTTAAGAGTTATAAGTGCCAGAGAACAATTGTAGTAGAGGACCTTAGTAATATAAAAAATCAGAGGGCTTTTGTCATGGTGGGTATTTGATAAATAAAAATATAATTGACAAAATGAAAAATTACTTTCGAGAAGGGGAAGCGACAAACTGAAAATGGATACTAGATGTGAAATAAAAATATGTACCCAAACTATAGTAAATCAAAGTAAACTAAAAATCTTATAAAATGAGTATTAGACATGAAAATTGTATTTACAATTATACATAATTGCCAAATGAAAATTAAGTAAATATGTGGTTGACTCAAATTACAAGACTATCTTCCAAGAATAATAAGATTCAGTGAAATAGCAGAGATTACTAGCAGATAGTAATTAACTCATAGAAAAATATTAATAGTTTATTGCATTCAACATCATGAAATTAAAATAATTTATTAATTAATTTCACTAGTTAACGTATGTGGTTTTCAAATTAAAATCTAAATTTACTAAGGACTGAAATAGTGCTAAAAGCATTATGAAGGGATAGCTGAAGGCTACCCAAATCCAAAATTGGCATGACTATTATTATATAAAAATAGCAGTTAATGTATTGCTTACTTAATAGTTATTATATGTTTGAATTTTATTAGTACAATCTTTTTTGCATCTATTGTACCAAAAATATTAGCCATTTTTAACTAGCTACACACACAGATATATATAGACACACGTACACACATATATACATATATACATATATGTATGTATGTATCACCTCAAATAATGATGATGTGTCAGTGATTCATGGTACTTTGTGTATAGAAATATTGAGTGTATATTTGTGTGCATAAGGGTGTGGTATTAATTAATTTAAAGCAGTTGCTAAATAGTTGAGTCGGTCTTGTTGATCAATTCGTATACAATATGTGTATAAAGAGTAGCTATAACATATGTGTGTGTGTGTATGTATATTTTAACGACCCGTAAATTCTCAATAATGTAATTTGTTGATTTAACACGATTTTGGTAATTAAAATTGGAAGAATATTAATAGTGAAACAAACGTTAAAATGAAGTGTAATAATTTAATTAAAAATAATTATGAAATTCCAACTAATTGAAATAATATAGATTGTTAAACTTAGTTATAGATTTGAATATAAGAAAACAAGTGTGAATGTTGAATCATTAGTGAGGTAATATATGATCACTATAAATTAAAGTAAATCAATGTTATTAAGTAATTGTAACATTTGACTTATAAATAATAATGAATTCATTCATGTGATTTAAAGTAATAGTAACGGTTGTAAGTTACCATTTAATTGGTCTATTAATTTAGTTGTAAATGTTAGATTTGGGTATAAATTTGAATATAAGGAAATAAGGGTAAGTGTGGTGCGAACAAATGAATTAGTGTATAATCTATGGTTAATGAATGAATTTAACATTTTGTAAGAAACTATGATAATTACAGAAAATGATAAACTTGAGTGTAACAAAGATAATGGTAACAACTTTTATAAGTTTTCCATTTAGGCTATAAAATGAATTGGAAATCAATTGTATTCAAATGTAAATAAATGTTCACTAATGATAGTAAGAACTATAATTGTAAAGTGCGAATGTAATAAAGCAAAGGGAATGCAGATTTTATTCATAAGATAGTATGAAAGAATGAAACCTATCTGAATGAATTAATTGAGGTTTCAATCAAAATAAATGTATACATTTGACAAATTCAGTATAATTGAAAACAACTGTTAATACAAAGGAAAGATGGATATTTAAATATATATTAATGTATTGAAAGATAAACGAATATTAACGAGGTTTGTAGAGTAGTACAGACTTAATAAAAATGGATTAGAATTGAATCTAATACGTTTATTTGAGATTAATTATAACTTATGGGAATTCAATTCATAGCAAATAGATTTATGGTAAGAGAATGAAATTAATTACTTTGCTAATTGAAATTTGGATGAATTGGGAAGTTATTAATGTATTAGTATATAAACCAATGTTAATATGGATTTATTGGAATTTAAACATATACCTTTTAAATTAGATAAAATACATTGTTTACACGCAATGACTTTCTATATTTTATTTTCTATTTCCCTATGTTTGTTTCTCTAACTTTTATTTACTATTTTATTTGTATAAACTTTGAATATATTTATTTGATTTTTGATAGATTTGACTTTTTACAATAGCGTAGAAATTTCAAGGTATATAGGTTACTTGTTTTGTATATTTGTTGCCTTTTCATTGTGCGCAAACAAAGAAATTTTTTTAGACAAGATTCTTTCTCCTTAAATTGTTCCTTTTAATTTGCTAGCCTTTCATTTTCTAGACCCTGCATCTCTAACCGTTCTTTTTCCCACAAACCCTAGCCGCCTCCTTTTTCTTATTCATATGAAAAACTTTTCATCTCATTAGCGCGTGGAAAAAAAACACAGAAAGCTATGGCTTCCTTCTCTCTTCTTCTTCCACTTTCTTTTTTTCTCCTTTTCTCCTTTTCTTTTGTTTTCTCCTCACAGCTCGGCCTCCACCGCCATGTTCATCTCCTTGTCGACCACACCACCACAACATCACCTCCTCCTCACCACAAGACATGGTCGAACCAAAACTCTTCAAGTACCATGCTTTTTTGCCTTCCATTGATTGTAACCTACCACCTCTTCATGTTCCACACCACCTAGCTGTGCTTGCATGACATAAACCAAGCCTAGCTTGCCTCTAACCCACTTAGGCCGAGCATGATATGATGTGGTCTAACCTATTAGACCATGGCCAAGACCACTTGGTGGTTGAAAGCAAGGTTGTGTGATTTTATTTCATATATTTTCATTGTTAACCTACTCTTCTTTGCATTGAATCATATACTTATATATATATATATATATATATATATATTTGTATGTGTTGTTTACAAGATCCAGATCTGACTCTTCATTCACTCAAAAATATAGTCGTGCTTCGTCGTGCCTTTTCGTGCTTTACGGAGTTTAGATTTGGGTTTGAATTTGATTTTTAGCTTTAAAAAGGTGATATTTTTCACTCTAGACTTACGTACTTTTATAATTGTGAAATGATGACAAGTGTATTGTAGAAATTAATATATATTATCATATATGCCTGTGATGTGATAATATGATGTTAAATGCTGTTTATTTATTTGTTACATCATCTGATAAGCTATATTATATTATATTGTTCATTTTATATACTATATCATCATTGCAAGTTCCTTATCACTATGGGTTGAAATGATAAATGCCCGAACTGACTGTTGAATAAGGAAAAATCATTATGGGTTGAAATGATAGGCTCGAGTGATTTTCATTGTATTTATTTTATATGGGATTGCAGATTTGAAATGATAGAACCCAGATTTTTCTTTTTAAATCACGGATTGAAATGATACATATATGTATCACCTGACCTAGGTTAGAAAATATTATACATGCCCATGGTTAATTTTTTTAGGTAATATTTTCCTAAAAGTTATTAAGTATTTTGAATATTTAGAAAATATGAAGTTTTACCTTAAAATTTGACTTAATGGTTTAAAATAAAACGAGATATTGGCTTTCAGCAAGTTAAAATTTCATAAGTTGATGATCGGTTTCGATTATAATTTAAAATCTTGATTTGGTTTTAATGGTAATTTAAAGAGCTTTAATTGTGACATATAACTTAATAATTAAAGCTAATTAATATGGAATTTTAATGCCTAACCTGGTAAATGCAATTAATTTTTATTTTATGAAATGAATATGTTTGTATAATAAATGATGTCCTTTGAATTGATAAAATGAAATAGAGTTTTAACTGTATATTTTGTAATAAATGTATATAGCCTGAAATCATAGTTTAATTGATGCCTAAATGAATCAATTTGCAAAGAAATTGATTGTTATATTTACTATGATAAATTACTTTATTTATGAAATGGAAATGTTTAGAAATTGAATAATTATGATTTAAGCGGAAAAGTGTATCTTCAAAATATGACTTAACATGATAATTGAAAAATTGGTTTAATTGAAATTGTTAAGTTAAGTGAATAAATGGGAATTTAGTCTTATTTACGAAGTGGGTATTTTAAAATAAAGTGGTAAGTTAATTGTTGACATAAAAAAGTAAAAGAATTTGTTTTTTGACTTAATAAATGAATTATAGTTTAATTTGGATATTTATTGATAAAATTTTATTTTATTAAATCATAAGTAAATGATATCCAAATGAATATTTTTGTAGCGGGAAATGTGATTTTATAAGTTAAATTGGCTAAAAATTGAAATTTTAATGGAGCTGAAATATACAACGTTTTTGGAAAGTTTATAATTTAATGAATAAACTTATAAATGCTACAGCTTTGAAATGAATATTATTTGACACTGAATTTACATAGTTAATGAATCTTGTTTGGAAGATATTAACATTGAATTTAGATGGTCTAAATAAATATGTTTCAAAATGTTTGGTTTCAGAGTTGTTATAACTTGAAAGTAATATAGCCTTGGATATGAAATTATTGGAAATTGTATTTAATTAAGAATTGTTTTTAAATACATAAATTTGAACTTATTGAAATTGAAGATTTAAGAATATGACTTTATAAAGTGGTCTGGTTTAAGATGATTTAAAGGAATATTTCAAGTTTAATAAATTGAAGGAAATATTCAGTGATTTAGAAATTTGGTTTTTATTTAAATGATATATTGATTGGGATTTTGAAATTAAATGACATATCATTGCTCAGTTTTGAAATGAAACATTATAGTATTTAGATTTGAAAATGGATATTTCTTTCGAAAGTAGAGTATTTGATTTTAATTGGTTTGAAATAAATATCCATGGTGATAATAACATTGGGTTGTTAAAAAGACCAGGATCGGAAGTTGTCATACTCTCTACCAACTCCGAAAACCGCTTTCGACAACCGTATACGCGATGGAGATTCCAGAATGAAGTAGGATGGCGGCGGCATTCCATTGAGGTGTATATGTGGACCCGACTCTCGTGAGTTGGCATAAGGTGGCTAAAACAGGAGCGATTCTGGGCCAGTGAGGTAGCTCCTCTTATCAGACACACTCCTTCGATATTATTCTGACTTGGAGATTCATTTGGTGGCCACTTTTGATTTTTGATTTTAGGGATGTGGCTCGAGGTGGGTGGTAGCTACGCGCTATGCATCACCACCAGTCCGGATAGTAATTGGTATATCTACCCTGACATTGCCTCGTTGTGCCTTGTCACCTACCCTAGTGCGCCTTGTACGAGTTTGATTTGTGTCGTACCTATGGAGTATCCTCTTGTAGCCTCCCGATCAGGAGGTATTACGGTACTGTATAGACTACTGGCACTATTACGTGTTAAGGTGGAAAATGTAAAGCCTTAACGCTGTTTAAAAGTATGTTTATTTTACTTATAGACATTATTATAATAGAGAAATATTACTACATAGTAAATAGTTTAACGTATCCTTAGAGGATGGGCGGTCCCAAGCGTCCTTTATACCTTATATTACAGTCCATTTGAGTTGATTTACATTGTATAAGTGTGTATGTCCTGACTCAAGTGTTTTTTGTTTTGCTTTACGCTCGGGTCAGACTGAGTGATACAACATTTGCAAATCACCTTCGCAGTTGGAGCTTTGCTTGAAGATCCAGCTGTCTATTTCATTCCAATTATCCAGTTGATTGCAGTGATGTATTCTGACTTGTACTTGATTATCATATTGAGACTTCTGTTGTATCTTGTTTAACTCTGATATATTTATGTAGTAGCTTCATGAACTACTATTTCTTTACTTCCGTTGCATTATATTACTCTGTGTCTGTGATCTGTGATTTATTTATTTACTGTATATTCTGAGTTTCGCCAAATTTATTTTTACAATTCGGTATTTTGAGCAATTCAAGACCGACATGTGCGGATGTGAATGATTGAAAATATCGGGTCGTTACATTTGGTACCTGAACTTTGGCTCTAGGAAAACTTAGCATATATGGTAAATTTATTTACAGAATCACTTTCATTCGAGTGTGAATCTCTTCCTTTTTGACTCTGTCTCCTTTGAATGTCGGAACGTTTCCTCGGTTCTGAAATTCATTCTTGTCCCTCACTATTCGTATTCTTCTGAATTCTAGAGCATCCCATAGCTCCACTAAATGACTTGTAAGGGGGTGAAACTCCTTTACAATTGGCATTGATTCACCGGAGATTTCTATATATCTGCGGTTAGATGATACTATCTCTTGTTGTGCCGAATTCTATCTCTAGAGATCGAATGTAGATCTGCCTTAGAATTCCACATCGATCTAATTCTTGAAGTCACGGTTGACCTGGTTAAGATTGCCCGCGATTTATATAACCTTATCCATTTCCCTACTATGTTATTTATCATCTTATCTTTTGTTTCCAACTTATCTTCAAATCAGAATTCTCTTTGATTTGAGTCAATTAAATTCGAACCTCTATTCTTGCTTTGTAAAGCTATATTAAAAATGTTTTATATATTGTATTGTTTTAGTTGTTGATGTTGATTTGGGTTTCCGATCAACTCGTCTGATCAATGTTATCGATAGGATCTCCAAAACACTTGAATAGAGCAGACAGACACATTATTGTTTTCAAACTTAGTAAATGAATAAATTTTGTATAATTATATTATATATAAGTATAATTTTCTGAATTTTGATAGTTAATTGAATTGGATGTTAAGAAATAGTATTTGACTTTGTATGTAGCTTGTAAACCATTGGCTTTTGTCTCATACGTAAATAATTAAACTATAAAACATGGCTATAAATTAATATGGAAATTTAAATGAATTAAAACAAGAAACTAATAATTTATTTTTTGGTGGTTTCAAACTTTGTTTAAAGTTTAAAGCGTGTATTATTTCTAGTAGAAATTATTTCAAAGGAGATTTTGATTTGTAAATCAGTGTTCTTTTCTTTGTCGCTGGAAAATAATTTCGGTGATGACTGCAGTATCATCGACATTCATTTTCGAGTTTCGAAGTGAAGAGATCATTCTATAGTTTTGCTACAGTCTTGCTTTGAAGAATTAAATTGATTTGGATTTCTAAATTATGACTTGACTTAAAATATATGCGATATATTTTTTAAGATTTAATTTAATATATATTAGGTATACTAATTTATCTCTAAAATAGTAGAAGTTAATCGAAAATTTAATTCTTAAATCTTTTCTTGGTGGATAATGTCAATTATAAAATGGAATAAAAAATTTAAATACATATTTAAGCTTGAATAATTGAATTGGGAAATTTTTTATTTGTATAATACTCAATTGTATTCCAATTTAACTTACCTAAATTATTTAGAAGTTAACAATGTAATTGGATGATATACAATATAAAAGGATTTTATAAATAAAATTTGATTGTTTATAATAAATGTTATACGCTTAAATTTTAGTTATAAAAAGGATTAATTGCGGTAAATAGAATAAAAGGTTAATTGAATAACTTACAATATAAAGTGGTGTTAAAGGAAATTTTTAAATAAATTGGTACATTTTATTCAAATTAGTTAATTTTGAAAATTTATTTGTTTATAAAGTTATTATTTTTGAATAAGATGTATTGTTTACTTAATTCTTTCTTTCCCTTCTTTTTCCTTTTCGGGGACGAAAAGTTTTGAGTTGGGGAGAGTGTAACGACCCGTAAATTCTCAATAATATAATTTTTTGATTTAATACGATTTTGGTAATTAAAATTGAAAGAATAAAGACTTTGTAATTTAATAGCGAAACAAACGTTAAAATGATATGTAACAATGTAATTAAAACTAATTATGAAATTTCAAATAATTGAAATAATATAAATTGTTGCACTTAGTTATAGATTTGAATATAAGAAAACAAATGTGAATGTTGAATCATTAATGAGATAATATGTGATCAATATAAATTGAAGTAACTCAATGTTAATTAAGTAATTGTAACATTTGACTTGTAAATAATAATGAATTCATTAATGTGATTTAAAGTAATAGTAACGGTTGTAAGCTACTATTTAATTGGTCTATTAATTTAGTTGTAAATGTTAGATTTGGGTATAAAATTTGAACATAAGAAAATAAGGGTAAGTGTGGTGCGAACAAATGAATTAGAGTATATTCTATGGTAATTGAATGTATTTAACATTTTGTAAGCAATTAAGATAATTAAAGAAAATGATAAACTTGAGTGTAATAAAGATAATGGTAACTACTATTATAAGTTGTCCATTTAGGCTATAAAATGAATTGGAAATCAATTGTATTCAAATGTAAATAAATGTTCATTAATGAGAGTAAGAACGCAATTGTAAAGTGTGAATGTAATAAAGAAATGGGCATATTTTATTCATAAGATAATATGAAAGAATGAAACCTATCTGAATGAATTAATTGTAGATTCAATCATAATAAATGTACACATTTGACAAATACAATATAATTGAAAACAACTGTCAATACAAAGGATAGATGGATATTTGAATATACATTAATGTATTGAAAGGTAAACGAATATTAACGAAGTTTGTAGAGTAGTATAGACTTAATAAAAAGGAATTAGAATTGAATCTCATCCGTTTATTTGAGATTAATTATAACTTATGGGAATTAAATTCATAACAAATAGATTTATGGTAAGAGAATGAAATTAATTACTTTACTAATTGAAATTTGGATCAATTGGGAAGTTATTAATGTATTAGTATATAAACCAATGTTAACATGGATTTATTGGGAATTTATACTAATACTTTTTAAATTAGATAAAAATATAGTGTTTACACTCAATGACTTTCCATATTTTATTTTCTATTTCCCTATGTTTGTTTCTCTAATTTTTATTTTCTGTTTTATTTGTATATACTTTTTTGGTTGATTTTACTTCTAATAATAGCTTAGAAATTTCAAGAGATATAGATTACTTGTTTTATTTATTTGTTGCCTTTTCATTGCGTGCAAAGAATGAAAAATATTTAGACAAGATTCTTTCTCCTTAAATTGTGCCTTTTAATTAGCTAGCCTTTCATTTTCTAGACACTACATCTCTAACCGTTCTTTTTCCCACAAACCCTATCCGCCTCCTTTTTCTTATTCACATGAAAAACTTTTCATCTCGTTAGCATCTGCGTGGAAAAAAAATCACAGAAAGCTATGGCTTCCTTCTCTCTTCTTTTTCCACTTTCTTTTTTTCTCCTTTTCTTTTGTTTTCTCCTCATTGCTCGGCCTCCACCGCCATGTTCATCTCCTTGCCGACCACACCACCACAACATCACCTCCTCCTCACCACAAGACATGGCCGAACCAAAACTCTTCAAGTTCCATGCTTTTTAGCCTTCCATTGATTGTAACCTACCACCTCTTCATGTTCCACACCACCTAGCCGTGCTTACATGACCTAAACCAAGTCTAGCTTGCCTCTAACCCACTTAGGCCGAGCATGACATGATGTGGTCTAACCTATCAGACCATGGCCAAGACCACTTGGTGGTTGAAAGCAAGGTTGTGTGATTTTATTTCATATATTTTCATTATTAACCCACCTCTTCTTTGCATTGAATCATATACTTATATATATATTTGTATGCATTGTTTACAAGATCCAGTTCTGACACTTCATTCACTCAAAAATATAGTCGTGCTTTGTCGTGCCTTTTCGTGCTTTGTGGAGTTTAGATTTGGGTTTGAATTTGATTTATAGCTTTAAAAAGGTGAGATTTTTCACTCTGGACATATGTACTTTTATAATTGTGAAATGATGATAAGTGTATTGTATAAATTAATACTTATTATTCATATATGCCTGTGATGCGATAATATGATGTTAAATGCTGTTTATTTTTTTTGTTACATCATCTGATAAGCTATGTTATATTATATTGTTCATTTTATATATTGTATCATCACTTCAAGTTTCTTATTACTATGGGTTGAAATGATACATACCCGAACGGAATTTAGAATAAGGAAAAATCATTATGGGCTGAAATGATAAGCTCGAGTGATTTTTACTATATTTATTTTCCTTGGGATTGCGGGTTTGAAATGATAGAACCCGGATTTTTCTTTTTAAATTACGGATTGAAATGATACATATCTGTATCACTTGACGTAGGTTAGAAAATATTATACAATCCCATGGTTAATATTTTTTAAGGTAATGTTTTCCTAAAATTTATTAATTATTTTGAATATTTAGAAAATATGAAGTTTTACCTTAAAATTTGACTTAATGGATTAAAATATAAAAAGATATTGGCTTTCAGCAACTTAAAATTTTATTCGTTGATGATTGATTTCGATTGTGATTTAAAAATATTTACTTGGTTTTAATGATAATTTAAAGAGCTTTAATTGTGACATATAACTTAATAATTAAAGTTAATTAATATGGAATTTTAAAGTCTAACCCGGTAATTGCAATCAATTTTTATTTTATGAAATGAATATGTTTTTATAATAAATGATGTCCTTTGAATTGATAAAATGAAATACAGTTTTAATTGTACATTTTGTAATAAATGTATTTAGCCTGAAATCATAGTTTAATTGATGCCTAAATGAATAAATTTGTAAACAAATTGATTGTCATATTTACTATGATAAATTACTTTATTTATGAAATGGAAATGTTTGGAAATTGAATAATTATGATTTAAGTGGAAAAGTGTATCTTCAAAATATGACTTAACTTGTTAATTGGAAATTTGGTTTTAATTGAAATTGTTAAGTAAATAAATGGGAATTTAGTCTTATTTATGAAGTGGGTATTTTAAAATAAAGTGGTAAGTTAATTGTTGAAATAAAAGATGTAAAAGAATGTGTTTTTTGACTTAATAAATGAATTATAGTTTAATTTGGATATTTATTGATAAAAATTTATTTTATTAAATCATAAGTTAAATGATATCCAAATGAATATTTTTGAAGTAGGAAATGTGATTTTATAAGTAAAATTGGCTAAAAATTGAAATTTTAATGGAGCTGAAATATATAATGTTTTTGGAAAGTTTATAATTGAATGAATAAACTTATAAATGCTACAACTTTGAAATGAATATTATTTGACATTGAATTTAAATAGTTAATGAATCTTGTTTGCAGATACTAACATTGAACTTAGGTGGTCTGCATAAATATGTTTCAAAATATTTGGCTTCAGAATTGTTATAACTCGAAAGTAATATAGCCTTGGAAATAAAATTATTGAAAATTGTATTTAATTAAGAATTTTATTTAAATATATAAATTAGAACTTACTGAAATTTAAGATTTAATAATATGACTTTATAAAGTGGTCTGGTTTAAAATGATTTAAAGGAATATTTCAAGTTTAATAAATTGAAGGAAATATTCAGTGATTTGGAAATTTGGGTTTTATTTAAATGATATGTTGATTGGGATTTTGAATTTAAATGACATACTATTACTTGGTTTTGAAATGAAATAAAGTCGTATTTAGATTTGAAAATGGATATTTCTTTGGAAAATATAGTATTTGATTTTAAATGGTTTGAAATAAATATCCATGGGTAATAATAACGTTGGGTTGTTAAAGAGACCGGGATCGGAAGTTGTCATACTCTCTGCCAACTTCGAAAACCAATTTAACAACCGTGTACGCGGTGGAGATTCCAGAATGAAGTATGATGGCGGCGGCGTTCCTTTGAGGTGTTTATGTGGACCCGACTCCCGTGAATTGTCATAAGGTGGCTAAAACAGGAGCGATTCCAGGCCAGTGAGGTAGCTCCTCTTATCGGACACACTCCTTCGATATTATATTCTGACTTAGAGATTCATTTGGTGGCCACTTTTGATTTTTGATTTTGGAGGCGTTGCTCGAGGTGGGCGGTAGCTCCGCGCTATGCGTCACCAACAGTCCGGATAGTAATTGGTATATCTACCCTGACATTGTCTCATTGTGCCATGTCACCTACCCTAGCGCGCCTTGTATGAGTTTGATTTGTGTCGTACCTATGGAGTATCCTCTGGTAGCCTCCCGATCAGGAGGTATTACGGTACTGTATAGACTACTGGCATTATCACGTGTTAAGGTGGAAAATGTAAAGTCTTAACGCTATTTAAAAGTAAGTTTATTTTACTTATAGACATTATTATAATAGAGAAATATTACTACATAGTAAATAGTTTAACAGATCCTTAGAGGATGGGCGGTCCCAAGCGTCCTTTAAGTTACTTGTATCTTATATTACAGTCCATTTGAGTTGGTTTACATTGTATAAGTATGTATATCTTGACTCGAGTGTTTTGTGTTTTGCTTTACGCTCGGGTTAGACTGAGTGATACAGCATTTGAGACTCATCTTCGGAGTTGGAGCTTTGCTTGAAGATCCACCTATCTATTTCATTCCAGTTATCCAGTTGATTCCAGTGATGTATTCTGATTTGTACTTGATTATCATATTGAAACTTCTGTTGTATCTTGTTTAACTCTGATATCTTTATATAGTATCTTCATGAACTACTATTTCTTTACTTCCGCTGCATTATATTACTCTATGTCTGTGACCTGTGATTTATTTATTTACTATATATTCTGAGTTTTTCCCAATTCGCTATTTTGAGCAATTCAAGCCCGACATGTGCAGATGCGAATGGTTGAAAATATAGGGTTGTTACATATATATGTATGTGTATGTGTTTGTGTATATGTAGACATGTGTATATACATATATATGTGTTTGTGTGTATGTATGTATTTACATCACCTCAAATTGGGATGAAGGGTCAGTGATTCATGATGCTCAAGGATATGAGTTAGTGTGTAGCAATATTATGTGTGTATCTATGTTCACTAGGGTGTGCACTTATCATTTATAGTAAAGCAATTACTAAATAGCTGAGTCGGTCTTGTTGAACAAGTCATATACAATATGTATATAAAAAATGGCTGTAACATGTAATAGATTACACTTGCTTTTGCTATAAAAATTCAAAACTCTAATTCCTTCATAATCTTTACATCCAATTTGGTATCAAAGCTCCATACTACCTGATGGCTTCTTCCTTTCTACTTTGAATAAGATTTATCACCAATCACTATGGCAATCAGAACAACCTCTATAGGTGAAAAAATCACCAATATCTCTCATAAAATACCCAACCACTCTATTAGAACCTTATCACTCCTCAAAGTCAGTTAATTACAGTGCTTCTTGATGAGAACAACTTTCTTTTGTTGAAATTTCAAGTAGAAACAACAATTAGAGGGTACGGTTTGGAAAGCCTTCTAGATAGAACAGCACCAACACCACCCAAATTCATTGTCGATGATAAAAGTAAATTGAAGACTAACGAAGATTATACTATTCATCAAAGGTAAGATTCACTCCTTTGTACTTGGCTTCTTACGTCTATCAACACAAGTCTCCTACCACAACTAATCAGCTGCAAAACATCAAATGATGTCTGGACCACTGTTCAGCAAGTCCTTAATTCCCAGTCCACTACCAAAGTGATGCACTATAAAAGAGAATTACGAAACATAAAGAATAACGTAACGAGTATGCATGAGTACCTCCTAAGAATCGAATCATTATGTGATGCTCTTTAAGGAGCTAGGTATAAATATCAGAGAATGAAAAATCTTGATATTTTGAATGGGCTAAATGAAGAATATGATGTAGTTATAGCTATGATCTCATCCCATGAAAACTTCCATCCATTCAACACATACATTCGACACTCCTTGCTCATGAAAGTAGATTAGAACAAAGAGTAGCGAAAAAATTCTGATCAGTCAATCAACTATGCCAAAAACTTCAAGAGCAAGGAATATGTAAAGTCTCAAGGTAGCCGGAATAAGATAGCACAATACAAAGGAGGCAGTCAATTTCTAGGAAGAAGGGGAGGTGGATGTAGTAATAACTTCAATAGACCAAGATGTCAGATTTGTGGAAGAACTGGACACACAACTCCAAGATAGTACATTAGGTATGATAAATACTGCACCATATCCCAATAGGGCCAATTTAACCCTGGAAACAACAGTATCAGTGCCAACCTTTCAATGCTTAATCCAAAACAAAGATCAACTCAAGAAAAAGTAGGAACAAGTCAGATTCATCTCCAGGATTTGGCCAAACGCGATGATATTATCAAAGACAGTTGTTACCCAAATTCAGGAGCTACCAACTATGTGACCTACAATCTGCAAAACATGAACATTTGAAATTTAGAATATAAAGGAAAATAGCTTATTTATAAGGGGAATGGTACATCAACCAATATATCTCATAATGGAAGTGCAATACTTATATGTAATAAAAGTAATAGAGTTCTACATCCAAGAAATTTGCTTAGAGTTTCTCAAATCAAGAAGAATTTAATGAGTGTCTCCCAACTTACTGCTACTAATAATGTATTCATTGAATTTCATCCTAAAGCCTGTCTGATTAAAGATAACCCGAGTAAGAAAGTTTTGCTATAGTGTAACTTATATAAGAGACTCTACAGAATTGATACTTGTGGACAAATGAAGATTCGATATCACATGAGGTGCAATAATATTTCTATAAGCAATAGTATTTGACTAATAACAAAAAAAAATGATACTTGGCATTATAAATTAGGACATCCATGTGAAAACAAGTGTTGAATAATAATAAAATAGAATTTGTTGATGTGAATTTACCCTACTTACTGCAAAATTGGAAGAACCATAAGCTTCCATTTTCTTTATCCAGTACCAAGTTTACTAAACCACTTGAATTGATCACATCTGATTTATAGGAACCAGCACCCATAATATGACTATGGTTACAAGTATT
Organism: Allium cepa; assembly: GCA_030765085.1. Lineage (NCBI taxonomy): Eukaryota > Viridiplantae > Streptophyta > Magnoliopsida > Asparagales > Amaryllidaceae > Allium > Allium cepa. Next base: position 365,364,097 of record CM060929.1, on the reverse strand, counting down.
ACATTTCCTTTGTTGATGCCTACTCAAGATTTACATGGATCACTTCCTTAATGCTAAATCTGAAAATTCTCACACAGTGATATATTTTATCAAATTTATTGAAAGGAAATTAAGTACCCGGTTGTTAATATTTCAATCAGATGGTGATGCTGAGTATAAATCCCTTGATAAATATTTCAAGGATAGAAGAATTCAACATTGAATAACATGTCCTTACATGTTAGAGAAAAATGGTATTCCTAAAAGAAAACATAGTCATCTTGTTGAGGCATGACACTACTTGCACAAGCTAAATGTGGAATTTTCAAACCAAAGACCTATACTCTAATTAGTGAATCAACCTCAGTAGATGAAGCATTATCTAACAATAACATGAAGAGAGCCATGAATGAAGAATATAAAGCTCTTATAATGAACAATACATGGACATTAGTCACACCACCTAAAGACAAGAATATAGTAGGCTCTAGATGGGCTTTTAAAATAAAAATGGATACCGATGGGAAGTTGCAAAGGCGTAAAGCAAGATTAGGTGCTAAGTGTTTTACATGGTAGCATGGTTTTGACTTTAAAGAAATTTTCACACCAGTTGTTAAACCTACAACAATAAGAATAATCTTATGTTTAGCCCTACTTCACAATTGGAAGGTGAAACAATTAGATGGGAATAGTGCTTTTCTAAATGAGGAATTACTTGAAATATTTATGGAACATCCACTAGGATTCAAACTGAATAATCAGGCGGTATATAAACCGAATAAATTAATTTATAGCATAGAACAAGCTCCAAGAATTTGGTTTAGAAAGATTAAACACTCGGTATCAGTATTAGGGTTCACTTAACACTACAAGAAAAGTTAGCTTTGACAGCAAATTTATACAGCGTTTTTCATACTAGTGCAGTCCTTCAATTGGTTAAACGGATAAAAATAATATAAAATCGCTGTTTTTACGATCGCCAAATTTTTTTGTGGGAAAGACCAAATATTATTTTTGGTGGCCGTTCTTTTGCCATTTTTTCCTTCCCCTAAAGAAAAAGGGAATAAACCTAAAACTATTTCTCCTTCCTTTCTTTTCGTCAGTATTCATCCTCCGCCTTCACACTAACATTCCTTTTCTTCTCGATTTCTCTTTTACATCCTTCATCTAACCCTAAAATAAATTATATGTTAGTTGGAAGCGCCATTACTTTTACTAAAATGATGGCAAGAGTAGCAACAATCATTAATTTGGCGACAGGATGATCGATTTTGGGTGGTGGTTGATTTGATGGTGGCTGCGATTGATTTGGGAGGCTTTTGTAGATTTTGGGGGTCCATTCATGATTGTATGTATCCCATGAATCTTATCCTTTCTTCTTTTCATTATGTGATTTTACTATGTATTTTCATTTTTTTTGCACTTTTTATTTGCTTCATATTTGGTTTTAAACTGAACTGAAAGTCAATATGTCTTTGAATTTATCAATTATTTGATGAATCTTCCAATATTTATCTTCCATCTAGATATTAGAAATCTAAAATTCAGTAAATTAGCTCCCATCACTCAAATTTGACTCAGTATTTCTTTGTTATTAAATATACATAACATAACATAATGACTTATACTTTGAATGTGTAAAAACTAAACAAAATTAAGCTATTGTAGTTATGTAATTTTTCTAAGAAAGGTACATGTTTTTCACTTGTGTAGAATAATGAAAACTGTAGACTTTTAAATTTGTCTACACTATTGTTGTTCAACCATCTAATTCGTATATCTAGAAATAAACTTGTCCATCTTTATATAGATTTTACATAACATAATAATAATTCAATCAAACTTCATAATTCTTTGTAAGTAAATGAATTTTTGGATGAAAGCGGATTATATCTTAAGAAATAATGATGTAAACTCATATCTAAAATATTTGGTTAGGATAATATGTCAAATTATGATTTTTATACTTTTGGTGATTTTTCTAATCACGTTAAGTTTGTATATAGAAAATCATACAATTCATTTACCTATTTCCATTATTTTACATATTGTATTTGAACCTACTATAACACTTGAAAGTGCATTTTGCATGATATTTGTGTTAATTTTTTTTGGCATATGTATAGAGATCATTGGGCTTATAGTACTTTTATTAGCCTATGTTCAACCTGATAGTTTAGCAAGACAAGAAGTAATGCCCAATAGCCTATGGAAAACCACATATTTTTAGGTGGAATTCTACTTATAGGACTAAATTTCGTACTTTAGAATCTATACCTGATTAAGAACTGTATGCTCACCCATTTCATTTAATTGAAATCCATACAAAGAAAATTAGTCGGTAACATATAAAAAACGATGAAAACAATGACAATCATGAGCATAATTTTATTGAGATTCACTTAAACTTACTATCAGCCCCTGATAAATATCTATTTTTTTCTCAAATAATTTGTAGGGGATAGGCAGAGCGAGAATTCAAATTTGAAGTAGAAGCGATTGGAAAAGTTTGGCATAAGAACTTAGTAGATTACTTGGATATTGTGCACAAGGTGCATACATGTATCAACTTTCAATTATTGAGCAAATTTTCATTATAATCATGAATAATGGAATCCTTTAATTATAAAAAGGGACTATTCTGCAAAATGGCATATCCATCACGAAGCACACAAAGTGTTGATCATACTATACTATAAACGACAATAAGGCCATTCATGGTTATTTATGTTAATTATTTTTCTAGAACTATACTCCCAAAACACACGTAACTTAGCATGATATTTGTGTTAAATAAATTTCTTATTCATTTCATTTATTTTCTTATTAGAAAGTGCATAAATCATACACAAGTTGGCATTTTTTTCATGCCATACGTGAAGTATACGTTAAATAGCTACCGATTCGCATTAATTATTTATTTCGTCACATTAAACCAAATATAAGCGATTCTACATGAAATTTAGTCAGTCTACACTTGCTAATTAGAAAGCGAAACATTCACTTGAAAAAAATTATGATGCAAATTCTGTGTTTTCCAGTAGTAAGTATGGAGCTACAAGGTTTCTTGATCCAATATACCTAAGTGAGAGCATAAGGATCAAATTTTGGCTGATGACTGTTAAGGATTTACTGTGGATCACGTATTTTCTGAAGGATGGTGTGGGTAACCTTAATTGTTGCCACATGACTGGAGTCTTCTAGCATGGAACATACAGTAGTGAATTTATGACACGGTTGTTATTCATGGTTTGCTAATGTGAATTTACCGGTAATTGTCGTGTGAACCATGTTTTTTAGGGAATTCAAACTGTTGGTTTGATTTGGTTAAACCAAATAAGCATGTTAAAAAATATTCAAATTTATCAATACATTAACCTGAGTTGGCATTAGTTTTAGCATAATGAATAGAAGCTTGTTGTAGTGGAGAATGAACAACTGAATTGTTGAGAGTAACTATCACTACAACAGGCTAACCATGATGAGTTATTAATTGCACTTCAGGCTGCACATCATCTTGGGCTAGAACGACTGCAGTTGAGTGGGGGTGAATTGCAGTTGATCGATCATGAGCATTTGGAGCTGGAGCTATCATGAGCTGTCGGAGATTGAGAGCCAACCTGAGGGGCTTCAGTATTCTACATACAACAGGGAAGCACAAAATATGATTGAGCATATGCATGCAACATAGCATCACCTTGAATAGTTTTGGAGCATGTTACTCATGCATTTATGCATCAGCAGAAGCAGTAGAAAATTGAAGGGTAGCATGAACTAGAGTTGTTTGAGTCCGAGTAGGAGCTGCTTAGGTGAGTCAATAAGCAGTTGGCAACAAACCATGTAACATAATTTCTGCTGCAGTTAGATCACCTGGAGTGCACCATGGATAGTTGCAGATGCGGTAAGGATATGAGAGGCAGCTTGATGATCATTGATAGAAGCACAAGACAGAAGTTTATTAGTTTGTGCATGTACACGAGATGCATAGTTTTGTGCATTTGACAGAGGCAAAACAGTGGCAATTGAATGTGAATTACTAAGGTGACAAGTAAGTGTGGCATTGGATGGCAATGTGAGGTGAGCAAGAGGGTGTTGAAGTCCTGTTGTATAGAGATCGGATGGTGATGTAAGGTTGAAGGGTGGGTGATGATATATACATCGGGGTGCTGCATGAAGATGAGGCTATGATCTGCTAAGGCAATTAATGGAGAATCACAGAAAGAAATGTTGTAGTAGAGTATCAAAAATGCACCCATGTATTTATATCTATCATGTCGTAAAGGTACCCATGTATTCAGGAAATGTCATATACCATCTATGTTGTAGTTTTTTGCATCACTATACTTTATTTAACGAAGGCTAAAACAATTAATTGTTAATTTTGATATTACATTTTTCTCATTGTTTAGGGTCCAAATTCCCGATGATACAATGGCACAAAATAGGTATTCTCAGGAAGTTCAGTGTCAGTCTATGCTCCACACTCAACAGACCTGAACAGATAGGCCCATGAGGTTTCATACAAGGCAATACATCCATCATTTTTTCTTGTGTTTCTTTTCTTGTGTAATTAATATTTGCCAATTCTATAATTATATCGCTTTAATTATCATAATAAAGTACACCTTATTATTGTTCATACACAACAAACACTTCTCTTTTTTATGTAAAGCAATAAATCATATGTGTAACCCATGTATTATACATGAATTAATATATATTGAAATTATATAATATATGCATATAATAAGTATAGGAATCAGTACAAACTCTATTGTAGTATGCTTGAGTAACCGCAGTAGTGTCTAATCCCTTGATATTTGTACAACCCCTTACATAATATGTATATGTTATAGTGATGATAGTATAAGGTCTGATGGGTGTTTCATCTTTTTTTTTATTTTGTTGGTTGCTGATCTTTGGTTTAAGTTTTTTTCGCAAACTGCAGTAGTGTTTTTATCCCTATTACTAGTCGTTCATTGATATAGTTTTAGGTATGTGACTAGTAAGGAAATTATTGTTTGAGATATCAAGATAAGTTAGATTCTTGAGGTTTCCGATGGATGCTGGAATTTGTACCAGTGAGGTTTTGGTTTACTGCAATTGTGGCTCATTGAGTTTACTAAGTCTTCCAATAGACAATGAGATTGTCCGAGATGTCTATGAATCTTAGAGTTAGTTTCCTTACTCTCCCCTTTGCATAAGGTTCACTTTCGATGCCTTTCCGTTGGCAGTAGTCGGTTGATTCTTTCTAGTGGATAATATTGAAGAAATGTAGAAAGATTTCTTCAACTTTAGTAGTACTTCTAAGTCGTTCTTGTGGAAAACAAATTTTGAGTTTAACGATGTTGATGATAGTAAGGCTAAAGGCACAAAAAAGATGATGAGAATTAAGAGAAACAAGGAGGTAACCAATTTTCTGTTTTGATGATTATTATATGTTGAATAGGAGTAGAGATAAGAATGAAAAGGACTTAAAACAAACAATGGTTTGAAGAAGATATTGGAAAAGACTTAAAACAAGCAATTTTGAACTATTACTAAACCGTATGTTAATTCCTTAGGAAACTACACTGAAAGTTTAGATTTTGATCTCCCAGCTAACATGCTTAAAAAGAAAAAAATTTAGGTAAAAGAAAATTAAATACAGGCACTACAAGAAAATCCACGAACGATGACAAAGCAGGATGGCGTTTGGAGTGACCTTGCAATTATAAATCGTGCAGGCTTTAAAAAGATTGATATGGCATGCTATAATTCACCTTGTTTGATAAAATGAAATATAGAGCGGCAATTTTTTTTTGCATCCCACGCATTGCTCTTACTCTGACTTAACATCGAAGCAACTCTCCTCATCGCGTTCGCCCCCAAAACCCTATTTTTTTGGCTTTTTTTTGTCGATCTAACCTCCAGTCATCGCGTCCGAACTCGCCTCTTCCCAAAATCATCGCGTCTCCATCAGACTGTAGGTAAATTCTTCTACCTCAATGTGAGTTAATAATTGAAAGGAAGTATAATGATAATTCCACGATAATTTTGAGGAACTGGTGAATCTGTCTTTCTTATTTCATTGCTTGATGAAGTTTTTTTTTAAATAAAATAAATAATTAATTCATTGAGTGGTTATAGGACTTTAGGCTTGCTTAGCTTCTTTTTTTAAATCAGTCAATAGTTCATTAGTTTCATTATCTTATTTTGGTGAAGTAATTATTGAATTTACGTTGTTAAGTTTAAATTAGCCGTTTTATGTTTATATGTAGTACGTTATGTGGTAATAGATACAGATATTGACACTACTTGAAGCTGAAGTATAACACACTCTCTACCGGTGATAGCTTGGGTTCAAACTTCAAACCCTGTAAAATTGTTCACAGGCCATCTTTTTCGGTATTTTTTACAAAGAATGGAAACTAGCTGTAGCAAAAATAATATCTGGATCCACCAAAACAAAAATTAACTAATTTGATTTGTTTAGCCATTCATGTAACCTATTTTACAGCCATTGGCAATACCCATCATCATGTATTTCTCATTATCTTTTATGTACGTATGCATATGTTTGGATTAACATCTCCACTTAATTCAAGTAATTTTCTCATAGCTATGTATTATTATTACTGCAGTTGTTGGAAATGACGTCAAAAATAGTGGCAATGCAATTGATGAGGGCTATTGTTGGTGGGGATAAGGCCAGCTACAATTGGTATGTGATGCACCATTTTTCTCGTCTGGTCTCACAAAACATTGTCATTGAATGTGGTGATATTTTTTAATTCAATATGATGGTTTTTTGTGATATTAAACTCTTGTCATATTTAATCTTCCTAAGTGAATGTGGTGATTTTGGAGCTGTTGGATTTGGTACTGATTTAAAATCAAATAATGTTAACTGTCGGATGGGTTTTATTGGTATATAATCCCATTAAACTTAAGTATATTTGGTATATAATCCCATTGCAGAACAGTACATAAAGTGAGACATATAAATTCAAACCAAGTCAACAGTTCTTTGCAAAGGTTGATATCATAATATTCTGCTTTTGCAGAACAAAAAATATCAAAATTGCTTCAATAAAAACAAAAAATAGCACAAGGAAATCACCCTAAATTGGACCCAAAAATGATAATTGTGCGATTTCCAAATTCTCTCAATTATCAAACACTATAAATCATCCTCAACTGCGAAGGCTAACTGCAGGCACAATTTAGTTACATGGATATGTAAGTGTACTAGTATGAAGCTACCTCTTTTTAAATGCATGATTCATTTCAAGTATCATTTGGCAGCAAACGTTGTATTTTTACTTACAGTTCTATTTTCTGTGAACAGGTGTAAAAAAACTCATGCATGTAAGAATAGAAGCTCAAGGAAAATACTTGCAGTCAATCACTATGAAAGCTCAAGAAACGGTAGCAAACCACAATCTAATTCACATAACTGAGGACTACAACCACAGAAATTTAGAACAAACTACATTAATTGCTAAGAAGTTATTTAATAATGATTGTTTTATAGGTCAAGTTTCAGTATTATGTGCAAAGGCAAATGCTCAAGATAGCGCGAAAGTAGAAATGACATCCAAACAAAATTGCAACAAAGTGAGTAATTTTCAAGCCTATAATTTTCTAGTTTCTTACCGAACATCTATTCTTTTATTGAATGATGGTTTTTATGCTATTGGAAACTTAAAATATTATATGATCCTTTTTCTACTAATAAAATTGATCAGCTATACAAGTTTAGAATCAACATATGCACTGTATGCAATATCCAAAGGTTTGGCTACATATATATCAGTAAATAGGTTAGTGTTTTGTAGAATATGGTTCTTCTATTCTAGCTTCTTTTTTTGAGAAACAAATAAATAAAAAAATAAACTGTAGATTGTTGTTCTAATAGTTGACATTAATTGTCGTAGGTTTAAACAGTCCAAAACATGCTCCTCACTGCCTATTATAACTCATACCATACAATACTTGCTGCCACCAAAACATCATAATCTTACCATACTTCCAACCTCCTGTTTCCCCATTATCATCATCTCATTCATACCAATACAATACCCATTGTCCTCTAATTGAAAAGAGAGAGTGCACAAATGAAAAGTACAATAGAAAATGAACAAATAGAAAAGAAAATAACAGAACAATGAATTGTTTTTTAGAACAAAGATGTTTTGAAATGCAACAGAGACAGGACACGGAAATGAGAATGCAACAATGAACTGAAAAAGTATGTAAACAATGTAACGTGATTTCTTCCTTTGGAGCAGTAGTACTTAGTCAAGGCTTCGATAAAATTATAGCTATACAGATTTGCATATTGAAGTGGTTTCTTCCTTTGGAGTTGCTGATGCATGTGTGTAGTTTAGTTTGTAAATATAGTGCAGTTCCTCCGTTTTGACTTATCTTTATGCATTTGGTTTGATCTTGGTCATGCGTAGATTTTATATTAAGAAGGACCGCTTCTTCACTTAGTATTTAGGTGATCAACTAGATCGTGAAATATAACTTTGTTACTGTAGAGCAGTTTAGCTTCGTTAACTGAGCTAACCTACTAATGCGTATATTGGCTAGGTTTCGGCTTAACATACCATGTAGTGATTTTTTGGCGCAGTTAAGCATTTTAGCATATGAAACTTCAAATTTTTAGATGGCGTTTACTCACTGACTTCAAATTTCTTCATTGTAGGTAATTAAAGATGGCGATGACACATTCTTCTTCCGTAGTAAGTAGCAAGCATATGAAACTTTTTAGATGCACGTTTTGTTGTTGGCATTTGGTGCGGACTTACTATATTGATATTATATTTTTGTTTAACATATAACGTGTCTTTGTTTAACAGAATTTTTGGCAACTTGGTTTACTTTGTTATTTTTGTTTATGGATATTATTGAAACTTGGTTTATGGATGTCTTTTGTTTATTAATATTGTCTTAACTAGTTTATGTAACTAATTAATAGTTATTAGAACATGTTATATATACTAGTTGCTTCAATATACTCAAAATATAGTTCTAGAATATTCAAAAATAGAGTGGAATATTAAAGCTGTTATATAAATAGAAGACAACGTCTGATTAATGCTGTCGATGAAGAAACAACAGCGTTCAATTTGTGCTGTAATTATCTTTAAATAGTCAATAACAGCGTTTAGTACATGCTGTCGAAATAGTTGATGATTCAATAACAATGTTTATAAAAAGCTGTTGTAAACAGTTAAAGTAGAATTAAAACATCTCCGACAGCTAAATTATTAACGCTGTAGAAACATAATGCAGCATGTTTGAAAACGCTGTAAAAACATTATTGACAGCTTGTACGAAACGTTGTCAAAGTGATGTTTCAACAGCGTTTATCAAAAATTTGTGGTAAGTTCTGTATATACGACAGCATGTCGTTATACAGCGTTTGAACTAACGCTGTTGTATCGTATTACAGCGTTTATCAAACGCTGTTAAAAGCCTTTTGTGGTGTAGTGTAAGCAAAATCTGACACTTCATTATTCTTGAGAGTCATAGACACAACAACTATATATATATATATATATATATATATACTGGTGTATGTTGACGATATTTTATACTGGTGTATGTTGACGATATTTTAGTCACTGGCTACAACATCAAAGAATACAACAATTAATTGATAGATTACAAAAGGAATTTTTCCTTAAAAGACCTAGGAGATCTGCACCACTTTTAGGGATTAGAAACAAAGAGAGTTATACACCAAAATATACATGATCTAAAGCAAGTGCATATCAGATTTACTCACCAGAACCAAGTTGACAAATGTCAAGCCAATGCCCACTCCAATTGTAAGCAACTTACTATAACCCCCTATTAAAATGAACCATAAATAAATGAAACAAAATTTAATGAAATATAATAATATAGAATATGGAAATTTTATAAAAGTTGGAACTTGACCACGGAATTTATTACATTGCATTCATGGTGAAACTCTGATCTATTTCCATATATAATATGCCAAAAATGGAGCTCTAACGAAGAAGATATAAGTGTTTGAAGATTTCACATTTAAATTAATTTACTTTGAATTCAAATTCAAACGTGAATTTGATTTAAATTTTAAAAATAGCTTAGGGTCTAAGTAAACATTTAATTAATGTTTAACGTTAAGAACAAATAGGGTAAGAAAGTAATTAAAATCAAAACGCAACGACAATGAATCATTATTGCCCAAAATAAGGCAGAGTGGTCGACCTACAAGGGTCAATCGGTCGACCGTAGTGATCGATCGGTCGAGCTTAGGAGGTCGATCATCTCCTGATGGTGGCGGCTAAGGTTTTGCGTTGTTTAGTGCTCCAGATAATGTTGGCAGTCGACCATCTCCTGATGGTAGTGGCGACTAAAGTTTTATTAAAAAAATTAAGCTAACGATATAATATTAATGTTACTATGGTTGCGTTTTTTTGTTAAAAGGAATGGCATTTGTAAGTGGCAGGGAAAGAGAATGTGTTCTTATGTTGCAAAAGGGGAATTTGCAAAAGACATTTGAAAGAAAAATTAATCGTTTATTATTTTTCGATTATGTTTGGAAGTATCAATATTTCTGTTGGAAATGTTTTATAATATTTTGTTTAGGTTTTAAGTTACCATATTACTTTAGTATTGAAAAAATAATTTTATCCAACAATAGGGATGTGTATCCAAATTAGCTACCAATCAGAAAATTAATTAGCTTTATCCCTTATTTAAACATGCTTTCTTCTATATTTCGTACTAATTGGATTTGTAGCTGCATAGGCTTTATTTGAATCTTGTAACATTTATGAATTGAAATACTTGATTGATTGTTTTAGAAAGGGAACCAAATTTTAGATATTATTAATTATTGTTGGCACTCGGTGCGTCGGACACCAACATATCAGTTTGATAGGTTCATCTCTATTGAACCAAATGGTGGACCCCACCTATGATGCGTCGGATATAATGTCAACTCAACATGAACATTATAAAATTTTAACCTATTATTCTCTAACAATCTCCACTACCGTGGTCACCATTCATGCTACCCTCACCGTGAGTATTATTCTCCTTCTCCAAATGTGGTTTTCAAATATTTTATGAAGGAGGAATCTCAAGTTGATGTAATTTTCATGGGTTTATGCAGCTCGCAACTATTCTCTACTTCGGAAGGCTAAAGGCAATGGCTCATGGTTATTATGGTCGGATTAACGGCCAGGTCCGATCCAACGATGTCTTACTGAACCTCAATTTCACTTCCTTTTTATGAATGAGAATAATCAAAATTGAAGTTGTGTCTAAATTAAAAATAGGAATTAATTATTTTTGATATGTTCTTAGGAAAGTATATGTACCAAATGATGTGACTAAAGTTTTATTTTTTGGAAACAAAAAGTGAAAGTTAAGTTGTGATTTTTCAATAGAAAGAGCAGACTAATTTACATTTTTTGGGAAAAAATTCAAAAGTTAGAAAATTAGTTTACGTCATCCGCAAGCACAAGCATTTAACTCATTCATTGCACATGATAATGTTGCAAAAACGCAATGTCATTATCTTTTATGGCTTTTAGAAAATACAATTTCGTTTCGCTAACCATGTCGATTTTAGTGAGATAAATTATTATTGCTAACAACGATTTCATAAATCGTACGATCCAACTCACGATGCAAATCAAATCGCAACCCTATCGATCCAACTTTCAATTTGGAATGTAGTTCTCAGAAATCGTACGATATCTATTTCTAGATCGAAAATATCTATGCCCTAAATCAGATCGCTATTTCTGTTTAAAAGGTCACATTGAATATATATTTTTTAATTCGAAATGACATTTTCTTCAAAATTGGGCAAAAAATCATTATGCTTTTGAAGATGAAGCATCGCACAGGTTGGAAAGAGGAGTAGAATCTCTAGAAAATCCATTTCGAGCATTATAAAAATTAAGATCAGAAACTAGCATCCAACAAAAATTTCAAGGCAGAAGAGGAAAAAAGTAAAGCATCGAAACTAGGTGGAAGCATCAGACAGAGGTAATTAAATTTTTCGTATTCTTTTTCTACTCTCTTTTAACTTCTGCATCAATTTTGAATTTTTTCTCTCGTCTTTTTGCATTTTCTGGGCAGAAGATGGTACTGTACGAACTACTGCTACAATAACTTAATACTGCAACACCGCTATCTACCTATATTCAACTTTACATCTTTTGACTTCTATTTTCAGCTTTTTTTTGTATTTTATTATGGCTATATTCTAGACTCAGAGCCATATTTGACAGAAAGTTCAGTAGTACCGGTTACTACAGTGTATGTAATTTCAAAATTTAAGCAATTCTACCGTATTATTTCATGTATATACATATGTCATGCAAGTGGGACTGCGTGGTAATATATTGCAGCAAGTAGCATATATTAGTTTAAATTGTTTATGCACTGATTTTGTATATGTACAGTATGTTTCCATGCCTATTATTTTGTACTTTATTTGAAATGGAAAAGTTGCTTATATATCTATGTTCTTACTGTATTTTTTGTTCTTCTAATTGTTTGTAAATGCTTAGAGAAGTAGATATTACATGGGATCATTGTAAACCAGTTAATGAAGGAAACAAAAGATTTAATAGATGCAATTATTGTTCAAAGGAGATATGCGGAGGCGTTTTTAGAGTTAAACATCATCCAGCTCAAACATTCGATAATGTGAAAGCATGTACTAAAGTGCCATAGGAAATATCCACAAATTTTAAAAATCTGCTAAAAAAGAGTATAATAAATGATGAAGAAGGGGCGGATGGAGTTGACGAAGATGAAAATAAAGCTTTCGATCATAATGAATTGAAGAAAAAAGAAAGAGCATTGCCTAAATTAGTTTAAGAAAACGAAAAAAAACTAAACGCTATGTGGAAGAAGTAACATAGAGCGGATATTTGTTTGTAAATTTATCACCTAATCTATGCAAATGCATGACCTTTATCATAATGAAGAGTCCCTATCTTAGTAACATGGTGGATAGCATTGCATATTATGGAAGGGCTTAAAACTTCCTAGCTATCATGAAATTCGAAATACATTTGATGAAAGAAATGGAAAATGTTAAAAAGAATTTGGAGAAATACAGATTAGGATGGAAAAAGACGGGTAATGTTTGGGTTTTAAACATATATCAAAAATATCTTTCTTTTTTCATTCTATAATCTTATATTACAATATTTTTTGTTATAAGATGCACAATTATGTTGGATGGATGGACCAACAGAAAGCATAGAAGCATCATTAATTTTTTAGTAAAGAGTCCAAAAGACACTGTAATTTTGAAGTCTACTAACATTTCATCATTTGTTAAAATTGTTGAAAACATTTGTGACAATGCTCAAATCCATGGTTGAAGAAGTTGGTGAAGAAAATGTGGTTCAAGTGGACGGATAGTACGGCAGCTTATGTAAAAGCAGTAGAAATGTTGATGAGGGAGAAAATGCGGCTATTTTGATCTCCATGTGCCGCTCATTGCGTAGATTTGATATTAATGGATGTTGGTGAGTTGCCCACTCATCTTGAATTTGTGAATTATGCAGAAAAAGTGACAGAATTTATTTATAAGCATAGTTTGCTTCTAAATCTTAAGAAAATGTACACAAAAGAGAGGGAGACTTAACAAGGCCAGCAGTCACTAGATTTGCAACATAATATTTAACTTTGAAAATGTGTTGGAAAACTGCAGGAGTTTGCAAAAAATGTTTACTTCCAGCGAATGGGAGGGTTGTCAATTTGCTAGAAAGATGGAGGGAATTTAGGTTCAAGATATTATTTTAGCTAAAAAGGAATTTTAGGATGGCATAAAATATTTCAAAAAGTGCTATTCCCATAGTTAAGGTACTTCGATTAGTGGAGGGAGATGCAAAACCCACAATGGGTTACATTTATAAAGCTTTGGACCAAGCCAAAGAAAAAAGTGCACAAATTTTTGGCAATATTGGTCTAGATATAAGGATTTATGGGATATCATAGGCAAAAGATGGAATGCGCAATTTCATAGGCCTTTTTATGCGGTTGTAATGTTTTTGAATCCGAAGTATCGATACGATGATATATATTCCATGGATATGGAGCTGAGAAAAGGATTATATGACACAATTGAAAAATAGTTCAAAGCAAAAAAGAACGAGCTATCGTTGACGACGACTTGATATTTATGCCATAGGAGAAGGCGAGTTTGAATGGCAATGGCCATTGCTAGTAGCACAACTAAACAACCTGGTAAGATTTGCACCCAATTATTATTTTCAAATGTATTTATTGTATATATCTATAAACCTTTTTGTATGACTTGTAATACGTGTCAAATGTTTATAAATGATTCAAATGAATAGCTTTATAGTGGGAGAGCTATGGTGGTAAGCAGGCCCGACCCTAGGGCAAGGCAGCCAAGACGGCCGCCTATGGCAAAACGGCAGAGGAGGGCAGCAAAAGTTTAAATCTCTTACAAATATTTTAGTTAACTTTATTAAAACAGCAGCTTTTCTTGATAGATTCTTTGGTCTGGTGGACGATTTGTTTTCTTTCCAACTGAACAACCTGAGTTGAAGCATGCCTTCCACCAACATATACTGTCCATTACATTTTTGTTTCACTTTCAACCCATTATTTGCTACGATAACTAAAACTATAGGGCCGACTCTGGTGGTGAGTGCCTCGAGTTGCGAAAGTTGCTATAAGAGTTTTGAGTTTGACATGTAGTTCTACCGGTTGTGGGCATAATTGAAGTACATTTGATCAGGCATAAGTATATATAATGTAGTTTTTGTCCATCTTAATATTCTAATATATGAGTGCAACTAAAGGTTCATGCATAAGGACGCAACCGTTTAGAGCGAAAAAGACTTAATAATTTGGTTTTTTTATAGTACAAACTTCAACTTGAGCTTAGACATGAAAAAAGAAAGGCAAAGGATGGACTTGATCCTATATGCCTTTTTGATTTAAATAGTGATGACGATTGGATATGCGAATAAGAAGATTCAATCCTACCCATTGATTCTAGTTGGATGGATGTGCATTAGTATTTTAAAACTCAAGAAGGAGAGGCAAGTCGAAAAATTCCAAAGAAAAGGAAACATGATAATTTTAAATTAAAGGTACCTAAACTATATAACTTCTTAATTCGATTTACAATTTTTTTAAGAAATATTTTGTTGTATCTATTTTTTTTTAGGTTCAAGAAACACTCAATATAATGTGAAAGGAAAATGAAATGCAATATTAGTCGAAGAAGACGATGAAAAAGAATACAACTATGCTTACTCAACCGATGATAAACTTGATGAAATGGATGTTAGAAATGAAGATGGAAATAATTGTGAAGGAAGAGCTAGATTTGAGGATGATTAGGAGTAGAGTTGTGGTTTATTTTGTTGTTGACTTGCTTTATACCCATCTTTTGTAATATGCATTCCATTTCATACTAAGTGTTCAATATGAAATTATTTTCCCTACTAATGTAATTAATTAACATGAAATATGATTATTAATCTTCGTAAAAGAAAATGAAACTACTAGTTACATAACACAAGATACAAAAGAATAGATAATTACTATTAACAATTATTTTTTACATCATTAAGTACAAAATACAAAAAAAAATACTCATGCAAGCGCACAATCCTGTAATATCATTAGTGACCTACAAGTATATAAAAACACAACGTGAGCATATTTTCATTGGAAAAAAAATCAACATGTATTATGTGCATGCAATATACAAAAATATAGTAAAAACATACGATTTATGATTTGAATATCGTTTCAATTCAAAATTTATACTTTACGATTTACGATTTAAATCTCATTTGGATTTATGATCCATGATTCAATTCCAGTTTCGATCCAAATTTTGAACTTT
The DNA here is from genome assembly GCA_030765085.1 of Allium cepa. Taxonomy (NCBI): domain Eukaryota; kingdom Viridiplantae; phylum Streptophyta; class Magnoliopsida; order Asparagales; family Amaryllidaceae; genus Allium; species Allium cepa. Next base: position 365,348,232 of record CM060929.1, on the reverse strand, counting down.
GCATGTACGATTTGTATCCATATTATGGGCGTGCATTTAATTATTTGGATATTACTTAGTATGGTTTGATTAAAATAAATGAAGTGGGAAGAAGGGTAATTATTAGGATTATTACTTAGTATGGTGTTTAAATGTTGTCATTATTTTTGTTGGCGTGCAAAAACAAAATTAAACAGAATCATTTTTTTTAATGTTAGTAAAACTGCTAGTTATAAAAACTAAGCAAATTCAACACTTGTCATCTTTACCTCCAACAGCTTTCTATATTTATTCTACCCCACATTTTCAGTTACATTCATCAAAAACTAATCAGAATGGATACTCTAAACATAAGTTTCCTCATATTCACTTTTGCTCTCTCCTCGTTCGTTCTTTTATGTCATCATGCAATTGCTGATGATGACTGCAATGGCAGCATTCCAAAACTCGCTTTGCTTTGTCAACAGTTTGTACTAAAGAATGGCCCGCAAATAGATCCATCAGAAGAATGCTATGCAGTGATTAAGAATGCATATGTGCCCTATGTCTGCAGCCATATTCCTAATGGTTTGGAAAACGTCTTTAGCATGGCAAAGGTTGTTTACGTTGCTAACTTCGCGCCTGGAACTAAATGCGGCGTTAATTCATTTATTCATAATTATATTCTATTAATTATTCCTAGTTAAATTTCTTTTATGCATTTTTTTATTCATGAGTTTGGATTAGCTTATTATATATACGGGTTTGATTCAATCAGTTCTTTCTTCTTTTTCAGACTATACAATTCCAAATAAGCCTTGAAGTTTGTGGAAGATGTTGATTGTGACGATAGGCGATTTTTCATCCACGAACGCCGACATCAATACGTCCTCTATATCAACTGTCGAGCAATCGAAGTCCGAAAAACCGTACCGTTATGGTTAAAGAAGAAGAAAAAGATAGAAGAAGAGAGAAACGATAGAAAATAGAACGGAACAAAACAGAAAACAACAGAACAAAATCTCACAATTCGCAGCGGAATAACATATAATAGATAAATGAATAATCTTTAAACAAAGAACTATATCAGTTATTACATTACATTTCATCATCAGAGTGAACAACAATAAACAACCACAAACAGTGGAAAAGAAATACTATATACTAGTAATACGTCATGCCATCCAGCTTGCTTCCAGCAACTCCTGAATATCCTGAATATCCTGATAAACCTTAACTCTTGACTGCCCGTGTGGAAATTGGTGGGCACCCAGAGTTTAGGAAGGAAAACAGTAAACTCCGAGTCAGTCATGTGACTGGTGTGAGAACTCTAAATAGTTTATTTTTCTTTAAAATCAAAATAGAGGAATATTTTTAAAGTCAATTCGCAATGCTTTTAAAAATGAGACTACCATAAGACCTCCTACCACACACACAATGCAAACGCAGACTTGGAGGAGATTTCTTCTTATGTTAGTCAAAGATGCTTAATACGCATTAAAAAGAAACATTTGATATTATTACTAGTGCATAATGTAGAACAAATCATTTCGAAAGTAAAGATATAAATCTTAGCCAGCATAGGTACCATTATATTATGCCTACTATAACTACCATATTAGATGGCAGGTTCTACAACTAAAACCGTACAAGTCTCGTATTGTTTCTTTGGATTTCCAACAAATGGTCAGGCCAAGGAACTTCCCATTGCCACATGGAAACGCCTCTTGAAGGACGTCCCGAGAACCTCACCGGATCTCTGCCAACACAAGGCCGGGTTACCTTTCAAACTAGGTAACAACTGACACGAGTATGCCATCCCCCGGTCCTTTGGGACCTTTATCCGAGTGCCCGTACCCAACATCACACCGTAATAAATAAAGTGTTTCAACATGAGTAAGTATCTGGGCTCCATACCATGATACCACCCTTTTCCAGAAGGAAATGCACATACCCTAAGGGGCGCTACCCCCAATAACCTTGCCGCATCTTTCCTGTTTCGACCATTCCGGGGTGTGAGGCTCGACGAAATCTCGTCCACAAAGCCACGCTTTGGTACAAAGCCATGCTTTGGGTCAACAAATGATCAAAGAAATGATCACAAAGATAAGTGATCAAACAAATGATCATATCACAAATGATCAAACAATGATCATTTCACAGCAACACTCAGCATGTCACATTACCAAATTGGGATATATCGCTAATAACCTTCAACTACATTACCTCTGAGCTCGTACGTCTCAGAGAAGGGTGCTAAGCTAAGAGAATAAATTCTCCGCCACCAACAGAAATATATTTGAAAGAAATCGGCTTTATATCTCAATTTGTAATGTCAGACATACAATCCATACAAGTCTGTTCCGGGATCGAACAGAACCGAAGGCACTTACAAAGAAGTCCTTGCAATCCGGATAATCTCTAATCACGTCCCGATTTCCCATCACATATGGAGATCTCTATACCGGGGATCAGCCAGTGCAGAGACAATCGACAAGAAACCCTTTCGTTTTCGAAAATATCCGGTCTTCAACACCGGTCTTCAAATGCAATTCATAACGGCGTATCACATATTCGGAATGGGTTATACGACCCCAAGGTCCTTTCCCGGCTAACCCGAATAGTGAGCGCTTATTTTTAAAAATAAGTGTAATATTCAAATTCAAGCAATCACAACAAATACCTATTTAAAGGTAAATATTGATAGTCGGTTATTTAACTATCAATAGGTATGCACAACATCACCAGATTCCAAATAATTTTCCAAATTATTTATTTCCAAAAATATCTTTACAAGATATATATATAATTTTCATACTCTAAAAATAAATCGATATTTATTTTTTAAACCCATTTTCCCAATTTCATTTATAAATTCCATATTGAATTTACATTTCCAAAAATATTTGTGAACGTACGATTTTCAAATCGTTTTCAAATATTCACTTTCAATTTATCTTAAAAATATAATTCTCAAAACGTCCATTTCTTATTGGAAACCATTACCCTACTTATTTTAATAATAAGTAATTCACAAATCTATTTATTTTCAACACTTTGAAAATATTCTCTTAACACATTTATTTGAGTCAAAACGAATGTTGCGTAAAACATCGTTACGACGACCCAAAATCACTAGTATAGGGATTCGAAATTTAATAGATATATAAATCCCAATACTATATAAAACATTTCCTTTCGGAAATCATCTACTATAACAACAGTGTTATAGGCTACCATTTCCTTCTATTTCTCGAAAACGTCTATTTCAACAATGAATGTTGAAATCTATGGTTTCGATAGTTAATACATTTTAAAATATCTTTTAAAACAATTAACTTCATTTTAAAATTTCACTTCTCCAAATCATACCCGTTTAATTCAATAATATATTCACTGTCCAAGTTCGTGAATATGCCTTATTTACCCAATTCAGTATTATTCTACATTTTTATCAAAAGATTATCCACTGTCCAAAATCGTGGATATACACCATTTACCAAATTCAACACTTTCACATATTAAATTAAAGGATTTTCCACAGTCCAGAATCGTGGATATAATTCCTTTAATAATTTCTATGTTTACTTATCAAATTTATTTGATTACAGATTTATAAAACAACGTTTATAAATTCCATTTCTATTTCATAACTACTTCGATTTATAAATCTCCTTTAATAACCAATTCTATTTATATTTCGTTTATATATCGAATCCTACTTATAAGTAAATTACTTATAATCCATTTATTCACAAATCCATTCTTTTATATCATCGTTTATTTATAAATCTAAAATTCTTATTTACTTATAAAACTAGGTACAACTTTATTTTAACACTTATAAAAGCTCGTTTTATAATTTCAATATTTTTGACTTATAAAATATCAATTTTATAAATCATTTATAATAATTCAAAAATCCCAATTTAAATAAACCAATCCTTTTAATAATTTACAAGACGTTATTTTAAAACTTATATAAGTCTAAAAATTTGCTTAAGTATTATTTTCCAAAAATATAACTTTTATAACAATAAACTTATAACGTTTATTTATTTTTAACAATTCAAAATTAAATAAAACATATACTTTCAAAAATCACTTAAAATCCTTTTATATTGGAGACCATTACTTTAACATTTTTAAAATTTCAAAATAGGCCTAGTGATGCAACACGCCAAAAAAAATCAATCACGGCCTCCAAACATCATATATCATCGTATGAAAATCAACAATATCACAATATATGTAAATAAATAAATATGGTTGAGGAATCCAGTTGGATCCCTCCAACCTGTTTCCCTGCATCCGCAGATGTTAGCACAATACCAATCCCGTTTCAAGACGGGATATCGCGGTATATGGGTTTATAAAATATTATCCGCTTAATAGGCGGCGCAATAGGGTCTCATCCGCTATATAATGCGGGAAATCAATCAACTGCAATATATACATATGCCAATATATATATATATATATTGCTCTATATATAAATATATCCTACTATATCTAATATCAAAATCAAGCAAACAATGAATAACTGCAATTCCAATTTTAAATTTTTGAGTGAGAAGTTCTCACCTTGATTTTATTTTGCAATCCATTTCCATTTCAGCTCGTTTTCTTCGAAGTTTTGACCTTGTATAAATATTTATACAATTCATCAATATCCGAATAAATTGAACATTTAATGTCCCATTTTAAAATTTTTAGTTCAACTAACATTTGTTATTTTAAACTAATATTTAACAAATGATTCAATTTAAATCAAAGAATTTAATTTGATACACATTTCCTTTTAAAAATTATTTCACCTAATAAATTGAATTTCTTTTAATAGAATTACTTAACAAGAATTTTAATTTAAAACTAAATTTCTCTTAATAAATTATTTTCAGTGGTTAAAATAATTAAATAGGTTAAGAAAACAGATTTATACCAAACCATTATTTTTAATATAAACTCTTCAAACATTTAAAATCCCTACTTTCTAAGTCTTATATCAAACAATCAATTATATATATAAGTAAGCTATCATATTAATGCAAAGTTTACTGTTAATATTTTTAAACTCAAAAACCCTTCTTTGAAAATCACTAGTAATAAGAATAATTGAACGGATTATTTAAACGAGTTAATCATATTATCTGTTGCTTTAAAATAACTCAGTAAGTTTTTTTTTCTTAATCTCTAAATTGAAGAAAAAAATAAATTACTAGCAGATACCTTACTGCTCGCATTTTCTTGATTTATACCTATTTAAATTTTTTACACATAAATCTACATATATATATAAATTTGATAAATATAATTATACCTCACAGCCGAGTTCGAATCGAACGAGCCCTAATCGCAACTTCGACTTCAGCCATCACCTAGCTGTCGCAGTCGACCACCAGCCCATCACCACTCGTCGCCATTCGCGTGCGCTCGAGCTTGGAACCAGGCGGCTCGGCTTCGCCCAACACCCACGCGATCGCTGCCCTCGGCCTCGAGCTTCGTTCGACTACCGCGACTTGGCTTCCCTCGCGTGTGCCGCCCCAATCTACCCTTCGCTTACCTCCATTGCAACACCTCGCGAGCGCGAGCTCCCCTAGGCCGCCGCTTGTCGTGCAGCGATCCCCCATTTTTTTATTTTTATTTTATACAAGGCTGTGGCCATTGATTGAAAGAGGGGAATCGATTTTTGATTTCTCAAAGAAGAACGACGCTCGGCCATATAGTTTGAAGGTTTCGATTTTGAAACACTGAAGGTGGAGTTCGATTTATTCGTTCTGCCATTTCTTTTTAGCTCGAGAGGATTTGAATCGGAAAAAAAAGGGAAGGAGGGGAATTTAAAATTGAAAGGATGATGGTTTGCACGATCTTATTTCGTGATATTAGGCATAAATTTAGGGAGAACGTATTTAAGCAGAGAAAACGTCTTTGCATTACTTTGCCACAGTATTAATGATGGGAAGGCAAAGTACTAATGTTTGACTAAATTCAAATTTAAATTTTAAATTGAATTTGTTTTAAAATTTCAACGCGTTTATACGTCATACGCTCGCATAACAACTCCGATCAATACGAAATTTGAAATTCGATAATAATTCAATATTACGGATCCAATGGAACTGGTTTCGTCGAATTCCGAGACTGTGCCTCGGACGGCTATTGTTAAATATCGATTCAAACGATTTAATTTCAAAACTATGAAATTCAATTCTGAAGCTTCTATTATCTTCAGTATTATCAATATAAATTTTACAATCTATTGAAATATTTTTAATCAGTTTAAAATTGAAGATTCAAATTATTATTCAACTCTCAATAGAATAAATTTTATAATTTAATTGCCATATTCATAGTTATATTGAGAATTCAACCTAAACCATCTTTCAAATATTTAAAATTAATTAAATATTTTAAATTTAAATTATTGAAAATTTAGGGCCATTACAATCTTCCCCCCTTAAAAGAATTTCGTCCCGAAATTACAAGTTAGGAAGAATGCCTTTATCCCGTCTTTCATTTTTCACAATCCAAATAGTTTTATCAACTTTCTAAAATAAATATTTTTTTATTAAAGATCCATTATCATTTCAACTAGCTTTCCAACTTCAATTTCAAGTTCCAAACAATATTGTTTCTCCACAATTCAAATTTAAATTTAAATTTCAAACTTTGAAAATTTTCTCAAAAATTTTCTAACACTCGAAATTTTCGAAAAATTTCGCCAGCGTCTCCTTTGCGCGGCTAGCTCGGTACGACTACAAAATGGCACTATGGCCCTTCAGAATCAAAAAAGAAAAGAGAAAGCCAAGTGGCTGGAGAAGAAAATCACCAAATTTCATACTGAAATTGAAATACGTACCTTTTTATCGAGCAATTCAATTTTATCTTTGAAATCAAAATCCCAATTCCATTTATTTTTATACACCTGTATATCCTGCTAGCCATAATATCCAATTCCAACATTCAAACCATTTTGCCAATTCCATTACAAAATTTGTAACATATGCTTCTTATACATTTTTACTCCACTATTGAAGTTACACATTCATTCTCATTCAATTTTACATTTCAATTTCATTTGAATTCAATTCACAATTTCAATTCTATTTGAATTCAATTTATCTTCTATTCTGAATATTGAATTTTATCGATTAACTTTCATTTACTAATTCATATTACTACTTTAAATTAGTTTCATTTACTAATTTACTTCAATTCCCAATTTCGAAATTGATTTGTCGTTAACTAAAATTTTCCAACAATTTTCAAAAAATTTCTAACTCCCAAAATTCACGGAAAATTTTGGCAGAGTCTCCCTTGTACGGAGGAGCTTTTGCAATTTCGACCCACACGGTTGGAAAACAGAAAAACAGTTCATATTTCCTATTTTTATTGCGTAGGCGTACCTTATTTAGCATTTTTAAGCAAAGCGGCTAATTATTAGCTTATTGCGCAACCCAAAATACAGCCAAACGGCTTCCAAAACCTGCACTTACTCAGTTCAAACACGTCGGTGACAAATATAAGAAATCTATTAACATTCCATTCATTTTCAATAACAAATATATAGATTTCATTAGGAATACATCCAAGATAAATTCCATTAGCAATTCATATGGTTTCAATTCATCTTTAGTCGCTTACGACCAATTCGCATGACATTTCCGTTAAATCAAGTGGTTTACAACTCATTTTCTTCATTCTATTCATTTCTAAGCAAAACGATTTCATAACATTTTAATTGATTCAAAAATCAATTTTATTTGCTTTCATTAACTCATATAATTTTATACAATCTTGTTTGTGTCAAACGACAATTATTTCTATGCAAATTTAATGATATTCACTTAATAGAATATCCATTCTAGTTTATAACTAGTTTAAATTGATACCGATTCAATTTATTTTAATTCCACTTCAGTTCAATTTGCATTTCATATTTTCATTCGGTTTATTTTATTAACCAAACAAATTTCATTCAAACCATTTCAAATCTATTCCATTCACTAATTTAATTCAATTAGTACATTCACTTATTCATTTGAAATTTCAATTTCCATATTCAATTCATCTCGAATTTACTTAATTACTAACAAAGGGAATTTCAATTTATTTCTTTTATTGAATTTATATACAAATTCAAATTTATCTTCAAATTTAGCTCACGACTAAACTTTAATTTTAACCAATTCAAATTCCAATTCATTAGTCCATGAATTTATCAAGTTAGTTTACTTGAATTCAATCCATTTTATTTTATTTTCTCCAAGTTTTGATTTTTATTCAATTTGATCAAATCAAATCTCATTTCATCATTCAATTCCAATTCATTTATTTACAATTTATTTTACAAATCCCAATTGTATATGAATTCATTTCCTTGTATTTATTTAATTCATATTTATAATTTCATTTGTTAAATGAATTTATCTCTAATCTTTGGTTATACATTTTATTTCTTATTTAATTTCATATAATAATGATAATAATTTAATATTATTACTTCCTAACAACCATGCAACCATATACTATAATAATTCATAGAAAATCATTTCTTTTCTATACAAAAATAGTTTTAGGCAAAATTATCTTATTTACCCGATTCAAAAACAATACCGTGTCGGTTATCTTGTTTAAGAGTTTAGAAACTCCTATATACGATAGTTAGTTAGACTACATCGACCAGAATCTATAAACAATCAACCGATAAGTCAACACAATACAAAACAATTTTATATTCACTAACAAATACGCGCTCATATCTATTATTACACTCAAACTCATTCTAGAGTACTGCTGACTCTATCTCTAATGAGTAACACCTAACAGAGCCATGGTTGTCGCTTAACCATATGCTCTGATACAAAATGTGACGATAGGCAATTTTTCGTCCACGAACGCCGACATCAATACGTCCTCTGTATCAACTGTCAAGCAATCGAAGTCCGGAAAACCGTACTGTTATGGTTAAAGAAGAAGAAAAAGATAGAAGAAGCGAGAAAAGATAGAAAATAGAACGGAACAAAACAGAAAACAACGGAACAACATCAGAATCTCACAATTCGCAGCGGAACAACATATAATAGATAAATGAATAATCTTTAAACAAAGAACTATATCAGTTATTACATTACATTTCATCATCAGAGTGAACAACAACAAACAACCACAAACAGTGGAAAAGAAATACTATATACTAGTAATACGTCATGCCATCCAGCTTGCTTCCAGCAACTCCTGAATATCCTGAATATCCTGATAAACCTTAACTCTTGACTGCCCGTGTGGAAATTGGTGGGCACCCCGAGTTTAGGAAGGAAAACAATAAACTCCGAGTCAGTCATGTGACTGGTGTGAGAACTCTAAAAAGTTTATTTTTCTTTAAAATCAAAATAGAGGAATATTTTTAAAGTCAATTCGCAATGCTTTTAAAAATGAGACTACCATAAGACCTCCCACCACACACACAATGCAAATGCAGACTTGGAGGAGATTTCTTCTTATGTTAGTCAAAGATGCTTAATACGCATTAAAAAGAAACATTTGATATTATTACTAGTGCATAGTGTAGAACAAATCATTTCGAAAGTAAAGATATAAATCTTAGCCAGCATAGGTACCATTACGCCTACTATAGCTACCATATTTGATGGCAGGTTCTACAACTAAAACCGTACAAGTCTCGTATTGTTTCTTTGGATTTCCAACAAATGGTCAGGCCAAGGAACTTCCAATTGCCACATGGAAACGCCTCTGGAAGGACGTCCCGAGAACCTAACCGGATCTCTGCCAACACAAGGCCGGGTTACCTTTCAAACTAGGTAACAACTGACACGAGTATGCCATCCCCCGGTCCTTTGGGACCTTTATCCGAGTGCTCGTAACCAACATCACACCGTAATAAATAAAGTGTTTCAACATGAGTAAGTATCTGGGCTCCATACCATGATACCACCCTTTTCCAAAAGGAAATGCACATACCCTAAGGGGCGCTACCCCCAATAACCTTGCCGCATCTTTCCTGTTTCGACCATTCCGGGGTGTGAGGCTCGACGAAATCTCGTCCACAAAGCCATGCTTTGGTACAAAGCCATGCTTTGGGTCAACAAATGATCAAAGAAATGATCACAAAGATAAGTGATCAAACAAATGATCATATCACAAATGATCAAACAATGATCATTTCACAGCAACACTCAGCATGCCACATTACCAAATTGGGAATATATCGCTAATAACCTTCAACTACATAACCTCTGAGCTCGTACGTCTCAGAGAAGGGTGTTAAGCTAAGAGAATAAATTCTCCGCCACCAACAGAAATATGTTTGAAAGAAATCGGCTTTATATCTCAATTTGTAATGTCAAACATACAATCCATACAAGTCTGTTCCGGGATCGAACAGAAACGTAGGCACTTACAAAGAAGTCCTTGCAATCCGGATAATCTCTAATCACGTCCCGATTTCCCATCACATATGGAGATCTCTATACCGGGGATCAGCCAGTGCAGAGACAATCGACAAGAAACCCTTTCGTTTTCGAAAATATCCAGTCTTCAACACCGGTCTTCAAATGCAATTCATAACGACGTATCACATATTCGGAATGGGTTATACGACCCCAAGGTCCTTTCCCGGCTAACCCGAATAGTGAGGGCTTATTTTTAAAAAATAAGTGTAATATTCAAATTCAAGCAATCACAACAAATACCTACTTAAAGGTAAATATTGATAGTCAGTTATTTAACTATCAATAGGTATGCACAACATCACCAGATTCCAAATAATTTTTCAAATTATTTATTTCCAAAAATATCTTTAAGATATATATATATATATATAATTTCCATACTCTAAAAATAAATCGATATTTATTTTTTAAACCCATTTTCCCAATTTCATTTATAAATTCCATATTGAATTTACATTTCCAAAAATATATGTGAATATACGATTTTCAAATCGTTTTCAAATATTCACTTTCAATTTATCTTAAAAAGATAATTCTCAAAACGTCCATTTCTTATTGGAAACCATTTCCCTACTTATTTTAATAATAAGTAATTCACAAATCTATTTATTTTCAACACTTTGAAAATAATCAATATACTTAAATTGAAATTAAGTATATATTTCATTCTTTAAAGAAAACATTCTCTTAACACATTTATTTGAGTCAAAACGAATGTTGCGTAAAACATCGTTACGACGACCCAAAATCACTAGTATAGGGATACGAAATTTAATAGATATATGAATCCCAATACTATATAAAACATTTCCTTTCGAAAATCATCTACTATAACAATAGTGTTATAGTCTACCATTTCATTCTATTTCTCGTAAACGTCTATTTCAACAATGAATGTTGAAATCTATGGTTTCGATAGTTAATACATTTTAAAATATCTTTTAAAACAATTAACTTCATTTTAAAATTTCACTTCTCTAAATCATACCCGTTTAATTCAATAATATATTCACTGTCCAAGTTCGTGAATATGCCTTATTTACCCAATTCAGTTTTCTACATTTTTATCAAAAGATTATCCACTGTCCAAAATCGTGGATATACATCATTTACCAAATTCAACACTTTCACATATTAAATTAAAGGATTTTCCACAGTCCAGAATCGTGGATATAATTCCTTTAATAATTTCTATGTTTACTTATCAAATTTATTTGACTACAGATTTATAAAACAACGTTTATAAATTCCATTTCTATTTCATAACTACTTCGATTTATAAATCTCCTTTAATAACCAATTCTATTTATATTTCGTTTATATATCGAATCCTACTTATAAGTAAATTACTTATAATCCATTTATTCACAAATCCATTCTTTTATATCATCGTTTATTTATAAATCTAAAATTCTTATTTACTTATAAAACTAGGTACAACTTTATTTTAACACTTATAAAAGCTCGTTTTATAATTTCAATATTTTTGACTTATAAAATATCAATTTTATAAATCGTTTATAATAATTAAAAAATCCCAATTTAAATAAACCAATCCTTTTAATAATTTACAAGACGTTATTTTAAAACTTATATAACTCTAAAATTTTAGTTAAGTATTATTTTCCAAAAATATGACTTTTATAACAATAAACTTATAACGTTTAATTATTTTTAACAATTCAAAATTAAATAAAACATATACTTTCAAAAATCACTTAAAATCCTTTTATATTGGAAATCATTACTTTAACATTTTCAAAATTTCAAAATAGGCCTAGTGATGCAACACACCAAAAAAAATCAATCACGGCCTCCAAACAACATATATCATCGTATGAAAATCAACAATATCACAATATATGTAAATAAATAAATACGGTTGAGGAATCCAGTTGGATCCCTCCAACCTGTTTCCCTGCACCCACAGATGTAAGCACAATACCAATCCCGTTTCAAGACGGGATATCGCGGTATATGGGTTTTATAAAATATTATCCGCTTAATAGGCAGCGCAATAGGGTCTCATCCGCTATATAATGCGGGAAATCAATCAACTGCAATATATACATATGCCAATATATATATATTGCTATATATATAGATATATCCTACTATATCTAATATCAAAATCAAGCAAACAATCAATAACTGCAATTCCAATTTTAAATTTTTGAGTGAGAAGTTCTCACCTTGATTTTATTTTGCAATCCATTTCCATTTCAGCTCGTTTTCTTCGAAGTTTTGACCTTGTATAAATATTTATACAATTCATCAATATCCAAATAAATTGAACATTTAATTTCCCATTTTAAAATTTTTAGTTCAACTAACATTTGTTATTTTAAACTAATATTTAACAAATGATTCAATTTAAATCAAAGAATTTAATTTGATACACATTTCCTTTTAAAAATTATTTCACCTAATAAATTGAATTTCTTTTAATAGAATTACTTAATAAGAATTTTAATTTAAAACTAAATTTCTCTTAATAAATTATTTCAGTGGTTAAAATAATTAAATAGGTTAAGAAAACAGATTTATACCAAACCATTATTTTTAATATAAACTCTTCAAACATTTAAAATCCCTACTTTCTAAGTCTTATATCAAACAATCAATTATATATATAAGTAAGCTATCATATTAATGCAAAGTTTACTGTCAATATTTTTAAACTCAAAAACCCTTCTTTGAAAATCACTAGTAATAAGAATAATTGAACGGATTATTTAAACGAGTTAATCATATTATCTGTTGCTTTAAAATAACTCAGTAAGTTTTTTTTCTTAATCTCTAAATTGAAGAAAAAAATAAATTACTAGGAGATACCTTACTGCTCGCATTTTCTTGATTTATACCTATTTAAATTTTCTACACATAAATCTACATATATATATAAATTTGATAAATATAATTATACCTCACAGCCGAGTTTGAATCTAATGAGCCCTAATCGCGACTTCGACTTCAGCCATCACCTAGATGTCGCAGTCGACCACCAGCCCATCACCACTCGTCGCCATTCGCGTGCGCTCGAGCTTGGAACCAGGCGGCTCGGCTTCGCCCAATACCCACGAGATCGCTGCCCTCGGACTCGAGCTTCGTTCGACTACCGCGACTTGGCTTCCCTCGCGTGCGCCGCCTCAAATCTACCCTTCGCTTACCTCCATTGCAACACCTCGCGAGCGCGAGCTCCCCTAGGCCGCCGCTTGTCGTGCCGCGATCCCCCATTTTTTTTATATACAAGGCTGCGGCCATTGATTTAAAGAGGGGAATCGATTTTTGATTTCTCAAAGAAGAACGAAGCTCGGCCATATAGTTTGAAGGTTTCGATTTTGAAACACGGAAGGTGGAGTTCGATTTATTCGTTCTGCGATTTCTTTTTAGCTCGAGAGGATGTGAATCGAAAAAAAGGGAAGGAGGGGAATTAAAAATTGAAAGGAGGATGGTTTGCACGATCTTATTTCGTGATATTAGGCATAAATTTAGGGAGAACGTGTTTAAGAAGAGAAAATGTCTTTGCATTACTTTGCCACAGTATTAATGATGGGAAGGCAAAGTACTGATGTTTGACTAAATTCAAATTTAAATTTTAAATTGAATTTGTTTTAAAATTTCAACGCGTTTATACGTCGTACGCTCGCATAACAACTCCGATCAATACGAAATTTGAAATCCGATAATAATTCAATATTACAGATCCAATGGAACTGGTTTCGTCGAATTCCGAGACTATGCCTCGGACGGCTATTTTTAAATATCGATTCAAACGATTTAATTTCAAAACTAAACAATTCACTTTGAAATTCAATTCTGAAGCTTCTATTATCTTCGGTATTATCAATATAAATTTTACAATCCTTTGAAATATTTTTAATCAGTTTAAAATTGAAGATTCAAATTATTATTCAACTCTCAATAGAATAAATTTTATAATTTAATTGCCATATTCATAGTTATATTGAGAATTCAACCTAAACTATCTTTCAAATATTTAAAATTAATTAAATATTTTGAATTTAAATTATTGAAAATTTAGGGTCGTTACATCGATCAGAGTGGGACAATATGTTTTGTTATAACGGCTATTCTCGTTATGATTGTACTGATGATGATTTAGATGATCGATAATAACAAAATTTTCTGAAAATGTTTAGTTTAATTTATTCATGTGTGCTGCTTGCATTTGTGTTTCTGATTTAAGATATTAGGCCTATCAATATATGAACATCCATGATTACATGAGCTGAATTTGTTGGATCTGATGTGTTATATGCTTTAAACTTGTGTATTGTGGATGCCACCTAATATTACCTGCATTCAACTATCGAAATGATGTATGCAAAATGAAATAAATATACAAACTAGAAGAATACGAAAAAATGTATACATGATGAATATTAAAATCAAATCTGGATCTTATACGAAATAAAAATTAGATAAAAGTCTAGCATTTCTCCCAATTTGACCTGAGAAAAGTTGGTGGCACGTACTAAGTCACGTCCTTATAACATAAACTCGGATGGGGCCTATGCACCATAACCGATGGTGCTAAAGTGTTAATGGACAGTGTGGATTTGGCAGTGGTTGCAAGACTGTGTTGGCGTCAAAATTGATCACTAACACCCAAATTCAGATAAAAGCACCAAATTGCAGTTATAGATCACAGGCAGAATGTATGTAGAGAGTATAAATATGAAGAGTAATTAAAGTTAAAAAGAAAGTAGCAATAACAGAGGATTCATAATCCAATTTAGTTTACCCAAGTGTCATTGCCGTACTCTTATCCAAATCTATAACTGCTCCGAATCGATATCTGATTCCTATCCAGTAACAAAATCCTCATCAAATTCCACATCCATCCAAACCCGACAACCAAGTTATAATCTATCTGTATCCAATAATCAATAACCACATCCATAACCTCTTCGGGTCGATATCCAAATCCGGGACCGCTCCATGCCCACGTCCAAATCCTTGGCTGTTCATAGCCAATATCCAAATCTGTAACCTCTCCGTGTTCTTACCAAGCGCAACATGCACATGAAGACCTATGTCAAGTAATATCATAGTGTTCCTGGTTCAATGTCCCTGAATGTTGAGTAATGCCGTGGCTTAAGTCCTATGCCGAATCCTGGTCGCTCCGGACCTTGCCGAATATAGTCCATACTCGACGACCTGTGATAGTAACCGATAGGTGATATAGGGCCTAAGTCCTAGGTCGAATCCTAGTACCCTTGCCGAGCATAGTCCATACTCGACGACCTTTTAGCCAAAAACTAGATAAAAGTTAATCAAAATTAAATCTGTGACCTAGATTCAAACCAAAAAACAAGAAAACCAGAAATTCATATCAAAAGTCCAAATCAAAATCAAAGTCAAAATTCAAGCATTCAAACCAAAATCCAAAAGAAGAAACCAACAAAACCGGGAGTTCAAAACGAACTGCAAAACAAAAGCAGAAAAAAGCAAATGTCCAAGCCAAAGAGAAAAAACAGATTTCACAAAACGGAGTGTCTCAGTAAACCATCATCTCAGAGCATGCCTATGGGTTATCTCCAAACCCATAGATGAGTAAGTGATTTAGCCATTAACCCGAAGTTTGTTACTTATTCCAAACAATCACGATTAGTTGATGACCAGCCAGCCATCATTCCTGGGCCTCGCGCCTTTGCCGCTCAAGGTAGGCAGTGGTTGCTCCTGTTCCACCACCATATTCCGAGTTCCGACTTATCGCCGCAACTGACCATTCTTTACATTTTCTTCGATTTTATCCTTTAGATGCCTGCAGCTGTTAGTATCATGCCCATCCAGGTCATAAAAAAGACTGTGCCTTCCGAATGCCCTTTCGCGTTTTGAGGGTTCCCTCCTTGCCGGCCTTCGATAAGGAAGGCGATCCCAAGTATCCAAGAATATCCACTCCAGTGTTGCATTCAATCGTGTGTAAGTTGAGAATTTTGGTTCTTCCCAGCGCTTCCTCTTCCTTTTTTCCTTGTCTTTACCCGAGCTTTCACCGGGCGGTCCTCCATCCTTCACCATGTTTACTTCCTTTGATTTCATATCCAAACATGCATCCTCTTATCGAAGAAATCTCTCAACTTCATGAAAGAATTCCCCAAGAACCATTGGTGGATCTCGTGTCAACGATACTTTGAAATCCGAATTATCCCTGACCTCTGATACTGCAGCCATCAGAACCATTAATGGATCCGGCGGATCCACCAAAGCAACCGCTGCATTAAACCGATTAAGAAAGTCCTGAGCGATTCATCTACTCTCTGCTTAACTGACGTCGGTGTCATCATATTCTTCGGTCTTTTTATGTGAACTCGAAACTGTCTCTAGAACTTATCCAACAGTTCCGTCCATGTTCCAATAGATCCATCCTCTGCTGACCACATAGCAGCTATATCGGTCAAGTACATGGGGAGATATCGAGCCATAACTTCCTCTGATGCCTCCAGCATTTCCATATGCCTTGTGTACCTCATCAAGTGGTCAGTGGGATCCATCTTACCATTTTATACTTCCAGAGTGGGTGCTTGAAATTGGCTGGATTCCAAGCCATCCTCATGTTTTGTGTAAACGGATTTCTGTTTACTCCCTCCAAATCCCTGTTTGTCAGACCTCCACGAATAGTTCCCCTAATGATGTCAGCCAATGCAGGGTTGCCCCCCATCTACATTTCCTAAATGCCATCCAAGTCCTTGAGGGAATTCCGGTACATACTCCTCATCACGCACTTCTGCATTCCTGTTGGCGCCAGGCTGGGCAGTGTCATCTGGTATCCCTTCATGGGTTGGTCCAGCATTACCTGGCGGCATGTCCCCGAGTCCAGGTCCACCCAGATTGACAGTTGTTTGCTGATTGGGGGCTGCCCCTGCTGAACTACTACATCTACTTGTTGGTTGAGTCCTTTTGATCCAGGTCCATCGATCTGAGCTCCTGCAGTTCCTGCTTGTCCAAATTGTCTGAAAAGTGCCTACATCATCTCCTCTTGCATTTTCATCTATTCCTGCATGGAATTCATCATGACCTGCATCTCGTCCCTTGTGATGTAGATAGAGAGTTGAGCAGCCCCAGAGGAAGCCTCCTGACTTCTTTCTGTCCTCTATCTTCTAGTTGCTTGCTCTGCCATAGTCTCTAGAGTCCAAGTTCCTAAGCCTTTAAATCCAAACTCCAAGCTTATGAGTCCTTGAGTGCTAGCTCTCTCATTGAAAGCACCAAAATGTTAGCACCGAAATTGGTCACTGACACCCAAAATTCAGATGAAAGCACCAAATTGCGGTTATAGAACACAGATAGAATGTATGTAGAGAGTATAAATATGAAGAATAGTTAAAGTCAAAAAGAAAGAAGTAAAAATAGAGGATTCATAGTGGTTCGGCTTACTCCGGCCAACGTCCACTCCAGAAATTTCCTTTTTATTGATACCAAAATCAATCACAGTTGCAATCCAAAGTTTTTAAAGCCACAATGGCAGAGTAGCCATAATAGGGAAGAAGAAGGGAAGTAGAATGAAGATCCCTTTTCTGAGGCGCCGCATGCTGTATTTATAGGCAAAACCTAAGTTATTGGGCTCTCTAAATGATCTGGGCCCATCAACACCATAACCAAACCAAAATCATCATTATGACCGAACCTAAACTTTGAGCAAGACGATCCAATCTCATCCCGAGAGCGACTCGAAGAAAATCCATCCCTGACTCGAAGTAGAGTAGTTGTTGACCTGAAGTAAACTTTACTCTTTCCAATGCTGGCCCTATGCTGAGCTACCATGGCCGACCCGAGCTTTATCCTACATCGATCTTGATTTGGCATGTCTGCCGATCCCATTGAGGTATTAGGACATGCCGACCTAAGTTCAACCCTATGCCAATCCTAAGTTAACCATTCCAAGACCAATTCACCCACCCATCCAAATGTCGAGCCACACCACTACCAACCCACTTTCAGCACCGATCCACACCACCGAGGCCGACCCGCCTCAACATGCTGAACCACCTCAGCCTAGCTACCATCACCGATCCACACATAGCCGATCCACTAATACCGAACCATCGCCCATCGTCCCCTAGCCTTTTTACCGATCGACTCTAACACGACCGATCAAGAAATGCCGACCCATCTCGACCGAACTCTCATGACTGATCCAAAACCAAACTACCGACCCTATCTCCAAATGCTTGCCGAACCCAGAACAAGATGCTGATCGAATTAAGCCGACCTATGTTGAACGGACCGTACTCCAACACCGAGCCATGTACGACCAAGCTAATACACTAAGCCCGAACCACAACATCCTAACCGAACCACCTGGCAAAACTCCGACAACCGAACCATGCTATGCCGAACCGCAACTTCGTAATCATATTTATCATCTGTGGTTGATTGTCTATCCATCCAATTGATTCAAACCCATAGTATTCCAGCTTCAACATCTGAGCAGTGGATTTAGTTTAATTCATCTGTCTACGGTCTTGCCAAAAGGCGGGTTAACAACAGGTTATGCATGGTAAGAAGATAAAGCTAATTATGCATGTTATTCCATGCATATTACAATGGTGATGGATGAATCGCTCTACAGAAAATTTTAAGTCAAATGTAGTTGGTCACACGCTGCTTTGAGATGTAGAATATGCACTTATTTATTTTAATATGTAGGAATCTAATAGAAGAATTTTTTTTATTTTCTAGTAACTTTTATTTTCATCCAGGTATCCCATTAGTTAATCCACTATTTCACTTTAATAAGTTAATCCAAAATTATTTTTTAAGTTAATCCACAAGTGGACTAACTTATAGATTTCATACTACTCCTTCTAATTAATTAGCTTAAATAATAAATAGCAGCAAATAAGTTAATTCAGTGCATGAAATAAGGTAATTCAGTGGAGCAAATATGCTTTTCAATGTCTCAAGAAATATTGGTACATACAAACTTAGGCAATGATAGATAGAAAGTGATCACTCATCCATCCTTACATTAATTTTCAATTAAATCTAACAAACAAATTTAATTACATTAGAAAAAAGTAAACTGCAATTTTTTTCACCTTAAAATTCAAAGTATATTACACATTACATTGTTTTAGAATCAAAGCAAAAAAACTACCCCTCAAGCAACATAAAATTATTTTGAATTAAAGCTTCAAGTGTTACACGTTGCAAGTTGAAGGACTATCCTGTAAAATATTGTTCTTTTCTAAAACCTGGAAAAAAAAATTATCATTGGTAACCAAAAATAAGGTAATGTATTACAAACAAAAGCAAAGGATCTACACATGGCAAAAATTGTTATTTAGTTGCAATCATACTTCATATAATGCTTGAACTATATTGCAAATTTACAATTTCGCATATGTAGTAACATAGAAACTCAAGCGGCAGTTTACATGCATATCAACAACTATTATCCTTCCCTCTAGAGTACTTTTCACCTTTGTATAAAATATAGCATCTTTTTATAAGATAATAAAAAAATTCTAATTCGCTACGAAGATATGCAATATCTAATTCAAACTACGAGAAGATTTTTTTTAAAGAAACCTAAAAAGTTACAGGTTCTTGTTCATTTGAAGGAACTTTTGAAGCCATGACTCTATCCCACTTGAGAATTCCATTTCGAACAACTTCAAACCATTTTTGTGCATCAGGATACTGGATAAGTGTCTGGTAATAGCGCTTCCACTACAAAAAAAAGGCGGCTTTAGCGACGACTATAACGCATCATAGTCCGTTGCCGTTGGTACATTTTTCGTTAATGTGGCACTGAGTTGGCAAAAAGCGGTCCATATTTGTAGTTAGTTCTGAAACTGGACTATTTGCGTAATAATTTTGTAGAAGTGGCTTAGATAAAAAAAATCCAAATAAATAATAAAAACGCAACCAACAATGACTTGTTCAGTTGAAATACTATCCACCGTACAACCATGTGTGGCTTGTTCAGTTCTCCATATCTAGTTTCAAATAATTCTATGGCCGCTTGAGTGAACAAGAGACTGGTTTTGAAAATGGTGGAGTGTTTTCCGTTTTAGAATTAAAAAGAAAAAGTCTACATCGTTTTAATTAAAACAACAAAGTCTTTGTCATTTTAATCAAACGACAAATACTATGCCATTTTAATTTTATACCGTTACAAAGCAAACGGCACCTTCCAATGGCTAGTTTAAACCCCATATAAAAATTCCTCTCTTCTTCCATCCCCCACAACAATACTTCTTCACTTCTTTCTCCTATATTACATAATATCTTATTCACAAAAACATTCTGCCAAAAAAAACACTGACATCGCTCGTTCTAATGCATGAAAATAAGCACTACTGATGCTGCAGTCATCAGTAGTATTATTTTTCGATGACAAAATAAGATCATTTAATAGTATCGTCAACACTAGTAATACAGGAATATGAATTTTTTTAAAACACATTTCATTGAAAATTTCCATATTCATATCCCATAATGTTGCCCTAGTTCAGATAAAATGTAATTGTTATAAAATATTCCAAGAGCAACATATGATGATGCCATCTTGATTGATCAAAGTTTACTTCTAGACAGATACAATTTCTTCCATTATAAACAAAATGATAACAAAACAGTAGAGATAAACAGACTCCTATATACCTAGCTCTACCTCCTTCACATCTTCAGAAACTTTAACGTCAAACCTAAAACCTGAACACCTTACTCTGAACTACTCAATTGAACAACCAAGTGTTAAAGGGGAAAAATAAAAACTTCGATAGAACAAAAATCCAATGTGAATAATAATATACCATCTCAGTAATAGATATATAGTGAAACCTTGTCGCTAAGCGGAATGGATTTTCTCCTTACTTGTATCTGCTGAAATTATGTCAATCACAATCATGCTCCTATAGTCACACTGGTTGAATAAACATAAACAATTATACGCGTGCATGCTACATGGGTAAACCTGACCATTCCGCCTCAATTAATTGACTGTCTCTGTCTCTACTTCATAGTTTTTTAAGAGTCCCCGCAAACCTATATTGCTGACTCTGGCCTACCAGATGTACCGAAATTCTCCAACTTACCGTTAGGAGGAAACTAAATTGTTCATCCAACACAATCATCTTATTGTTATCCTGACTATCTATCTACCTAATAGCTTTGCTAGGTTCACTATGAAACTAATGGTTTTGCGGGCCAACCAATAAAATATCTAAGTTATATATTCCTTTCTATATGTAAACCTATTTTTAGTTTTACCCTAAACCAAACTCTACGCATTGGAATTGTGGACCAATGTCAACAAAGAGATAACAGTTAAAGCATAGGGCACTACCCCACACCTGTCCTATTATCTAGTTTTCTAATCTCTATTCCTTGAATCAATATATCCTATCATAATTTATCTAGTGGTGATAAATTTTCATATAAATTCTTAGGCAAACACCATATTTATTTCGTTGAAGACATAATTATTTAAAAAATTATTTAGCCTCTAAAATCATGGTTATATCCAGGAAAATATAACCCTTCACTTTATAAAAATATTATGCCAATATATGCTTCATTAAAGAAAACTTATGATTTAATAACACACGGCATCATATGGCCGAAATCATAGTCATAATAAAATATTCTAATTTTATAAAGCATAAGGCCATAGGGCTTAAATCGTCTACATTGTATACTATTATAAATATGTTGTCGAATATAAGAAGCATAGCCTTTGGTTTATATAAAGTATAGTCTTAAGTTTAAAAAAAGTATGTCAACATTGATGACCTCCGACATAATACCTTAAAACAGTTGATATTGATTTTATAAAACTAGGCTACTATGCCGCTATACAATGAATACCAAAATAATTTACTTGTAGCAATATTGCCATAAGAAAATCATCTGCATCCTATCTACTTTATACCACCAATGTCGAATGTAACATATGCAACATTGCTACCTTAAAGGAATAATGTCGAAATTAAGTAACGCAGCATCATTGACATAGTACTTTTATCTTAAAAGTAATACTAGCGGCATTACTGCTATAATATAGTTAAAGCCGAAATAAAATATGCAGCATCATTGCCCTATATACTAATGTTGGCTCCACCTACTCCCTTATATACTAATATAGGGGGAGGGGGAGAGGAAGGATACACTTCTGGGCCATAATATCTCAAAAGTTGATAGCTGCAGCATGGATGGACTTGAGCATTGATTATCAGTTCATGCCAAACTCATAATTAACAGAAAATCTGTTTATTTCCCATTTAGTGTAATTTTTGCACATACTCTTAATCCATGTCCAGTTTCTAATTGTCAAGACCACACTTTATCAATTTCTTTTCCAAAAAACCAGTGTAAACCAGATATATCATTCGCAAAGTATTTTTCAATCCCTTTAACTTATATAATTATTTTAATATAGTTATTAAGCCTTTCTAGTCTAATAAATTCATATGAAATTATAACACTTCGTAGAAATCCCAAAAATCATTGATAATCAGCATGTATTCTTTGATATATAAAAATTTCGAGACCAAAAATATTATTTAATTATTTTTAATAATTAAAACCCAAGATAAATTCTTTTCCTCACCTAGGAAATTCAAAAAATATTCATACTTGTTTAGGAAATTATGAAATTAAAAACCCACTTCTAAAAATAAAGTTTTGAACATCATATCTATATTTCAAGCCATTTGGATGTCATAAACTAGGTTTTCACACTTAAACCCTATTCTTTAATTCCATAATCAATCCAATAATCGATCATTCAAGCATATAATCAAACAACCAATCACATATGGCATAACAACAACATATGTTTCGGGTTTAATCATAAAACAGAAATAAACATACAATTGTGAGATGGATAAATATTTTTCATCTTAATTAGATAAAGAGATTGAGATTTAAGTGTTAATTTGATCTCCCTAAGCTTTATCCTTTGATTTTCTAGCTTTTTCTCTTCTTAGATCTCTAGTAATGGTCGACCTCTTTGGTTTTAGGTCATATGAAGTGAATGTGAGTGGGGAAATGAATATGGAAGGGTTTATGTTTAGGAAATAAGATCTTTTTCTATTTTTCCTCTCACATTATTCCTCCTCTTATTTAAGTTATAATCAATCTTATTAACTCATTAATTAAGGCACGACTTATTTAAAGTCAAATCTTACTTTCCTTATCTCAACACGTTATTTTATCAATTTTTCTAATTAAATATCCTAAATGACGTTACTCAAAATTAGAAGTGTTTCAGACTCCCCTCCTTAAATAATTTCATGCTCAAAATTACGATAAGGTATATAACAAACATATAACACGGGTGTAAAATGTACCTTCAAAACAAATCAGGATAAGTGTCTCTAATCTTGTCCTTTGTCTCCCAAGTATAATATCTCTTGTCGTCACTCCACTGAACCTTCACTAATCTGACTGATTTTCCAAATCGGACTACACCCTTCATTTGTGATACCTTAATAAAAACGTGATCTCATATTAAGAACTCTAAATCCTTATGTCTCTTATTTGCATAACTTTTCTACCTCGTTTGAGCTTCCGTCATTCTTGTTAGGATCAACTTCATCTTTTCTGTGTCTTCTCTCACCAAATCTGGACCAAGAGCTAGTCTATCTCTAGTCTCTAACCAACATATGGGTGATTAGCATGGCCTTTCATAAAGAGCTCTAAAAGGTTCCATTCCCATACAAGTGTGATAACTAAATTTGTAGGAAAATTCGACTATGTGTAGATGGTCTTTCCACTATCCTCCATAATCTTACGCACAAGCTCTTAACAAATCTTCAAAAAATTTATTAATTCTTTCTATTTTTCCATCTGTTTGTAGATGATAGGCAGTACTCATCCTGAGCTCGGTGGTAAAAATCTCTTGTACACTCTTCTGGAATTCTCTAGTGAATAAAGAATCTCTATCACTGACTATACTACTAGGAATCCTATGTAGTCTAACAATATTCATCACAAATATATTAGCCAAAATAGGTGCCGACCTTATTAACTTAACGATAATGAAATGTGCACTCTAAGTCAGGCAATCCGCTATAACCCAAATACTCTCATTTCCCATATTCGACCTTACCAACCTATCAGTGAAATCCATAAATATCGAATACCATTTCCACACTAGTTTATCTAAAGCCTAAAACAATCCACTAGGCTTCTTATGCTCAGCTTTAACTTATTGGCAGTTTCGACATTGCTATACCCATAAATCTATGTCCCTTTTCAAACCTTCCTATAATAAACATCTCTTCATGTCCTAGTACATCTTAATTCCTTCAAGATGAATGGTAAACTTTGATTGATGACACTCCCTTAGAATTTTCTTCCTTTGGTCTTCCACATCTAGAATACAAAATCGTTCCTTCTTTCTCAACCATCCAATATGGTCAAGAAAAAAAATCTTTCAAATCATCAATCTTAGTTCCTACTTCGAATCTTCTGATTCGTTCAACTGATAACAAATCATCTCTCTATTTGGAAGAAATCCTTTCGATCATTTTCGGTCGAACTTCTAAACTAGGCAACTTAGCAATATGCCAAGTAGAACTGGCCGTCAACCTTTACTGCACACTACAAGTAGTCAATGCTTCTAAATCTATTCACTCATCTAATAATGTTAATATTGTATTTTGTTGTTTTCTGCTAAGTGCATCAGTTACTTTGTTTTCTTTCCCTGGCATATATTCAATATCCAAATCATAAGTTGTTATAAACTTTAACCACCTTTACTGTCTCATATTCAATTTATCCTGAGAGAATATATATCTTAAAGACTTATGATCCGTAAGCAACAGCAATCTTTCTTCCAAAAGGTAATGTTTCATACCTTAAAAGCAAATATTAATCATCAATCTAAATATACTTCACGTCCTTTTTTGTTAGTTTAGTCATTGATGTTGTTATACGAGAGAAATTCTTGATGAATCATTGGTAATAGTCAGCTAATCCAAGAAAACTCTTGATCTCGGTCGCCGTCTCGGATCTCTTTGAATTACTAGTAGCCTCAGTCTTAGCTGGATCTACTGACAACCCATCCTCTGTAACTACATAACCAAGAAACTTCATTTCTCTCTTCCAAAAGCGATACTTTGAAAACTTGGCTTTCAGTTGATGATGCCTCAACGTCTCAAGCACTATTCTAAGATGAATCTCATAATCCTGCTTATTCCTAGAATGCAATAGGTTGTCATCTTCAAATACTAACATGAACCTATCCAAATACTCTCGGAAGATTCGGTTCATCAAATCTTTGAAGAAAGCAGGCACACTAGTCAACACAAATGGTATTACCAACCACTTGTAGGAACCATATCTTGTTTGAAACATCGTCAAAGGGATACTGTACTCTGGCACTTTTAATTGATAGAACCATATTGCCACATCTAACTGAGAAAATACTTTAGCTCCAATTAACTGATCAAATGAATGATCTATTCTTGGCAAGGGATATCTATTCTTTATCGCCTTCTCATTCAGTTTATGATAGTTAATACACAACCATAACTACCCGTCTGGTTTCTTCATGGGCACCATGACCGCTCCCCAAGACGAACTGCTTGGTCTAATTGAAATCTTTCCTTCTAAGTCCACTAGTTGCACCTTTAACTCCATCTCAATATGTCTCATTCTGCTAGGCAGTCAACTTACGAGTTCATCTCTGGGTATAAGATCTGTTCGAAACTTAATAGCTCATTTCGGTGGTAATCTTATCATTGGCTCGTAGAAACCACAAATTCTCTAATGAGAAAAACTTGATTCAGCTCGTCTTCCTCCTACACTGCAACCAATAAAGCACAAATATCAAAAATTGAGTTCTCTATTGAGCATATAATTCAATCACTACTATTAGGGTGTCTTAGTGAATTTTCCTATCTTGGCGAAATATCCTAGCGTTATATTTGCTTAACCAATCCATACTCAACATAATTCCAAAGCCCACAAAATCAAATTCTTGCAAACTGCAGGTAAATGTACGACCTAATAACTCAAACTCTAAATGGTCACATCTCATTCGACGAGTTGCATATCCTCCTATCAGATTTGCGGCCATTAAGGAAGTAACAAGGTGTGATGGTTCTAAACTAATCTTATCTACCAAATAATGAGAGATAAAAGAATGTGATGCATCGGTTCCAAACAATGCTCTAATAGGTGTGCCATGAATTAAAAGCATACCTCCCATCACATCCTTTCCTTTCTCCTCTATTGTTGGTCTTGAGGCAGACGGTTCCAAAGCAAACACTTTTCCTTTTTCAACCTTACCTAGCTCTCTGCACTGATTCGTGTAATGCCCAATGGTCACAGTTGAACATTTGATAATGACCTTCTATCCATCCTTGGAGTAACACTTATTGGCAAAGTTCCCTTTCTTGTCACACTTGTAGCAAACAACGTTAGCTTTTATTTTCTTGGTAGCTCCACTTTTCTTAGCCCCCTTTGTAACGACCCGTAAATAACCGGTTTTAGTAACGTTATTAACTGAAATTTTGTGAAGTTTTAAACAGTAAAATTTTGAAATATAAATTTGATATTTGGAATGCGTCTAGTTAAACGTGGCAACTGGTAAATTTTCGTCCGAAAATATGAAAGTTTATTTCGTGCGTAAATTTACTTCAATTTAATCAGTTAAAAAGCGATGAAAATAAAACGTTTTCAAAACCAAAATATTTTCATATAGAAAAATTCTAAACCATCTTATAAGCAAGATGCCAGTTTGTCGTTTTTTCAAATTCGGGCATCTTTGGCTCCGTCGATCTTATTTTTCTACGTTTTTCTTGCATTTTCCGCCAGTTGAAAATTCGAATTTTTATAATTCAATCATACTGCCGATATCTGTATACCGTTTTGATCGTCTTGTTGTGCTGATCTCTACGGTATATTAAATTGTTAAATTCGGCAAACAGGTACGCGATAAAATCCGTGGAACGGTTAATCGAACCGGTACACGTTTAAAACTTTTGGGTTGATTCGTGCCTTTCCGTATATCCATTCGTTTAAAATCAAATAATTTAGCGGCGGAAACAAATTTGTCATTACTTCAAAATTCTCTCAAAATTTTATATGGCCGACCTTTTCACTAAATGTCGCTTCCATTTTTCACTAAAAAAATTTGTGTATAGTTTATATTTACAAGACCGCACATTGTTGCCTGTGCATTGTTCTTTCCAATGGAACTGAGATGGTCCATATTCCTCTCCATCAGTAGCCGTATCACCCATATCAAAACAAGATACAACAAACTTTTAATCTACTGCATGTTCCCCTACCCAATAGCCACGTTCTCCTCCCCTTCTTTCCTCCCTTCTATTATTTGTTTTTCCATTGTCATTATCTTTCATGTTTGAACCTGTACATAAAAAAAAAATCAAAACCGCATGCATGCAGGCCGTGCTTTCTCCACCGAGCATACTCAGGCACCGACTCGCAACAATTTCTCACCGACCACCACCCTCGCCTCCGCTCATGCCTGGACCACCGCTGCTCCTCTCCTTCCTTCCCTCGCCCAATCGGCCTCAGCCCACAAGCCTTCGACCCAAACACCATCTTTTTTTTCTGTGCCATGCTCATCTCGCAGTCGCCCGGCGAGTACAACACCCACTCGGCCTCCTCACCGTCCCCACTTTTCCCCTGTCCTCTGCCTGGCCGACATTGGATTTTCTTCACATATATATGCCGAGTATATGTTATGTTTGATGGTTAGTACAATTTTATTTTTGTTTGGTTTGGTTGAGAAATTGGTTTCTTATACTAGTTATTATATTTCCTATATAAAATGTATATTCATATGAATATAAGAGTGTGTGTGTGTGTATGTGTGTGTGTGTGTGTGTATGAATTGCATACTAGTCTACATGAATATATTCAGTATGCATAAGTTTTAATAATCCAACTGTTCAAATTGATGCTATGTACATTTAGCTTCACTATAGTAAATTTATATATAGCTTTACTTGTACCTATGTCTGCATATGTTCATGTGTTAAGAAGTTATATACATGTTTTTTTTTTCTTTCAAACATGTCACATAGGTGGTTGTGTCCTGTTTTATTTATATATATTAGTAAGGTTTGCACAGTGGTTTTTAAATAAGTTTTATATGTGTATCTCTATATAAGATTTTATATAAATCTGCAGCATGCATGAGCTACTAAAGTTTTTTTTTTTTAACATATTACTTTAATATAACAAAATTTAAGATGCATTTATCATGCACTGTTCAAGTATGGTTCTAGTATTGGCATAAGAGAAGAAGAATTTTATATATACATGCACATATATCTTGATTACTGGATAAGTGGTGTGCTGTGTTTTGTTGTCTACTGTCACAGCTTAAAAAGGCACGTGTATATATTATATTTTTTTTGAATACCATTTACAATATGTAGCATTTTTTTTACTCCTAAGTGTATAAATACGTTTAACTTTTATTTGAAAATTTTGGAAGAGAATATATATATATATATGTATGTATGTATGTATGTATATTTGACTTTAATACATGAATTTATTTTAAAATAGTGATTTCGAACTATATATGTATTAATGTAATATATGATGTGATGTATATGGTTAATTATAAAAAGATTTTCCCCGATACCAATTATTGTCATCGATCCAGTTTTGATTTGACTGCGTCTATTCCTATCTATCAGTTTTGATCGTCGAATCGTGCCAACCTAGCTTTCCTTTGGAATTTACGCTTGGATTTGTAACTCATTTCATTTGTCTATCTCTCTAGCCTCGAAAGGTGAGCAATCATTCACGATTAATATTCTTATATCTTTTAAATTTGATTTCAATTGAAACGACAATTGAAATATGCTGTTGCTAGTTATTTACACTGTTAAATATATGTTATTACCTGTATCAGTTCACCTGTGACATCTGACACCATTATCTGTTATGTATGCAAAATAATCTAGTTTGGTTGATAATTTGATTGATTGTGTGATGTTGACATTGAACGTTAAACTGTTAATGTTGAAAGTGATAAATAACTTGAAATTGAAATTGTCGTTGGATAGTTAGGTTTGATATATGGGTTAAGTTTGATTTGGTGACATTGGCATAATATGACCCCTTAAATGTTTAAATGAACCGACACGTAGAAATATGGTAAATCGCACTTGGAACTATTTAAATGTATGTTGTGTAAATCGATGTAGTTGAAATTGAATAATTAATGACAAGTAAAGAACAGTATAAATAATATTGTAATAATCTTTAGTCTACGTGAAATAATAGTGTTGATTCTAGAAATATTTATATTAATTTGCACAAATAACAATGTGAATTAATACGATTATTTCGAGATTATTTGAGTTGATTATTGGATTGTTATTAATTGTTGTTATTGCTTGTTTATTTACTTTGACACCATCCCAATTATCACACTGCAAGTTCTCTTTGTTATGTTTTGATTTTTGAATTGAATTGGAATCGGGTTGAAATGATAAATACCCAATGAACTTGACTTAGGATAGAGAATTAAATAAAAATCCGATTGGTCAATAATTTGATTTAAAAATAAAATAATGATTTTATTCGAATAAAGAATAAGTTTTGAAATAAGGTTAGAATTTGAATCTTTATGAAAGGAAAATGTAAATATTGAAATCTGAAACAAATACTAACGCAGTAATTGATGAAAGAACGTTATTTGAAATTTAATTATTTAATAATTAAATTTGGAATTATTAGTAAATAATTTGGAATTAGTAATAATTGAGTTTTGAAATTATTAAGTTTGAAATCGTTTAATAATTAAATTTGAAATTATAATTAAGTTTGGAATTATAATTAAGTTTGAAATTATTAAGTTGAATTTATAAT
The DNA here is from genome assembly GCA_030765085.1 of Allium cepa. Lineage (NCBI taxonomy): Eukaryota > Viridiplantae > Streptophyta > Magnoliopsida > Asparagales > Amaryllidaceae > Allium > Allium cepa. The sequence goes on along the minus strand of CM060929.1, from coordinate 365,317,963 downwards.
TAAGTCGAAATGATTTGATAATTAAGTTTGAATTCATAATTAAGTGGAAATGATTTAATAATTATGTTTAAATTTATAACCAAGCTTGTAATTATTAAATTTTGAAATTATTAATAGTTAAGATTGAAATTATTTAATAATTGAATAAGATTTAATTATTTGATAATTGAATAAAAATTGAATTCTTTGATAAGAGAAATTGAACTTTTGAATAAGTGGATTTGAACTACGTTAATAAATGAAATTAAGTTTCTTTATTTATTAATTAAGCTTCGGAAAATTTAAGTAAGTTTGAAATTAATCTTCTTGAATATATGAAATTTAGTTCTTTATTAAATGATTTTGAAATTTGTAACGAAGTCAATAAATAAATGAAAATTTGAATTTCTTTAACAAGAAATAAAATGTGATTTATTGAAATGAATGAGATTTATTGAAATTAACGTAAGACTTGTAATTTAAAGAATTGGTATGACGAATTTAATTTATTTCAATTTGAAGTTTTGATATAATGAAGTTGAACGTAAGTAATTGATTTAAATAAATTGGAATTTAAATAGAAGTTGTTTTGAAGGATAAATTTACTTAGCGAATATTGAATGAAATCGATAAATGAATTTACATTGATTTGAATGAAAATTAAACCATTTTAAATGATTTCGGAATGAAACTTATATACGAACTTGAATCAATATTTGAATTGTTTAAATAAAAGTTGAAATTGAATTGTAAGATTTTGAAATGGTTCTTTAGAAGTTTGTAACGTAAATTTTGGAAATTGATAGTGAAAGACAATTGAAATGTTGATTTATAAAGTCTAATTGAAATTGAAATTGATTTGGTTTTGAAATTTATTAAACGACCAATCGGTGTAATAATTACGAAAGTTATTAAAGAAACCGGAATCGGTTATGGATATACTCTCTATCTAAGCCGAAAACCACTTTAATAGCTATACGCGGAGTGATGATCCAGAATGAAGTGGTTGGAATGATGTACGTGATGACTGAAGAAAGAGAACGATAATGGATAGCCTTGACACTTGTGTCAAATTGGAAATGACTAAAATCAGGAGCCGTGCCGGGCCAAATGAGTTTAGCCACCTCGAGCGGACACACTTCTTCGTAACTACTACTCATTACTTGTGATTGATTGGTGCACCCTCGGAATTTCAGGAGTGTTGTTTCGCGGTGTTGCGATCGTTGCGGCGATGCGTTCTCACCAGTCTGGATCAGGCAAACAGTAGTTTCACTACCTTGGGTATTGCTCATGTGCCTTGTCATACTTGTATCCCTATATACGCGACCACTACGAATTTGTTTTGTGTTATACCTATGGAGTACTCCCTGATATCCCACTAATTTACGGTGGAGTTTACAGTGCTGTATAGACTATAACGCTTATATAAAATGTGTTAAGGGGGATAATGGTAACGCCTTAACACTATTTTGATACTTTATATTACTGATATACATTATCTATTTAGCGTACACTACTACATAGTAGATAGTTTAACGGATCCTTAAAGGATGGTTATTCCAACGTCCTTTGAGTTATTGTATTTCAATTGTTATTTCACTTGAATTGGATTTATTGATATAAGAATGTTAATCCTGACTCGAGTGTTTCGTATTTTGTTTTACGCTCGGGTCAGACTGAGAGGTTCAGCTTTTGAGACCCACCTTTGGAGTTGGAGCTTCGCTTGGAGATCCAGCTATCTATCCAGCTTTCAGATATTCAATTGATTTAAGTAATGTATTATGATACTTGTATTTGTCTATTGTATTCGAGACTTCTGTTGTAACTTATTTAACTCTGTTATATATATAGTAGCTTCATGAACTACTATTTTTTGCTTCCGCTGCATATTATCACTCTGTGTCTCTGATTCTGTGATTATTTATTTACTGTATATCTGAGTTTTGCCAAATTTAAATTAACAGTTCGGTATTTTGGATTATTCAAGTCCGACATGTGCAGATGCGAATAGTCCAAAATAGCGGGTCGTTACACCCCTTTTGTGGAAGAACTTCCTTTTCTAATACGGACTACCTTGAGTCTCCACCAGCTTATTATTACCAAATAGCAAAAGCATCTCTTCATTCCTCAATACTATCTACACTACTACATCACAAAGGTCACTAAGGTACGATAACATTGCTTTAGCAAGCTTTGGTTTCAATTCTCTAATGAAATTCTCAGTCCTCTTGATTACCGTATCTACGATGGCATATCCATAACTGGACAACTCCCTAAATCTAGTCGCATACTAAAGCACTGACATATCACCTTATTCCAACTAAGCAAACTTTCTATGCATAGTTGACTTAGCTATTTTAGACATGAATCTCTCTTCAAATCATCTTCTGAACTATGCATAATTCAAGATCTCCACTGGCACCCCCAATAGTTACACTATTCCATCAGTACAATGTAGCTTGGATGCCAATCTCCACTTGTACTCATCGTTTAGGCCTAAATAGGCACAAATTTTTTCATAATGCAATAGCCGATTCTCATCTTCATCCACATCCTTCGTTCTAAATAATGGCTTTCTTCCGAGTCTTGCATAATCCCGACTTAGCGTAACATAATTGTTGACAGCCGAAATTTCAGGATTTTCTCTTCCAACATTACCATTAACTAATTTAGCTGCAACTTTAGCTTGCATCATGTTGACAAAGAACTGGTACATACCTTCCATATCTACTGGCGGTGTTCCAGCACCCACATTACCAGTCGTTTGCAGACTCGGATTCCTCCTAATGTTGTGCTTGACATTTCCTTTATTGTAGTGCTTCCTCCATCAAGATTCACTATTTTATTTTCTGCGTCTACATCTTACTATCCTTAAATATTCATTTGAACCTTAGTAAGACGGGAAGAATGGTCTAAGAGATAGGAAGAATAGAAAAAATATATATAGTTATATATAGCAAATACAAGTACGTAGCTATAGTGTTATCCCATACCTCAATCTCATTCTACGAATCATTTTTACTATGTTATCATAACTCTTTTAAAGTTAAAAATCCTTTTGGTCACATATAAACCTTTGCTCTGATACCAAGGTGTAACATCTCATATTCTAAGGTCCTAAAGTAAATGCTTTTGATGTTACCGTTGTCGATAGTATTATTCTCCAGTGATAAAATGAGATCATTTAATAGTATCGTTAACATCAAAAGCATAGGAATATAAAATTATTTAAAACATGTTTCATTATTAATTTGCATATTTATTACATAATCCCATAGCACTGCCAAGGTTCAGATAAAATATAATTACTACAAAATACTCCAAGAGCGACATATGAAGAGCCCCTTTGATTTATCAGAGTTTACTACTAGATGAATATAATTTCTACCATCACATGCATTTAAACAAGATGATAACAACACAAAAAACATAAATAGACTTTATATAGTTAGGTATTCCTTATGCACATCTTCAGAAGCTCTATTCGACAAGCCTAAAACGTGGAAATCTCACTCTTGAACTACTCAAATGAGCATCCGATAGTTATAGGCGAAAATCAAAAACTTCAGATCAAACAAAAAGTCTGGTGTGAATGATAATATGCCATCTCGGTAATAGATATCTAGTGAGACCACACCGCTAAGCGGAATGGGTTTTACCCTTACCAGTATCTTATGAAATCATGTCAATCACAATCAAGCTCTTGCATTCACATTGGTTAAACAAACATAAACAGTTAGATGCATGCATGCTACTTAGATAAACCTGACTAATCTGTCTAAATTAATTGACTGCTTGTCTCTGCTTCATAGTTTTTCCAGGGTCATTACAAACCTATATGGCTTACTCGGATTGCCCAATATACCAAAATTCTCAAACTTATGATTAGAAGGAAACTGGACAGCCCGTCCAACACAATCATCTTATTGTTATACTGGATATCTGTCTATCTCATAGTTTGCTAGGCTCACTATGAACCTGACGATTTTGCAGGATAACTAATAACCTATCTAAGTTATATATTCCTTTATGCGTGTAAACCTACTTTTAGTTTTACCTTTAACTAAGACATATGCATTGGAATTGTGGTTCAATATCAAATAGGTGCTAACAGTTGAAGCATAAAGTTCTACCCTACACCAGTCCTATTATATGGTTTTCTAATCTCTATCGTTGAGTCAAAATAACCTATCACTATTTACCTAATGGTGATAAATTTCATATAAATTCGTGGACTAATACCATCTTTATTTCCATGTAGACATAATTCTTTATAAATGATTTAACCTTTAAAATCATACTTATATCAAGGAAAATATAACCCTTCACTTTATCAAAATATATGCTTCTTTAAAGAAAACTTATGATTTAACAACACACGATATCATATAGTCGCAATAGGTTGCCACATCCCTTCCTCTTTAAGTCAAAATAAAATATTCTAGTTTTATAAAGCATAAGGCCATAGGGCCGAAATCATCTACATCGTATACTATTATATATGTTTGTATAAAGTATAGCTCTTAAGTTTAAAACGTGTATGTCAACATTGATGACTTTTGACATCGATACCTTAAAACAGTTGATATTGAATTCATAAAACTGCACTATTATGCCACTATAGAAAGAATACCAAAATCATTTACCTACAGCATTATTGCCATATGAAAAACAGCTGCATTATATATATCTTATACCATTAATGTCGAAAGTAACATATGTGGCAGTGCTGCCTTAAAGTAATAATATCGAAGTTAAGTTATGTGGTGTCATTTCCATAATACTTTTATCTCGATAGTAATACTAGTTGCATTACTGCCATGATATAGTTAAAGCTGAAATAAAATATACAGCATCATTGCCACTATATACTAATGTCGGCATAAATAGTTGCAGCATTGGTAAGTAGCAAAGGTAAAAGGCAATGGTAAATAGCATCAATGCCACCTATCCTTAATATCGGAAGTATGTAGTTGTGGGGCCGATACCGCATGCTTTAGGCTTATGTCAGCATTGATAAATCACGAGATTACTCATGTTACTGTTAGTTTAATGCTGAGAATCCCTATAAATGCGCTTTAACTTGATTGCAACCATTCCATACCAACATAGTTGATATCATATGCTTCCTTCGTGGTTGAAGACGTCGATGATAACTGCGGCATGGATGGATTTTGGTATTATTTACCGATGTCCTGAAAAACTTGCAATTAACAAAAAAACCGTTCATTTCCCATTTAAAGTAATTTCTTTTCACCCATTCTTAATTCATGTTCGATTTCTATTGGTTAAGACTACGTTTATCAATTTCTTTTCTAGAAAACTGCTGCAAACAAGATTTATCATTCTTAAAGTATTTTGCAAACGCTTATATAATTATTTTAATATAATTATTAAGCCTTTCTAGCTTAATAAATGCATATAAAATTACAAACACTTAGAAAAATCCTCAAAAATAGCCAAAAAAACAAATTAATGTATTTTTTGACATATAAAAATTTCAAGACCAAAAGTATTATTTAATTATTTTTTATAATCAAAACATGAAATAAATCGTTTTCCTCACTTAGGAAATTCATAAAATATTCATACTTGTTTAGATAATTATGAATTAAAAACCCACTTCTAAAATAATGTTATAAACATCATATCCGAATTTCAAGCCATTTAGACACCATAAACTAAGTGTTCACACTTAAAACTTATTATTTAATTCCATAATAAATCCAATAATTAGCCATTTATGCGTATAATCAACTAATCAATCACTATATGGCATAACAACAACATATATTCCACGTTTAATTATAAAACCGAAATAAACATACAATTGCGAGATGGATAAATGCTATTCAACTTAGTTTGATAAATTGTGAGACTTCAATGTTAATTTGATCTCCCTAAGCTTTATCCTTTGATTTTCTAGCCTTTTCTCTTCTTAGATCTCTAGTAATGGCCGACCTCTTTGGTTTTAGTTTGTAAGAACTGAGTGTGAGTGAGGAACTGAAAATGGAAGGGTTTATATTTAGGAAATAAGACCTTTTCCTATTTTGCCTCTTACATTATTCCTCCTCTTATTTAATTTGTAATCAATCTTATTAACTCATTAATTAAGACATGACCTATTTAATTGTCAAATCTCATTTAGCTTATCTCAACACATTATTTTATCTAATTAAATATCCTAAAAAATGTTACTCAAATTTTGAGGTTTTATAAAAACAGTGAGTAAAAAAATCCTCCTACACATCACAAACTCATCAATTTGGTCCATCATACCCTTCTATCGGTTTTTTCAATGTCCATCTCCTAAACCAACAATAAACTCTTATACCACAAAAAACTATGAATATTCACTGTATTCAAACATAAACCACACTTAACCTTACCCTTCCTACGTTCCTCCTTGCTTCCCTCATCATCAACAAATTTACCACCATTTTATAGCCTCTCAACCATATCTCCATCACCATCTTATTGGCGTGTACAAAGATCATTTATCGTATTTGTCGTTGATGATGAAAAGTGGCCACATTTTAGTGAGCAACAGTTAAAGACTCATAACTGAGATGCAATGCAGAATCTTTCACGGTAGATTTCTTCCGCCCGTAACACACCCACCAATGTTGATGTTGGTAGCGGTTCTAAAGAAGAAGAAGAAGAAGAAAAGGAAGAGCAATATGCAGATGCAGAAAACACTGAAAGAGGAAATAATAAATTTGTTGAGGAGATGTATGCACCTCAAAGCCTGGAATTCAACAAAAAGGAAAGGAAGTGGAAATCATTCAGCGGTATGTTAGGCGGTCTTCATAGCGGATCAAATTAGTTGGATTTGACATTGGAATAAAAGACACTGAAGTTGAAACTATCGAATATGATGCAGGAGCAAATGGTGGCAGAAAGAAGCAAGTTATGTTTACTCCACAATAATATGTTTCACTTGCTAAAGCTCGGATATGAATTTCAAATGATTATATCACGAGCGATAATGTGAAAGGGTAATGTTTTTGGTAAAATGTTGCAAATTGCTATAATACTCTACAATTGATAAAGAGGACTTAGGCTTCTCTAAGAGGAGGTTATCGGGTAATGAACCCTACATGTTAAAACTACTTGGCAATAATGACCAGACTTTATATCAGACAATAAAGCGATGTTGTCCTTTATGACATTGTAAGTTTGGTTCTAGTTTTGTTGTATAGTATTCAAATTATATCGTTTATTCATGCATGTTTGGTTTTTTTGGACAGATAGAAGAAGCATGCAAGGCTTACCATGCATAGTACAAACATCCGTTCAAGTTTTAAGAAAGCTTCGATCTACTCTCCTCTCTACCTAAATGGAAGAACCGAAACAACTTCATGTTTGAGCAGCAAAATAAGGCTGGAAGAATGATCTACTTCGATTATGATCCATGGAGTGATCCTAGTTCTCAAAAAAGATCGTCACTATTTGGAAACATTGATGGTCGTCCCCTTGGTAGAAACAAATCAATTCAACTAAAACGGCGAAATGCAGATTTTTCGAGATTCTTGGAAACTCAGAAGAAGTTTATTTGTGAAATAAGAGAGAATAAAGAAAAGTTAACACAAAAAAGATGCAATCAGATTTAGAGTTTAGGCATATTATTTGTGAGATCAAGAGTTTAAGCAATAGTCCCGAGCATGGAAGAAAGCTATGATGAGAGAGAAGAACTTGATTAGCCTTATCACTTGCGATTTTAGCAAGCATACTCCTTTATTATAAGAAGCAACTGAACAACTCGAGTTTTATAGGAGAGAGGGAGAGGAAGTGGAAGTGCCACGTCTAATATTGGTTATGTATTTATGTTTGTAGTTGTTGTTGTTTGTGTTTATTTAGTGGAAGTGGAAGTGGAAGTTATAGTTGTGTTTTTTAGTTTTGTGTCTATTGTATTATTTTGTATTTGTGTGGTTAATGTGTTTAGACTGAGTTATAATCTTCATTTATGATTTTTTTTCTAACTAAGTAGAAATGTTTGACAATTTTTTTGCATCAGTAAGAAGTAAATATTTGATATAGCTCTTAGTTCAATTCATATATAATTTTGTACAACAACACAAGAAATAAGTTCACAAATAACATTACAAATACCTCACCATACATTCTTCATAACCAAGTATACAAAACAACTTTTGAAGATTTAACAAAACAAATTTAGTAAACAACTTAAGCAAACTACTTCACAATAACTTCAACAAACGACTTTAATAAACATCTTATTAAACATGCTCACAAACTACATATATATTTATGACTAAGTAGTCCTAAAATTCCTTCCTCTATGCACCCATAAGTGATCAATCAATTGGTCATGCAGTTCAAAATGTGCAACTTGATCTTCAATGTGCTTCACGTTTGAAACATATTCATCCATCGAGTTAATGTTTCTCTAAGTTCTAGTATTTGATTCCTTAAACGTGTTTGGATAATTAAATTTTTGGTTTTTGTACCTACCTCTTCCAAATTCCACAATCATGTTATAAATGATGGTACATGTACACATAATCTCAAGAAGAACTCATGCATTATGAAATCTGGTAGGGTTTCATAAAATCTAAAACCTTGCTTGCAAAATACCAAATGTACGTTTGATGTCCTTTCTATAGCTTGCCAATTTATCACTGAAATACTTCTCCCTACCATTGGTTAGGACCCTATACTAATGCATTAACGTTCTACACTTCGGGTATCTCCGTCTACAAGATTGTATCCCATATGATGCATGACATTACTATTTTACCCTGCAAAATATTTCTTTTTCAATTTTACTACGTTAATGTTTATTTTACAAATAACTCAGATGTGGGATACAAATTGGAATACAGCCGAAGAACAAATATGAGTGAACGAGTGATATGTAGTGAGGAAATTTAGGTAAATTGAAATTTGAGATGTAATATGTAATTAACAAATGTATATATAGTGAGAGCTCAATTTTTTTACTATTCAAAAATTGTAATAAAATATTTGTTTGAATAAAATATCTGTTTGAATAAAATATCTGTTTGAATTTAAATTATGTATTATTTATTTTATTCAACAAATATTTATTTAATTATGAAAAATAAAACAGTATAATAACAAATACATTTAAATGAATATATATATACATATATATATATATATATATGTTTATTATCATCAAACAAAAATCATATACTAGCACATTCAACAATCTCCCCCTTTTGATAATAACAAACATATATTTAAGATTTTGCATTTATTAAATGTACTTGATCGTTCAATTTGCTTCCCTTATTTGAATGCTCCCTCTCTACAACAAAGCTCCCCTTCATATATGCATGAAATAAATAAAAATATGCAAAGGAACCTAGATGCAGGTAGAAAATACAAAATAAGATATTTAGCCTTTGTGCCAAAATCTTAACTTTTCCCTCCCCCTTTTGTTATCAGCAAAAGAATATTAGTATTAGCAAAATAGAGATAAAGTGATAGACATTAATACAATATTAATATCCATTCGAGTACAAATATTAAATTTCAATTAAAAATCAAACAAAAATCATAAATACTCTGTTAGGCGCATATTCCACTTTAGAATGATATGAATGATGTAAATCCATATAGTTATGTCTATTAGTGGTATATTTATCTCAGGATTTTGAATATCTACTAACCATGCATAACTGTTAGGATTTTTAAATAAGGTTAGTAGTATTCCAAATCTTAAAAAAAATTAATTTCAAGCATCTTCTAACTATGCATAACTGTAAAGACTTTTAAATGGGATTAGAATCATCTTGTCTATTTAATAATTAATTTTGATATGACATGCATAACCGTGAGGACTTTTAAATGAGCATGAAAGTACATAATTAAAAATTCCAAGTAATTCACCCATGCATAATCACGAGAACTTTTAAATAAGAGTGAATACTTTGTATGTTTTTATTGTTAAAAGTATATTAAAATAAAAAAATGAATAATTTCTCGTTAAAAATACCATATATTGATATACTATATTGGATTTTGATGAGTGATGGTCATTAGAAATATGATTGCAATAGAGATGGTCATGAATTACCAAACAAGAGTTATTATAAATCTTGTTTAAATTTTTAAGGAAACTTACTAAACACACTTTCTAAGTTATAATATTTGATTAACATTAACACTCGTCGCTTTTTCAATCACTATTTATCTTTTCGATAATCGGTAGGGAGTCAGATTAGTTAATGTAGTCATTTGAGATCAAATCCATAAAGAATTATAAAATCAAATTTTCTAAATGACTAATCTAAAACAAGGTCAACAAAAACTATTTTCTGGAAGTGGTTTTATAAGAAAAATGTCTACTATTGAAAATTAGTTAAAATGAAAAATATACAGATATTTTCTTTGAAAAATGTGATTCAACTACTGAATGTCTCAACATAATCACGTTCCACTAGTGACTTTTCTATCAACTAGATTACCGGTGTATTCTGCATCCGAATTTTCCCTTGACTCAAGATCATCAATAGTTGGACGTTATAGACTAGACCGTGAAGTTGCAACAAATTACCTTAAAATCATTTTTAACAGCTTTTAAATGAAATTCTCTTGAATTTGAATTAAAATCGTGCAAATTTACAAACAGTGAACATAGTGTCAGATCCAAAAGCAGTAATACAAACAAATATGTCCACATGTATCTTGAGTAATCATCAACCAGCGCAAGACACTATCTTTTATTACCTAAACATTCAATAGTGTTAATCCAAGCAAATCTTAATGAAATAGTTCAAAAATGATTGGTCAACATTTTTAAAATCAAAATCAACATTTATTTTATTATCACATAACTGGTTGATTTAAAGTAGGTTATGGTGCAGATTTTCACATATGATCAATAGCTAAAGATAAATATATCTTTACCTATTTTACCTTCATGATAATTTTTCGTTGTTACTCATTGTGATTCTGCCACCTTTGTACTAGCCTAAGGAACTTTGATTTTTTGCCCGTTGTGTGCCTGGAACAGCTAGAATCCAGGTACCACTGTTGTTGTTTCTTAGCCTGCCACCACAACTACACGAGAAAAGATTTTTGTGACCTATTTATTTTTATAGGTCCATGGTTGTTAGTGACAAAAGATTTTGAAAAATATGTTTGAGTAGACCTAAGACAATTTATACTTTTTCCTTTTGGCACCCAGATTTGTTTGACTTTAAAAGATTTTATATTTGTGCCTTTTGGAACCCAAATTGGTATGGTTTTCACATGTTTGGGTCTATACCAGCAAATATTATGATTGTGTCCAGTTTTTCCACAAATCGTGCACTTTGAATTAACTTGATTAATTTTACTTCTAACGCATTTAGATTGATTATACCCTAGTCCTTGTCTAACAGTATTGATAGTTTGTTTCCCTAATAGCACATTTAGCGATCTTTCTCCTTTGGAAAATTTTTCTAAAGTTGTAGACAGTTGTTGGACTTATGTTTTGAGATATTCATTTTCATTCAATAATTGTGTGCACTTTTTAATAGAATTTTCTCTCCTTATGTTTTACTTTTGTGACGACCCGACTTTCCACTTCCAGAAAATCGCGTCATGAATTAAGAAAGAAAGGGGTAGAAAAGAGAATAGAAAGAAGAGAAGGAAGAAACAACATCATAATCTTACACAGCGGAAGAAAAAATTATATTAGTAACATAAATATTACATAGTTTACAACAGATATCAGAGTACACAGATATACAACACATACTAGACAGTTATAAACACCTGTCTAGTTATACATCTCAATACAACAACACAGAGAACACACAGCAGAAATCTTTATAGCTATACGCAGAAGCCTCATGCTCCATTGCTCCTCCAGAATTCGTCAAGCCAATCTAAAATCCTAACCTGAATCCCTTGACTACTCATAAAAATTTGAGTACCCAAGAGTTTATGAAAAACAAAAATAAACTCTGGGTCAGACATGGGTCTGGTGTGAGTAACAGGTTAAAGTTGCTTAACTTTTTTAAAAAAATCTTTTGAAAAGAAAGGTATCACGTAAGACTTCCCACACATAAACATGGAAAAGTTTTTACCTTACGCTAACCAAAACATTTGATAGGAAATCCGACGATATTATAATAGTGTCTAGGGTTTTCAAATAATTATGAAATAGCCGAAATTGTTACATCTATTAAATTCCAGCTACTAGCCACAAAAGTGGGTAATACAATCAAAACCATTGGCACTTATTGGATTTGGGATTCCATACAATGGCAGGGCTACTGGGGTACCGCCCGTCACAGTACGTGGCCTAGATCAACATACCGAGGATCACTCCCGACCCCCTGCAACACAAAGCCGGACCCATTCCTTACTGAATAGTTCCGAACAAGACAACCCCGTGGTTGTAGCTAGCAACCACCCACACAGCCGAATATAAAGGGACTTCTAGACAGGGATCAATCTTGCTCTCCAGTGGCACGACCCACGAAGCTTTGCTGCACCTCCCCTGTTTTATCCATTCCCGGTTGGTGAGGCTTGAGGCTACGATTACCTTTATAGGACATATCACTTAGAATGCTCATCGTCCACCTGACGATGTTCTGAAAGCATTCAATCCATACAAGTTCATTCCGGGTTCGAACGAAACCGAAGGCATTATCTCGTTACACTCATTTTGGAATCACCCTCAGAGTTAACGACAATAACCCTTGCACTCTAAACCTACATCTCGAATCTATAAGAACTAATTCCGTCAACTCATTACGGAATCACCCATAGAGTTATACTGACTCATAGTCCTTACACCTCGAGTCTTCACAAAGCTCCACTTTGACTCACGACCTAACGTTATTTGGAATCGATGTGGTTTTCGGATATCCAAATATGGAAACCCGATCCCGGTCTCATCGAAATTCCAAAGCGTGTCTTTTAAAGTCCAAGTTGTTTTAAAGGTTTAAAACAATTTAATTACAGTATCTATATACACACAGATAGATAATTCATAAATCATAACTGATAATCAATCATTATCACATAATAGATAATTCACATTATCAATATCATATAGATATACCATATATCATCATCACAATAGATAACCTATGTTATCATCACAATACAAATCAAACATCCATACCATACAATATTATTTATCTTATGACTGAGATCACAAAGCATCCAAGACAATCAATGACATCCATTCATCCATAAGCAATGATTTACCCATCATCCTATAATTAATTTAAAATGAATTAAATTAATTATCACTATCTCTAATTAATTTAAAATGAATTAAATTAATTACTTCATCTTTAATCAATTTAAAATAAATTAAATTAATTACTTCATCAATATAAATCTTGCTTACTCAATCATTTAATTGATTACAATCAATTAATCAATCATTCAAAATAAATTATCTTAATTAATCACTCTTGATTAATTACCCTTAATTACACTTATGTAATTATTCTTAATTAATTTCACAAAATTAATAATTCTCAACTAAACAGTAATTAACCTTTAATTACTCAATTAATCCTAATTAATTATCCTAATCCTTAATTAATTACATTAATTAATTACCTTTAATTACCTATTATTGATTAATTAATCATAATTAATCAACTTTAATTACATCATTAATTAAAACAATTAATGATCCTTAATTATTTCTTAAATTAATTACCTTAAGTAATTAACTAATTTAATTACTATATTAAACCAAATTAATTATTCTTAAATAAATTTCTCAATTAATTATTTGATTAATTACTAAATAATTAATCCAAATTATCTCATACTTAAACATCTCCTTAATTACAATCTGTAATTATTTAACAATTACTTAATTAAGTAATTTCCAAGACTTTAATTACATAAAGTAATTATCCATAAAACTCAAGTGTTTATAATCAATTAAACTTAATTAATTAAAATAAACAATCTCATTAAATTAAATTAATTACATTAATTAATTAATTCCTTAATTACTTTACCAAGTAATTACTCAAACCATTTACAATTGATTATTATTAAATTAATTAATCTAATTAATTATAGAAATTAACTACATTAATTAATTGTTAAATAATCATGGTTAATGACTTTCATTAACCATCCTTAAATTATTTTATAAGGTAATTAACTTAAATTAATTACCAATTAGATTATCTTTAATCATTTATTAATTAAAGTTAATTATTAAATTAATTAACCTTAATTAAAAACTTAATTACATAACTAATATTCATTTATCATTAATTAATAACTTAATTAATGATCTTAATTTAAAATTGATTAATCATAAATCAATTATTAATTCCAAATTCAATTAATTAATTAAATTAATTAATTAATCTTAATCACCTTATTGATTAATTCTAAAACATAAATCTTAATCAATTTACAAAGTAAAACATATCTTAATTATGTTTAACAATTTAATTCAAAAACTAAGTACTTATGAATTTACCTTTAAATTTCAATTTCAATTCATGTTTAAAACTTATCAAAGTTTTAAATAATTTAAAACCTTTTTAATTGAAAATCAAACAAATGCTATGGAAATTTTTAAAGTTAAAGTCATTTCAAAACTTTCAATAATTTAAATTTCCATTTTAATTTGAAACATCAAATTTAAGCCTTCTTTAAAATTTAAACCTGAAATTTCAAATTTACTTTTGAATTTCCAAATTTCAAGTTAACTTCAACTCTATTCATATTTCTATAATCTTATTATTAAAAAGTTTAAACTATCTTATCAACATGATATAGTTAATAAAGTTAAAATTTTTAAACTTAAGTATCTGTTTAAAAACTGGAATTTTAAATTCAAATGAGAACTTAAACTTGCATTTAAATTTGAACTTAAATTTTCTCATAACAGAAAACTGCAGTTTTTAAAAAACGTTTAACCCAGATTTTAAAAAAAAAATTTAAATGTTACTCACAATTTCATGATGCAGACCACTGATCATTTGAATTTGCAGAAATAAGAAACTTGCAGGCTTGACTCTGTTGAAATCTGAGTTGAAATTTGATGATATGCTCATACTCCCTCCCTAGTCACTTGCATGTAGATGTAGATGCAGTTTTGCCTATATTTCCTGACCCAAATGCTAGCATGCAGATGTTCATTTATGCAGAAACAAGCATGTGCAGGCTTCATCTTTGAATTTGAAGAGGAAGTGCAGGTTTGGGATTTGAAAATGTTTATGATTATGCAGATTTGATCTTTATGAAGAGGAATGTGCAGATTGATTTTTACTAAAGAGGAACATGCAAATGTTTAGATTTGAGGATATGCAGAAATAAGATATGCAGATTTGCATTGGACTTTCATATGCATTTTTGAATGCAGATTTGGATTTTAGTTTTGGATATACAGATTTGTGGATGCAGATTTTGATTGTGCAGATCTTATCTTTTAATATGCAGGTGAATTTGAGGAAATACAGAAATGAGATATGCAGATCTTTAAAATAAATTTTGATCTTCATTTGATTTAAGAAATGAAAATGCATTATGTATGAATGATGCAAACTAATGTATTTTCAGATTTAATGAAAGAAAAGAAAATAAAAACAAAATTAACACTTGTCTATTTTTTAACACTTGTCAATATGAATGCATAAGAATCAAACACTTATTTTCTTAAAGATAATTAGTTTTTAATTACAAATTAATGTCATATTAGCTTAATTTAAGTTGTTAGTTTATTTTAAAATATGTTTTATGAATTTACAAAAGAAATAAAAACAACAATGTTTTACAAATTAACCTATACATATTAAAAATTAAGACAATCATACAATATAAAATTTTATACTTTTAAATTTAAATTCAACTAAATTCAAAATCAAATATTTTTCAAATCGAGTTATACATATAAATTAAATTTGAAATAAACATTACAAATCTTATTCAAAATTTATTTATAAAGTCAATACAATATTAATATTATTTTTATAAATCTCTTTTATTAAATAAAAATCATTTTATTGAATTTATTCTAAATTTAAAACAATACCAATTTATTTAAAATATGAACCATATATTTATATTGTAAATAAAAATCAATTTATCATTTTAAAAGATAAAATAACCAATTCAAATATTTATTGAAGAAGATTATTACATTTATCTGAATAATTATTATCAGAATATCAATATCAATTTAATTTTAACTACAGATTATTAAATTGATATTGTTAAAAATTCCGGGATGTTACAATCCTTCCCCCTTAAAAGAATTTCATCCTCGACATTTAAAACAAAGGTAATTTAATAATCTTATTAAATTTTAATTTTAAACACAAGCATATATCAAACATATGCTAACAACCAAAAACAACCAATCAAACAAACCTAACAAATCTAATTATCCAAACAAATACTGGATAAAATTTCATCGATTTTCCCCAGGTATATATATATACCCACCGGGATACTCGCTCTAGAAAATCCAAACAAACAATACTATGAAGCTACAAAGCTCCTATACAACTATATCTATAACACTAGACAAGATATCAGACTATAAACGAGTCTGACTCGACAATCAAAAGTCCAGAACTGCTGGTTCCACAACCAGAGATAGATCATACACGTACTCCCTCAGAGATACGTGAAACTCATCGAATTCCAGTTATCCAAACTAGCAATTCAATCTTGTAGATCAATCACTCAATCTCCCAGATCACAGGAAAGATCCAAAATACTTCAGAGCTAACTCCTCAGACTTACCCAAACTTATAGCTCACTTCTGATCGGAGAAAACTTATCCAAAATTAAATCTCCGACTTCAGAGTCTAAATCACTCCGACTCTTATCTACAAAACTCTTCAGACGATCCTGGGCTGCCCACAACCTTACTAATAAGCTCAACCTTCGCTGATACTTTTAGAAGCAAACTAGACCAATCAACTCAACAAAATGATCTCCTCAAGATCAACCAAAACCAACAATTCAAACTCAACTCCTCAATATCAGAAGATAACAACTCGCTTCTCCTGTCCGGGAAAAGAAAAACAGATACACTTCCAAACTGCTTCCGCTGCTCAACTCTGATCTGAAGTAGAAAAGAATGCTGATAAAGAACACAAGCACAACTGGACAGCAAAACCAAGAAGATCTCCGATAACCAAGAGAAAATTCAGAATTTCCTCAAATCCTGAGTTGCTTCAACAAACTCCATCTCAAGAAACCAACCTTCAACTAGCTGAACCACCCATACCACTGAATCTCTAGATGAAGACAAACTCTAACTTCTCTGAAAATATTCAGAAAAATCTCCAACAACCCAAGAGAACATTCAACTATCGCAAGTCACTTTTGCGATCAACTCAATCTACTTCCAAAGAAAACTGTTCTCTCTAAACCAATCAGAACAGCTTATGCTGGTCTTTCCAATCCATCAAAGAAATGGATTCACTCCACTGCTTCTGAACTCCACTTCAGAAAAACTGCTAAGCCAGAA
Organism: Allium cepa; assembly: GCA_030765085.1. NCBI lineage: Eukaryota > Viridiplantae > Streptophyta > Magnoliopsida > Asparagales > Amaryllidaceae > Allium > Allium cepa. The sequence continues at coordinate 365,300,529 of CM060929.1, read as the reverse complement.
GATCTCTTGCCAACACCGAGAACACTCCAAACTACACTGCTGCCACAGATGCCAAAGAATTCCAAAACAAAGCTCTCCGAGAAACTCGGACTTCAAAGCAAACAGAAACACCAGCTGAACACAGCCACAACACTGAAGCATACTCATCTCTCTAAACTTGTTCCAAAGAAAACATCTTCGGGAACATCCATATTCACTGCATCTTATCACGCAGCTACTACTTCCTGAGGTATTCAAATACCATCACTTACTTCTGCCCAACCAACAGATTCAAATTCTACTCATCCAACTTCAAAGATAAACTCCGAACCTTAACAGGTTTTCTTCAAAGATTAATGAAGTTCTTCATCACTACAGAACTCACTCGAGACGATATTAGGTCTACAGTCTCGACAGATACACTTCCAACCTCAAACATTCAAACTCCAACCAATGGTAGTTGTGTTACACACACTACTACTCCATCTACCTTCATAACTTATATTGGAAAACCTGAACAGGTAACCCAACAGATAGGTAGAAATAAATATATATATATTAAAAATTACAAATACGCTCTCTCAAGAAAGACACCACTACAGAGCCTAGGTATACACTCAGCCTAATGCTCCCTAAGAAAGATACACTTCAGAGCCTAGGTATTCACTCAGCCTAATGCTCCCTAAGAAAGATACACTTCAAAGCCTAGGGATTCACCCAGCCTAATGCTCTGATACCAAATGTGACGACCCGACTTTACACTCCCAGAAAATCGCGTCATGAATTAAGAAAGAAAGGGATAGAAAAGAGAATAGAAAGAAGAGAAGGAAGAAACAACATCATAATCTTACACAGCGGAACGAATAAATTATATTAATAACATAAATATTACATAGTTTACAACAGATATCAGAGTACATAGATATACAACACATACTAGACAGTTATAAACACCTGTCAAGTTATACATCTCAATACAACAACACAGAGAACACACAGCGGAAATCTTTATAGCTATACGCAGAAGCCTCCTGCTCCATTGCTCCTCCAGAATTCGTCAAGCCAATCTAAAATCCTAACCTGAATCCCTTGACTACTCATAAAAATTTGAGTACCCAAGAGTTTATGAAAAACAAAAATAAACTCTGGGTCAGACATGGGTCTGGTGTGAGTAACAGGTTAAAGTTGCTTAACTTTTTTTAAAAATCTTTTGAAAAGAAAGGTATCACGTAAGACTTCCCACACATAAACATGGAAAAGTTTTTACCTTACGCTAACCAAAACATTTGATAGGAAATCCGACGATATTATAATAGTGTCTAGGGTTTTCAAATAAATATGAAATAGCCGAAATTGTTACATCTATTAAATTCCATCTACTAGCCACGAAAGTGGGTAATACAATCAAAACCGTTGGCACTTATTGGATTTTGGATTCCATACAACGGCAGGGCCACTCGGGTACCGCCCGTCACAGTACGTGGCCTAGATCAACGTACCGAGGATCACTCCCGACCCCCTGCAACACAAAGTCGGACCCATTCCTTACTGAATAGTTCCGAACAAGACAACCCCGTGGTTGTAGCTAGCAACCACCCATACAGCCGAATATAAAGGGACTTCTAGACAAGGATCAATCTTGCTCTCCAGTGGCGCGACCCACGAAGCTACGCTGCACCTCCCCTGTTTTAGCCATTCCCGGTTGATGAGGCTTGAGGCTACGATTACCTTTATAGGACATATCTGTTGAATATGCGCTTATATGTTTTTGTTTGATGATAATAAACATATATATTCATTTAAATGTATTTGGTTATGTACTATTTTGTTTTGCATAGATTAAATAAATATTTGTTGAATAAAATAAATTATACAGAATTTGAATTTGAATTCAAACAGAACAAGTTACACAGATTTTGAATTCAAACAGAAATTTTATTCAAACAAATATTTATTACAATCTTGAATAGTACAAATTCATGCTCTCACTATACATATACATTTTTGATTACATCACGATTACATCACAAATATTTTACATTGATAACCTCACTACATATCACTCACACTCGTATTTTGTCTTCAACTGCATTCCAGTTTGAATCCAGCATCTGAGAAATCTGCAAAAATATCCACTAACGCAGTAAAATTGAAAAAGAAATATTTTTGCAATATAAAATTAAATATGATTTTTGAAAATATGGTTTGCCTCAGTTATTTGGGTTGTTCGTCATCATTCGCACTTGAATTCATCACAAAGTCGTGCACATAGATATTACAGGGACAGGTAACCATAAGTGGCTGCAATACACACGTGTACATTCATACACGTGTGCACTGCCTCGCCAACTCATGTGCGTGGCCAACAAGAGCAAGTGTGCAAGTGCAAAAAGAAAGTCAATGATCAAGCAAGTCCAATTCGAATTGATGATAGCAGACAACTCAAATTCCAAATGCATCTGTACATGAATACAGCTCGACTACAACAGCCAGTCAAATGATTAAATAAACAAATGAATGAATGCAAAAGCAAACAGTTCAAAGCTTCAAACTGCATCAGTGACCAACTACAGGAACAGCAAGGTGATCAAACAAACAAAGACCAAAGCTACAACCTCACATGAAGACCAAATGTCCAGACAACATCATAATGCAACATGAAGTCAATGAAGACCACAAATATATCAACTCAACAAAGAACAGTACAGTCATGAAGTATGCAAAGAGCTCGAGCATGAGACATGTGCAACACAGTGAATGTAAACAGTAAGCAACTACTGAAGTTCAAGAAGTGGTGTAAATACAACTCGAATAAATGCATATTATCACAAAGTGATGCAAGTGTCGACCAAGTACAATTGCAAACACAGTCTCAAGCATGAAACAAGGTGCACCAGACCAGATTGCAAAAATAATCAAATATACACAAATGCAGCCAAAAGAACACAGCAACATAAAACTGCAGTGGACAGCAAATGCATCAACATGCCACAGGACATAGTAATGCAACAGTGGCTAACCAGAAGTGAAGATTGCAGCAACATCAAGTGACAATGCAAGCAAAAACTCAAGAGCAACAGTGAATGGGGCAAAGCACAAAAGTGCACAATGACACAGTGAACCAAACAGTTGAAGCTCAAGACATCAAGTGATATAAGTCAGAGCAACAAAATCATCACAATGAAGACCACTATGCAGTGTACAGAGAAATGCACAAATATGCTATGCAGTGAAGCAATACACAGCAAGTGGATATAAACATCAAGCCAGAAAAACAAAGCAACTCAAGCTCGAGGCAGTGACAGTATGAAATGGAATGTAACTACAAGGCATGAAATCATAGTGAAACAGTTCAAGTGGACAGTGAAGGCAATACACAAGTCAGTGGAAAGCTACAAGGCATAGAAACTGCATAACAACTAATCGCACAACCAACTCGAGAATTTACACAATCAAGACCGAATGCAAACTGTAGTAGTACACTTGAACATCATGAACAAATGGAAGAAGTACATCATGATATTAAGCACACAACAGCTAGTGAAATGATCAGAGAATCAATGCCGTGTGAAGTCGAAAGAAACAGGGATCAACACTGTAAACATTGAAGCCGTGGATATGATTCAAGAAATCAAAACAGTGCAGTGATGATCAGGGCACAAAACCAAGTATCAAAATTCGTATTCTTTGAAAAAGTCAGAAATGAAAAAAAGGGGAAAGTTTTTGCAGTGACAATCAAGAGAAAATCGAACGCGTAAAAATTCAAAACCGTGATTATCAAGTTAAAACATATCAGGAAAGCCGTGAGTATCACGAGTAACTAAATCAGGAAAGACGTGCGCAACTGGTAATTAAGAATTTAGGAAAGTATCAAGTTAATTCGAACGAATTCAAGAGTCTCGAATTCATATAAAAACCAATCCCAATTCACATCATCGGCTATCGAGTTTAATCAAGTACAATCAAGTTAAAGCAAGCAATTGAACCAGTAACGAGAGAAATTACATACCGAATCAACTACAAACTCGATCATCAGAGAACAAGCAACGCAAGCCATCAAATCAGATAATCAACATAAGCGAAGCAGTGAGCAAGGGCAACAATCGAACATCAGAGAAGCAAGAGCATCTCAAATCAGAACGAAGCCCTAATTCGAGAAAGAGCCGAAGCCCTAATTCAACAAAGAGAGGCCGACATTCTTCATTGAGCAAAAGAAAGTAGCGGGTCATTAGATCGTGTTCAAGAATAGTGGGCCGGCTTGCTTATTAAAAGGGGGATTTAGTTTTAATTTTATAAATAGGGTTTTAGTTTTTATAATTGAGCAAAAATTATGCATTCACATTCGTATTTTAATTTTTGCTCCTGCGGTTATTTTTGAAGTTGTTTTTTTTTCTTTTCAAGTCGAAGAATCTGTAAATCACCACCTAGGGATTAGGTAGTGTCAGATTGTCTATTTAGAATTAGTTCAGTGAGCAGGGAGTGCGAGTTTGCAAAGCTCTATAGGCGGGAGCAGTGTTTGCGAGTGAGTGAAACTCTATAGGCGGGAGCAGGGTGTGCGAGTCTAGTAGAGTGTTTGTGAGCGGGAGCAAAAGGGTCTGCGAGTCTAGTAGAGTTGTTGTAAGTGTGATACTGTTTAATTCTAATAGAAATCTGTGAATGCAGCAGTAGGCAGGGGTTGCCGAAGCTGGGTAAATTTTGTGTGTGATTTACTTTTCAGCATATTTATTTCTGCAGTTTATTTCTGTGTTTAAATCGAGAAAATTTGCTATAACCCTATTCACCCCCCCCCCCCTCTAGGGTTAATCTAGATCCTACAAGTGGTATCAGAGCCCGGTATATATTTTATTTAACTCTAGAGTCATGAATCCGTCAAATAATGCTTTTTCTGAGGGGCAATCTATCGTTAGGCCACCCATGTTTAACGGGAATGATTATGCTTATTGGAAAGTTAGGATGAGTATTTATCTTAGTTCCGTTGATTATGATGTTTGGGATATCATTGAAACTGGCTATAAACCTCCCACTATAATCGTTGGTGGTACTGAGATTCCTAAACCTAAGGATAGATGGGATGCTAACGATAAGAGATTGAAAACAACAAATGCTAAAGCCATGAATGCTTTGATATGTGCTCTTGATAAAAATGAATTTAATAGAATTTCTCATTGTACAACAGCACAGGAAATTTGGCACACTTTGGAGGTGACACACGAAGGAACTTCTCAAGTCAAGGAGTCTCGTCTAGCCCTATTCAGCAATGAATACGAGAACTTTGTGATGGACAAAGGCGAGAACATAAAAGACATGTTTGGACGCTTTTCAACTTTGGTGTACAACGCTAGAGCACTTGGGAAGGTATTCACTGAGGTAGAGCTTGTGCGGAAGATACTACGAGTCTTACCAATGAACTTTGAGGCAAAAGTCACGGCAATTCAAGAATCGAAAGATCTGAGTAAGCTAAGCATGGAGGAGTTGATTGGAAACTTGATGACATATGAGCTTGAGCTAAAAGCAAAGGAAGAGCGCAACAACTCCGAACCAAAGAAAAAGACGATTGCCTTAAAGAGCAAAGAAGAAAGCGATGAAGAAGATCCAATTGAAGAGCTTGCAATGGCTGTCAATAATCTTAGAAAATGGTCGAAATTCAAGCCACACAAGAAGAAAACAAATCGTAATAGGCCAAAAGATTCTGACAATTCCGATAATGAACCGACATGTTATAACTGCAACAAGCCTGGCCACATCAAACCAAAATGTCCACTTCTCAAAAACAACAAAGGAAAGAAAAAGGCGAAGAAGGTATTTGCAGCGACTTGGGATGATGAAGAAGGAGAAGAAGCTTCGGATAGCAGCGTAGAGGAGGCTAACTTGTGTCTTATGGCGAAATCAAATTCAGATTCAAGCTCAGAGGAATCTAGTGAGGAAGGTGAGTATTCCTATAGAGATCTTGTTTTTATGTGTTCTGATCTTACTAAAGTAGTTGATGCTCTTGAATCTAAAATTGAAAAACTGAAAACTGATAGGAGAGAACTTGCTCGTAAAAATTTTAGGTTAGAAACTGAACTTGAAAATATTCAAAACCTAGAATGTAAAAGATGTAAAGTTTTAGATTCAGAATTGACAAAACTAAAGAATAACTTTGAGAATCTTGAAAAACAAAACTTTAATCTTAAGGAAACCATCGACACTAGGAAAAAGGATTTTATAAATCGATGCACCTCACTTGTCACTGAAAATACAACACTAAAAACCAAAGTCCAAGATCTTGAGAAATCTTTGAATAACTTTTCAAGAGGCGAAAAATCTTTCAACATGCTATTGGGAAATCAAATTTTTGCTAACAACAGAAAAGGACTTGGTTTTGGGAAAACACAAGCTGAGGATAATGCAAAAGGGAAAAGTGTCTTTGATATATGTGAAATAATTGGACATCATTCTGAAAATTGTAGTCATAGGAACAAGAACACAAAATTTATACAAGTTTGGGTTCCTAAGAATTCTACAAACAAATTTCATGTCTATTGGAACAAGAATGAAAAGTCTAAACAAGTTTGGGTTCCAAAGGGTTTGTTTATTCATAATGTTACTGCCACTAACAATCATGGACCTAGAAATAGGTCACAAAAATCTTTCATCGTGTAGGTGTGGTGGCAGACTAAGGAACGACAACGGTGTTCTCTGGATTTTGGCTGTTCCAGAAACACAACGGGCAACAAAGCAAAGTTCCTTAGCCTAGTATAAAGGTGACAGAATCACAATGGGCAATCACGTAAAATTATCGTAAAGGTAAAACAGGTGAAGGTATAATTCTGTGATAATATGAACCATATTCTGAATTAAATCATCCAAAATTGTGATAATGAGATGATGTCTTTAATTCTGACTTATTCTTAATTGATATGATTTCTTTTGACTTGTTCTTACTTTGATTTGTGTTTAAAAGAAGACCAACCATCCTTTCATCATTGAATTTAATTTGTTTGGTCAAATTATGGTATCTTATTGATCCTTGATTACTCGTGCTACACTTAGACATATTTTGACATTTTGATCACTGCTTGTAAATTTGCACGATTTCAAACTCATGTGAAAAAGGATTTTAAGAAATTGTTGAAACTTCAAGAAATTGTTTTTTGAAATAATTAAGATGTTGATTGACTGTTGACTACTCATGAATATAATTGTTTATCCTATGGTTTCTGAAATTAACACCATGATATTTGTTTGAGTGTGAACATGGCTTCAATTCAAAATCCAAAGAATGTCATTTAAATTGTTGCTAAAATTGGGTTTGAAATTTTTGATGCACACTTCATGTATGGTTTACCAAATCCAGTTAGTGATATTTTGGATTGAAAAAGAAATTCAGATGCAATTCATACTAGTAATCTAGTTGATAGAAAACTTACGAGTTGAACGTGATTTATTCATTTGCTGCATCGTTTTTTTTAAAAAGAAAATATCTGCATATTTTTCACTTGAAATAATTTTTCATTTAGCAGAATTTTTTTTCTCATATAACCCCTTCGAGAAAATAATTGTTTGACCATTTTTTTCAGATTAGTTAATTTTATTCGATTTTAAATGATAAATTTTGACTGATCCGACTCCCTACTAATTATCAAAGAGATAAATAGTGATTGAAAAAGTGATGAGTGTTGATATTTAACATACATTACTCAAGAGAGTATATTTGGAAAATTTCTTTAGGAATTAAAACAAGAATTATAAAACTTTTTGTTGGGTAAAGATTCCATGACCATTTCTATATCTATCATTATTTCTATCGACCATGGTTTATCTAATATTCAATATAGTTTGTCGATATGTGGTACTATAATCAGGAATCATTTGTTTTTTCATGTCATATTTTTTAAATAAATAAATAAATATTCAAAGTATTCACTCTCATTTAAAAGTCCTCACGGTTATGCATGGGTGAATTACTTGAATTTTTTTTATTATTATGTGCTTCCATGCTCATTTAAAAGTCCTTACGGTTATGCATGTATGGAACGCATATCAAAATTAAATTGTTTAAATAGACAAGTTGATTCTAATCCCATTTAAAAGTCCTCACGGTCATGCGTGGTTAGAAGATACTTGATTTCGTTTTTTTTTAAAATTAAATTCGAATACTACTAATCTCATTTAAAAGTCCTAACGGTTATGCATGATTAGTAGATATTCAAATTCCTGATATAAATACCACAAGTTGATTCAACTGTATGATTTTATATGAACACCATATCCATCATTTCTAAAATTGGAATATGCGCCTAACAAGGGTAGTTATGTTTTTTGTTTGATTCTTATTGAAGTTTAATATTTATATTCAATTTGAGATTAATGTTGGATTAATATCGATCACTTTATCTCTATTTTTCTCTCACACTATTATTCTTTTGCTGATAACAAAAGAGGGAGAGAAAAGTTAAGATTTTGTAAAATAGAATCAAGCAAAGGTCAAATAATTTTTCCATATGCAACTAGGCTCATTTGAATATATTTCTATTTGTATGCATATATGTAGGGGGAGCATCATGTAGAGAGGAAGCATTTAAATAGGGGGAGCAATTAGAGTATATAATTGGTCAAATACATTTAACACGGTCAAAATCTTAAATATATGTTTGTTATCATCAAAAGGGGGAGATTGTTGAATATGCGCTTATATGTTTTTGTTTGATGATAATAAACATATATATTCATTTAAATGTATTTGGTTATGTACTATTTTGTTTTGCATAGATTAAATAAATATTTGTTGAATAAAATAAATTATACAGAATTTGAATTTGAATTCAAACAGAACAAGTTACACAGATTTTGAATTCAAACAGAAATTTTATTCAAACAAATATTTATTACAATCTTGAATAGTACAAATTCATGCTCTCACTATACATATACATTTTTGATTACATCACGATTACATCACAAATATTTTACATTGATAACCTCACTACATATCACTCACACTCGTATTTTGTCTTCAACTGCATTCCAGTTTGAATCCAGCATCTGAGAAATCTGCAAAAATATCCACTAACGCAGTAAAATTGAAAAAGAAATATTTTTGCAATATAAAATTAAATATGATTTTTGAAAATATGGTTTGCCTCAGTTATTTGGGTTGTTCGTCATCATTCGCACTTGAATTCATCACAAAGTCGTGCACATAGATATTACAGGGACAGGTAACCATAAGTGGCTGCAATACACACGTGTACATTCATACACGTGTGCACTGCCTCGCCAACTCATGTGCGTGGCCAACAAGAGCAAGTGTGCAAGTGCAAAAAGAAAGTCAATGATCAAGCAAGTCCAATTCGAATTGATGATAGCAGACAACTCAAATTCCAAATGCATCTGTACATGAGTACAGCTCGACTACAACAGCCAGTCAAATGATTAAATAAACAAATGAATGAATGCAAAAGCAAACAGTTCAAAGCTTCAAACTGCATCGGTGACCAACTACAGGAACAGCAAGGTGATCAAACAAACAAAGACCAAAGCTACAACCTCACATGAAGACCAAATGTCCAGACAACATCATAATGCAACATGAAGTCAATGAAGACCACAAATATATCAACTCAACAAAGAACAGTACAGTCATGAAGTATGCAAAGAGCTCGAGCATGAGACATGTGCAACACAGTGAATGTAAACAGTAAGCAACTACTGAAGTTCAAGAAGTGGTGTAAATACAACTCGAATAAATGCATATTATCACAAAGTGATGCAAGTGTCGACCAAGTACAATTGCAAACACAGTCTCAAGCATGAAACAAGGTGCACCAGACCAGATTGCAAAAATAATCAAATATACACAAATGCAGCCAAAAGAACACAGCAACATAAAACTGCAGTGGACAGCAAATGCATCAACATGCCACAGGACATAGTAATGCAACAGTGGCTAACCAGAAGTGAAGATTGCAGCAACATCAAGTGACAATGCAAGCAAAAACTCAAGAGCAACAGTGAATGGGGCAAAGCACAAAAGTGCACAATGACACAGTGAACCAAACAGTTGAAGCTCAAGACATCAAGTGATATAAGTCAGAGCAACAAAATCATCACAATGAAGACCACTATGCAGTGTACAGAGAAATGCACAAATATGCTATGCAGTGAAGCAATACACAGCAAGTGGATATAAACATCAAGCCAGAAAAACAAAGCAACTCAAGCTCGAGGCAGTGACAGTATGAAATGGAATGTAACTACAAGGCATGAAATCATAGTGAAACAGTTCAAGTGGACAGTGAAGGCAATACACAAGTCAGTGGAAAGCTACAAGGCATAGAAACTGCATAACAACTAATCGCACAACCAACTCGAGAATTTACACAATCAAGACCGAATGCAAACTGCAGTAGTACACTTGAACATCATGAACAAATGGAAGAAGTACATCATGATATTAAGCACACAACAGCTAGTGAAATGATCAGAGAATCAATGCCGTGTGAAGTCAAAAGAAACAGGGCTCAACACTGTAAACATTGAAGCCGTGGATATGATTCAAGAAATCAAAACAGTGCAGTGATGATCAGGGCACAAAACCAAGTATCAAAATTCGTATTCTTTGAAAAAGTCAGAAATGAAAAAAAGGGGAAAGTTTTTGCAGTGACAATCAAGAGAAAATCGAACGCGTAAAAATTCAAAACCGTGATTATCAAGTTAAAACATATCAGGAAAGCCGTGAGTATCACGAGTAACTAAATCAGGAAAGACGTGTGCAACTGGTAATTAAGAATTTAGGAAAGTATCAAGTTAATTCGAACGAATTCAAGAGTCTCGAATTCATATAAAAACCAATCCTAATTCACATCATCGGCTATCGAGTTTAATCAAGTACAATCAAGTTAAAGCAAGCAATTGAACCAGTAACGAGAGAAATTACATACCGAATCAACTACAAACTCGATCATCAGAGAACAAGCAACGCAAGCCATCAAATCAGATAATCAACATAAGCGAAGCAGTGAGCAAGGGCAACAATCGAACATCAGAGAAGCAAGAGCATCTCAAATCAGAACGAAGCCCTAATTCGAGAAAGAGCCGAAGCCCTAATTCAACAAAGAGAGGCCGACATTCTTCACTGAGCAAAAGAAAGTAGCGGGTCATTAGATCGTGTTCAAGAATAGTGGGCCGACCTGCTTATTAAAAGGGGGATTTAGTTTTAATTTTATAAATAGGGTTTTAGTTTTTATAATTGAGCAAAAATTATGCATTCACATTCGTATTTTAATTTTTGCTCCTGCGGTTATTTTTGAAGTTGTTTTTTTTTTCTTTTCAAGTCGAAGAATCTGTAAATCACCACCTAGGGATTAGGTAGTGTCAGATTGTCTATTTAGAATTAGTTCAGTGAGCAGGGAGTGCGAGTTTGCAAAGCTCTATAGGCGGGAGCAGTGTTTGCGAGTGAGCGAAACTCTATAGGCGGGAGCAGGGTGTGCGAGTCTAGTAGAGTGTTTGTGAGCGGGAGCAAAAGGGTCTGCGAGTCTAGTAGAGTTGTTGTAAGCGTGATACTGTTTAATTCTAATAGAAATCTGTGAATGCAGCAGTAGGCAGGGGTTGCCGAAGTTGGGTAAATTTTGTGTGTGATTTACTTTTCAGCATATTTATTTCTGCAGTTTATTTCTGTGTTTAAATCGAGAAAATTTGCTATAACCCTATTCACCCCCCCCCCCTCTAGGGTTAATCTAGATCCTACAATATCACTTAGAATGCTCATCGTCCACCTGACGATGTTCTGAAAGCATTCAATCCATACAAGTTCATTCCGGGTTCGAACGAAACCGAAGGCATTATCTCGTTACACTCATTTTGGAATCACCCTCAGAGTTAACGACAATAACCCTTGCACACTAAACCTACATCTCGAATCTATAATAACTAATTCCGTCAACTCATTACCGAATCACCCACAGAGTTATACTGACTCATAGTCCTTACACCTCGAGTCTTCACAAAGCTCCACTTTGACTCACGACCTAACGTTATTTGGAATCGATGTGGTTTTCGGATATCCAAATATGGAAACCCGATCCCGGTCTCATCGAAATTCCAAAGCGTGTCTTTTAAGGTCCAAGTTGTTTTAAAGGTTTAAAGCAATTTAATTACAGTATCTATATACACATAGATAGATAATTCATAAATCATAACTAATAATCAATCATTATCACATAATAGATAATTCACATTATCAATATCATATAGACATACCATATATCATCATCACAATAGATAACCTATGATATCATCACAATACAAATCAAACATCCATACCATACAATATTATTTATCTTATGACTGAGATCACAAAGCATCCAAGACAATCAATGACATCCATTCATCCATAAGCAATGATTTACCCATCATCCTATAATTAATTTAAAATGAATTAAATTAATTATCACTATCTCTAATTAATTTAAAATGAATTAAATTAATTACTTCATCTTTAATTAATTTAAAATAAATTAAATTAATTACTTCATCAATATAAATCTTGCTTACTCAATCATTTAATTGATTACAATCAATTAATCAATCATTCAAAATAAATTATCTTAATTAATCACTCTTGATTAATATTAATTACCCTTAATTACACTTATGTAATTATTCTTAATTAATTTCACAAAATTAATTATTCTCAACTAAATAGTAATTAACCTTTAATTACTCAATTAATCATAATTAATTATCCTAATCCTTAATTAATTACATTAATTAATTACCTTTAATTACCTATTATTGATTAATTAATCATAATTAATCAACTTTAATTACATCATTAATTAAAACAATTAATGATCCTTAATTATTTCTTAAATTAATTACCTTAAGTAATTAACTAATTTAATTACTATATTAAACCAAATTAATTATTCTTAAATAAATTTCTCAATTAATTATTTGATTAATTACTAAATAATTAATCCAAATTATCTCATACTTAAACATCTCCTTAATTACAATCTGTAATTATTTAACAATTACTTAACTAAGTAATTTCCAAGACTTTAATTACATAAAGTAATTATCTATAAAACTCAAGTGTTTATAATCAATTAAACTTAATTAATTAAAATAAACAATCTCATTAAATTAAATTAATTACATTAATTAATTAATTCCTTAATTACTTTACCAAGTAATTACTAAAACCATTTACAATTGATTATTATTAAATTAATTAATCTAATTAATTATAGAAATTAACTACATTAATTAATTGTTAAATAATCATGGTTAATGACCTTCATTAACCATCCTCAAATTATTTTATAAGGTAATTAACTTAAATTAATTACCAATTAAATTATCTTTAATCATTTATTAATTAAAGTTAATTATTAAATTAATTAACCTTAATTAAAAACTTAATTACATAACTAATATTCATTTATCATTAATTAATAACTTAATTAATGATCTTAATTTAAAATTGATTAATCATAAATCAATTATTAATTCCAAATTCAATTAATTAATTAAATTAATTAATTAATCTTAATCACCTTATTGATTAATTCTAAAACATAAATCTTAATCAATTTACAAAATAAAACGTATCTTAATTATGTTTAACAATTTAATTCAAAAACTAAGTACTTATGAAATTACCTTTAAATTTCAATTTAAATTCATGTTTAAAACTTATCAAAGTTTTAAATAATTTAAAACCTTTTTAATTGCAAATCAAACAAATGCTATGGAAATTTTTAAAGTTAAAGTCATTTCAAAACTTTCAATAATTTAAATTTCCATTTTAATTTGAAACTTCAAATTTAAGCCTTCTTTAAAATTTAAACCTGAAATTTCAAATTTACTTTTGAATTTCCAGATTTCAAGTTAACTTCAACTCTATTCATATTTCTATAATCTTATTATTAAAAAGTTTAAACTATCTTATCAACATGATATAGTTAATAAAGTTAAAATTTTTAAACTTAAGTTTCTGTTTAAAAACTGGAATTTTAAATTCAAATGAGAAATTAAACTTGCATTTAAATTTGAACTTAAATTTTCTCATAACAGAAAACTGCAGTTTTTAAAAAAAGTTCAACCTAGATTTTAAAAAAAAAATTAAATGTTACTCACAATTTCATGATGCAGACCACTGATCATTTGAATTTGCAGAAATAAGAAACATGCAGGCTTGACTCTGTTGAAATCTGAGTTGAAATTTGATGATATGCTCATACTCCCTCCCTAGTCACTTGCATGTAGATGTAGATACAGTTTTGCCTATATTTCCTGACCCAAATGCTAGCATGCAGATGTTCATTTATGCAGAAACAAGCATGTGTAGGCTTCATCTTTGAATTTGAAGAGGAAATGCAGATTTGGGATTTGAAAATGTTTATGATTATGCAGATTTGATCTTTATGAAGAGGAATATGCAGATTGATTTTTACTAAAGAGGAACATGCAAATGTTTAGAGATGAGGATATGCAGAAATAAGATATGCAGATTTGCATTGGACTTTCATATGCATTTGTGAATGCAAATTTGGATTTTAGTTTTGGATATGCAGATTTGTGGATGCAGATTTTGATTGTGCAGATCTTATCTTTTAATATGCAGGTGAATTTGAGGAAATACAGAAATGAGATATGCAGATGTTTAAAATAAATTTTAATCTTCATCTGATTTAAGAAATGAAAATGCATTATGTATGAATGATGCAAACTAATGTATTTTCAGATTTAATGAAAGAAAAGAAAATAAAAAAAAAATTAACACTTGTCTATTTTTTAACACTTGTCAATATGAATGCATAAGAATCAAACACTTGTTTTCTTAAAGATAATTAGTTTTTAATTACAAATTAATGTCATATTAGCTTAATTTAAGTTGTTAGTTTATTTTAAAATATGTTTTAATGAATTTACAAAAGAAATAAAAACAACAATGTTTTACAAATTAACTTATACATATTAAAAATTAAGACAATCAAACAATATAAAATTTTATACTTTTAAATTTAAATTCAACTAAATTCAAAATCAAATATTTTTCAAATCAAGTTGTACATATAAATTAAATTTGAAATAAACATTACAAATCTTATTCAAAATTTATTTATAAAGTCAATACAATATTAATATTATTTTTATAAATCTCTTTTATTAAATAAAAATCATTTTATTGAATTTATTCTAAATTTAAAACAATACCAATTTATCTAAAATATGAACCATATATTTATATTGTAAATAGAAATCAATTTATCATTTTAAAAGATAAAATAACCAATTCAAATATTTATTGAAGAAGATTATTACATTTATCTGAATAATTATTATCAGAATATCAATGTCAATTTAATTTTAACTACAGATTATTAAATCGATATTGTTAAAAATTCCGGGATGTTACAACTTTCTTTCAAAATTAGAATTTCATTTTCAAGTGATTTAATTTTAATTTATGATTTTATAATTTCTTCTTCGAATGATGGACACCTGTCACACTTAGGGCTTTTATTTAGATAGTTTTTGACTAATTGGTCAATTCGTTTATTTAATTCTATCAAAGTATTTCCTTGTGATTCAATTTTAGCGTATTTCTCCCTAAATCTTTCGAAACAGCCATTTACTTTGTGAAAATATATAAGTAGTTCTAAGTGAGTGAGTTTTGATACCTTGTTTGGCTCGTCATCATCGCTATCAGTTATATCAACTTGAAGACACAGATCTGCTTTTCACTTTTACTGATAGTGCTTTTATCATCTTCATCAGTTTAATCCTAAGTGACTGAAAAACTTCTCCTTTTTTGTTTCTTTCATTGGTTGAGTCGATTTTGAGGACAATTGAGCTTGATATGACCGGGTTTATTGCATTTGTGACATATGATCTCCTGCTCTTCTGAGTTGTCTAGTTACTTTGGCTATTCTGCTTTTTAATTATTGATTTAGAGTTAGATTTCTATATTTTTAATTCCACCTTTTGAATCTCTTCATTAATAGTGCCAATTTAGCTGCTCCACCATCATCATCATCACTTTCTATTGTTCCATTGAGAGCTATCGATTTCTTTCAAGTATCACCTCCTTTGCGTTCTTTCTTGAATTTCATTTCTAGCTCATAAGTGGTGAGATTTCCAATAAGTTATTCAATTTTATTCTGTTTCAAATCCTTCGATTATTGAATAGCAGTGACTTTGGCTTTAAAATTTCGTGGAAGGACTCTGAGTATTTTTCAGACTATTTCCAACTTTGTATATGATTTTCCGAGCTCTTTTGATTTGTATACAATATTGGAAAGTCGTCCATACATCTCTTTGACATTTTCGTCCTTGGCCATTGTGAAATTCTCGTATTCTCTACTAAGCATGGCAAGGCGAGATTCTTTGACTTCAGATGTTCCTTCGTGAGTCACTTCAAGTGTGTGCTAGATTTACTACACAGTTAGACAATGTGAGACATGAGTAAATTCAATTTGATCCGATGAACATACAATAGAATTCATAGCTTTAGCATTAGCATTCTGCAATTTATTTTCTAGATATGTCCATTGATCCATTGGTTTATCTATTTCCTGATTATCTATCACTATAGTTGGTGTCCTGTAACCTGTCTCAACAATATTTTAAGCATCAATGGTGTTCAGAAAAAATTTCATTCTATTTTTCCAATAAGCATATTCACCATTGAACATTGGTGGTCTAACTATGGACTGACCCTCAGCAAAATCATTATTAAGAAAACCATTTAAAAAAATTTAAAACAAAAATTTGTTTTGGAAAATCAAATTTTAAATACAAAAATTGGCTTGTATTCCTAGCTCTGATACAATTCGAGGATCGATTTCACCCTAGAGGAGGATGAATAGGGTGATACTAATAATAAAAAAAATTAATGCGAAAATATATAAAATAATTGCAGCATAGATAAATAGAAAAAATAATAAAAAAAGAAGTAGAACAACACAGATTTACCCAGCTTCGGCAAAAGCCTGCCTACATGCTGCCCATAAGGTTTCTACTAGAAATTTAGTAGTTAGACGCTTACATACGTTAATTCACAACACCTGCTATCGACTAACCTAACTCTATGCTCAAAACCCTGCCACAACTCAGCCGCTGAGTTGTGAATTCGTAAATTACACAACCCTAGTTTGTCCCCTAGTCACACAACTAGAATTTACAAACGTTTAAAAGAGAAATACAAAATAAAAAACAACTCTAAAACAAGAAGCCCTATTTAAAATTTAAGCTTAAAAACTAAAGGAAACCGACCCAAAAAAACTTAGCGAAAAAAATTATCCCCCTTTTTTATTATCGGCCGTACTCTCCTTCGCGTTGCGAATAATGTCTACCTCTTTGGTCGTTCGTTCCTCTTTAAACAAATTAGGGCTTTGTGATAACTGAGGCCGCCGCTTGAATATTCATGTTCGAATTAAAGTAAAAGTTGCCTCTGGTTCCTTCGTCAAATGATTTGTTGACTATGATTTGCTATGTAGTTTTGCTTTGATTATGCTTGCGGTTGTACCTAGGATTGAGTTTGAATCAATGAACGGTATTTAAATTATGTCATTTAAATGCTCTGTTGTTTTGCCTTGATTTGAACTTGAATCGAGTTGTTGATTTGGGATTCAAATTAAAACTTGCCGCTGTGAAATTTCTTAAACTCGAATGCCACTCAATGCCCATGATGACTTGGGTTTTTCTAGGGTCGATTCCCTTAATCATCGTTCGTATTTATTTTGTTTGAATTCATCACTTGCTATGTTTTGGCCATTGATTTTCAATTGGTTTTTTGTGATTGATCCTGTCCTTTTCAATTCGTATATTTTTAAGTTATACTTTCTTGGTCACCACGGCTTGCATTTGCTTTGGATTTGATTCCGTTCTTTTCTAGTTTGACTTCTGCTACTTTGAATTTTGTGATAATATTTACTTGTTCGATTCTACCTTGGTCACCACAGCTTTGATTCTTTGGCATTTTGACTTGACTTGGTTATTTTAAAGTCCCCTACGACATTTGAACTACTGCATGCTTCAATATGCGTTGTTTTGTAGATTTGAGCCTTATTGTTTTCACTGTTGCATATATGTATGGTGCATCAATATTGCTGTCCCCATACGACCATATACCTTGCCATATTCACTGACCATATGTATACGTTTTGTTATACTGATGCACTTGATATCTCCACTTGTATAATTGATTGCCTCTATGCCTGGTGATTCTCTTGTCATGTTGTATATGCTTTGTTCAATTTCGTAGTTGTAGTGTCCTGTAATCTAGGCCTGCTTCTTGACTGACTTTGGTTAGTTTTGCGTTATGTCTTGAGTTGTTGTCTCGGTTGCATAAAGTTGGGTTCCTTTTGAAGCAGACATGTCAAAGGCTTTTTGCATTCATGCTTGTTGTCATATCTGTATGCATTTTCTATGCAGTTGAGGTCTGACTGCATTTCATGTATGTAGTCTGTTGCTCTTTTAAATTCTAGTCATTTCCATTTGTATACATACATACACTTATGTATGAATATATGTGTGTATTCATTTAGTCCTTGTTAGAACTGAGCATATTTGTTCCTTTCTTTTGATTCGTGTGCATTACATCTGAGGTCTGGCATACTCGATGTTGCTGTGGACTTGAAACTGTAGCTTTGGCTGTCTTGAGGCCATACCACTAGCCCGTACACTTGAACTTGTTTTGAGTTAAATTGATATTGACTGGTTCTAGTGATTGTCTGCATTTGTTATATTGTGTGTTATCCACTATATATGTGTACATGTGTGAATATGCATGTATATGTGTATGTTGTTCATGGGCTTGTTCTTGTGCACTTATTTGCACTATCAACTTTGCTGTATTGATATGATGAGATTGTCTTTTCTCTTGTATCTGGTCTTGACCATTTAACTATTGAGGCTTCACTTGTATTCAGTTGCATTCATTAGTTTACTGTATTTTGGAATATGGCTTTGGACTTGAGTCTTGTATATGTGCAATCTGATTCACTGTAGTCTTGTATTCTCTAGTCTTCACTTGAATTCTCATATTGCTTTGACTCCACTGTCGAGTCTGTTCTAGTGTGTACACATTTGTCCACTTGTTAGCATGGTCTGGCTTTGAATTCTCGTTGTACGATAACTTGTACTAGACAATTTCGTGACGCTTTTGTAATGCACCTAAGTTGAATCCAATCTCAGCTCGGGTTTGACCTTGTGCTCACTTGTACCTACAGTTTTATCAAGTGTATATCGATGTGCATGGCCTTATGGCATGTATAATGATGCACTGTGCATGTCACAAGTTGTTTGTGTATGATGAATTCAAAATTAATGATGATAAACAACCCAAATAACCAAGGAAAATAATATTTTCAACATACACATTTTATTTTACCCTGCAAAATATTTCTTTTTCAAATTTACTGCGTTAGTGTTTATTTTGTAGATAACTTAGATGTGGGATACAAATTGGAATACAGTCGAATAAAAAATATGAGTGAACGAGTGATATGTACTGAGGAAAGTTATTTAAATTGAAATTTAAGATGCAATATGTAATTAACAAATATATATATATATAGCGAGAACTTAAATTTTTATACTGTTCAAAAATTATAATAAAATATTTGTTTGAATAAAATATCTGTTTGAATTTAAACTCTATGTTATTTATTTTATTTAGCAAATATTTATTTAATTTTGAAAAATAAAATAGTACAACAACAAATACATTTAAATGAATATATATATGTGTGTGTGTGTGTGTGTGTTTATTATCATAAAAAAAATCATATACTAGCATATTCAATAATTACCAAGTTTATATCCAACATTGGTTGATAATCTATTAGACAGTTCCGAAAACAAGTATGATTGCTTTAGAACATTGACATCATTTAATGAATCTGGTATTTCAAAAAATGCATGCCCA
The DNA here is from genome assembly GCA_030765085.1 of Allium cepa. Lineage (NCBI taxonomy): Eukaryota > Viridiplantae > Streptophyta > Magnoliopsida > Asparagales > Amaryllidaceae > Allium > Allium cepa. The sequence continues at coordinate 365,280,629 of CM060929.1, read as the reverse complement.
ATATATAAATCATCTGATGCTACGGCTTCTAAAATCATTGTTGGCACCTTTTTATGCCCGATGAACGTTCCTTTCCAAACGGTCAGAATGTTTTTCCATTCCCAATACATGCAGTCCAAACTACCAAGCATAACAGGAAATCACCTAGCTTCTCCTCTAGCTAACAACCTGGCAACATATCCTAAAATATTCATCCAATTGATCATTAGAAGTTCCATAGCTCAACATTCGTAAAGCATCCACGATTTTGATATGTGGTGAAATTCCTATTTCAAGTGCTTTATTTAACCTGTAAGAAAAACTGGGTTATTTTCATAGAGTTTAAAATGAATTTTGCTAAAAATATCCAGGCTTATGTGAAATCGACAATGGATCGACGTAATATCATAGGTTGGGTTGTCAATGAAGTAGTCCTTCATTAGTCTTTCATGTCCATCTTTATAGTTTCTCTTATAATGATGGTCAATTCAATTAAGCATATTATCGCGGTGGTTGCTAATAGATCCTTCAGCAAAAAAATAAAAATGTCCTTATGTGAGCTGCTGCATTTCAAACTCGATGGTTTGATTGTCCACTTCTTCTTCCTTATTGAATATTTGTCCCGTGTTTTTATTGTAGTAATAAAGCTAGATCTATTTTTGTTTAGAGAAATTTTTAATTTGATTCTTGCTTTGCTTATCTTTGTATAGTTGTGTTCTGAGTAGTTCAAAATCAAAGTATATATAGGTATGGAAGATAACAAGCCATTGTTATTAAGTGGTTACGAATTGCATAACATAGCTATAGTGTATGACTGGACAAGGCAATGAATTGTTATGGATTGCACGACAAGGCTAACATGTACATTTGGACAAGGCGTTGGATGGCTATAGGTTGCATAACATGGCTATTGCACCATCCAAAATGTAGGTTAAGAAGGCGAAATTTGGATACTAGAAGTATGTATGTTAAATTTACCAGTGCATGTCAATGGTACTGGAAAATTTTAGCCAAAGTGGAATAAGAAAATGTGTTTCAAATGTCTAGCTCTTTGCATTTCATGGATCATTAGATAACCTTCGTTGTCATGTTGCGTATGATCCGCGGGTTGGTTATATTAGATAGTTTTAATGATTTCTATGTGTCTCTAGGTGCTATATTTGTGCTTTGTATGTTATGCGTTCCCATGAAATTCTTTAATGTACTTAAATGTGTTATACTTGTTCCTATGTCACCGTTCTATAGGTTTTGTTTGTTCCACTACATATCTATATAGGTTTTATTTGTTCTATTTATTTTGTAGGTTGTATTTGTTCAATGTATTTTATGGGTTGTACTATGTAATTCTATGGTTGTACTTGTTCTATATTAGATAGATTCATTAGCTTACACATTAACATACTTAAACATACAACGTACTTAAACATACAACATGGCTTAAACTTACAACATACTTACATAGGTAAAGAAATATTACCTCACACATCAAAATACGTAAACATACAACATACTTAAACATCCACATACTTAAACACGTAACACATTAGTGAATCTTAGTTATGTTCACCACCACCTTGAAATTTCAATGAGCTTAGCCTGTTGTGAAGTGCTGCTATTTCTTGTTCAAGTTCGGTTGCATATTCTGTAGCTCGATGTGGGAATGGATCAACAATCCATTCCCATAACACACAATAGTTCGGAAAGTTGAAGCATCTATAATGGCTTCATCCAATGTCATTTTTGCTTCTTACAACAAAATAAATAATTATAACTCCACAAACACAAAATATCAACGAAGAGTCGATCTCTTGTTCTCTTTCAGTCCATTGATTATGGAGTTCTTGTCTTCCTTTGTCTGCTTCTACATTAGATTCTGCGTCGATCTCCAATTATTCTTCTCTCTTCTCTTAATGAACGTTCTTGTTCCTCTCTCACATGCTCCCTTATGCCTTCATAGTGCCTTTCCTACATTTTCACATACCAATCTATCGGTGGTTGAGGAGAAGGACAATTTGAAGGTTGTTTATTACTTAAAGGACCTTTGTATGAGTATAAAGAAGGCAAAGAAATGTAGTTGTAGTCCACCATGATCATATACTATGTAAAATATTGGAAAAATTGTTTATGTATATCTCAATGTTAGGAGAATGTCATTTAAAATGACTTGGTGCATAGAAAAATGTAAAAACATATACAGAAGAGCAGTGTGGCAACAATGGTGATGATATAACAAGTCATTGATAAAAGATGCACAATGTGGCTACAGTAGTGGTAAGACAAGTCACTAAATGATATCTGACAAGAATGATACAATAATATACTCATAAAGCAATACTCACCTTAAACCATGCTGCATAGAAAAATGAAAAGAGAATGTACACAAAAACAACGCGACTATAGTAGTGATAAAATAGGTCACTGAATGATATCTGACAAAATTTATATAGTAATATAATCATAAAGCAACACTCACTTTAAACCATAAACCATGTTGCACAGAAAAATGAAAAGCAAATGTACACAAGAACAATATGGCTGCAGTAGTTAGTAGACAAGTCACTAAATCATATCTGACAAAATTGATAGGGTAATGTACTCATAAAACAATACTCACTATAAACCATGAACTATGTTGCACAGAAAAATGAAAAGCAAATGTACACGAGAACAACATGGCTACAGTAGTGATAAGATGTACTGAATGAAAAATGAAAAGAATATATACACAACATGTATGAATATGACAACTGTCACAATACATAAATAATGAGTACACTGAATATGACAGTGATCAGAGTTAGTACATAATCTATGAACATCAAATCTATATATGGACCAAGACTACGTCGGCGACGTGTCTTGTCGTCATCGTCTTTGCTAGATAAGTGATCATAATACAAAACAAAGTCAATTAATCTCTTCCGCTCTACCTCTAGCTTGGCCAGTAATTATGCCATCTCCACTACCTTTCTTTTCGTCTCCTCTGCCTATCCTCATAATGATCAATGCTACACCAATGCTCTACATATTCAGTATGGCAGAGTCCCATCTGTACGTCAAACTGATCACCGTATGATATCTGGGAGGGATCCAGATACTAGTCATGTTCAGGAGGGCGAAACATGTCAACATAATGATCAGCCTTAGAAGATGTGGCCACAGCCATGGTCCAACCAAAGTGACTAGCAGCATACATGTGATCTGATACACAATATCCCTGAATAGGCTGGATAAGATCCTCGACAACCGAAAGTGGTATACCATGACGTATAACAAATGGCCCTACCAAATATATAGACACTGCAAGAGTAATGGCGTCATCAAATGTAGTGTAAAATCTATGTCAGAACTTGTTCGTCGATGGAAATTCTATCGGTTTAGAAAACCGTCGAACGAATTTTGTAATAAAAATTACCGCAAGCGCACGGTGTACGAATGTAGCACGCGGCGAATACGGGTCGATCCGCAGGGAATTGATGATTTTAAAATTCCATTCAATCAAATTATACCAAAGTCAAGAGTGTGTTTTAGCTAGAAAATGAGAAAATGAACTAACTAACAAAAAGAAAAGAAATGCAAATATGAGAGTTAAATGACAATTTAGAGAATAAATCCACTCTCTAAATCATGTAGTTCAACACATGAAATCATGATCTTTCTTTTATGATCATTAGTGTTTTAATTGATGTGTTTATCATAAGTATGACATATTTGAGCAATTGATTAGCCAACATAAGCCATCAAACTATAACACACCCCTTAAAACACTTACTAACTTTCATGAAACTTGAAAAAGAAAATGAAAATGAAATCTATTTTAAGTATGGCCTATTAACTATTGATTAGAAACATAGACCATCAAATTTTAATTTCAAATCACTTTCTTATGCCATAATCATATATTGATGAAGAAGCATTTGTGTTAGTGATTGTTTAAGCATAGCCTATTGGTGTCAACAATATAGACTATCAAATTCAAAGCAAAAACAACAAATAAAACCACTTCTATCATCATCATTAAGCACAAAAAGAGAGCATGAATTAACAAAATGTTGAAGCTACATTAATTAGAGAGCTTCATTACCCCTAAATTGAAGGGATTTAGCCTCTCATATTTGTCATTTGATTAACAAATGTAGCAAGCAACATGAAAGCAAAATGAAGAGGAAAAAGAGAGAAAAATGAAAAGAAAACTAATCTACTTGCATGAAATAAGAGAAATCTACACTACAACATAAGAAAGAGAGCATGTAAATGTAAAGAGCATATACTGAATTGCATAAAAAGAAAAGAAAATTACATAAAATAAAAATTGGCTAAGTAGCCATTAAAAGAGAAAGAGAGCTTTCTTTTATTTGATCTAAACTAAACTAAAGAGAAGGAGGCCTAAGAGAGACTAAAGAAGAGAGATCGTTACATGAAACATAAGGGGTATATATACATGTATGAAACCCTAATTCATATTTTTGGGGAATGCCCAAAATGCCCCTTAGGAAGTGTGGAGGCCAAGTAATCATTAACATGTCTTAATCCCCCATTAAGTGTACATGAAGCCATTAACTCCAAAAGCATGTGCATTAGCCTTTAATTTGTACATTAAGGTAGGTGGGTAGGTGGGGTCCTCCATGTTCTTCACTTTGAATTATTTCCATCTTCATTCCTTTGTATTAATTTTGTGCATGCATATCTTCATGAAACCACTTCTATTTGAGATCAAATTCCTACAAAAATATATACAAATTTTCAATTAATTTTTCTCAAATTAATATACGCACAAAAATGACCATTTTTCCCTTGGATGAAGATAAATATGTGACAATTTCAAATAATATGAATTTTGGTTTAAACAAGTTAAAAATGCCCAATATGATTATTTATTTAATTTAAAAAGAATAAATATGATGATAAAAATATGCACATTTACGTGCACATCAGAACTCAATGTATGATTGACCGGTAATAACAAATCACTCCTCTGGTCATCAACCAACTGCTCTTGCATTGGCAAGCTGATCTGAATCATAATTCATATATCGATACATATGAGGGTGCAGATCATTTAGAATGGCATCAAAGTCATGATACTATCTTCAATACCCCTCACCAAGGTACCAGCATGAACCAAACATAGCGAGATACGATACAAGTGGAAATCTCTATTCTAAGCAACCTAGCTATCCGCATAAACTCAAACTCGATCGAGTCATTGGTATCAAATGAATGCCATATAATCTACACTTTATACAACCTTGAGTCATTTTAGTTATAGTCAACCGAATATATATAACATCCCCCTACTTAAAGGCCCAAAACTATCGGCTATGGATGCTGCAGTCATCCATATTTATTAATTCTTGGTGGCCAAATACAGTGGTGCTAGATACATTGATACTCAGACCATAGAAATATGGAAAATAACATTCAAAAACATATTTCCACACTCAAATCAAAATATTTGATGTTCATTAAACCATCATAAAACGTTAACCACATTCAGTAAAATATAATTATTACACATACGCCCAGAGCGACATATAAAGATGCACCCTCGGTTGATCAGAGTATATAGTAAGGCTAATAAATCTGCCTTTACAAACAAATACACAGTGGAAAAAATAACTCTAATTAACTATCTGCCTCCTGCATGCCTCCGGAAGCTTTATTCGTCTAAGAAGAAAACCTGAAAACCTTAATTCTCAAACTACTCGAAATCAATTGAGTACCTAAGAGTTTAAGGAGAAAACAAAAACTTCAAGTCAGACATAAATCCTGGTATGAATAATAATCTAACATCTCAATCCTTTTAGATATCTAGTGAAACCATGCTGCTTAGCGGAATGGGTTTTCCCCTCATTAGTATTCTAAAACCTTTATAAAATATATTTTGTGCTTCCTGCATCCACAATGGTTACAACACACATTTTCAAAGTATTACGATGATATGCATAATTGAAAACAATTAGGGTTTTCCATCCCATATTAGTTAGTCTAACCATCTAACTTTCAACTAACTAGCCATCTTATATTTTCAAAGACTACCCATTCCAATTTAGACTTTGTTTGCATCAAAGAGGGACCATCTATTCCACATTGATTAACTTAAACTGACGCGGACTATCCATCTCACATCCCATAGTCTTCCAAGGATAACTATGAACCTTGCATTAATCCTATGGAGACTATCCATCCCCGACATGATGTTAACTATCCATCACACATCCTATAGTTTTCCTAGGATGACTATGAAACCTTCTTCAATCATATGGAGACTACCCATCCCCGACATAATGTTGACTATCCATCAAACATTCCATAATTTTCTTAAGATGACTATGAACCTATCACTTGGCCATTTTATTCTTATTACCCACATGATTCTAATTATCTCATGTTATCCACATGATTAATCTATTTCCATTAGTATCTCTAATTTAGGTTATATTCATTTATAATTTACATTGGTACCCCAATGATTGTGTCAAAACATATAAGTATTAGAATCCCCAATTATTGTGTTGAACTCATTAAACCCATCCATGTATCCTCAAGGTTAAACAACATTTATTATATAAGGTTATTCGCCCTACATACCCAAAAATCTCGGGTCATATAAACATACCCTTTCGAAAGTATTCCCTTCGAAAGTATAAAGCTTGGTTAAAGAAAACAATTTCATAACCCTTCGAAAGTATCCCCTTGGAAAGCTTTGCTTTCAACCCCTTCGAAAGCATAAAACACATATTTTAAAACAACATGCTCCGGCCTTTATAATACTGTAAGATACATCTTTCGAAAGCAGTGAAGGTTACGCTTTGAAACCATTGAAAATTCATCCTTTCGAAAGCTTTGGGTTTATACTTAAAATACTAATTTTGGTCAAAGTGAAAATAGGTAGAAGCATCTCTTTTGAATCCACTCTTTATTTTATAAAATATTTGGGAAGTTTGATGGTGTCGAAACGATCCTTTTGAAAGCATTGAAATATCTAGGAAAACAATTGAAGATTGGCTTCGAAACACCTTTCGAAACCATTTTCTTTTACACGTTCGAAAGCTTTGTTTTCGACCCCTTTGAAAGCTTTAGGAAGCTTCTTTTATTTATAAAAAAACAGTTGAACCACACGACAACATCGGTGCCTTTGATGTCATCGGAAGGTCACAAATTATCAAAGGTTTTCGACCTGGTCGGCAACTACCCCTTCGAAAGCTTTAAACAAAAACTAGGTAACTCCTTCGGAAGCTACTTCTTTAAAACAAAGGCGGCGGCTCTCTTTCAAAAGCCTCTTTGAAGTACCCTTTTGAAAATATAGCTTTCGACTGTGTTGAAAGCCCTTTATGAACTAACCTTTCGAAACCATAACTTTCGCCATGTCGAAAACTTAGTTGTCGACTATGTCGAAAGCTCTTTAAAAACTATCCATTCAAAATCATAACTTTCGACTGTGACGAAAGCTCTTTTAAAAATAGATAAGTGATTTTCTTTTCAAACCAAAGCAAACTAAGGAACCAACAACTTCGTAAGCAACCCTTCAACGACCTACCTTCCGCCTTCGTCCAATTCACTACATACCATCTAAATGATATCATGTACATTGGTTTTGACCTTTTTGGTTTCAATGAAGTTTGAAAGGTCTTGGTGGAAGGTCCTAGTCAAAAGGTCCTTCCAAAGAAGGCGGAACCCCCTTTTTCTAAACAAAGCTGTTTTCACCAAATTAATTAAATTTTTCTATCAAACTTGCCTACTTGTAAACATTTGATTGACTTTCACAAACTTTTAAATAATTGGATAATATTTTCTGCATTTTCTCATATCTAAAATCAAGATAATTTTGAACGAAGAAGCCCTTCCTATTATCAAAACAATTAAATCATTTAGGTCCTTTTGAAATAATTTAATTTTTGTACTAAATCACTAAGTAAAAACCCATAAAATTCCAAAAATTCACTTTAATCACGTTATCTAACATACTAAAATTTGAGACCCAAATTCTTAATTTGTTTCTCGAAATAAATTAATAAACCCAAAAAACCATATTATCCTTAGAAAATTCATAACTAATTCTCCACAACATGGAAAATTATGAAAATTTAAATCTAACTCCAAAATCATGTTTTCCATAACATGAAATTTTCCCATGGCATTTCAAAATCATTTAATCTCGGTTGTCCCCTAAAACCACGTATATCTTCTTTAAACAACCATGTTTAAACCATATAAATCATAAATAAAGCATATCATCATTCAATATATCATAAAAATAGATTTACTCTTAAATCAAAACCCATATGATTATAAAACCAAAATACGGATGTAGAAATTATTATTTATCTTAGATTGGATAAGGAAATTGATGATTCATTGAGATTGATTTCTTCTAGCTTGATCTTAAGCATGAAAGGGTAGCGAAAGCTAAATCCAAAACTAGCATGACTATTATTATATAAATATAACAATTGATGTACTGCTAAATTAGTACCTATTATCCGTTTGAATTTTATCAGTATAAGATTTTGTTGCTTCTATTCTATCAAAAATATTAGCTTTATTTAACTAGCCTCACCCCATTTATCTCGCCTCAAATTGCAATGAAGTGTCGGTGATTCATGATGCTCAAGGATAGAAGATACAGTTTAATGTTTAGGACATTTCTAAAGGTTGTAACTTGTAAAATACGTCTTCATACGTAGACTAAATTTTACAACATTATTCTTACCAAATACACAACATTCAGAGCATTTTTTCTAAGAGGACCGTGAATTTTTGACTCTATTAACAATGCACTAACAATATATATGGTTCTGTTAGGAATGGATGTAGCTTATACCAAGTGTGCATAAAAAGGACCAAATACTTGGCAATTAAAGCAGCAAGACAAGGCATTCTCCCATTGAAAAATACACTATTAACCATTAAGAAGTTATTCAAGGTTAAACTATACTATAACTAAAGGGAGGAGCAAATAAAGTCAAATACAAAAAAAATGAATACTAACATCGCTAAAACTAAATTCAAACCTCTAATTTGAGGGCGTGATCATCAGAGGCAGACTAGATGGATCTTTTCATGCAGTCCCCCACCTGATAATAGTTTATTCAAAAGAAATTTTGTCACTTTGCATTTTCGAGTTTTTTGGAGTTCATCAAAGGGATCCAATGCTTCATGCTTAATCATGACAATTTACGACTCAAGTATGTCTATTATGGTTTGGCTCTCGACTGACTCGTTGTAGCTTTATTGGAGCAGGCATGCGACTTGTTGCGACGATGAAGAAAGGTGCTATGCAACCTGCAGGGGATGGCGTGGGGTGGTGCAATTTACGACCCTCACTTTTTCTAAAGCCAAAACCTTTTCAAAAAATGAAAAATTATCCATCCAAACGGGTCTTAGGCCCGAATTTCACCTATTTTCTGGATGTATGTACTTTTGAACAGCTTAAATAGTTATGTTCTCTATCAAGTTAGAGAGAGAAAATTATCTTTGTAAAATGTTGGGTCATACTTAGTTTTTTGCCCCCCACACGAAACACTTTTTAAAATTTGTCATTATTTTATTGGAGTGCAAAAACAAAAATCAACAGCATTGTTATTTTTTATGTTATTAAGAATACAAGAAAATTGAGAAGAAGAAAAATGACTGCCAAAGACTATACTTTTTATATTAAATTAATCTATGGAAAATGTTTTAAATAAAAATAAAACAATAAGTACTTCCCACTAATCACGTTAACATATTCCAAAGATCATGGGGTACAAATCACACAAGAAACAATAAAATAAACTTGCCTAAAATATAACTGCTATGCTAAAAATAGGCTGAGTATTGAATCACAGTTCAACACATCCCGTTGACTCAAACTTTCGCATTCAAATTCTCTCCATGAAGAATCTGTGCTTAACATGATTCAGTGCCTTGGTAAACAGATCTGCATTCTGCTCATTTGTCCCTCGGAACCTCAGCACAATTTTTTCTTCAGCCACAAACTTCCTGATGTAATGATGTTGCACTTCTATGTGCTTTGTCCTAGCATGGAATGCTAGATTCTTAGTCATGGCTATAGCTGACTTGTTGTCACACCAAATCTCAGTGGCCTCTCCCTACTTGCTACATAGATCAACAAGCAATTTACTTAGCCAACTAGCTTGCCTTGCAGCTGCACCAGCTATAACATACTCTGCCTCTAATGAAGACAATACAACTGTATCCTACTTCTTTAAGCTCCAAGTGACAGCTCCTAAATCAAGTTTGAACACTAAACTTGATGTGCTCTTCCTATCGTCAATGCAACCAGCCTAGTCACTATCAGTGTAACCAACTAGCTTGAAAATCTCAGATTTTTCACACCAAATACCATACTCAATTGTCCCAGAGACATATTTCAAAATTCTCTTGGCTGCACCAAGTTGTTGCTTGGTTGGACTATGCATATATCTTGACACCACACTTACGCAATCTGGCTTGGTATGAGTAAGATAATTTAAACCACCAATAAGACTCCTGAACATCCTTTCATTAGCCTTTCCTGTCCCATCATCTCTCTGGAGCTTCTCATTTGTATTCATTGGAGTGATAAGTGCATCCTTCTCTTCAATGTGAAACTTCTTTAGCAGGTCTTTAGCAACTTTTTTGACATATAAAAACATCTCTTTTTCTTTGCTTCACTTCCAGTCCAAGAAAATATTGTAGCAGCCCAAATCAGTCATTTCAAACTCCTATGTCATTGCTTGTTTGAACTCATCTAGCAGTATTTGTGAGGAGCTGAAATAAATGATATCATCAACATACAAGCATACCACAATAAACTCTTGCTCACTTTGTCTATTTACATACAAGATAAGTTCATTCTCACTACTTGCAAAGCTGTTGTTAATGAAGAAATTATTAGTTCTGCTATACCAAGCCCTTGGAGCTTGTTTCAGTCCATAAAGAGCCTTGTACAGCTTATAAACTTTGTTCTCATTTCCTGCCTTGACAATGCCTTGTGGTTGCTCTACAAATAATTCTTCCTATAACTCACCATTTAAGAATGCAGACTTCACATCAAACTGGAACACTGGCAGCCCTTGTTGAGCAGCTAAGGCCAGAACTATTCTCACAGTTTCAAACCTTACAACTGGTGAGAAAGTTTCTTCATAGTCATTTCCTTCTTGTTGTGCATATCCCTTGGCAATAAGCGTTGCCTTGTGCTTTTGACCACTGCCATTAGTGTTATACTTGGTTCTAAAGGCCTACTTTAGACCAATTACGTTATTTCCTTTTTGAAGTTCAACCAACTCCCAAGTTCTGTTTCTCATAATAGCTTTCATTTCTTCCTCCATTGCTACCTACCATTCTGCTTCATCTGCATCCTCTTCAAAAGTTGTAGGTTCAGTAACTAGAAAAGCAAAGTCACAACTCTCATAGATTTCTTCCAAAGATCTCATTCTTCTCGGTGGTGAATCACTTGATGAGTTAGGAGAGAATTGACTCTAACTTTGACTAGAAACTGATATACTGGGTGAGCTATAGGGATTGCATTCTGAATTGCTGGTTGAAACTGCTCATCATCATTCTCAATTGTGACTACCTTCTCATTGTTATCAATAGATTTCTCTTTCCAATCCCAAACACCATCTTCATTGAACATCACATTTCTACTAATGATTACTTTTCCACTGCTAGGATTAAACAATATGTATGCCTTGGATTGAGAAGAGTATCCTATGAAGATTCACTTTTCTGACTTATCGTCAAGCTTACTCCTTAAATTCACTAAGGTGTAAACAATGCAACCAAAAATCTTCAAGCGAGCCACACTTTGTTGATTTCCACTCCATGCTTCAAAAGGGTTTTGTTTAGGACAACTTTGATTGGAGATATATTTAGTAAATAGACTGCAGTTGCCACCGCTTCACTCCATAGTTCATTTAGCATGCCCTTTTCTTTAAGCATACTTCTTGCCATCTCCGCCACTGTGCTATTATTTCTCTCTGCAACCCCATTTTGCTTTGGTGTGTAAGGTGATGTTAGGTCCCCTTATGCCATGCTCATCACAGAAGTCAATGTACTCTTTGGATAGGAATTCATCACCTCTATCTATTCTCAATGCCTTCACTTGCTTGCCACATTGTTTCTCCACCATTGCTTTGAATTTCTTGTTTTCTCGAAGGCCTCTAACTTGGCCTTTTGGAAGTATAGGCAACTCATCTGTGATAAGCAGAAAGTACTTCCTCCAAGTGATTCTATCTGCATTGGTCCACACAAGTCAGCATGAAGTAGTTCAAGACACTCACTTTCTCTCCATGCTTTTCCTTTTGGAAATGCACCCTTGGCTTGCTTTCCATATATGCATCCTTCACACAGTTCAAGATCACCAATCTTGGGAAAACCATTCACCATTTTCTTTACACTCAACAGCTTCAATCCCTGGACATTTAAATGTCCGTATCTCAGATGCCAAAGTCTTGCACTTTCATCATCCTTTACAAGCAAAGCTTTGTCTCCTCTTGCAGGCAACTCAGAGGAAAAACCTTGTTCTTTCCCATTGGAACCTTCATTATAATCTCTTTAGACTTTCTGTCTCTTATCGAACACAACTCATCTTCAAACAGTAGAGAGAATCCAGAGCACAGAAGCTGTCTAACACTTAAGAGATTTTGAGCAAGTTGAGGAACATACTGCACTTCATGCAACAGTTTTGTATTGACATGTTCTGTCTTCACAGAAACTATACCTTTTCCTTCAACTTCTAGTTGTTTGTCATCTCCAATCCTTACTATGCTTTTCTTAGACAAATCAAGCTGCTTAAACATATTCTTTGCTCCCGACATATGATTAGAACAGCCACTGTGTAACATCCCTGGATTTTAGCCCAGTCTAATTTGATGATTGGATTAATTTTTGAAATTAAATTGTGAATAAATCAGAAAATTCCCAGAATAAATAAAAGATTTTGGATTATTAATAGAATTTTGATTTGAAGTTTAAGGATAAGTATTTTATAAATAAATATTGGATTTAAAATAAATGTAATTAAAAACAAATAGAATTTAAAGCTTCAAGATTAATAAAAGTTTGTTTTCTAAATTTTAATATATATTAATATTTGGAAGATATGATTTAAGAGTTAATGTAATAATTTTCAAGAGATTATTTTTAGTTAAATTCTCTTATATACATATATAAATAAATGTGATTTTTTATTAGTATTTAGATTTTCAAATCATTCTCTTTAAAAATTATGCAAATGTAAAATATTATATATGTAAAATTGAATTGTAAATTTATAAAATGAGATTTTAAAAAAAGTATATAACATTTGAAAACATAATAAGTATAGTTTGAGAATATACATATGTAAATTAAATTGAATAAAGGGTTAAATTATAATTTGTAAATAAATCAAGGTAAGGATTTAAACACAAATTCTTCCATTTTGACATTTGTAAAATTTAAGAAATATGAAATAACAAGTGTTAACATAAATGTACAAGCGTAAGTTATTTTAAACTAAATGAAACAAGTGGCAAAGAGTAAAATTTTCTTTTAAATAAATATTATAAACATGCATAAGAAAGAGTGAAAAGCAGATTTCTCAAGCTTTTTCAAAAATTGCAAAACAAATTTGAGAAATCAAAACCTGAAAAACAAATTACTTCATCTCAAAGATAAAATATGAAGAAAAAAAACAGAAAAATGCAAAAGCTAAAAACCAGATTGAAATCTGGAATCCAAGAAAGTTCAAAGGCAAACAACCTGAAGCCTGAATACATTTCAAAAATTTATCAAGGCAAAGCAACAAATAGCCATCAAAAAGCATCAAGATCAAAGCAGAATCAAACTGAAACAAGAATTTGAAACCTGGAAGCTTTAAAAGCAAATCTGGAAATTGAACAGTAAGTAAGTTGATGATCAGGTCATCATAAATCAGTAAATCAATCAACTCAGGCAACTCAAAGATCAAGCAGGAGTAAATGTAAATAAACATCAATAAATCACAGATAACAATTCAAAGATCAAAGCAATCCTCTGATTCCAGTTTGAAGTTAACAGGTTCCTGATCAATGTCCTCTGCCTTCATTAACATGGTGAGCAAACTTCATTTCTAAAAACCTATCTTCTTGATTCTGATATATGTGGAGAAAATGCCTTGGCAATTTATGATTTAATATGAATATATCTACAAGTATATTTGATTATATTTATGTATGTAATTGGATGCATGCATGTCAGTATATATGTATTTACACACCTCTATGGATATAACAGGTTTAAAAATCTTTATAAAAAGATTCATATCTTTTATCCAAACAAATTTAAGCTATGGTTTCTAAAGGGAAATTGTTTATAAGGATGTAAATTCATTTTTAAGAAGTGTTTCTAGTAGAATTATTTGGAGAATATTAAAATTATGTAAAATTACAGTGAAATCTCTTGTAAACAAAAAAATTCAATGAAAACAATTTCAAGTTTTAACTGTATATTTAAATTCGTGTGGGAAGATCATGATTTTTAATATAGATATTAAAAATTTTAAGTTTGTAAATTGTAAGAAATCAAGAGTTGAACTGAATTGGGGGTTGTGTCATTTTCTGGCGATCACGGTGGCATTGGACCTTAGGGTGGTGACTGGAGGAAGGTTATAGGATGGTGGTTGAAGGAAAAAATAGTCGTTGGATTGTTCGTAGAAAGTGGTGGTTGAACGTTGATAAAATAGGGTTTTTATCACAGTTGTGTTCGAAGAGGAAGTTGCGGCAATGTCGTCGACTGTGGTGCATCGAGTTCAATCGGACCTGGGGGGTTCATTCTGTCGTTGTGTGGTGGAGCCGTGGACGTGGTGACGTGGTGTCTGGAGGACGAGATGATCAGGGCGATGGGTTTTTCTAATTTGGGTTTGGGTTCTAGTTCGATCGAGTAGCTAGATTCTGATTCGAGGCAAGTGAGGGGGTTTTGATGTTTGTATTGGGTTGCGTAGTTGATAAGTGAAGTGCTGGAGGGTTCGTCAGTGACCGGAGCATCGTCGTGTGACCGTGCACGTACACATTGAGATTGGGTGCATCTGGGAATGGTGTCGATCGAGGAAGAAGGAATAGCCTCGGGAAATAGCTCCGGAAAATGGTGATGTAACTCGAAGCAAAAAGGAATAGATTAACGACCCGAAGCAAGGCTCTTGTTTAACTTAAATTAGCTTGGGTCTATTGATAGACTGCGGGTTTTAAAATTTAAAGAATGAAAATATGTACAGGTTTCAAAATTTTGAAATACAATCTGTACCATATTTTAAATTTATAAAACGAATAGTGTACCAAGGTCTTAAACTAAATATATAAACAAGTTTTAAAGGAAAAAAAGGTCAAGGTTAAACATTTAAAAATTGTTTTGGAAATAAATTGATTTTGAGAAAAAAAATTATATGAGGATAATAAATATATTTCTAAGTATTTTAAATGGGGTTTGGTAATACTTGAATTAAACAAGTGTTTGTAATAAGTATATGAGAAACCTTAATTAAGAATGATTTTGGAATTTAAATATTATTTTATTTAAAGATTGATTTATTTATAAATTGAGATTAGTGTATTAAGTTTTAATCAAAAGGTATTAATAAATTTCTTAATGTGATTGATTTATTTACTTATTTTTTTTAAAAAGGATAATAAATTATGTGATTTATTAATTAAGGTAATCAATAAGGATGATTGATCAATTAAAGAATAATTAGTTATAATTAAGATTTAATTAATTAAAATTTTAAGATTTATTGATTAAAGTAATTAATTAAAAATTCAAGTTAATTAATCAAGTGATTAATGAATGATTTTTATAAAAACTAATAATTACTTAGTGAAAGTAATTAAGAATAAATGATTAAAGATTGATTAATCAAATATTAAGGGTTAATTACCTTTAAGCATAATTAATTAATGTGGTTAATTAATTAAGGTAATTAAATTAAGAATAATCAATTAAGGATAATTAATTTTAATTAAGATTTAATTAATAATTAAGGGTTAATTAATTAAGATAATTAATTAAAGAAATGATTTATTAATGAAGGTGGTTAAGACTTAATCAATTGTAGTTAATGATAATTAATTATTGATTAAAGATAATTAATGAAATAATTATGTGGCTAATTAATTTAAACCACACGCTTTATTCATCTTAATTGAAGATGTTTGATTGTTACTGAATGCTGTGTATTGGATTGTTATCTCCGATATGTGATTGTAATGCTATGAGATATGAATTGCTTTGTACTAAATTGTAATATTTGTGATTGTTTCTTCGTGGATATGAAAACCCCTTGGCCATAAAACGACAATTGAAATTCGATGCGGCAGGGAGTCGGATTCCAGTTGGTTATCCGAAATCCACATCGAATCGTAATGATGAATCTTTGTTATTGATAAATTTACTTTATCTATGAATCTGTGGATGAAGATAAGCGTTATAGTTTATACCACTTATCGATATTGATGCGCTTTAATCTGTAATGGTTGATGTTGTTGCACTATTGCGTGTAAACCCCTGGAATACACTATACACACACAAATATGGATTTCACAAGGAAATCGGTTGAGTCACTGATATTCAATTTAATGAAATGGTTTTAAAAAATTAAATTTTTAAATTCAAATAATTTTAGAAATGGAATTGGGTTGAATTTGAAAAGACTTTTGAAAAGGAATTTTCAAATATAAAAGTTATTTTTGAATAACTTGATTTAGTTTTGAAATTTGACTAAAATTTGAATTCAAAATTCAAAATTGAATTCTATGTTGAGAATTTATGATGTAAAAAGGTTATAAAAACTATAAATGTGTTCATATGGGTTTATAAAACATTTTAGAAGTATGATTTTGAGAATTTGAATTTAACCCAAGTTTATATTTGAAAGGCCTTAACTCGTGCAAATAAAATCGGGTTTTCAGAAACGGAAACAAATGGTTTCAAATAATAATTATGATGAAAAGATTTCAAATTTGAAATTGAATGGTTTTGAAAGCTATAATTGAATCTTTGTGAAAGATAGTTGAACTCTATTTTGAAATTGAAGAGGATTTTAAATGATGTATCTTTTATATATAATAGATTTGAAACGGGAATTGGTTTGAAAGTTATGAATGAATCTTTGAAAAAAAAATTGAAGCTATGAAATGGGTCTTTGATTTAAAGACCGGGTGAGTTAATCCAACTTGAAATGGAATTTTATTTAAAGGCTATAAATGAATCTTTGTTAAAGAATAGTGAACCTTGTCTTTTTTTTAAAAAGGGGTTTTAAAAGTGAATCTTTTGTTTAAAAGATTAAAGTGCGGAAATTGTTTAAACCATTGAAAGGTTTCTGGAAGTAAATCTTTTTGTTTAAAAGATTTGTAAATGATAATTTGTTTAAACCATTTGTAACGACCCAGAATTTTAATTAATTTAAATTTGTATATTTAGTTAATTTTAAATATTAATAAGTGAAATTTATAAGTCGAATAAATTTTATTTCGAATAATTGGATTTAATTGGATAATTAAATCGATAATTTAATATGTGAAAATACAGAAATAATTGAAAATTGGGTTAAATATGATTGAAATTGATTTGTAAAATTTTATTTTATCATATGGGAGTAGAATGATATTTTAGAACTTTTAAAATCGAATTAAAAGTTAATTTATGAAAATTGAATATTTTAATATTTAATCGACTAGTGAAATTAGCCATTTTTAGAACAGTCTCAGAATTGGACGAAACTAGTTTCATTGGATCTGTAGTAGTTTGTTATTATCAGATTTCAATTTTCGTAGCAATCGGAGTTTTCGTTTGATCGTGGCAGCTCGAAACGCATCGAAATTATTTTTAACATTAATTTGGCGAGTTAAAATAGTCATTTTTCAAAAAGTCTCGGATTTCAACGAAACCAGTTTCATCGGATCCGTAATGTGATATTATTATAAGGTTTCAAATTTCATGTCAATCGGATTTATCGTTTGTCCGGTGCAAGCTAAAACGCCTAGAAAATCGTTTAATCGGTTTAATTTTAAATTGAACGTTTATTGCCATAACTCGTACAGATGACCGAATTAGCTCCCGAAACATGTTCCATTGTGTTCGGAACGCGGGGTAAACTTTAGAAACGCCAACCGGCACGCTTCGTTTGGAGTTCGGAAATTCCGGGTGAATAGTAAATTGGAAAATTTTCTATATAAACCCCTTCACCCTTCATATTTGCAAAAGAAAAAAAAGGCCTAGGATTTGTTTCTGCAGCCGCCGCCTCCCCTATTATCAATGGCCGAAATTTAATCTCCTTCCCCCTCTCTTTTCTTCAAATCCGTGAAGCAATCCAAGAAACTTCCAACATGAAACTTGTAGAGCTCGTCAAGAGCAACATTATCAACGGTTGTGATCTAAATCGATGCGGTGGATCGTCAGAAAATCAAGAGAAAACGGCCACGTTTCGTGCACGCAAATCTAGGAGGTGGCAGGGCCGAGCTCCACCATATTCATGCCGAGCATAGAGGAGGTGAAGGGCTTCGACGTGATGTTAGTTGATCGTCCTGGAGGTTGGTGCGGTGGTCGCAAAATGGAACCCTAGATGGGCATTGATGGGTTTGTGTGCGTGTATTTTCACCTGTAGAAGCGTGAGCGTGAAGATGGAGGGATGAAGGGGACGGTCCTGATGGGGGAATGCAGATCCAACGGCAGATGATAGCCTAGGGTATAAAAATAAAATAAAATGTTGTAAATTTATAAATATATAAATTCATGTATCTTTGAAAATTCATATCGTTTTCATACAAGGTCAAAAACGCGCGAAACCAGTTGTGTTGGAACCGTATGGACGAGCACTACGCTATGGAATTTGATTAGAGTTGATTGGAGCAAGCAAAAATTTAGGATAAAATTAAACGCGTGTTTAATTTTATTCGAAATAAATCGCTAAAACGAAATTGAAATCAAGGTGAGAACTTCTCACTCAATCGAATCGGTTTCGATTTAATTTTAAATAGTTATATTTAAAATACTTGAATGCATGTTTGAATGATGATTGTTATCTATTGATTTTTAAAATAGACATTATGCGCCGTTAGTAAGCGAATGTTATTTATTTAAAACATATACCGCGAATATTTCATAAACAGTGAAATTGGTATTATTTATGTACTTGGAATTGATTTCCCGCAGTATATAGCGGATGAGACCCTATTGCGTCGTCTATTAAGCGGATAATATTTTAAATCCCATATACCGCGATAATTTCGTAATGGAACGGAATTGGTATTGTGCTAACATCTTTGGATGCAGGAAACAGGTTGGAGGGATCCATCTGGATTCCTCAACAGTATTTATTTGATTTCAGATATTATGATATTTGATGGATTATCATATCGATATATGATGTCGTTGTTGTCGTGATTGACCATTTGGTGTGTAGCATCATTGGGCCAATTTTGGAATTTTAAAAAGTTTTTAAAGTGATTTTTGAAAGTATACGTATTTTTGGAATTGATCCATTTTAAATAAATAACGTTATAATTTTCAATGTTATAAAAATTATGATTTTTGAGAAATATAGTTAAAAGTTGATTTTTGAAAATATGGGTTAATGATTTTACAAAATAGTTTAAATCGGGATTTCTGAATTTATTATAAAAAGTTTAAATATAGGATTTATAAAATTTGATTATTTTATAAATCAAAGAAAATGGTGAAATTATAAAGGAGTTTAAAGACGTTGTTAATAATAGTATAAATTGATTTATATAAGGATTTATAAATTGATTATTATAAATTAAAGTATTGGAATTATAAAATGAGTTTTTATAAGTGCTAGAATGAAGTGCAAATGAATTTCATAAATGAATGAAATTTATAGGATTATAAACGTTGAAGTTATAAATGGAATTTTATAAGCAGTAGGTTTATAAAGTTTATAAGGTTATTAAAGGAATAGATTGGAGTAAATAAATGAATCTTATAAGTTATAAGATTTATAATTTGAGAAGTCTTAAAAAGAACGATTTTGTAAAATAATCGTTTTATAAGCATTTGACTTATAATATGAATTTTTAGTATATCATTGAGATATGAATTGAGATAGGTTAATAAAGGAATTTGTAAAAGGAGTTGATATAAAATAAATAGAAATAGAATTTATAAACATTGTTTTATAAATCCGCAAACGACTTATTTTGATAAATAAATTGTTATAACTTATTTATGGAGTTATATTCACGTTTTAGACTGCGAATAATCCTTTAAAATGAAAAGTATAGAAATGATGAAATTGGTTAACAAAGTATATTCACGTTTTTGAATAGTGAATAATATGTTAAAGAAAATGTTTGGATGTGATGTTTTAAATTGAATTAAAACAATCTAACGATGTTTTCAAAATGTGTTAAGATTCGAAACCATAGATATCAACATTCATTGTTGAAATAGACGTTTTCGAGAAATAGAAGGAAATGGTGGACTATAACACTGTTGTTGTAGTAAATGATTTCCAAAAGGAAATGTTTTGTTTAGTATTGGGACTTATATATATCTATCTTAAATTCGAATCCCTATACTAGTGATTTTGGGACGTTGTAACGATGTTTTACGTAACATTCGTTTTGACCCAAATAAATATGTTAAGAGAATGATATCCTTAAAGAATGAAATATATGCTTAATTTCGATTTAATTATATTGAATATTTTCCAAGTGTAGAAAATAAAAAAGACTTGTGAATTACTTATAAATAAATAAGTATGGAAATGTTTTCCAATGTGAAATGAAACGTTTTGAGAATTTATCTTTTTGAAGATAAATTGAAAATGAATAATTGAAATTGTATATTCATAAATATTTTGGAATATAAATTCATTATGGAATTTATAAATGAAAAGGGGAATTTGTTTAAAAATAAATATTGATTTATTTTTGAAGTATTGAAAATATATATCTTGTAAAGATATTTTTGGGAAATAAATAATTTGGAAAATTATTTGGAATCTGGTGATGTTGTGCATATCCATTGATAGTTCAATAACCGACTATCAATATTTACCTTTGAATGGGTATTTGTTGTGATTTGCTGAATCTGAATGCCACGCTTATTTTTAAATTATTGCGCTCGTTATTCGGATTACCCATTCCGAATAGTGATACGACGTAATGGATAGCATTGATGACCGGTGTTGAAGACCGTATATTTTTGAAAGCGAAAGGACAACTCGTCGAATGTATTTGCATCGACCGGTCCCCGGTATAGAGACTCCATATGTGATGGGAAGTCCGAATGTGATTAGTGAATATCCGGATTGCAAGGACTTCTTTGTAAGTGCCTTCGGTTCTGTTCGGTCCCGCAACAGACTTGTATGGATAGTATGTCTGACGTTACAAATTGAGATATAAAGCAGATTTCTTTCAAATATATTTCTGTTGGTGGCGGAGAATTTATTCTCTTAGCTTAACACCCTTCTCTGAGACGCACGAGCTCAGAGGTTATGTAGTTGAAGGTTATCAGCAATATATTCCCAATTTCGTAATGTGACATGCTGAGTGTTGCTGTGAAATGATCATTGTGTTGATCATTTGTGATATGATCATTTGTTTGATCATTTATCTTTGTGATCATTTCTATGATCATTTGTTGACCCAAAGCATGACTTTGTGGATGAGACTTCGTCGAGCCTCACACCCCGGAATGGTTAAAACAGGAAAGATGCGGCAAGGTTATGAGGGGTAGCTCCCTTTAGGGTATGTGCATTTCCTTCTGGAAAAGGGTGGCATCATGGTATGGAGCCCTGATACTTACTCATGTTGAAACACTTTATTTATGATTGTGTGATGTTGGTGACGAGCGCTCGGTTAAAGGTCCCAAAGGACCAGGGGATGGCATACTCGTGTCAGTAGTTACCCAGTTAGGGGTAACCCGGCCTTGTGTTGGCAGAGATCAGGTTAGGTTCTCGGGGATGTCCTTCCAGAGGCGTTCTCATGTGGCAATGGAAAGTTCCTTAGCCTGACCATTCGTTGGAAATCAAAAGAAACAATACGACCTTGTACGGTATCAGTTGTAGAACCTATCATTCACTTATGGTGGCGCCCCACTGTTTGGATGGTAGCTATAGTAGGCATAAGTGCGAAACGCCTATGCTGGCTAAGATTTATATCTTTACTTTTGAAATATTTTCTACACTATGCACTAGTAATAATATCAAATGTTTCTTTTTAATGCGTATCAAGCATCTTTGACTATCATAAGGAGAAATCTCCTTCGATTCTGCGTTTGCATTGTGTGTGTGTGCGGGAGGCCTTATGGTAGTCTCATTTTTAAAAGCATTGCGAATTGACTTTAAAAATATTCCTCTATTTTGATTTTAAAGACAAATAAACTGTTTTGAGTTCTCACACCAGTCACATGACTGACTCGGAGTTTATTATTTTCCTTCCTAAACTCTGGGTGCCCACCAATTTCCACACGTGCAGTCAAGAGTTAAGGTTTATCAGGATATTCTAGAATTCAGAAGTTGCAGGAGGCAAGCTGGATGGCATGGCGTATTACTAGTATATAGTATTTCTTTTCCGCTGTTTGTTGTTGTATGATGTTGTACACTCTGATGATGTAATGAAATGTGATGTGATGTAATAACTGATATAGTTCTTTGTTTTAAAGATTATTCATTTATCTATTATATGTTGTTCCGCTGCGATTGTGAGATTCTGATATTGTTCTGTTGTTTTCGGTACTGTTCCGTTCTATTTTCTATCTTTTCTCTCTTCTTATGTCTTTTTCTTTTTCTTAAACATTGAGAATTCGTATTTCTGTTCATCTTGAGTTAATCTATGGAGATTAGTGTATATTCAAGGGGTACGGATTTGCGGGTCCTCACACCATTTGAAAGAAAAGCTTGGATTTTAAAGTTGTGACTTAACTGAAATCCCATTATCCATATGTTTTTAAATATTGCGCTTGTTATTCGGTTTAGCCGGGAGAGGACCTTGTGTCATATAACCCATTTTGAATAATGATACGACGATATGGATAGCATTTGAAGACCGGTGGTGAAGACTAGATACTTTCAAAAACAAAAAGGATGACCTATCGAATGTCTCTGCACCGAATGGCCCCGGTATAGAGATTTGAGCACCAATTGTGATGGGGAGTCCAGACGTGATTAGAAATTATCCGGATTGTAAGGGCTTCTTCGGAAGTGCCTTCGGTTCTGTTCGAACCCAGAACAGACTTGTATGGATGTGTGTCTGACATTACACTTTGAGATGTAAAACCGGTTTCTATCAAATACATTTCTGTTTGGTGGCGGAGATTTATTCTCTTAGCTTAACACCCTTCTCTGAGACGTACGAGCTCACAGGTTATGTAGTTGATGGTTACTAGTCATACATTCCCAATTTGGTAATGTGGCATGCGAAGTGCTGCTGATCATTGGTTCATCGAAGCATGGCTTTTGTGAAAAGCGTAGCTTTATGGACGAGACTTCGTTGGACCTCACACCCCGGAATGGTCGAAACAGGAAAGAATGCAGCAAGGTTATAGGGAGTAGCGCCCTTTAGGGCATGTGCATTTCCTTCTAGATAGAAGTGGTATCATGGTATGGAGCCCAGATACTTAACTTATGTGGATATTGCAAATATATATTACTTTGTGATTATTGTTGTTGACGATCCTCGGATAAAGGTTGTTTACAACCGGGGAATGGCATACTCGTGTCAGTAGTTACCTATTTTTGCAGAGGTAACCCGGCCTTGTGTTGGCAGAGATTCGGTTAGGTTCTCGGGGCGTCCATCCAGAGGCGTACCCATGTGGCAATGGGAAGTTCCTTGGCCTGACCATTTGTTGGAAATCTAATCAACAATACGCTCCTTGTACAGTTTTAGTTGTAGAACCTGCCATCTAACATGGTAGCTATAGTAGGCATACTATAATGGTACATATGCTGGATAAGATTATTATTATACTTTAGAAATGTTTTCCACTATGCACTAATAATAATATCAAATGGTTTTCGCATATCAAGCATGTTTGACTATCATAAGTAGAAATCTCCCCCAAGTGTGCGACTGCATTGTGTGTGTGTGCCGGGAGGCCTTATGGTAGTTTTATTATCCAAAAAGCATTGTGGATTTCAAATTTAAAATATTTTGTTTGTTTTTAAAGATAAAATGTTTTTTTTGTTTGCTCATACCAGTCCCATGACTGACCTAGAGTTTACTGTTCCCTTCCTAAACTCTGGGTGCCTACAATTTTCCACATGGGGAGTCTAGAGTTTGGTTTTTCAGACAAACAGACAGTAGATATCGATTCGATAGCTTTCAGCTTTCTCTTTGGTATTCTTTGGAGATCTTGGATGTTGGAGTCTTTGGATTCACTGGACCAGACTTGATTATCTTTGTACAACATGATGGTGGTTCGAGCTAGTGGTTTGGAGTTTTGGCTTTGGAGCATTGGATTGGAGTTGCAGTTTGATATTGGGGTTATCTCATTTGCTATTCGTTTTCCACTATTGTTTATTGTCTCTGATATTTCTTGTATCTCTGATATTGATATCATTGTTGTATGCTTGGATATTGTATCATTGGAGTTGTATATGTTATTCATTTCTTTCTTCCGCTGTGTTGTTATACTTAATGTGTTATAAGCTCCGGCGAACCAGATTCGACGTTTGGATCTGCGGCATTTGAATATGAGAGACGTATTCGGTGCCGATTTTCGAAGGTCGAGTCAGGGTCGTCATATTTGGTATCAAAGCTGAAGGTTGAAACTTTAGCCCAGGAGTATAACACATTAGGTAACTCATTAGAGACAGGGTGAAGTATACCCTAGAATGAGTATCCCTAAGATATCCATCTGTATGCCTCAGTAAATTCTCTTACTATCCACTGATAGTGAGTATGAGTACCACTACAAATGGTCAGTACCCTGCAATAGCGGAAACAACTTTCTCACCAATCTCCTTTGATTCGTCATTTCAATTCTTTGATGATTCCTGGCAGCTCCACGAAGAAGCTTTGATTTTGCATGGGACACAAACTCCAGATGGGTCAGAATTATTTGTTTGGATGAATTGTTTGCTTTGGTTGCTATGGTTGATGGATATATTTTGATTATTTAAACTAAAATTTTTGAGATTGCATCCATATATCGGTTTATTCTTTTAGATCCAGATATATTCTACGAGGGGTTAGTTATCCTTTGAACTAATCAATACCCCTGTGTATACTCATAGATCCGGTGACCCGAGTGTCACGTATTGTATGAGTTCGTTGTCATAATTATTAGTGATATTCTGATTTGGTAAGCCAAATGCAGAATAGATACCCAGTTTGATTTGGAAACTATCTCTCTGTCTTTGTGTATCCATCCTTTGTTGTCTCCCTTACAAATTTCGAGGACGAAATTTTCTTAAGGGGGGAATCTGTAACATCCTTGGATTTTAGCCCAGTCTAATTTAATGATTGGATTAATTTTTGAAATTAAATTGTGAATTTAATTGTGAATAAATCATAAAATTCCCAGAATAAATAAAAGATTTTAGATTATTAATAGAATTTTGATTTGAAGTTTAAGGATAAGTATTTTATAAATAAATATTGGATTTAAAAATAAATGTAATTAAAAACAAACAGAATTTAAAGCTTCAAGATTAATAAAAGTTTGTTTTCTAAATTTTAATATATATTAATATTTGGAAGATATGATTTAAGAGTTAATGTAATAATTTTCAAGAGATTATTTTTAGTTAAATTCTCTTATATACATATATAAATAAATGTGATTTTTTATTAG
The DNA here is from genome assembly GCA_030765085.1 of Allium cepa. NCBI lineage: Eukaryota > Viridiplantae > Streptophyta > Magnoliopsida > Asparagales > Amaryllidaceae > Allium > Allium cepa. The sequence continues at coordinate 365,254,889 of CM060929.1, read as the reverse complement.
TTTTTAGATTTTCAAATCATTCTCTTTTAAAAATTGTGCAAATGTAAAATATTATATATGTAAAATTGAATTGTAAATTTATAAAATGAGATTTCAAAAAAAAAGTATATAACATTTGAAAACATAATAAGTATAATTTGAGAATATACATATGTAAATTAAATTAAATAAAGGGTTAAATTATAATTTATAAATAAATCAAGGCAAGGATTTATACACAAATTTTTCCATTTTGACATTTGTAAAATTTAAGCAATATAAAATAACAAGTGTTAACATAAATGTACAAGTGTAAGTTTATTTTAAACTAAATGAAACAAGTGGCAAAGAGTACATTTTTCTTTTAAATAAATTTTATAAACATGCATAAGAAAGAGTTAAAATCAGATTTCTCAAGATTTTTCAATAACTGCAAAACAAATTTGAAAAACCAAAACCTGAAAACCAAATTATTTCATCTCAAAGATAAAATTTGAAGAAAAAAACAGAAAAATGCAAAAGCTAAAAACCAGATTGAAATCTGGAATCCAAGAAAGTTCAAAGGAAAACAACCTGAAGCCTGAATACATTTCAAAAATTTATCAAGGCAAAGCAACAAATAACCATCAAAAAGCATCAAGATCAAAGCAGAATCAAATTGAAACAAGAATTTGAAACCTGGAAGCTTTAAAAGCAAATCTGGAAATTGAACAGTAAGTAAGTTGATGATCAGGTCATCATAAATCGGTAAAACAATCAACTCAGGCAACTCAAAGATCAAGCAAGAGCAAATGTAAATCAACATCAATAAATCGCAGATAACAATTCAAAGATCAAAGCAATCCTTTGATTCCAGTTTGAAGTTAACAGGTTCCTGATCAATGTCCTCTGCCTTCATTAACATTGGTAGCAAACTTCATTTCTAAAAACCTATCTTCTTGATTCTGACATATGTGGAGAAAATGCCTTGGCAATTGATGATTTAATATGAATATATCTACAAGTATATCTTATTATATTTATGTGTGTAATTGGATGCATGCATGTCAGTATATATGTATTTACACACCTCTGTGGATATAACAGGTTTAAAAATCTTTATAAAAAGATTCATATCTTTTATCCAAACAAATTTAAGCTTTGGTTTCTAAAGGGAAATTGTTTATAAGGATATAAATTCATTTTTAAGAAGTGTTTCCAGTAGAATTATTAGGAGAATATTACAATTATGTAAAATTACAGTGAAATCTCTTGTAAACCAAAAAATTCAATGAAAACAATTTCAAGTTTTAACTGTATATTTAAATTCGCGTGGGAAGATCATGATTTTTAACATAGATATTAAAAATTTTAAGTTTGTAAATTGTAAGAAATCGAGAGTTGAACTGAATTGGGGGTTGTGTCATTTTCTGGCGATCACGGTGGCATTGGACCTTGAGGTGGCGATTGGAGGAAGGTTATAGGATGGTGGTTGAAGGAAAAATAGTTGTTGGATTGTTCGTAGACCGTGGTGATTGAACATTGATAAAATAGGGTTTTTGTCACAGTTGTGTTCGAAGAGGAAGTTGCGGCAATGTCGTCGACTGTGGTGCATCGAGTTCAATCGGACCTGGGGGGTTCGTTCTGTCGTTGTGTGGTAGAGCCGTGGACGTTGTGACGTGGTGTCTGGTGGACGAGATGATCAGGGCGATGAGTTTTTCTGATTTGGGTTTGGGTTCTAGTTCGATCGAGTAGCTTGGTTCTGATTCCAGGCAAGTGATGGGGTTTTGATGTTTGTATTGGGTTGCGTAGTTGATAAGTGAAGTGTTGGAGGGTTCGTCAGTGACCGGAGCGTTTGGGTGCATCTGGGAATGGTGCCGATCGAGGAAGAAGGAATAGCCTCGGGAAATAGATCGGGAAAATGGTGATGTAACACGAAGCAAAAAGGAATAGGGTGACGACCCAAAGCAAGGCTCGGGTTAAATTAAATTACCTCGCGTCTATTGATAGACGGCAGGTTTTAAAATTTAAAGAATGAAAATATGTACAGGTTTCAAAATTTTGAAATACAATCTGTACCAGATTTTAAATTTATAAAACGAATAGTTTACCAAGGTTTTAAACTAAAAATATGAACAAGTTTTCAAAGGAAAAAAAGGTCAAGGTTAAACATTTAAAAATTATTTTGGAAATAAATTGATTTTGAGAAAAAAATTTATATGAGGATAATAAATATATTTCTAGGTATTTTAAATGGGGTTTGATAATACTTGAATTAAACAAGTGTTTGAAATAGGCATATGAGAAACCTTAATTAAGAATGGTTTTGGAATTTTAATATTATTTTGTTTAAAGATTGATTTATTTATAAATTGAGATTAGTGTATTAAGTTTTAATCAAATGGTATTAATAAATTTCTTAATGTAATTATTTAAAAGTTTATTTACTTATTTTTTTAAAAGGATAATAAATTATGTGATTTAGTAATTAAGGTAATCAATAAGGATGATTGATCAATTAAAGAATAATTAGTTATAACTAAAATTTAATTAATTAAAATTTTAAGATTTATTGATTAAAGTAATTAATTAGAAATTCAAGTTAATTAACCAAGTGATTAATGAATGATTTTTATAAAAATAAATAATTACTTAGTGAAAGTAATTAAGATTAAATGATTAAAGATTAAAGATTGATTAATGAAATATTAACGGTTAATTACCTTTAAGCATAATTAATTAATGTGGTTAATTAATTAGGGTAATTAAATTAAGAATAATCAATTAAGGATAATTAATTTTAATTAAGATTTAATTAATAATTAAGGGTCAATTAATTAAGATAATTAATTAAAGAAATGATTTATTAATGAAGGTGGTTAAGACTTAATCAATTGTAGTTAATGATAATTAATCATTGGTTAATGATAGTTAATGAAATAATTATGTGGTTAATTAATTTAAACCACACGCTTTATTCATCTTAATTGAAGATGTTTGATTGTCACTGAATGCTGTGTATTGGATTGATATCTCCGATATGTAATTGTAATGCTATGAGATATGAATTGCTTTGTACTGAATTGTAATATTTGTGATTGTTTCTGTGTGGATATGGAAACCCCTTGGCCGTAAAACGGCATTTGAAATTCGATGCGACGGGGAGTCGGATTCCAGGAGGTTATCCGAAACCCACGTCGAATCGTAACGATGAATCTTTGTTATTGATAAATTTAATTTATCTATGAATCTGTGAATGAAGATAAGCGTTATAGTTTATACCGCTTATCGATATTGATGCGCTATAATCTGTAATGGTTGATGTTGTTGCACTATTGTGTGTAAACCCCTGGGCTACACTATACACACACAGATATGGATTTCACGAGGAAATAGGTTGAGTCACAGATATTTGAATTTAATGAAATGGTTTTAAAAAATTGAATTTTTAAATTCAAATAATTCTGGAAATGGAATTGGGATGAATTTGAAAAGGAATTTTCAAATATAAAAGTTATTTTTGAATAACTTGATTTAGTTTTGAAATTTAATTAAAATTTGAATTCAAAATTTGAAATTGAATTCTATGTTGAGAATTTATGATAAAAAGGTTATACAAACTATAAATGTGTTCATATGGGTTTTTAAAACCTTTTAAAAGTATGATTTTGAGAATTTGAATTTAGCCCAAGTTTATATTTGAAAGGCCTTAACTCGTGCAAATAAAATCGGGTTTTCCGAAACGAAAACAAGTGGTTTCAAATAATAATTATGATGACAAGATTTCAAATTTGAAATTGAATGGTTTTTAAAGCTATAATTAAATCTTTGTGGAAGATAGTTGAACCCTATTTTGAAAATGAAGAGGATTTTAAATGATGTATCTTTTATATATAAAAGATTTGAAACGGGAATTGTTTTGAAAGTTATGAATGAATCTTTGAAAATTGTTTTGATGCTATAAAATGATCTTTGATTTAAAGACCGGATGAGTTAATCCAACTTGATATGGAATTCTTTTGAAAGGCTATAAATGAATCTTTGTTAAAGGTAGTGAACCTTGTTTTAAAAAAAAGGGTTTTAAAAGTGAATCTTTTGTTTAAAAGATTAAAGTGTGGAAATTGTTTAAACCATTGAAAGGTTTCTGGAAGTAACTCTTTTTGTTTAAAAGATTTGTAAATGGTACTTTATTTAAACCATTTGAAAGAAAAGCTTGGATTTTAAAGTTGTGACTTAACTGAAATCACATTATCTATATGTTTTTAGATATTGCGCTCATTATACGGTTTAGCGGGGAGAGGATCTTGTGCCATATAACCCATTCCCAATAGTGATACGACGATATGGATAACATTTGAAGACCGGTGGTGAAGACCAGATACTTTTAAAAACAGAAGGATGACCTGTCGAATGTCTCTGCACCGAATGGCCCCGGTATAGAGATTTGAGCACCCATTGTGATGGGGAGTCCGGACGTGATTAGAAATTATTTGGATTGCAAGGGCTTCTTCGGAAGTGCCTTCGGTTCTGTTCGAACCTGGAGCAGACTTGTATTGATGTGTGTCTGACATTACACTTTGAGATGTAAAACCGGTTTCTATCAAATACATTTCTGTTTGGTGGCGGAGATTTACTCTCTTAGCTTAACACCCTTATCTGAGACGTACGAGCTCAGAGGTTATGTAGTTGATGGTTACTAGTGATACATTCCCAATTTGGTAATGTGGCATACGAAGTGCTGCTGATCATTGGTTGATCGAAGCATGGCTTTTGTGAAAAGCGTAGCTTTGTGGACGAGACTTCGTCGGACCTCACACCCCGGAATGGTCGAAACAGGAAAGAATACAGCAAGGTTATAGGGAGTAGCCCCCTTTAGGGTATGTGCATTTTCTTCTAGATAGAATTGGTATCGTGGTATGGAGCCTAGATACTTAACTTATGTGGATATCGCAAATATATATTTCTTTGTGATTGTTGTTGTTGAGGAGCCTTGGATAAAGGTTGTTTACAACCGGGGAATGGCATACTTGTGTCGGTAGCTACCTATTTTTGCAGACGTAACCCGGCCTTGTGTTGGCAGAGATCCGGTAATATTCTCGAGGCGTCCCTCCAGAGGCATACCCATGTGGCAATGGGAAGTTCCATGGCCTGACCATTTGTTGGAAATCCAATCACCAATACGCGCCTTGTACGGTTTTAGTTGTAGAACCTGTCATCTAACATGGTAGCTATAGTAGGCATACTATAATGGTACGCATGCTGGCTAAGATTAATATTATACGTTCAAAATGTTTTCCACTATGCACTAATAATAATATCAAATGGTTTTCACGTATCAAGCATGTTTGACTATCATAAGGAGAAATCTCCCCCAAGTGTGCGATTGCATTGTGTGTGTGTCGGGAGGCCTTATGGTAGTTTCATTTTCCAAAAAGCATTGCAGATTTCAAAATTTAAAATCTATTGTTTGTTTTTAAAGATAAAATGTTTTTTTGTTTGCTCATACCAGACCCATGACTGACCTGGAGTTTATTGTTCCCTTCCTAAACTCTGGGTGCCCACAATTTTCCACATGGGCAGTCTAGAGTTTGGTTTTTTAGAAATCAAATAGTAGATATCGATTTGATAGCTTTCAGCTTTCTCTTTGGTATTCTTTAGAGATCTTGGATGTTGGAATCCTTGCATTCACTGGACCAGACTTGCTTATCTTTGTACAACATGATGGTGGTTCGAGCTAGTGGTTTGGAGTTTTGGCTTTGGAGCATTGGATTGGAGTTGCAGTTTGATATTGGGGTTATCTCTTTTGCTATTCGTTTTCCGCTGTTGTTTATTGTCTCTGATATTTCTTGTATCTCTGATATTGATATCATTTTTGTATGCTTGGATATTGTATCATTGGAGTTGTATATGATATTCATTTACTTCTTCCGCTGTGTTGTTATACTTAATGTGTTATAAGCTCCGGCGAACCAGATTCGACGTTTGGATCTACGGCATTTGAATACGAGAGACGTATTCGGTGCTGATTTTCGAAGGTCGAGTCAGGGTCGACACACACTGTCTACATACCATAGGTGACTCACATCTTTTCTTGCTGAACTTGGTGCAATAAGCATCTTTTTTATTGTTGCATAAGTTGAGCCAGAATTAGTCTATCCTCTTTCTCAAAATAGTTTAATCGTTGGTCATTCCTTTGTTCGCCTTGACCTTGGTCCTTCTCTTTCTTCCAGCACTGTGCTTCCTTATGCCCTAGCTACTTGCAATAGTAGAACTTGATCATATTCCTTTACTGACCTTTATGTTCACTCCCTACACTTGTCTGGCCTATTCTCCCACGACCTCTTCCTTTAAAGTTTCCTCGACCTCTTCCTTTACAAATATGGTGTTCAGTCCTCTCTTTGTTAGAGTCTTCTCTTCCCATGAATGCCTTCTCTTCTCTTTTTTCACAAGATCTGTTCAACCTTTCTTCATGTGCTTGCAAGGATCCCATTAGTTCATCAAATATATATTCTATCATATCCTTTGATTCTTCTATGGCAGCCACAACATGATCAAACTTGCTTGTGAGAGTTCTAAAGACCTTTCCAACTACGTGCTCATTGATCATAGTCTCTCCATATGATCTCATCTGTTACACCACACCAGACACTTGTGACAAATAGTCTTGAACAGACTCCTTCTCCTTCATGAGAGCTGTGTCAAACTCCCTTCTCAGTGACTGCAATCTCACAATGATCACTTTCTTGTCTCCAAGATACTCCTGCTTTAAAGTATCCCAAGCCATCTTTGATGTGGTTGCAGAAGCAATCCTTGGAAATATCTCGCCATCCAAGGCTTGTTGAATCATAAACAAAGCCTTAGAATCCTACTTTCTCTTCGCTCTTAGTTGTTGATCTAGCTATTCTGGTTGTGTATCTTTAAAGCCATCCTCAACTAATCCCATACTTCTTGAGACTTGAACAATGTGTTCGTTTTCAAACTCCAAAAAATGATAATTTATGCCCTTGAAGATCATAAATTGAAGAGAGCCATTGTTTCCTGATTCGTTGTTCTACATTGCAAACATTTTTTGTTTTCTTTTCTCTAAAACCCCCAAGATATGAACCCGGATAATTGTGTTTGCTCTGATACCAAAATTGTTGGCAAGAATACAAGAAAATTGAGAAGAAAATAAAGATTACTGCCTAAGACTATATTTTTTATATTAAATTAATGTCTAGAAAATGCTTTTAAATAAAAATTAAACAATAACTACTTCTCACTAATCACATTAATATATTCCTAAGATCGTGGGGTACAAATCACACCAGAAACAATAAAATAAACTTGCCTAAAATATAACTGCTATGCTAAAAAATAGGCTGAGTATTGAATCACATTTCAACATTTATGTTAGTAAAACTTCTAGTAATAAAAACTAAGCAAATTCAACACTTTGTCCACTTTGCCCCCGACGGCTTCCTCTATATATTCTGCCCTACATTACCAGTTTCATTCATTATAAACTAATCGGAATGTCTACTCTAAACATGAGATTCACTGTACTCACTTTTGGTCTCTCCTGGTTCTTTCTTTTAAGTCATTATGCAGTTGCTGATGATGACTGCAAAGGCAGCGTTCCAAAACTAGCTTTGCTTTGTCAATAGTTTGTACTAAAGAATGTCCCACTAATAGATCCATCTGAACAATGCTGTGCAGTGATTGAGAAATGTGCCATGTGACTGTAGTCATATTCCTAAAGGTTTAAAAAAACATCTTTAGCGTGGAAAAGTTTGTTTATGTTGCTACGTTCTGCGGAAATCCTTTGGTGCATGGAACTAAATGTGGAGGTAACTCATTCATTCGTTGTATTTACTACTTATTCCTAGTTATATTTCTTTTACATATTTTTTATTCATGAGTTTGGGTTAACTTATTATACACATACAGGTTTGATTCATCTTTCTCCTTTTACAGATTCTGCAAATCCAAATAAGCCTTGAAATTTGTGGAAGACGCACTACAAAAATACATTTATTTTAAGACTGGCAATTTAAGATGGATTATTATGTCTTTAATTTGAAACGGAAAAAAAATGAAATAATCGGTCTTTATTTGCAAATATCATAGACTGAAATCCAGCTGCTTTACCGTCTTTATAATTTGAAAATCCTTGGAGACCGATCCTCGGTCTTTAGTTTGGCCTTTGCTTCACTCCTTAACTGCTACATATCAAAGTGCTTGTATTTATTATCTTTAGTTAATCCGACGGTTTAGTTTAGTGATCCACACACATACTACCTTTGGAAATTTCCAAATCACATGCCACGTGAGAGAATAAAATTTTGTTCCAAAAAATGCTTGTCCTCCACTAAACGCATTAGAAAGAAGAGAGAGTTATTCATTTTGTTTCTTCTGCAAAATAGGGAAAATCATCTTATTAAAAAATTGAATATTTTTGAAGCCCCATGGATTCACTTTTGCTCGATCTATCATGTTGGAAATTTTAGAAGGATCTTCAAGCTATGATACCACTGTTTGGTATTTTCTACAGGAAGAAGAAGGGAAAAACCTTTTAATTTGCTAATGGAGATTGAGACAACAATTTGTAAAAGAGGAAATAAACTTTATTTTCTTTCAAGTTTTTTTTTTGTTTGCTTACAATTACATTACTTGCTTTTCTTGCTTACATCAAATGAGATAGCACACCTCAATAAATAACGAAATATATTCTCTAGATTTTTCTTTATCTAGACATTTCTTCGATCTTGTTGTTTCCTGGAGATTTGACCAGGCAACCTAGTACTCGGCCTCCCCGCCGTTCGGCTAAGCTGGTTCGTTCGGCAGCACATTACGACCGGCATCCAAGAAGCATTCAGCACAAAGGAACGTTCGGCATCTAAAGAGCGCTCGGCGTTAGACAGCGTTCGGCCAAAGATATCGTTCGGCCAAAGGCATCGTTCGGCCAAAGATGTCGTTCGGCCACAGGCATCGTTCGGTCAAGCTATCGTTTGGTCAAAAGTCATCCTTCGGCACACCAAGTACGTTCGGCATACTACACCGTTCGGCGTCCACACCTTGTTCGACATATCATTCCTTCCGGCACAAATCTTGTTCGGCGATCACATGCCGTCCGTCATTCAAGGTCACTCGATTCAAATGGATGTTCGGCATCCAGAGTGTCCGGCCTCACCTCGTTCGGCAAAAAGGGGGAGGCTCGGCATTTGGTCGTTCGGCCTCTCTGGTTCGGCGCACAGAAACCACTCCATTTGGGCCAGGATATTCAACTACCAGGCCCACCAGGGAAGTCCAACCCACCTTCGTCTATAAATAGAGGGGCAGGGACACAGAAAAAAGAGGGATTTTTTAGAGAACACTGGGGAGACTCTGCCATTTTCAAGACTCATTCAAGACTTATTTCTTTGTATCTTGCAAATGTATTCAAGTACTTAGAAGCGAATTGTATCTGTAATCCAGTATCAATGAAAAGAATAAAGATCAACTTCAAAGTGGACGTAGGCTACTACGTCGAACCACTATAAATTTGGTGTTCTTACTTTCTACACCTAAATTTACGTTTGTTCTCTATTTTAATTTACTTCCTTCATTAATCTAACTACACAATCTTTCTAAGGGTGTTAGTGACCAATTTTGATGCTAACATTTTGGTGCTTTCACTGAGAATTGAATTCTCAGGGTGTTAGGATCTGCTTTGTAACTACTGGATTGCATAAATCCCCCGAAGGGATCCAAAATCATTGATAAGGCATCTGTTGATTCTACTCAAAGTTATAACAAACAACTCTACCATGGGGAGACCACAAACCAGATCGGCCTCTCGTAATACAGATGTCCATGAAACTGCTAGCGTACAACAAGTTGGACCTGGAAACCAGCAAACAACCAGAGGTGCAGGGCCCTCCGCCCAAACCCAAGCGGAATTCATTTCCCGAACGGAGTTCAATGATTTGATAAGAGAACTCAAGAAAAGTAGAAGGCAGTTTGCTGAACAGATTCAAGCCAACACTAACCTCTTGACTCAGCTCGCTCAACAGCATCGCCATAATGTTGGAGGTAACCCTGCCCCTTATTCTGAATCTAATAGCTCAACCTCAGCTGACGAACCTCCTAGGCATAAATGCCGTAAGGATGAAGGTGCACAAGCGGGCGTTGGGAATCAAGCCCGCGAAGAGACTGGACAACCGAATCTCCAAGACCCAAATCAGGCGGGACATCAACTCACACGGTCCCGTGGAACGGAACCCAACCTTCCATCCTCCATACAAACTCCGGACTTAACAGCTATGGTCAGGGAGTTGATGAGAGAAAACCAAGGCTTGACCAATGAAGATTGGGGAGTGACTAGAAGCTATACCCCCTTTACGGATGGTATCCTGCAGGCTGGGTACCCCAAGAAGTTCAATATGCCGACTATCCCAGCCTATGAGGGGAAGACTGATCCCAAGCAACATGTGATGAGGTATGGATGGATGATGGATTCTGCAAGAGCCAATGATGCGACCAAGTGTAGGTGCTTCCCAATCACTTTGTCTGGTATTGCCACCATGTGGTTTACTCGACTCCCACCTCGTTCTATATCCAGCTTTGACGAATTAGCAACGAAATTCATAGAACAATTCAGGATACACACCACTCGCCCAAAGGACGTGATGTCCTTATCCAGCGTAATCCAAGCTCTGGGAGAGTCATTAAAAGCATACTTGCAAAGGTTTCATGTTGCTGCTACCGAGGTGAGCAATCCTAAGGACCATGAAATTTTTATGGCAGTAATGCATGGAGTGGATTCGGATTCTGAGTTTGGAGATTGGTTAGCGGGGAAGCCCCCAGCTACATTGGAACATTTTTATTCGAAAGCTCATCAGTTCATAAGGAGGGAGGAAGCCCGGTGGACAAGGCGGGACAAGGCACCAGGGCCCTTTCAGGGGTTTGTGAAAAGTAACATCGCCGTGAAACAAACTAGAGATAATTCTGGAAAAACTCAAGTTAACATCCAGAATAAGCCAGGGCAGTCTAAAGGATCCGGAGGTGGAAATTCAGGAAAGGAAAAAGAAACAGGGAGATGGAAATCAAGGATCCCAACCTACAATGAATACACCCCGTTGAACGCATCTCTTGAAAACATCTATTCATAACCTTGCAACACTTTCCAATATAGAAAGCCACGTCCAAAGGAATCGACAGAGGAACAGAAGCGGACCGGGAAGTATTGCCGTTTTCACGAGTCTTATGGGCACAACACGGAGGAGTGCAGACACCTCCATGATGATATAGAAAAGCTGATTAGACAGAAAAAGCTGTAGTAATTTATCAAAGACCCATAGGACGGGGGGCAAGAAACATCGGACCCTGGACGTGGGCCGGCCCCACACCAACCAGAACAACCTACTCGAACTGCGGGCAGATTGGTTATTAACACGATTGCTGGCGGACCTCATCCTGTGGATAAGAATTGGCAGGAGATGGAGCGATATGCTAACTCTTTAAGACATGCGGAGTATGAATGTTGTTCGAATGTGGAGGATGGGACTCCTGCAAAGCAACAGCGCACCATGAATGATGATATCGTATTCAAGAGCCGAGATACGGACAAGGTGGAGGCCCCTACCATCGACCCGATGGTCATATCTGTGACAATCGGGCCGGTATATATGAAGAGAATTCTAATTGATTGCGGAAGCTCCGTTAACATCATCTTCAAGAAGGCATACGATCAAATGAAACTGGAAGCTAAGGATTTGAAACCATCCAATGCCGGAATCCATGGCTTTAACGGCACAGCAACGGATGCAGTGGGATATGTGGAGTTACCAGTTGAACTAGGGAAGGGCGAGCGTAGGAGGGTGCGAATCCTACCATTCATAGTGTTGGACGTCGACTCTCCATATAACGTATTTCTAGGACGTCCAGCTTTGGCAGAATTTAGGGCAGCATTGGCCCCTTGGTGTCTGACATTAAAATTTCCACAGACAGCGGTGTTGGAGTGGTGCAGGGCGATCAGGCGACCGGACGTGCCTGTTATGTGACTGAGCTGAGAGAGGCTCAGCGTAGAGAGAAAGGAAAGGTTGCGGACCGCTCCATCCGCAGCCGAAACGCTAATAATTGACAAGTAGCGCTCGACCCTGGCTTGGGCAACATTTTCGGATCTATAGGGACATAGATCCGAGAGACGATGATGGGGAACCTAGGGAAACCAATGCAGCACCGGCTGAGCTCACAATTGACATCCCAGTAAGCCGGAGCGACCCATCACAAGTTCTTAAAATTGGGTCGCAACTCGACCCTTTGGCCGCTAAGAACCTTACTGATTTCCTCCGAGCGAATCATGATGTTTTCGCCCGGACACATTCTGATATGTGCGGGATTTCTCCTGCGATTGCGAGTCATATGTTGAACATGGACCCAAAACATGTACCTGTGAAACAAAAAAGGAGAGGCATGGACCTGGAGAGGTCTACGGCTCTCAAAGAGGAGGTGGACAAACTCAAAGCCAACGACTTCGTCCACGATGCCCTCTACCCTGAATGGGTTTCTAACCCGGTGCTAGTGAAGAAAGCAAATGGAAAATGGAGAACCTGTGTTGATTATTCTGATTTAAACAAAGCATGCCCTAAGGATAGTTTTCCGTTGCCTAGGATTGACCAGCTGGTCGACTCAACTGCCGGACATGAGTTATTATCATTTATGGATGCGTACTCTGGATATAATCAAATCCCAATGCACCTCTGAGACCAAGAATACACCAGTTTTGTCACAAACATGGGATTGTATTGCTATGTAGTAATGCCATTTGGATTGAAGAACGCAGGAGCGACTTATCAATGCCTGGTGAATCGAATGTTCAATGATAAAATTGGTAAAACAATGGTAGTCTATGTGGATGACATGCTCGTGAAGTCACAGCAGTCAAACGACTGCATCCGAGACTTAGCGGAGATGTTTGACATACTCAGGCATTATGGAATGAAGATCAATCCGTTGAAGTTTTCATTCAGCGTAGCATCAGGAAAGTTTCTGGGATTCATTGTGAATGCCCGGGGAATCGAGGCTAACCCAGAGAAGGTCCAGGCTATCCGAGATATACAAGTACCCAGAACCATAAAGCAGGTGCAAAGCCTGAATGGAAAAGTGGCTACGATAAGTCGATTCATATCCAAAGCTACGGAGAAGTGTATTCCCTTCTTCGACATTATAAAGAAAGGAAAGAGAAACTTCGAATGGCCATCCGACTGTGAGGAAGCATTTCGGGCTCTGGTAAGGCATTTAGAAAGTCCCCCTATACTATCAAAGCCGATAGACCATGAAATGTTGTATGTATACTTGGCGGTATCCCAACATGCTATAAGTACAGCTTTGGTTCGCGAGGAAGACCGGATTCAAAAGCCAGTTTACTATGTCAGTAAACGCTTGACAGGTGCGAAAAGACATTATCCAAAGATTGAGAAACTAGCCTATTGCTTGGTGATTGCATCACGTAAGCTTTGCCCCTCCTTTCAGGCACACTCAATCGGTGTCTACACTGACCAACCCTTGCGACAGGTACTCCAACGACCGAAAACTTCCGAAAGGATGATGAAATGGAATATTGAGTTAAGTCAGTTCGATATTACCTATCTGCCGCGAAGGGCCATACAAGGACAAGCACTAGCTGACTTCATTGCTGAATTCACTGTGCCAAAAGAACCGAGCAGTCACAGTGTCGTACCCCCATTCGATGGAAGATGTACACTGATGGTGCATCTAACGACTGTCGTGCGGGGTCTGACGTGGTCCTTGTGACCCCGGAAGACTGATCAATTTGTTATGCTTTGAAGCTTGAGTTTGTAGCGACAAATAACAAAGCCGAGTATGAAGCATTGATTGCTGGCCTGAGACTTGTTAACGAACTGGGAGTGAAGTCAATTGAAATCTTCTATGACTCGCAACTGGTAGTATATCAGGTGTGGGGAGACTATCAAGCGAAGGGACAGAGACTGGCTCCATACGTTGCTCGTATTCAAGAGCTGCTGGCGAATCTGGAATATTACGACATCTCGCATGTCCCACGCGAACAAAATAGAGAAGCCGATTCGTTGGCAAAATTCGCGAGCACTGGCGATGCACAGCAAATGGGATTTTTCACCGTCGAGATCCTCCAAGCTCCGAGTATAGAGATGATGGAGATAGATCTCATATTAGAAACTGAACCTGAGAAGGAATCATGGTCGACCCCGATTAGACAGTACTTGCTACGAGGGGATTTACCTGAAAAGGGGAACGAAAGACGCCAAGTCCTTCGTAAGGCTTCGCGTTATGTAATACATGACGGGATAATGTATCGGAGGGGATTCTCGACCCCCTTATTCCGGTGCGTGGCCCGTGATGAGATAGAACGAGTATTAAAGGAAGTCCATGAGGGAGAGTGCTGTGACCACACTAGGGGGCAAACGTTAGCAAAGAAAATCCTCCGTTACGGATACTATTGGCCGACTATCAATCGGGATGCTGTAGACTATGTGAGAAAATGTGACAAATGCCAGATATATGCAAAAATCCCGAGAGCTCCACCAACGGAACTCGCACAAATGATTAGTCCCTGGCCATTTGCGATGTGGGGGATCGACCTAGTTGGCTCTTTACCCTTAGCCAAAGGTGGAGCGAAATATGCAATAGTTGCAGTCGACTATTTTACCAAATGGGCAGAAGCGGAGCCTTTGGCCACGATAACCGCCAAGAAGGTTATTAATTTCGTCGTACGAAATATCATATGCCGTTTTGGCCTTCCACGGACCATCGTCACGGACAATGGAACTCAATTCGAGAGCAAGGAGTTCAAAGAATTTTGCCAGAGATATGGCATTGAGAAGAAGTTTGCAGCAGTTGCTCACCCAAAGGCGAATGGACAGGTAGAAGCCGTAAACAAAATAATCAAGTCCATATTGAAAAAATGTCTGGAAAAGACTAGAGGCAGGTGGGTGGATGAACTCCCAACAACACTTTGGGCCTACAGGACCACCCACAAAACCGCGACTAGCCACACTCCATTCGCATTGGCATATGGCACGGAAGCTGTCATACCCATGGAACTTGAGGTCCCATCACATCAGGTAGCTTATTACGACCCCGAGTCGAACCAGGACCTCTTATTGGAATCGTTGGACCTCATTGATGAAAAACACGAAGAATCCAATTTGAGAGCGGCCGCATACAGACATAGAGTCGCTAAATATTATAATGAGAAGGTCTGACCAAGAACTTTTAGTGTGGGAGACCTCGTTTTGAAACGAGTTTTCCCGATCTCGTCTCATATGAATCCCACATGGGAAAATCCATATGTCATCGAACAGAAGCTTGGTGAAGGAACTTTCAAGCTAGCGACCGTCGATGGTACGACACTTCCCCAAGCATGTAACAGAGAGCACTTGCGGCATTATTATACTTAGTCTATTTCTTTCATGTATTAGTTGCACTCATTTCCAGTATGCTTTTATTTCTAATTCTTAGCATGTAATAAGGCAATTTAGCTTGCTCTCATTAATAAAGGCTTGAAGCCATCTTTTCCATGAATTACTAATATCTCTATAAATGATGATCATGTGACGGGCAAATAAAATTATGTTATTCCGGCTAACGTGCGAACGTGCACGGACGTTAAAATCACCAAGTCCCCGGAGTGCGGACTGGAGTACTCTAAGTCCCCGGAGCGCGGACTCAAGTATAAATGATTTAAAATCTCCAAGTCCCTGGAGTGCGGACTGGAGTACTCTAAGTCCCCGGAGCGCGGACTCGAGTATAAATGATTTAAAATCTCCAAGTCCCCGTAGTGCGGACTGGAGTACTCTAAGTCCCCGGAGCGCGGACTCGAGTATAAACGATTTAAAATCTCCAAGTCCCCAGAGTGTGGACTGGAGTACTCTAAGTCCCCAGAGCGTGGACTCAAGTATAAACGATTTAAAATCTCCAAGTCCCCGGAGTGCGGACTGGAGTACTCTAAGTCCTCGGAGCGCGGACTCAAGCATAAACGATTTAAAATCTTCCAGTCCCCGGAGTGCGGACTGGAGTACTCTAAGTCCCCGAAGCACGGACTCAAGTATAAACGATTTAAAATCTCCAAGTCACCGGAGTGCAGACTAGAGTACTCTAAGTCCCCGGACCACGGACTCGAGTATAAACGGTTTAAAATCTCCAAGTCCCCGGAGTGCGGACTGGAGTACTCTAAGTCCCTGGAGCGCGGACTTGAGTAAAAACGATTTAAAATCTCCAAGTCCCCGCAGCGCGGACTGGAGTACTCTAAGTCCCCGGAGCGCGGACTCGAGTATAAACGATTTAAAATCTCCAAGTCCCCGGAGTGTGGACTGGAGTATTATAAGTCCCCGGAGCGCGGACTTAAGCATAAGCGATTTAAATGACCAGGTCCGTTGAAGACAGACTAGATATAAATGACTTGAAGACATCGAGCCTTCAGCATGCATACTAGAAAATGTTCTAAGTGCTTGGGGCACGGAAGAAAAAATAGATGGTTCTCAAAGAATTTCGGAGCTATATGAAGATGAACCAAGAGGTCTATTATATCCACAACAGCTTGGATTTAAATCACAATCGCAAAGAAAATTGAACGACAAGAGCCATGGAAAGACAGAAAAACTAAGTTTTATTCATCAAAGATAAGTTTCCATTACAACTCCTTTGAAGCTTGGAATCAAAAGTTTATTTACACAAACTAAGAAAACAAAAGCACTTGCCTAATCTAAACTAACCCTCGTTGAATGAGAGTGATGATCACTTCTTATGCTTCTTCGCTTTCTTCACCTCCGTTGTTTTCTCAGACGACCCCTCTCCTCCGCGTTTACCCTTGGTACCCTTCGTTGATGGAGGAGTGACAGCCGGAGAAATGTGAGGGACATCCACGGGTTTAGACCTGCCAGGGAGAACGACCTTCAACGATTTGGTCAAGGGATCGTCTGGATCCACAGTTTGAGGCTCGACCTTGTTTTTGGTCGTCTCTTCCTTCTCCTTCTCAAGCCTCTCCTTCATGCTCAACTCGGATGTGTGCTCAGAGGCGCCTGTGATTTCCACTTTGTAACCCCCAGAGGAGCAATGAGACTCGCCTTCGTCAAGCGCCCCGATCACCTGGGCATTAGGACTGGGAGCCTAGCCTACGTGAGAGGCCTCACTTGTTTCCTTCCCTGCCTCCTTGGTGACAACGCTCCTCGAAGTGGGTTTAGGATCAGAACGACCTGCACAAAATCACGAAAAGCAAGTATTAGAATGCGATAGCTTTCAGGGAAACACTTGGGATATTAAAGCAAAATAATTTCCTACCAGATTCCTCTGGTTTCCAGCCATCACGGGGGTCTCACCCTCCGGGATAGGAGACAAAATATGAACACCCAGGCCGGGAGCTTCCGGGTCATAGCCAATGTGCTGTTCAAAAGGATCAAGTATTGGCCGAATAGCCGTCTGGGTAGGCACATGAACTGGATGCACGGCCTCGGATGGACCGGTAATAATGTCTTTCCCTTTCTTTGAGGGGGAGCCTTTGCAATATATAGCTTTGGCCACCGACAAGTCCGAAGGCTCATTTCGTTTGAGGTATTCTTTTATCAACACCCCCTCATCAATCTCTTCGGTGCCGTGCTCGGCCTTCCTGATTTCAACCAGAGCCTCCCATGCCTCGGCTAAAGATTCAAGGTAGCCCTCGCCCAAATAAGTCAAGTCTCGATGCATGAGAACACGAGCGTTGAATTCAGCAATTAGCAGATCAAACATGCTCTTGATCTCTTCCCTGCCCTCTTCTCTAGCCGTCTCGAGACGTGAATCGATACCTACGGACGCTATCTTCTTGCCCTCTTCTCGGGCTTCACTCTTTATCACCTCAACCCGGGAAATCTCGGCCTCAAGTTTTTCTTTTAAGAGTCGTGTAGCAACGGTTTCTTCACAGTACCATTGTGACTCCTCCTGAGCGGCCATTTTCTCTTCTCTTTCCCTACAGAGTTGCTCTTCGAGCTCTTTGACTCGGAGGCTGAGTGCGTCCCTTTCCTTTTGAACTGAGTCTTTCCCTAAAGCCAAAGCACCACATCATTGAACCGTCTCGTCGAGTTCTTTTTTATGAGTTGATTCCAGACGAGTAATGGCCTCAGCAGTATCCTTGGCGCTCTGACGGGGGCCCTCAAGCTCAGACTTATAAGTGGCATTTCTTCGTCCTGAGCTTTAATGATATCCTTGTCGTGGATAGCCTCAAGCTTCAGTCGGTCGATTTCATGCTGGCGCTCCACGAAAACTTCAGAAAGTTTTTTGGCTAGATGAACAAACGCGTCATATTGAACATAGACGTCATTCGTACAGGCAAGGGCGCTCTGCTTAGCATATCCAGGAATAGGATGAATAGCCGGGAGGTATTTCAGGCCATCGAAGCAGATCTTCAAGAATTTAGCTCTAAGCTCGGTCAGCCTCTCCTGCACTGACGGGTCCGTTGCAGGAGTGGGAGGAGACGGCTTTGAAAGTTCGCCCCTCTTGTAGGAATCTCGGGACTGATGAGTGGAAGAAGAATCAGAGTGTTGATCCCGGGGAGCATCAGGTTGCGACCTCTTATGGCCGCGCTTGTCTCTACTCTGCTCCGCGTGAGAAGATGTGTCCTAGCGGTATTTTGGCTGATAATAAGTTTTCCTCCAAGACGATGAGTCTCGGGAATGATAGTCTTTATCGCCATCACCATCCCTATCTCGACGCCTTCCGGAACCCGAGTCCCGTCCGTAATGATGAAGAACTGACGAACCGCGAAGGCGATCGAATCCGTATGAACGCCCCATACCGCCTGTATAGAATTCAAATAACAACGAATTAGCAAAGAGTTGGGTGACGACAAAAATCTAAGCAAAAATTGGAGTGCAAGCGTTCGTGTGTGTCCTAGTGTTTCCCCCCAATGGACCAGTCGCTTTGCTAACAGGAGTTTTCTCTCCCTGACTCTAGGTCAGAGCGCCCACGTCGCCTCTGATGGGCGAATGAAGTTTGAATGCCTCCGGATCATCAAAGTCATAATTTAGCAGATCAACCAGAATAGAGAGGTTCGATAAGCCCTTTAAAGAACTTTCTATGTGCTGCGAAGAAGCCTCTTTCTCCGTCGGGATAAGCGTAACCTTCGAAGTCCCGCCAACCTTCTCCTTTCGGATTTTGTACGTCAATCCCTTTTTCCTCTGTGAAGGAGAAGATGACGTTTCAATATCATGCACTTCAACTATAGGATCTTGGGCTGTACCCAAATTATCACCTTGTGCTTCGGGTGTTTCACCCTTCTTGATTTCCCCCTCTTCTTGTACCTCAGGGGTGTAGCGCGCTGACGACTCAGCTAATTTTTTCCCTTTGCCGGAGACCAGCCCGGGTACAGTAACGCCTTCGAGAAGACTTGCCCGGAGACCTTCTGCTAACAACCTGAACCTCGATAGTGACTCATTTGAGATAAGAGTTCGGATGTCTTGTTCTTCGGCTGGAAGAGCTCTAATAGCTTCAACGGCCTCAGAATACCCGCAGCCATCGGGACATGGATTGATACCTGAGAAGATGAAACAGGAGTTAGAATAGGAATAGCTTCGGCCAAAACATGAGTATCGTTCCAAGAAGAAGACTTACTTCCTTCGACCCATCTCCGCGCGAAACCAGGGGGCAACACACATAGAACCATTCCTGTTTATACAGGGAAAACTTGCTCCACGCCCTAGTTAAAATTTGGCATTTGTGATGCAGTTTGAGGAACACAAGGAAGGGGCTATCTCTCCGCTTCTTGATCATATAAATATATCTGATGTCGCAAGGAGTGGGAGGCCTAGAGAAGACTGTCATGAAGAGTAGGTAAGTGCCATAGATGAAGGCGTGACCTTTTGGGTGCAACTGCGACGGGGCAATGTCGATGTGTTGCAGCACATCCCGAAGAAACAACTTGAATGGTGGCACACTTCCAACCTAGCACATGAATTTATTGCATGTTGTGTATCCAACTGGGGGCAAGTGTGGCCGGTCATGCCCCGACGGAACCAGCATGTCGTCAAAAGGTATTCCATGAATAGAGCATATTCGCCGGAGCGCGACTTCATTGATTTTTGAAGCCTGTGAATCGACAGGGATGTCCAAGAAGATCGATGCCTCCAGGGCATCGGAGGCTAAGTTATATGTAGGGGAGGTTGATGGATTTGAGACGTCTGCGACTTCCTGTCGAGAGGATGGCCCTGGTCTGTCAGAAATCGTGGCGGAGCTGGATTTTTTCGACATCTTCAATAAATAGTGAATTTGTCTAAGCACCTTTGTGAGCTATACTTGAAAAATTTTCGACGTTTGAATCAACAAAACAAATATTTTCCCCCAAGTGGTGTGTGAACTAGTGCGATCAATCATGTGTAAGCATTAAAAATTTGAAAGTCACATGGTTACTGATATAAAACTAACTTGCGAATCGTCAAATTCGAAGACCGTCATCGCTGGCCGTCTCCAAAAGCATGTCTTACGGTGATTACGGTTTCGAATTCAGAAAGTATTAGAAGAAGTTATCCGGTTATGTCGATTTAAGTCCAGGTTTATGTCTACTGAAGCTAGGAAGTTATCAGTCCGGATCAGTTCGATATGCTGGTATGCTGGAGTCCTTGTCCTTGTTTTGTTATATGAGTAGGCTAGGTAATTTAAGTGTTCGGCCTAAGCTAGAAGATGGTTCGGCATTCAACATGGCTCGGCCTAAAGGTTGTTCGGCCAAATTATAGTCCGGCCAAACTATCAATCGGCTTAACTGTCGTCCGGCCAAACTATCGTTCGGCCAAATCATTGTCCGGCCTAAGTCTGTCCGACCAAACCATCGATCGGCTCAGGTATTGTTCGAACGAAATATTGTTCGGCATGACTGCCGTTCGGCCTCCCCTCCATTCCCTGTTTCCCTTCGAATTTGACCCACTTCAATTTCGTTCGACAAGGGGAGATCATGCCGAACCACAGACCAGTCAACCTATAAGCCCGAGCACTAAGTCCACTCTCGTGCCACCGTATGACTACTCCGCATCGAAAGATCATGCCAAGCCGCTACACCACACCTTCCACCCTTATCTTCTCCGGTCCATCCACCTCGAAACCACCTAAGAGCATACTCATACTAAGTTACAACCCTAGACCACGGTCGAGCCACAGTTCGTCACCCTTATTCACAGTCTCCCTACTTGGCCTATGCACGATGTGTTTAAGTAATATCTAGTGTCTCCTAAATCGAGAAGGATCAGAGGCTTCTTACCGAAGATTGTGGAGGGAGCTTGGGGACCAGTGAATTTTGGGATTGAAGATTGTTTAAACTTGTTTAAAGGAAGACGTGGTAGATTCCAGGGAGGTAAGTTGCGAATTCTCGAAAAATAACGGAAGTAAAAGTGAAAAAGAGGAGGAAGAAGGAGGAGGCTAGGTTTTATAGGGAGAAGAAGAAGTTGAAGAGACTGTGACCGGTGGAACCGGTCAAGGCTGCACCATCCGGTTTTGGCATGCGAAGTCGTTCGGTCTAACATAGAACGTTCGGCCATCGGCAATACTGTTCGACACAGCCACCTCGACGAGTACTCACGAGAAAACAACCTCCAGGAGTAATGGGCCCAGGTTCGAAGCAAAACACAAAGGACTCATGGTTCAAAGCGCATCGCGTTCGGTCACGCGATACACTTTGGGGGGCAAGTGTTTCCTGGTGATTTGACCAGGCAACCTAGTACTCGGCCTCCCCATCGTTCGGCTAAGCTGGTTCGTTCGGCAGAACATTACAACCGGCATCCAAGAAGCATTCAGCACAAAGGAACGCTCGACATCTAAAGAGCGCTCCGTGTTAGACAGCGTTCAGCCAAAGATATCGTTCGGCTAAATGCATCGTTCGGCCAAAGATGTCGTTCGGCCAAAGGCATCATTCGGTCAAGCTATCGTTCGGTCAAAAGACATCGTTCGGCATACCAAGTACGTCTGGCATACTATACGGTTCGACGTCCACACCTTGTTCGACATATCATTCCTTCTTGCACAAATCTTGTTCGGCGATCACCTACCGTCCATCGTTCAAGGTCACTCGGTTCAAATGGATGTTCGGCATTCAGAATGTCCGGCCTCACCTCGTTCGGCAGAAAGGGGGAGGCTCGGCATTTGGTCGTTCGGCCTCTCTGGTTCAGCGCACAGAAACCACTCCATTTGGGCCAGGATATTCAGCTACCAGGCCCACCAGGAAAGTCCAACCCACCTTCGTCTATAAATAGGGGTGTTGGTATACAGAAAAAAGAGGGATTTTTAGAGAACACTGGGGAGACTCTGCCATTTTCAAGACTCAATCCAGACTTATTTCTTTCTGTCTTGCAACTCTATTCAAGTACTTAGAAGCGGATTGTATCTGTAATCAAGTATTAATGAAAAGAATAAAGATCAACTTTAAAGTGGACGTAGGCTACTACGCCAAACCACTATAAATTTGGTGTTCTTACTTTCTGCACCTAAATTTACGTTCCGTTCTCTGTTTTAATTTACTTCCTTCATTAATCTCTCTACACAATCTTTCTAAGGGTGTTAGTGACCAATTTTGGTGCTAACACCTGTATTTTCTACTCTTCTTGATAAAGCATTTTCTTGAATTCTCTGAAATTACATATTTGTTAAGTCTAGATTTTTCTCCATTCTTAATTTTGACATTTCCATAAATACAAAGATTATAATTGTCAACATAATCAACATTTCCTAAAAACCAAGTTTATCTCCAACATCCTCCCGTAAACTTGGTTTTGTAACTCTTAGCAAAATTTTCAATTTTGTATTTTACGTGCTACCCTGGGAATAGAAATTATACAAAATTTCTTTTTTCCATTCTTCTTCTTTCTCATTGCTAAGATCTTCAGTGCGGTTTCCTCAATCTTTGATGTGCTCTATTTATTTCGTCCTTCATCGTTAACATAGAATACTCCAAAAAGTAAGCGTTCTAACTTCCATTTTTATCCCGTGTAATAAATTTTGAATGAGTCATATATGTTATCTTTCCATCCTTTCTTAATTTCACTCTTATAATCTTTGACCAATCCAATATTTTTGTGAAATTCATCGTTGGTCTCTTTGACTTTCTTTTTGATCTTTTCCTTTTTTACTTCTTTATTATTCTCCATTTTCATTGCTTCAAATTTCTGCATGTACTTTAAATCTTCTTTAAGTTCTTGAATTTTTTCTCTTGATTCACGAACTTTTCATTTTCTTCTCCTTTACTTTTGCACTTTTCACTATTTGCGTAATCTTCGCCTACTTTGTTTTCTTCACCTTCTGCTTTTCTTCTTCTACATGTCCTTCTTCTTCCTCTTTCACTTTCTCATCTGTTTTTATTTCTTCTTCCACCTTTTCAACTTTTACTACATTGGTAATCTTCTTTTTCACTTCATTAGTTTTCGAAAGATCTTCACCTGTAATCGTTATAACTTTCTCTTCAGTTATCTTTGGCGACTCTTCTGCAACATTCTTCTCCATATCAGTATTCGTTTTCTCTTCCTCTTCCATCACAGTATTCTCATTTTTTCATTGTGTTTCTTTTCCTCCTTATCAGCTAACATATTTTTTCAACATATCCTATTTCATTCTTTTTAACTCCCTTATTCAAGTGCCATTCCTTTTCATCTTTAATTTTAATTGCTCTAAGTGCCTATAAAAGTATAGAACCTTCACCATTTTCTGTAACGAAGTCTGATCCTTCTTGAAGGTTAGTGAAAGATCATTTACATTCAGAAGAAAAATGCCCAAATTTATTTCAATTATAACGTTTTATTTTAGATTTTTCATATCTCGGTCTTCCATTGTAATTTGTGTTTCCTCCTTGTTCTCGATCTCTTTGATTATATGTGTTTTGCCTTTTCTCCTCTCTATACCAGCATTCGTTTGCCATATGACCATGTTTGTGGCGATTAAAACATTCAAAATAGCCATGACCACTTTTGTTTTGGCTTCGCCTTCTTTCATTTATAAATGTCTCATTTTCTCGCAAGTGGTTTTTGTTTGAAGAGCTTGCTCTAATGGCTCTTCTTTAACCTTTCTCTTCAATTTTACTTAATGGACTTGAAGTAAACTAATGAGTTGATCAACGGTCATAGATCCTAGATCTTTAGGTTCTTCAATTCCTACAACTGTATAATCAAATTTTGAATCTAAAGATCGTAGAATTTTCTCAACAACTCTAGAGTCATCTATTTGTTCTCCATATCTTTTTATTTGATTGGCAATAGATAAAACTCAAGAAAAATAATCATCAATTGATTCTAATGATTTCATATATAAAGATTCAAACTTACGTCGCATAGTTTGTAATCTAATTTTCTTCACTTTATCGATTCCTTTAAAAGCGTTGTCCAAAATCTCCCATGCTTCCTTGCTAATTTGTGCATTAGCTATCTTCTCAAACATAGCAGCATCCAAACTTTGGTAGATGAGCATAAGAACCTTTCGATTCTTCTTCTTCAAATTCTTCAAATTATCCCTTTCAATTTGGGATAAAGTGGAAATATCGATGGGTTCTTCATACCCATTTTCTACGATATCCTATGCATCTTACAAACCAAGCAGCGCCTTCATGCGAATACTCCAACTTTCAAAATTCCCCTTCTTTAATAAAGGAACTTGAAAAGTAGTCATTCCGTTTGCCATCTTCCTTAATTAGCAACCTGGATCTGATATTACTATTGGAAATTTTAGAAGGATCTTCAAGCTCTGATACCATTGTTAGGTAATTTCTATAGGAAGAAGAAGGGAAAAACTTTTTAATTTGCTAATGGAGATTGAGACAATAATTTGTAAAGGAGGAAATAAACATTATATATTTTTTCAACTTGTATTCTTTTTTGCTTGGTTACAATTACATTTACTTACTTTTCTTGCTTACAACAAATGAGATAGCACACCTCAATATATAATGGAATATATTATGTAGATTTTTTTTCTGGACTTTTCTTTGATCTTGTACTTTCTAGATTCTTCTTGATAAAGCGTTTTCTAGAATTCTCTTAAATTACATATTTGTTAAGTCTAGATTTTTCTCCATTCTTAATTTTGACATTTCCATAAATACAAAGATTATAATTGTCAACATAATCAACATTTCCTAAAAACCAAGTTAATTTCCCACATATCCTACCTCCTAGCTATTGCCTATGTCTTCTTTTGAGGTATGTAAGGTTAAAACAATTGCATTTGTATATTTATAAATATTTTATATCGCAGAAAAATGTATTGCTGCTAAATGAAGTGGATCAATTATGTAAAATGTTAACCACTTACAATAAATTGGAATGTGGATTTGATTTCCCATTGAACATTTCCATAAAGAGTTGAGTTAAAGTTTGAATCGTTTAAATATCTTCTAAGTTGCGGAAAACCAAACTGAATATGAGGATGGATGTCTTACATCCAAGAAGAGTTTAAGAAATTTTTATGGAGGTTTAGTAGTTTTTATACTTTCTTGCTCATAATTCTTTTAATTATTTTCACTTTTGTTTATTTCTATACGATTTTCTATAGAATGAACGTATTAAGCATTAATTATATATTAACAAAACATATATTATTGCAGGTTCAGTTGACGATGAGGGCACATAAAGTTGGTTCAAACGTTTGGGAGTGGTCGATGTCGAAGTGATTTGTAGCTTTAATGTTTTAGTTTTTCTTTGTTTAGCTATGAAATAAGTGCATTCGTATATGGCTTAAGTTGTAACACTAGACATTATTTGATGTTAATTGAGGGCAACATTCTATATTAGTTTACGTTGTTTGGAAATTACTGATCGGTATGGTTTATTTGTCTCTGTATATGCACCGCGTGGTGATTTTTGTTATTAAATGTGCGGATTTTGTGATTTTTAGTAATTTAAGGAAGAAATTTAGTTATATACGAGATTAAATTTAGTGTTTTTTTCGAATTTAAGACCGATTAAAGACTTTATTTCGGTTTTAAAAATTCAGTTTAAAACATACTTGAAACTGAAATATCAGTCTTTATATTTTGAGACTGCAATTTCAGTCTCAACTTTATTTTTGGACTAGCGATTCAAAGCCCAAGACATTCAATTTGTAATCAGTCTTTAAACATTATTTAAAGTTGAACAGTCATAATAGAGATTGAAATTTTCTGCTCTAAATCAATATTTATTTCTAGTCGACGTTGACCAGAGTGGGACAATATGTTTGTTGTAATGGTTATTTTCATTATGATTGTCCAGATGATGATTTAGATGATCGATAATAAAAAAATTCCTAAAAAATTTTAATTTGATTTATTCATGTGTGTTGCTTCATTTGTGGTCCTTATTTAAGATATTTGGCCTATCAGTATGAACATCCAAGATTATGTGATCTGAATATGTTGGATCTGCTACGTTATATACTTTATAAACCTGTGTATGATAATACTAATATGCCACTTAATGTCATCTGCCTTCAACTACCAAAATGTTGTATACAAAATGAAACAAATAATATACGATCTAGAAAAATAAGAAAAAATGTATACAAGATTAACATTAAAATCTTATCTGGATCTTATACAAGATAAAAAAATTAGATAAAAATATAGCATTTCTCCTAATTTGAAGTGAAATTTGTTGGTGAAATATAAACTAGGATGGAAACCAGTGTTTTACACTGACAAAGCTGAAGAATTTTAAAGCATGACATTAAATTTAGCATTTTTCTCTTCACTCCTTAAAAGTCTCTATTTGTATTAAAAAATTGATTTTATACTTTAATTCATGAAATAAATATATAATGACACGTTATCATTAAGCAAGCCTACCGCCAATTCCAAATTCAAACATATGTCAACTGTAATGATCCATCAATCCGTACAACTCAAGCTAACAATAAAACACACATCTCCAACCCTAATCGAACGGAAAAACAGATAGTTATGAGAAAGATAGAGGAAAGAAGAAGATGGAAGAAGAATAAGAGAAAAGAAACTAAAAACAACATAGAATCTCACAGTCGCAATAGAACAATGTATAATATAAAATCAATAATTTTTGCAAAGGAAAAACTGTTATATACATACATTCATATAAGAGTATGGCAACAATCACAATCATCGGCCTCGACAGTTATAACAATCCGCCCTTACAATTGTTGATGATTTCAAAAATAAAGCAGCGGAAAAATATTATATATATGAATACAACTTGACAACCAATAACTCGTCTCCTGAGCTCCAATGCATCCAAAGTATCTGCAATATACTTGGTCTGACCCGAGCATTATAATAAAATAACACCTGAGTCGGTCTGGAAAACCAGCGTGAGAAAACACACCAAATTAGATTTTATAGTTCTAGAAAACCATTTGAAAATCAGAAGTATCTCATAAGACCACTCCGCACATAAACAGGGGGGTTTTTACGTTACGATAACCAAATAATTTCTATAGAAAATCCATTTATATTATAATAATTTTTAGGGGTCAAAGTAAAATATGAATATAGCTAAAGGCTTGCATCTCACGTTTCAGCATAGTTGGCCGTAACTAAGTCATGTAGTGCTTATTGAAAAATGGATTCCATACAATGAATGGTCTATTAGGGTACCGTCTGCCATGATGCATCTCTAGATAAAATGACATCCAGGGCCTTGCATGGACCTCCTACCAACACAGGACCTTCCTATCACTTGACTAGTAGTACTGAATATGAACACCCCTCTTTGGGCCCCAAAGCATAAAATTTTAAGAGATAATAGCGACTCAAGATAGGGATGATTATACCCAACTTGGGAGCAATCCACTTAGCTCGCTGCATCTCCCCTATTTTAGTCATTTCCGGTTGATGAGGCTTGAGGCTACGTTTTACCTTTTATATAGCACTTCCTACTTGAGATGCAAATACTGCCTTCTAAGAAACAATGCAATACCAGCATTCATCCATACAAGTCCGTTCTGGGATTAAACGAAACACTTGAGAGCTCCGTCTTCAAACTCCATCATCCTCAAGATGTCCTCACTTTAAAACGCATTTGTTGCATCGAAGTGGTTGTCAGATAACCTATCTGATTCCGAGCAAGACTGGGCCTTCATTTATTAATCCTTTGTTAACCATTTATAAAACCAAGAAACACTAGGCCTTCATTAATTAATCCTTTATTAATTAAATTAACTTTGTAAATATAAGTCTCTAAACCCTTTTACGAAGATATATATAAATATATATATATATATATGTATGTATGTATGTATGTATGTATGTATGTATGTATATGTGTATCTATATGTATGTATGTATATATCCACAATCCCTGTATTTTAAACACTTAGAGAATATCCTAATACTTATCTCAATGCTATAAGTATATTCATAAAACTGGAAAAGGGTTCCTTACTTCACAATTTAAAAATCATTTAACAAATCCCTTACCAATCTCAAAAACCATTTATAAAACCTTATATATAAATCTCGAAAACGTGTGTGTGTGTGTGTAATCATTCACTTTAAAACACTATAATATATAATAATAACATTATAAATAAATAAGTATTAACTTTAAACATCTTAAAAATAAAAACTAATAAATTTCAAATGTTCTTAATACAATAATAAATTATTTTCAACATTTTTATAATTACTAATAATTAATTTCCAAAACTTTACTATCAAATAATTATAATCATCTTCAAACCATATTAATATTTCAAATAATTAACCTTCCCAAGATATTTAAAATATTGATAAACAATTGTTAAACAATATTAATATTAATAAACAACCTTTAAGATATAAATATATTTTCTTAATAAAAATCCATACTTAAGCCAACATAACCATTTCCATATTTACAAACCATGTTTATAAATCTCTTCCTATCTTATAAAACTTCCTTTCATAAAAAAATTCTTTATTTATGAACTCATTTATACCTTTATTGCTTTATAAATCCTGCTTAATTATAAAACCTCGCCCAAACATATTTTCAACCGTTTAACCTTGCTCTTATAGGCATAAATCTATGTTATAATTTTCCTCTAATTTATAAAATATTGTTTAACACATCCTAAATTTTACCTCGTCTTAAATTTCTAAAATAGAATCAACTATTTTCTGAAATATCATTCCTTATCTTGTAATAATCAACCGTTTGATTTATTTCTCCAATCTATTAAATAATAATAGCTTCTTTTTTATTTATAAAACATCGTTTATAAATCTATCCTTGTATAGATAAATACATATTTTATAAATCTTAACTTTATTTGTAAAATGTCACTTTGTACATTATCACCTTAATAAATCTCCATATTTATAGATAAATCTTAATATTTGTGTATACTATATACATATCGCTTTATATAAAATGGTTAATAATTATTTCTATCCCTTTTTAAAACTGTAATCCTTCATTTTAATACACGGACTTATTTTCGAGATTTGAAAAATCTTTATTCAAAGATCAAAATTTCTATTTAAAATATTACATAAAACCATAAATTTATAATCTCTAAAAATTGTACCTTTGCTTTAGAAAAATTATTTAAACATATATAAATTTCAAAATTACTTGAAATTCCTTTATAATTCAAATCACTACTTTATAGTATTTTTAAAATACCAAAATAACGCCAAATGCTACTAAAGCACTAATTAAGCAAAATCATGTTCATGTCATCCAATATAACATCCAACATATCATATACCACAATATATATGAAAATAAAATCAACGGTGTGAGGAATTTCATTGGATCCCTCCAACCTATTTTTCTGCATCAAATACAGTATATATAATCATAAAAAATACAAATCTACCACTTCGGTCATATACAAGGGTCATCCGCTCTTACACGGAAACGTAATATGGTCTCATCCGCTCCAATAGGCGGGAATATATCCAATCCAACTAATATAAAATATTAGATTATCCAAACAATCAATAACAATCAATGATAAAATATCCACACATTTAACAAATAATTTTATTGACTAAATAATATTTTTGATTAGACAAAAAGGTAAGATTAGCTCAACTTAATTTTAATAGTCATCAAAACGTTCAGGTTTGGTTAAAATTGAACGGTTGTTCAATTTAACCCAAAATTCTAACAAGCTTCGAATTCATCAATCTAACTCCATGGCGTGGTGCTCGTTGATACGAATGCAACACGACCCGTCGCCTTTAATTTGGACCTCATACGAGCAAGTTGTGCATTATAAACATTCGATATCATTAAATTAAATTAACTTAAAAAAAATTAAACTTTAACACCTTTTCTCCAATTCTCTCATCCTCACGTTGTACTTCACCGAGCTCGCACGCTCTCACGCATCCCATTCATTTTTTCTGAAACTTCAATAGCGTGCTGCCACTACCGCCCCTACCAACTTCTCCGCCCCTCTGCCATCGTGCGCGCTAATAGTCGCCTCCTCGACCGCCGCTCCAACACCTCCGCCACACGCTTGTGCCCATAAGCCATCACCAAGCACCAAATCCCCTCGACCTGCCGATGTCGCTGCGCCTCGCTCCACGCGCGCATCCACGTTCTTTGTTTTTTTCCTCTATGAAGTTTTTTCCCTTTTTTCGATTTTCAAGTTTGAAAATGGAGAAGAGCCTTTAATTTGGTTATGACATTCTTTTTAACTGGGAGGGTACATGAAAGTCGTGTGGAAGTATGGGCATGTATGGCTAAAATTGTTGGGGGTTGCTGAACAGAGTAGGAGTATGGGTAAGGAAGGGGAATCATAATACACACACACACACATATATATACAAATACACATATATAATTTTCAATTTAAAATACCTATTTACAAAATGCCTAACAAATCTGAACTCCAATCGAGACATGCCGATAGGCGTTCTACATCTAATACCCATATTTTGAACATAATGGAACTAGTCTCGTGACCTAATTCGATCATATGAAGAAGATAACTTTTCAAACCAAATTATTTTAATTAAAATTCCTTTAATCAATTTCTGCGCGTTACGATCTCGCACATCCAAACGATACGTCCAATTGCCATGAAATTCGTCGGCGCACTATAATATACTTTTGCATCTAATTAAACTAGTCTCGTCAAAATCTGAGACTATACCCCAGAAGGCTATTTTTATATGTTAATTAAAATGATCAATTTCCAAAATCAGTCAAATCACTTTTAAATCCAATTTAAAAGTTTACAATCTTCCTTCTTATTTAAATAGAATTTAAATCAACTTTCGAAATCATTTTTATTCATTTCAAATCCAAGATTCAATTACTTTAAATATTCCCAAAATTTTATTTAACCATTATTTATCAAATGAATCGCTATAATTGAAATTCAAGTTATTTGACTTATAATTTTTTTCAATATTTAAAATCAATTTATTCTTTCAATTTTAAATTACTGAAATTCTAGATCATTACATTCTCTCCTCCTTAAAAGAATTTCGTCCTGAAATTGCCAAGGTAAGAAAAATATCACAAACCCATTAACTTTTAAAAAACAATTAGTTCAAATATATTGTAAATTTCTTTTAAACCCTTTAACTTTTCGAAATCAATTAGTAGAAACTTTATTATCAACTTCTCTAAATCTTTAAATTCATTTCATAGTTATTAACTAATACTATTCCAAAAATCATCTAATATCATTTCAATTTATAACTCAAAATCAAAATTTTAGTCATCAAAATTTATTTTCCAACATTCTTAAAATTTTTCCAATGCCTTAAAATTTAGAAAAATTTCACCAACGTTTCCTTTACATGATTCGATCGAATAAATCACAATATATATATATATACATATATATGCACACGCATATATATACATATATACATACATACACACACACACATATATATATATACATATACATATACATATATCACAAATATACACCTCATCTTCGAGGATGAGGCATCCTATGGGGAAAAATATATACAAATACGATATGTAATCCGAGATATATATATACCTTTTATTTTATTAGCGTAGAGCGAATATAATGCGAAAGCAAGCTCCAAACGCGAAGCACGTGCCATCCGCATCTACTAATCACTGAACCACAAATGAGAACATGTGTATAGAAACAAGTATCAACATATAACACGTACCAACACAACAACTATATGCAAATATAGCAAATGCAACAAGAGAAATCATCTAACAATTAACGTTCGTCAAATTTTACTTACCATTATTTCAATTTTTCACTTCCAAGTGTCTCCATTTCTTATTAACAATTGATTGATTTAAATTCATTTACTTTCAATTGATATGCATCCAATTGGTTAACATTCATTTTATTCTCCTTTACTTTACTTACATTCCCCTTATATCTAATTTAAGGTTAACAATAACTCATTTGCATACTAACTCCTTTATGGACCATTTCCATAAAACAATTACTGAAGTTTGATTCAATTCTTCAACTTTGTCTTTACAACTTAAGATCGCATTCAATTCTTTAACATTCCCTTTACAACTTAAGTTCACATTCAATTCTTTAACATTTTCTTTACAACTTAAGTTCATATTTATTCCTAACAAACAATATTCCAAAACATATTCAACTTATTTTAAAACTCAAATTCATATTTCATTTCAATAATTTACTGCATCAGTTCATTTCGTTAATTTATCTCGAATTTAAATCAAATCCAATTATTCACTTTAATTTCACTTTCATAACTTAAGTTCAATTTTAACTCAAATTTTCATTCACTCCATTACTTTGAAAGTGTGTATGGATCGTGTATTTATATCTAACATGCAAGTGTAATAAATAGCTAACTTATAACTAGTAGATTAAAGCGAATAATAAGTAAAGAATCAATTACACTAGAGATTTTATATTTGTTCAGAACTTCCTTCCTATGTCCAGTTTCAAAGTTCCTCTTCGGCCTTAACTAGTAAACAGCTCTCGCTTTGCTTGGATGAATAGCTTGATACAAAAATCTTTTCTTCATAAGTATTTGTTCTTAGTAACACTGATTTTGACTGCACAATACAAATCTTCCTATAACCTCGTTTGATTAGTAAGTGTATATGAAGTTTTGGTTTTAGGAAGTGATAAAAACAATGTATTGATTACTTTAGAAATCAGAGTATGTAAAGAGTATAGATATGAGATTAAGAAAAATTAAGTTATTTGTTTCTCAAAAGCTTTGCATGTTTATAGATGTTGAAGAGTATTGTTGAAGAGTAACATCTTTAGTATGTTTTATTTCAGTCTAAGAGTTGCAGTCTTTAAGGAAGAAGAGATGCACTGAAGAGATATAGATGCAACCATTAGAATGAACGTACTGCCTATTCAAGGTGTAATTTCGTTACCCAACACAGACGTCAGCCGAAAATTTCAGACGTTTGTTTAAATATAAATTTTTAAATAGAGAACGGATTTAGACGTTTGGCATATGCGATCAGACGTCTAATGCCTATTAATATGTTTTTAAAACAGCGTACATAGTTAGATGTCTAGCATATGTGGACAGAAGTCTGATGCTTGTTAATTTCTGCAATTAACTTGTTTAAACAATGAAAGGCTTAAAAAATATTTGACATGCAATGTTGTCTAAAAACTACTAAAGGAGATTTTACAAACCATGTATCTATGACTACAACACACGATAATAGCTTCTCTAATACCAAAGATTCTCCTCTTCTACTGGTCATCCTCAAGTCATGATAATGTGAATTCTAAAAGGTTTTTCTTGCAAATTGGTGGAATATATTGTATGTGTATGATTATATAGTCATTGTCATCGAAACCATAAATAGAGGTTCTAACATTGTCTCCTTTTTGATGATGACAACTATTTATCATTTATTAAATAAGCATATAACTCCTCCCGAATGCGATTCCTCCCCCTATATACATGTAATATGATATCTCTCCCCCTTTGGCTTTATCAAAAAGAGATACAGAAATAATGAAATTTGGAAAAACATAAAGAGCGTAAGTTTGCATAGAATCACAAATAAATTTTTTCATAATTATATAAAAAAATTGTTTTGAAGAAATCAAACAGAGATACATAAATTTTACGTAATAAAAATAGAAGAAAAAACTCACTGATTGTTGTAGTAACCCCAGAAATTAGATTATTGTTTATCATATCCGCCATGTTGACACTGAGATTGATCATTGTATTCCACGTCCTCTCGAATAGAGTGGCCCCAAAATGATGCGTAATGATTGTAGTGCGAAGGGTTTTGTGGAGGCCAAGTGGTATCATCGCTTTCTTCGGTGTCAACATTTATTGGTGCCTTATGAAGTGTGGTGTTGGATTAGCTGACGAACCTGACCCTGAAGAACGTTCTGGTTGAAATACCAGTGGAGGTGGCTGTGGCGGTGGCGGTGGTATCAGGGACAGAGAAGATGAAGACCGTAATGATGAAAGACCTCGTACCTTTCTCATGACTTTTTCCAAAGTGGAAACGACCTTTTCTAATGTCTTCTCTACTTTGGTCATTATAATAGAAAAGAAACATTCTAAGCGAGTCATCTTTTTATCTAGCGCATTTTGGTTCAAATAGGGAAGACGTTGGTTTTGAAGTGCAACATCTCGATAGTCTTCTCCTTGTGCAGCTGCAATTCTGGCTTCTTGTATCTCTGAATTAGGGTAATACTTAGTAGTTTCTGAAGCTCTTGCAGATTCCGAAGGTCAAGTTGTAGGAGGTGGTTGCTGTTGTTGTGATTGTTGATATTGGGAGAAAGAGGATATACTCGGTGGGCTTTCAGGTAGATGCATCAAAGTGAGAAATCTAATACCACTATCTTTAACTAAAATTACTTCATATAGGGAAAGATACAAAGGGATTCCAAATGATCATAAAATTCTCATTATATAAGGAGCATAGACGATGCTTCGACGTGTAGGCATCCAAAAGCTTTTGATTTGGTCGAAAATATATTGTGCCCAATTGACTTCAATATGACCAAATATAGCATTTAAACCTTTGTGATCATCTTTGTATACTTGTTCATGACTACTTAACCTAGGGATGACTGTGTTGACGAGTATATGGTTAAGTAGTTAGGCTTTTGGACGAAAGCTAGATGTTTTTAATTTTCGCATATCACCTTACAAAATAAGATGAGTAGCAGCATCTCTTGGGGCATATCATGTAACGGGAACTTCTTGCAATCGAATTCTTGTATAAGAACAATTAAGAATTTGACCAAGCATTTCAACATTAAATTTTATTATGTTTCCATAAACACTTGTCTAAATCCAATTTTCCTCATCTGAAGGATTCCAAAGTTTTAAGGAGCATAGATTAATAAAAAAGAGGAATACTGCTAGTTAATCCATCTTCCCAGCATTGTCATCATAGTTAACCATATGGTAGATATAAGCATATTTTGTTAAATCAATAGTATATAATGAATGAAACAATGAATGGGACAGAACAGACCAGAGTGAATCTCCTTTTTCTCTAAATCTTCTAGATTTTGCCTTGCATGTTCTTTACCAACAATCCATTCTTCAATATGATTATCTGTGATGAATTGTTGAGAGGAAGATTGAGAGCTATGGTGTGTTGTAGCCTTCTTACATTTACTGTTGGGAACTTTAGCTTTTGGAGCCATTGATTTTGGAATTGGAAAGAGGAAATCGAATTTGGGAATTAGAGTTTTAAGCTTTGGAGAGAGTGAAACAGTGGAAATAATGAAAGATGGAAGAGATATTATATTAGCACAATTGACTGATGTCTGTGTGTAAAGATCAAACATCTAAACGGGGCTTAATTTTAACACATGAACAGATGTCTAGATGTAAACTCAGACATGTGTGAGTAGAAAATAATTTTTCAATGGACATTTGTCAGATAGCTGATCATACCTTCAGACGTTTGTGTTGAGACCTTTAAATTTATGGAGCGTTTGAATAGATATCTGTGCTGAAGATCGAAAATTTTTAGAACATATCTTTAGACGTTTGGGAGTGTTAGTTAGACGTTTGAGCTGAAACTCAAAATTTTCCCATGCTATAATCAAACATCTGTATATTTTTTCAGACGTCTATTTCTACGTGTTACGGTATATGAAAACAGAAAAATTGAATTTTTAATAGGAGAAATTTTTTTACAAACGATTATGTACAAACATACATGCTTATTTGATATATATCAAACATCCGTCATTTATGAAAGATTTCTTTAGTTGTCATAATAAGGAGAATGGTATTTTTGTTTTTCCCATGAACTTTTTTTGGCTTTAGTTTGCTCGAATGACGGCTTAAAAGGAGACCAGTATGGATGAACAGGACTGTGTTCGGCATTTGATGTTCATTATCCCCATAAGTTCCGTAGGGTGATCTTGTGTGCTCTTAGAGGAGTTTCTCATAAACATGATACCTTTGATGTACATAGTCTTCTATTGGAGAATGACCATATATTACAAGGATACATTTTTCAAGAAAGTTTAAACGTGCTCCTTGACGACGTTGTTCAAAATACATTTCTCGTTAAACCCCTATCATCTCTTATTGACAGTGATGAATCTCATCGACTTTGTCCGTAGAGATGATGATTTTAGGTCGACTGAGTGTCTAGCTTTCTTATCTTTCAGAGAGAAGCCAGTATGGTAAATTGGTGAAGCGATAATGCTGAGGGATGGAGATGATGTAGGAGTTATTTTTATGGGAGAGACCGTCGGACGATGGGGAGATGTAGTCAATAGTGGACTAAGTGGAGTCGTGATCAGAAGACATTGTTTGAGACATTTGTTTTAGAAATTTGATATTGTTTATCAATTTTTAAAGTTTGCACATGAGTTGAATAAGATTTTGATTAAGTATTTATACTGAGTTTATAGGCTATGTTAAGAATATTGATTTGAGGTTTATAATTCTCAGAAGTTTCTAGCCAAAAAGAAAGGAGAGGTTAAGAGAAAAAATTATGCCCACAGGTGAAATTAAAGATATGTATGGTCTGAATTATAGAAACATAATATAACAATGGAAAGACATGCGACTTCCTCCCATGAGTGTGTAGTTCGAGTGCCATCATCTTCAATTTATTTTATTTAAAAAGAAATTATACTTCGATATTGAATTATAAATCATGCAATGACATACACTACAACGAAAATACTCTTTCACAACTGCCAAAAACAGTTGTAATAGGTCTATTACAACTGGCACCCACCAGTCTTTATATCCCCAGTTGCAATAAAGCGGGATTATTTTACAAGGGGCACGTACAGTTGTAAAAGCAGTTGTCACGTATGGTTGTAAAAGCAGTTGTAAAAAGTCTTTTTACAACTGCGAATAACAGTTGTAAAAGAGTTATTTACAAGTGCTTTAGACAGTTGTAAAAAACTTATTTACAACCGTTTATGACACTTATAAATGTAATAAATATTCTAACAACTGTTTCCACCTGTTGCGTTAACATTTTACAGCAATGTGTAATAGTTGTTGTAGGATCTACTACAACTAACGATGACAGTTGCAACAAATAATTTTACAACTGCTATAATTTATCTTTTCATAATTGCTATTAACCATAAATTTCATGATATTATAATTAAAACCAATATTTCGTTAATAGTAACCACAATCATTTAAATACTTCAAATAACACGAACCATTACATTCAAAAAACAATTCAAATTTGCACCATTTATGAATTCATAACTTCGTTCCAAACATAACTAAATACATAACATAAATTAGTAAAAGTACATATACGTACTAATCAAAAGAGATAACTTCTTTATGTCAAGCAATAGACATCCCAACCTCTTGTTCACTCGTATACATATCTGCAGTAGGCCTAGATAGAAGAGCTTAAGGATCCACCACTGCATCGATCCAAACTTTCTAAATATTTGCTCCTAGTGGTACAAGATGCATCCTCAACTCTGCCATGCTATACTTCATCAACCATCACCGACATTACAAACATTCACATCCCCTTACCTCCGTCACCATTAAACAAAACTCCAACATCTTACAACACCACGACCAATAAGTTCCTAACACTGCCTTGCTTCACCACCTCTCCACTGCCTTCTGCCTGCACACCACTCCACATCCTCTACCAACCACCTCAACAACACAACACCTAAAAAACTGCACTGACCAACTTCATATAAACACACAGCATCACATACATCCCTACCAGACATCACCCTGCTTTTCGTACAACTTCATCACATACACACCATCCCACTATCCATCATTCTCACTAACACACTCAATGCCTTCAGCATTCCACTTCTTCTTTCCATAAACCTGACTGCTTCACAACATCACCGCCTCACAACAACTTCAATCATCCTATACATTCCCCTTAGCAAACTGTCATAACGCACTGTTGCACTTCGGCCACACCATCCATCCATACATTCTACTCCAACATCCACACCACAACCTCATCACAACATCCACCATATGCAGCCATCCCTGCATAACCATATTTTAGTTAGTTACATGTAAAGAGTTACCGGGTCAAATACAATGCTGTTTGAACTGCATATTATTTATTTTCTATGTCATGACATAAACACTTGAAAGAATTATAATACATAAAATTACCTGTTCAAGATCAGAATAGGTTGAATCTTCCGAAATGTCTGAATATCCATTTGAAAGTAAGTGGTGAGAGCGTTCGTGCGTATTGTATAGCTTGTCTCTTACATCCGCAAGGATAACACGGTACGGTTCATTTGACGGCACTTGTTTCCAAGTTGTCTATACTGTAAAGCCTGTATACTCAACATCGATACATCCTCTACCTATGCAGCCTACTATGCTTAGCCTTGTATACTGCTCCCCGTTGTCACTTGTAACAACTTTTCCACTATACAGCAACAAGAACACAATTTGCAGTCTTTTTCAACTACTACTTACTCAAGCCAAAGTTCCAACGCATCAACTACAGCCACTACTCATGTCAACCTGCAGTATACACAATTTTACATGTTTATGGTGATTCAACTTATCTATAGTGGTCCAAGACATAAATATACAAATGATATAAAGTTTAAACTTTGGTATAAATCTTGTCTATATGGATGCACATTTTTCAAATCTTTATGATAATAAACTAAAATTTACGTGCAACTAGATTTGTTACCTTAGCAGCCATTCTTTTGATGATTTTTGTAGCTGACTATTTATATTTTTATAGGTTAAAATGCGACAGCTCAAGCGAATATGAAATGTAGTACTTTGAGTAATTCTATTCCTAAAGCAATGTATTCAAGTTTAAAGTTGGAACTCCATGCATGTTCTTCAAATTTTGAATATTCGAAATAAGTTTATTATGTACAACATAATATTGTAGTTGAATATGAGTTTTTTGGGTCGTATTAACAGTTATCCTATGCCGAGTAAAATCCAATAGGACGACTAGAATACAGATCTGATTTCCCCAATTAGTATTAATATTCGAAATTTCTCAGCCACCTTATGCCAACACTGGAAAACTCAATTAAAGCCTGACATTGCACTGATAAGCCAAAATCAAGTTCAAAATAACAAAACGTGTTCAACGTTCGAATTACCTAACACTAAATAGGGGTCCAAACAAGCTGCTGTGTACCATTCTTTTTCCCAGACCTCCACCTGACATTGTCGCATCCACCACAGAGCTCTAAGTAGTCTGCATCATCCCATAAACCTCTTTTTCCAGTGTCGAGTCTGGAGTTGTCGAATCAACGATGATTGAGCGCTTTTTCATCCCATTGATGATCTTGATGGCTAGATCGAGGAGACGTGGTG
This sequence comes from Allium cepa, assembly GCA_030765085.1. NCBI lineage: Eukaryota > Viridiplantae > Streptophyta > Magnoliopsida > Asparagales > Amaryllidaceae > Allium > Allium cepa. The sequence goes on along the minus strand of CM060929.1, from coordinate 365,215,249 downwards.
GACATTTGAGGGGTAGCCGAGGATGATGAAAACAACGTCTGAAAAGGTTAGGCTGTATATTTTATTAGGGATTGGGCAGACTGTTTGAACTATTGCTTTTTCATTCCCTCCTACAAGCTCGATTGCGTGCTGCCTATAGGGATGGAGAAGTAGGATGGCGCGGCTGTGACGACGAAGAGAGGGGCGATGTGCCTTGCTAGGGGTGGTACGATAAGGGCGATTTTGGGTAAGAGCAATTTTGTGTTTTATCCGTGAGCCAGTGAATGAAATAGAATTGATCGTGTGCATAACTAAATTTGGGGAATATTATGAAGATTAGGGAGGGAAACGGAATTTTCGGCAAAGAGATTAGGGAGGGAAATGAAATTTTCGGCAAAGAGATTAGGGAGGGAAATGAAATTTTCATGAAAGAGATGAGGGAGGGAAATGAAATTTTAGAGGGTAGAAGAATTAAATTTATGAAAGAGAAATAAAGTGCTACGTGAAAAACACATATTGAAATATTAGGGATATGCTGCAACATATACGGTAGTTTACTAATTATAACTAAAATTGTAACGACCCGAAATTTTCGAACCCGAAAATTCTAGATAGTTATGAAAAGAAGAAAGAGGTAGAAGAAGAAGAAGAACAGAAACATCAACATCTCACATTCACAGCGGATAAAATATAATAGTAAATAATAATAGTTTACAAAAGAATACTATATCTGTCGATCACATTTTTATACATCAGAGTTACATATATATACAAACACAGGATATACACAATTATCATGTCACGGATATACAACAATACAATACAGCGGAAACACTCCATACGTTTTTGTCATCCAGCTCACCTCCTGAGCCCCAGAACGTCCTTACCTGAAAATCTGTAATACTCGGTCTGACCCGAGCATTACATTAAAGTAACACCCGGGTCAGGTTGGAAACCAACGTGAGAAAACCCATCTATCATGAAGTACCAATACGATATACTTATTTAAAACCCGGGGTAACTCATTCATCACTACAAGTTTACAACTTGTTATAATCAACACATATTTTCGCAAATCAATCCCTCGGTATCTTTACTTAATTTTAAACTAGTCCAGTCATTTAAATTATTCCAATTCAGCCTGTTGATTTCCTATATCAACCCATAAAGAATCATTGTAGGTTACCAATCGAAGTGGGTTTGGGTATTTCTGATACCCGATCCCAGTCTCTTCGAATTCTTAACCCAAGTATTCAAATGAAATACGATTCAAACTTAAATGCAGGGTGTCATATTATATCACATAGTATCACACATCACATACCAAAGATATCAACTAATCTAAGATACACAATATCATTTAATCATTCATAAGAAAGATTAATTAACCATGCCATCTCTAATTAATTTAATTACCCACCATGGAATTAGATCAATTACTTTTAAATCCTGCTTATTAATTAACTACAAACCAGTTAATCATCTAAAAATCATGCATCCTGATTAATCCTCCTTGATTAATTATTCTTAACTTACATTAAGTAATTAATCTTTAAATTAATCCCATAGATAAATTTTTCTTAATCATTCACATTAGTTAATCTTTAATTAATTAATGACATTCATTAATGATCCTAGATCACCCTAGTAATTATCTCTTTATTAATCGTCTTCAAATTAATTATCCCTGATTATGCACAACTTAAATAATTTAAAGTAATTTCTTTATCTTTATTTTATTCTTAACTCATATTTTAAACTTCCTTTTGAAGCTATTTTGTAAATTCATTCTAAAATTTAAAAGATTTGAAAACATTTCGCAAATCAATTATATAATTGAAAGTTATAAAATTTCCTTAAAAATAACTTTTTTTAAAACATTAAATTTTAATTATTTAATACTTTGAACTTATTCAAATTGTTTAAAAATTCTTGTTCTTTTAAATTTTAGTTAAACATTCCATTAAACTTCCACTTTAAATATATTTAAAACTTAGTTAAACATCCTTTTTAAAACTTATTTATTTTAAATGTACTTTTAAACAAGTTTTAAACATCTTCCCCTTTTAAAACACATTACCTTAAAACTTTTAAAACTTTAAAAACCTTGTCTGCAACTATTTTGCTTGATCTTCACTTTGATTTCCTTTACCCAAAATAAACCTGGTGCAAGTTTCATTTTTAAACTTGCATTTGATTTTTACTTAACTTTAAAACCAGTATTTTTAAAACTGGTACCGGTTCTAAACTAAAATCAAAAAGCTCCTCACAATAAAATACGAGCAAACCCTTCAAAATCCCCGAGGAAATCCCACTTTCCATTTCTTTTCAAGATTTAGTTTAAGTTTAAAATATGGACCAAACACTCACTAGCTCTCTCGTCCTCACTGCTTCGAGCCAAAACACAGAGATACGCGAACTCGAACTCGAGACGAAGCCATCTTTCCCAAACTTCAACCCATACCAGATATATGTGCACGCGCGTGCAAAAGCACCTAAGCTCCGACCATCGATGATCCATGCCATGGCCACACTCACATCGACAACCACCCACACAAACGACCTGATCGTTCAGCTATGTCGAATCGCCAGTGATTCGAAATCGAACACCTCAAAGCAACAGGCATTAGAAACTCGATTGACCCAAACACCTACCGCTGACGATCAAGGCGACTGGAAACTTCACCCTTCAGAACTCAACCTCGTCATCGACCCACGCGACCACCCTATCACTCGAAATCGAACTCTATGCTTCAAATTAGACGAGATTACCTTGCCATTAGTCGTTACAGTACAACCTCCAAAAACCCTAGTTCACCGACGTTCGTCACCTACGGTGACCTATAAAACCCATCGCCATTTTTCCCAAAATCCAGAATCTCCAAACTTTCTCCGACTGAAGACTCGATCCATAACCCTACGCCGTTCGCCAGAAATTTAGTAATCACCGAATTCCATTCAACTTGAATTTCCCCCAATTCACAAACCTAAAAATCTTGAAATTCATACCAAAAATCATGGTTTCGAAACTCGAATTCAATCATGCATTCAAAACTACAAATGTTAATATATATTTTTAGTTCAAAAATGTTTATTACTGATGTTCCAATTTTTAAAATATTTATTCAATTAAATACACTAAGAACCATTTTAAAATTGTTATTACCTTGCTGTAATCATTTTCCATTTAGGGATTGAAATCTAAAATCATCTAGATGGGATAACTTGAATTTTGATCAGGTTTTGCAAACATGTAAAAACAGTCTGAGGCAATCTTTGCCTTCCATAGACATGCATCATTGTTTACAAAATTATAAACATATACACAGCACATTTAACTTTCTGCAAAACACTTTTATTATTTAATTCACAGAAACAGGCATAAACACAAATTAAAGCCTAAAGGAAATTAGTTTACTCACCTGAAAACAATTTGAACAGAGAATAACTCTTGCCTTTGAAACTGCTAGCTGATCTTATTTCCAAGCTTCTTGTTTGTTGAGTTGAGATCTTATTCAAGTGTCAGTTGTAAGATTCATTCAGTTGCTATTTTAAATTTTTGTGGTAGGATTAGTTTCTGGTTTGCAAAGTTGTGATGAATGAAATGAAGTAAGAAGATGTACATATATAGAAGGAAAAGATGTGTACAGGCTTGTTTTACTGGTACAAGATTTCTTGTGGTCGATCAGAGAATTTTTTCATTTTGTAGGCTGAAATGATTCAAATATATATTAAAATGACTTTCTTGTGTGCTAGCATTAATTATAATTGTCTTGTTCCAATCTTCATACTTATCCTATTTTTCTTTTTCTTTTTTTTCTTATTTCTTGGCATATACATATTGTTATAGTACATATATTACTTGTCTGATCTGCTTCCTATCCTATGCTTCAATAAAGTCGTTATATTCCTAGAATTATCTTATGTTCATTTCATATGTTACAGAACTATCAATTTATTTTATTTATTTCTATTTTAAACTTAAACCATCAAATACTTCATTTACTTAATTTTTTTATACTTATATTAGTATCATAGTTTTCTTATGTTTTATATTTATGTTTATAACCATATATTTGTTTTATTTTTGTTTTTTATATGTAGATATTTTGTTTTGCCTTGCATACACACAATCTCACTTATTTCTAATTTCTTTTTTTAAGTTTAAGCTATCCAACATTTAATTTATATCCTATATTTTATTTTATACTTATATTTAATATTGATAGGATTGATTTTATCTTAAACATTATCATCTATATTACATCCATAAACATATATCTAGATTAAATGTTAATAAGGTAGAGCATTTTAATTTAATAAGATAAGATAGATTTTATTTAAAATATTTTTAAAAGACTTTATTTTGAATTTTCAAATCGGAACTTTCTTTCAAAATACATATGTAAATAAATGGCAAATATACCAAAAGTCTTATTCATTTTTAAAATGATAAGTTTACATTTTACTTAATTGGATTAAATATTTATTAAAATAATATTGCCAAAATACCGGGTCATCACATTCCTCCCCCCTTTGAATCTTTTCGTCCTCGAAAAGGAATGAAGCCAGATTTATTAAAATGCTTAAAATTAGATAAATTTTCTTTAATCATTTTTAACCTGCTTTTTTTAAAAAATCTATATAATATTACTAAAATAGTTTTTATACAAATACTTTTATAACTCGATATTTCGAAAAGTCCATCCTTGTTCCCATAGAAATTCGGTCATATGTTGATCAGGCGTAGGACTGAAAATCTATAAGTGCTTGGCAGACCCATTTTCAACATCCAGTGAAAATACGTGCGAAAATAATTTTATTGAAAATATAGAAAATAGTTTTTGAAAATAGGGGAAATATTTTTGGTGAGAATCCTCTGGAAATCATCACCCCCATCCATGTTCGCAGTTACATCCTGGGTTACGTTGCCATCGCAGCAAAAGTCCATGTAACTGTAGGCACTCCGCGTCCCTCGATTACGCCATGGAACCCACAACAGATCGCAGTTACATTCCAGGGTTACGTTGCCATCGCAGCAAAAGTCCATGTAACTGTAGGCATCAGTGCCCCTTGATTTTCGCTATTAAAATGAAACTTCTTCACTCCTACATAGGTCGCAGTTTACCGATATAAAATCAAATGTAGATTGTTGGCTCTCAGCAGCACACACGACTTTCGCTATGTTACCATAGGTCGCAGTCTACCGATATAAAATCAAACGTAGACCGTTGGCTCTCAGCGGCACACACGAATTTCGCTATGGTACACACTACTCATAATCCTCAGGAACTAGTTTTGTCCGGACTCCTAACAGGATCAACTTTAGAACCCTCCCTTGGGGCTTAAGGCAGCACAACCTGGTGGCACTCCTGAGAAGTTCATTTCAAGGGAGCGCCTTTTTCCCAGAGCCATTATCAAAACACTTTATACTATATACATATATAGTATCTTCCAAATCATACACCTAGTATGATCTCATACAAAGCTCCTTTATACAAAATCGATTATCCCAAAATCGATAATTCTCAAACTAGGCTTTCCAAATCCAATATTGATTTTACCCAAAAAGCAAAAGCCTTTCCAAATCCAAAGGTTCCCAAAACCTTTTCCAAAACCCTCATAAGATCCTTTATATATACATAAATATATATAATTTTTAAAACTTTGGATCATTTCAAACTTGTATAAAACTCCTTTTATACTTCAAACACCTTCAAAATCCATTTTCTTCTGGCTATAGATTCAACAAGGGGAGTTTTATCTTATATAATAAAGATATACAACTTGGTTATTCAAAATCAAATATTCAAATTTGATCACTCTTTCCAATATCAATTTCATTCAAAACTTTTCGATGTACCCATATCATCCATACGCTATACCAATCTCATCGCTCACTCGATCACACAATTTCACTTCCGAACTATTATCGTCCACCCGACTTCCTAGTGCGGACACAGACCAGGTTTCTTGATCAAAAACCGTCATTCTCCTTGCATAGCCATAACTATGATAGAGAATATCCAGAACCAATCAACAATCCATATCCAAGTTCGCCGTCAAAAATCGAGTGAAAAATTCCAACTCGGATCGATGTAACTATCTCGAAAGTCTGTGCTCGAAACTGGATCAAATCACTATGCGAATAGAATAATATACGTACATCCTACGTATTTATCTTCATTGATTATTAACCAAATCAATTTCCTTTCTATTCACATTTCCTTTAATTTCTATTCACATATTTACAATTACCTTAATCCGCATTTGGATTATCCCATAAATTCTTACCTTAGTTGGGTATTTAATCAATAACAGTTTTAACTCCGACCAGTTTATATTTAGAAAATAGCTTGAAAATTTTAAAAATGGATAAGTAGTTGAAAAATAATTATTAGTTTGCAAAATAGCTGTTAAATAGTTAACTAATTGTAAAATAGTCGGAAAATAGTTAAATAATTGTAGAAATTTTAGATGATTGCAAAATAGTTGTAAAATAGTTATTAATTTGTAAGATAGTTGAAAAATAGTAGTTAGTTTATAAACCAGTTGAAAAAATGTTAAATAGTTCCAAAAAAAATTGTAGAACAAATATAAAATAATTGTCTTTACAAAGAAGGTTGTATATATATCAAATAGCTTGAAAAAATAAGTTTATATTAAAACAATTTATATCAAAAATATTCCAAAGCCAAAACTGTTCACTTCCCCAACAATTCAATTTAAATTTCCACTTCCATTTAATTAACTCAATTCCAATTTAAATAACTCCAATTTCCATGGGACTTGATTTATTCCCAATTCAAGTTGAATTAATTCTCAATTTCTTTCCAACTTAAAATCAAATTCCATTTGATTCTTACTCATTCAACTTTATTTACAGTTCCAAATTATTCAAATAATTTGGACTAATTTCAAATTGAATCCGCTTCAATTTCAAATCATTTCAATTTAATCCAATCCAAATTTTCCATCTAAATTTTTAAACTTATACACCTTCAATCTCAAATCCAATTAATTCAAATCAGATTCAATTTGAACTAATTGAATTTCAATCCCAATTTTAAACCATCTCGAATTATATATATTTGAGTTAAATTCTCAAAGGTTGGTTTAACTTTTTAAACCAAATTAACCTTTATTTTTACATCAATAACCCAAATCTTTAAACAAATAAATTTTGAGTCAAATTCTCAAAATTCCATTTTAAATTATCTTTACCTAACTTTTTCCAAAGTTCAAATAAGAGTTCAAAACAATTTTATCTTAAAATTTTAATTTATTACCCTATTTTATCTTCCAGTTTTGAAGCCAGTTCTTAAACAAGTTAAATTTACAAATTCAATCATTCAGAATTTCGGTTCAAAGTAATTCCATATCCTTAATTTCAAATTAAAGTTTAATTTCCCTTTTATCTCAAAAATGGATATATTACCACACTTCATTTTTCATTCATTTAAACAAATCCAATTTGCATTTTAAAGATTTTAATAACAACAGGATGAGATCATCTAATTTATTTTAAAACGTCCATCCATTTCCAATTTCTAGATCTCAAACCCGTTTTGAGATCACACAAATTCTCAATTCAAATTAACCATTTAACTTTCCAAGTTAAATTCCAATTTCATGTTGAAATTTTTAATTCAGGTTGCTTATTAAATTATTTAACTTTCCCAAAGTTAAATTCAACTTACTTAATTCAGTCAATTTACACAATTTGAATTCCCATTCAAATTTTAAACTTCAGATTAATAATCTTCCCACTTAAGTTTAATACTTACTTCACTTTGGGTTTTACATCACTTTCCAAGGAAAATTCAAAACTCAACCTTAGGGTTTATTTCATATTTATTTCCTTTACACACCAATTTTAAACCACCTTTGGTTTTAAATTTAAACAAATTATTTTAAGATTTTCGAACGACTCTTGTTTAATCAAGTTCTACCATTCAAATAAATTTAAATAACATTATTTATAATTTCTTCATTACTTTGATACAAAATTTTCAAATTCTGGACCCAGATTTAAAACTCCACAGTTCTTACTTGCCTAAATGTTTTACTTCTTTAAAACATTTCATTTTTCTTACTCATTAATTATTAAACACAACAATCATTTAGGACAATAGCCAAGATTATCATATCCAGAACCATTCATTATCATCTTATTCTGAAATACTTCTCCAATTCAAGATTTCAATTTCAGTTTGAATCCATTTCGAACTTATCTTTATTTAATTCCAGTTAGGTTGTATTATATTACTTCTTAATTTAATTCTAATAATTTAACAGCCAATTTCCTTAATATTCATTAGAATGAAATATTGCTTCATATATATATATATATATATATATATATATATACTTATATAAAATCATTTAAAATCTCTATATAAGAAAATAAAAAGTATGCTCTCATATCTATATATATACACTCAACTCGTTTTAGGGTGCTATTGACCCTATCCTTAATGAGTACACCCACCAGAGCCAAGATTCTCGCTTAACCTTCAGCTCTGATGCCAACTGTAACGACCCGAAATTTTCGAACCCGAAAATTCCAGGTAGTTATGAAAAGAAGAAAGAGATAGAAGAAGAAGAAGAAGAACAGAAACATTAACATCTCACATTCGCAGCGGATAAATATAATAGTAAATAATAACAGTTTACAAAAGAATACTATATCTGTCGATCACATTTTTATACATCAGAGTTACACATGTATACAGGCACTGGATATATACAATTATCATGTCACAGATATACAGCTATATAATACAGCGGAAACACTCCATATGTTCTTGTCATCCAGCTCGCCTCCTGAGCTCCAGAACGTCCTTACCTGAAAATCTGTAATACTCGGTCTGACCCGAGCATTACATTAAAGTAACACCCGGGTCAGGCTGGAAACCAGCATGAGAAAACCCATCTATCATGAAGTACCAATACGATATACTTATTTAAAACCCGAGGTAACTCATTCATCACTACAAGTTCACAACTTGTTATAGTCAAAACATATTTCCGCAAATCAATCCCTAGATACCTTTACTTAGTTTTAAAATAGTCCAGTCATTTAAATTATTCCGCTTCAGCCTATTTATTTCATATATCAACCCATAAAGAATCATTGTAGGTTACCAATCGAAGTGGGTTTGGGTATTTCTGATACCCGATCCCGGTCTCTTGGAATTCTTAACCCAAGTTATTCAATTGAAATACGATTCAAACTTAAATACAGGGTGTCATATTATATCACATAGTATCACACATCACATACCAGAGATATCAACTAATCTAAGATACACAATACCATTTAATCATTCATAAGCAAGATTAATTAACCATACCATCTCTAGTTAATTTAATTACCCACCATGGAAATAGATCAATTACTTTTAAATCCTGCTTATTAATTAACTACAAACCAGTTAATCATCTAAAAATCACCCATCCTGATTAATCCTCCTTGATTAATTATTCTTAACTTACATTAAGTAATTAATCTTTAAATTAATCCCATAGATAAATTTTTCTCAATCATTCACATTAATTAATCTTTAATTAAAAAATGACATTCATTAGTGATCCTAGATCACCCTAGTAATTATCTCTTTATTAATCATCTTCAAACTAATTATCCTTAGTTATGCACAACTTAAATAATTTAAAGACAATTTCTTTATCTTTATTTTATTCTTAACTCATCTTTTAAACTTCCTTTTGAAGCTATTTTGTAAATTCATTCCAAAATTTAAAAGATTTGAAAACATTTTGCAAATCAATTACATAATTGAAAGTTTATAAAATTTCCTTAAACATAACAATTTTTTTTAAACATTAAATTTTAATTATTTAATACTTTGAAACTTATTCAAATTGTTTAAAAATTCTTATTCTTTTAAATTTTAGTTAAACATTCCATTAAACTTCCACTTTAAATATATTTAAAACTTAGTTAAACATCCTTTTTAAAACTTATTTATTTTAAATATACTTTTAGACAAGTTTTAAACATCTTCCCCTTTTAAAACACATTACCTTAAAACTTTTAAAACTTTAAAAACCTTGTCTGCAACCATTTTGCTTTATCTTCACTATGATTTCCTTTACCCAAAATAAACCTGGTACAAGTTTCATTTTTAAACTTGCATTTGATTTTTACTTAACTTTAAAACCAGTATTTTTAAAACTGGTACTGGTTCTAAACTACAACCAGAAAGCTCCACACAATTAAATCCGAGCAAACTCTTCAAAATCCCCGAGGAAATCCCACTTTCCATTTCTTTTCAAGATTTAGTTTAAGTTTAAAATCTGGACTAAACACTCACTAGCTCTCTCGTCCTCACTGCTTCGAGCCAAAACATAGAGATATGCGAATTCGAACTCGAGATGAAGCCATCTTTCCCAAACTTCAAACAATACCACATATATGTGCACGCGCGTGCACATGCACCCAAGCTCTAACCATCGATGATCCATGCCGTGACCACCCTCAGATCGACAACCACCCACACAAACGACCTGATCGTTCAGCTACGTCGAATCGCCAGTGATTTGAAATCGAACACCTCAAAGCAAAAGGCATTAGAAACTCGATTGACCCAAACACCTACCGCTGACGATCAAGGTGATTAGAAACTTCACACTTCAGACCTCAACCTCATCATCGACCCACGCAACCATCCTATCACTCGAAATCCAACTCGATGCTTCGAATTAGGCGAGATTACCTCGCCATTAGTCACGACAGTACAACCTCCAAAAACCCTAGTTCACCGACGTTCGTCACCTATGGTGACCTATAAAACCCATCGCCATTTTTCCCATAATCCAGAATCTCCAAACTTGCTCCGACCGAAGACTCGACCCATAACCATACGTCGTTCGCCAGAAATTTAGTAATCACTGAATTCCATTCAACTTGAATTTTCCCCCAATTCACAAACCTAAAAATCTTGAAATTCATACCAAAAATCATGGTTTTGAAACTCGAATTCAATCATGCATTCAAAACTACAAATTTTAACACTTTTTTTTTAGTTCAAAAATGTCTATTACTGATGTTCCAAGTTTTAAAATATTTATTCAATTAAATACACTAAGAACCATTTTAAAATTGGTATTACCTTGCTGTAATCATTTTCCATTTAGGAATTTAAATCTAAAATCATCTAGATGGGATAACTTGAATTTTGATCAGGTTTTGCAAACCTGTAAACACAGTCTGAGGCAATCTTTGTCTTCTACAGATATGATCCATTATTTACAAAATTATAAACATATACACAGCACATTTAACTTTCTGCAAAACACTTTTATTATTTAATTCACAGATAACAGGCATAAACACAAATTAAAGCCCAAAGGAAATTAGTTTACTCACTTGAAAACAATTTGAACAGAGAATAACTCTAGCCTTTGAAACTGCTAGCTGATCTTATTTCCAAGCTTCTTGTTTGTTGAGTTGAGATCTTATTCAAGTGTCAGTTGTAAGATTCATTTAGTTACTGTTTTAAATTTTTGTGGTAGGATTAGTTTCTGGTTTGCAAAGTTGTGATGAACGAAATGAAGTAAGAAGATGTACATATATAGAAGGAAAAGATGTGTACGGGCTTGTCTTACTGGTACAAGATTTCTTGTATTCGATCAGAGATTTTTTTCATTTTGTAGGATGAAATGATTCAAATATATATATCGAAATAACTTTCTTGTGTGCTAGCATTAATTATAATTGTCTTGTTCCAATCTTCATACTTATCATATTTTTCTTTTTTCTTTTTTTTTCTTATTTCTTGGCATATACATATTGTTATAGTACATATATTACTTACCTGATCTGCTTTCTACCCTATGCTTCTATAAAGTTGTTATATTCCTAGAATTATCTTATGTTCATTTCATATGTTATAGAACTATCAATTTATTTTATATATTTATCTCTATTTTAAACTTAAACCATCAAGCACTTCATTTACTTATTTATTTTTTATACTTATATTAATGTCATAGTTTTCTTATGTTTATATATTTATGTTTATAACCATATATTTGTTTTATTTTTATTTTTTATATGTACATATTTTATTTTGCCTTGCATACACACAATCTCACTTATTTCTAACATAATTTCCTATATATTTTTTATGTTTAAGCTATCCAACATTTAATTTATATCCTATATTTTATTTTATACTTATATTTAATATTGATAGGATTGATTTTATCTTAAACATTATCATCTATAGTACATCCATATACATATATCTAGATTAAATGTTAATAAGGTAGAGCATTTTAATTTAATTAGATAAGATAGATTTTATTTAAAATATTTTTAAAAGACTTTATTTTGAATTTTCAAATCAGAAGTTTCTTTCAAAATACATATGTAAATAAATGGCAAATGTACCAAAAGTCTTATTCCTTTTTAAAATGATAAGTTTACATTTTACTTAATTGGATTAAATATTTATTAAAATAATATTGCCAAAATACCGGGTCATCACAAAAATAGAAATTATTTATTTATTTCTTTATTGACTAGATAAATAATTATTACTTATTAATTATTAATTATATTGAATAGTAATTATTCGTATTAATTATTTCATATTTCAAATTAAGTATTATTAATTAATAGTAATTATTATTTATTACTGATTTTCTTATAATTATTAGGTACTATTATTTAATTATAATTATCATTTAATTATTACAATGGGCAAACAAAAAAGTTTTAATAGGCCCTATTACAACTGCAAAAAAGAAGAGTTGTTAAAAATATGCATTTGTTACAACTAGCAAAAAAGCTTGTAATAGACATCTATTGCAACTGGAAAATAGGTTGTAATAAGAATCTATTACAACTGACAAAAAAGATAAGTTGTTAAAAATAGGCATCTACTACAATTGGCAAAAAAATGTTGTAATAGGTATCTATTACAACGGGCAAAAAATAGAGTTTTTAAAAATAGGCATTTATTACAACTGGCAAAAAAGAATAGTTGTAATAGGCATTTATTACGACTGACAAAATTAAAGAGTTGTTAAAAGTAAGTTTACTACAACTGTCTGATAAAAAGAGTTGTAAAATACCTTTATTACAACTGACAATTTGTGACAGTTGTAAAAATAAAGTTGTAAATGGGTCTTTTTGTTGTAGTGATAGTACCTAGTTCGCATCTTAACTTAATAAAAGATTGTTCACTTAGTGGTCTTGTAAAAATATCGGCAACGCGTTCGTTGGATCGAAATGGTTTACAGGTAATAGACCCGATCCCGGTCTCTTCCAAACAAGTTTTCGATAATCCTCGGTAAACTCAATCTCGGTTCTTTAGGAAATAAACAGTCAAAGATAAGATCAGAGATCACCTCCTAACCGTTAGTGGACGGATTTCCTTGTCATTGTCATAGGAGAATGAAATGAGATTTATGCGCACAATACAGCATCATCAAAGATCAATGTGCTATAAAACCACGTGTTTCTCCTAGATATTTCCAAAGTAACGTTTGGGCCCATTTTTGATACTCGATTATTTAACTATCGAATAACAACATTCAATCAAGGATTTATTCCATAGGAAAAACCAACATTGGTTAAGCACATGAGTAATCACTAGCCTCCTTTTATAAATCTTTTATAAATAAAAACCACTTTGTAAATTTCTTATATAAGAATACTTTTACAAAGATATATCCACCAATTCCTATATTTTCAATACTTAGAAAATATTCATATACTTATCTCAATGGTATAAATATATTTACATATTAGAAAGATTTCATTTTTATTCGATTCAAAAATCATTCACATACTCCTTCTAATTCTCTAAAACAATTTATAAACCATATTATAAAACTTTCGAAACCATTTATTAAATTTCTTTTATACATTTAAATCAATTATAAACTCTCTTTGTACACTTTTAAAACTCATTTATAAATCCTTTATAATATCTAAACCATTTATAAAACTTCTTTTATAAATCTATAAACTCGTGTCTTAAGTCTGTTTATAAATACCTAACCATTTATAAAACTCATTATAAAATTGTTTACCTCGTAAATAATCTTCCTTGCGTCTCCAAACCATCTTATAAGCTCTTTTAATAAAACTCAAGTCTTTCAACTCTATTCATGGGTCTCTAAAACATTTATAAACAATTAAAAATCTTTTACTTCAAAACATATAATGATAATTATTAACAATAAACATTATAAATAAATGAACATTATTAACTTTAAACATCTTAATAATAATTAATAATTTCAAAATATTGTTAAATAAACAATAATAATTAATCCTTACCATTTTTATAAAATAATTATTTATTTTCAAAATCTTATTAATAATCCTTATTATTAATTTCAAACTAAAAACATTCTTAAATAATTACCTTTTCAAGATATTAACATTTTGATAAATACTTTAAAACAATATTAACTATAAACAAATAAATTTGAAACAATACAATAATTAAATAACCTTATAATAATATTACTATAATTAATTAGCTTTAAAACAACATTAATATAATTAAATAACCTTAAAGTAATATTATTATAATTAATTAACTTTAAAACAATAGTAATATAATTAAATAAGCTTAAGTAATATTATAATAATTAAATAGATAATTCTTAAAACAAAATATTTCCGAAACCCAATTTCAAGTTTAAAAATCATTTATTGTCTCAAAAACCAATTCCAACTTAAATGGCAATTTATGGTATGCTTAAAATACTAATTTGAGGCCAATAGTCTCCTAACACTTAACCAATATCGATATTGATTTTCTATCACTACTGGTTCTTATTTTCACAAATATAACGATGATATAACCACAGTGTCCACAATCATGTTCATTATTCAATAATCCATATAAAAGAAATATTATTGAAACAATTCAACAATAGGGAGGAATTCTATTGGATCCCTCCAACCTATCCCCTTGCATCACAATAGTATAATCATAAAATATAAATCCACCGCTTTAAGATGGGATTCGTATACAAATGGTCATTCGCTCTTACACGGGAACGTAATAGGGTCTCATCCGCTCTAATAGGCGGGAATATATCCAAACTGACTAATAAATATAGTAATTCGTCCAAATAATTATTCAACAATTTTTATCAACTATATATCATACTAGTTATCTAAAAAAGGTGAGTTTAACTCACCGAAAATTTCTGTTTTCGTCAAGGAATTCCGTTTTGGAACTAAAATCGAACGACGTCCGATTTTAGCCTAAATTTCAACAGTCTCCGAATTCATCCAAACCAATTCCATATCATAGATAACGTCCAAACGAGTGAAACCCAACTCGTCTCATTTAAATCCGATCTAAAACGAGTGAGTTACAAAATTTATAATTAAAATTCTAATTACTTTATTAATTACAAAAGATTTTATAAATTAACCTTAGTTTAGAACTTAACCCGCCTCTCCCTCTCTACCATCTCGTGTATATCACGCTCATGCCCCCGCTTTGATCGTGTTCCACTACCGTCATAGGCCGCCATCCCTTGCCGTACTCCACCAGAAGGAATCCCCGGCCATTTCGTGTCCAACCACACCGATCTCGACCACTACCATCTCATCGTCTTCGAGCTTGAACTCATAAATGCGGCTGCGTTTTTTTGAAACTGCCACCGTCATGGTCGACCGTTGGCCACTAGATTTTGGTCGAAGGTAGCCCTGCCCCTCCCTTACATTCCACTAGTTGAAAGCTTCGCCTCAAAACCTCCCCGAGTGGCCGCAAAATGACGAAACAAAATTTCGTCGTTCATCTCCATCCACGGCCACCACACGACGATCCACCTCCATTCAACCATACAATCACCTCGTCTTGACTTCATGCACAGTTCTTTAGTTAAGGACGAGACTTGAAAATGCACGAAGCGGTCCCGATCGTCCTTAGACGTTCGATTTGGTGGATATGAATTGGAAAAATTTGCGTTTTCGTTCTGTGGTAAACACGATTAAATAGAAGGGAGAGGGTATGGGTGGGTGTGGGTTGAACATTGAAGGCATGGTTACGGAATGGATAGGTATGGGAGAGTTACGGTCAAAGCATGTTATATATGTTATACCCCTATTTCGAGTACAAATGGAACTAGTTCCAAGGCCTAATTCGATCGTATGTAGAAGATGACTTTTTGAACCCAATTATTATATTAAATTTTCAATATTAAATTACGCATTTCAATCTCGCACGACCAAACGATACGCTTGATTGCCACAAAAATCGTCGGCAAATAATAACTCAATATTACGGATCCAATGACACTAGTTTCGTCGAATTCTGAGACAGTGTCTCGGAAGGCTATTTTTATGCGTTATTTAAAACTAGCAATTTCCAAAATTAGTTAAAATCACTTTTAAATCCAATTTAAAACTTCACTATCTTCATTTTTGTTCAAATAGAAATGAATTCAACACTTGAAATTGTTTTCATTCATATTAAATTTAAGATTCAATTATTTAAACAATTTCAATATTAGATTCAACAATTTAATTATCAAATAAATCGCTATATTTGAAATTCAATTTATTTAACTTATAAAAGTAACCTTTCAATATTTAAAATGAATTAAATATTCAAATTTCAAATGATTAAAATTCTGGGTCATTGCAAAAAAAAAATATAACTTTTGTATGTCAAATCGAACTTTCAGAACTAAATCAAAATCCATTTTGCCAAAACAACTTTGTAGCAAACTGCTATGGTAGCATCCTCTACTTTGAAATCTAGAAATAAACGTCGACGGTCCTGCAGTCATCACCCGAATTATTTTCAAATGACAGAATTGAGTTCAGTACATCTTAACCTATACTTACTAGACTATTGCTAAGTACTATGATCTCTATTTCATAAACCAATTTACTAAATATTTACTTTCAAGTAATATATTATTATCTTCTTCAAAATCTTGAAAATAAAATTCAAAGACCACGGGATTTAATTTCTCAAAATATAATCATTCTTCATTCACAAACCATATTTTTTAAAGCATACTTAGACAAAAGCCCTTTCTCATATAAATCTTATCGTGAATATTTATTCCAAAATATCTTACTTTTATTTTATAATAAACATCTTTTGCTAAATCTAACTTTTTCACCCCAACATTATCATCGAACGTCTTATAGTCAGACTGTGAAACTAATTTCGCAAGGTATTCGTTCGATGTACCCACTATTACTGGCTTCCCAACTCATGATGTAGAAAGGTAAAACTGCTTATAAACTGGTCGAGCACAATCAATAATCAATAAACAAATGTTAATGCCCATAAACTGACCGAGTATGCCAAATCTAATCTACAAGGGATAATAGATAAACATCATTAATCCCTACATGAACTAGACTACACTATCAACTTGCTTTTATATACTACTAATATAACAAATGCATATACGCTCTCATATGTTTATGTGTGTGTGTATGTGGAATACACTCAACTAATGTTAGGGCATTCAGTATGCTATTTCTAAACAAGTCGTACCTAACCAAAGCTAAGGTTGTTGTTTAACCTTGAGCTCTGATACTAGATGTAGCGATCTGCATTTTCGACCCCCAAATGTCCATATTAATACATCTACGGTATTCATTTGTCGAACACTCAAGTGCCCGAAAGACGAATTGTTAGGGTAAAATAAAAGAAAAGGAAATAGAACAAGAAAGAGGAGAACACAACACCATAATCTCACAACAGAACAACAAAATATGATATCAAAATACAGTACAAACTACCACTTTAAGGTACATAACATTTCAAATTTGCAAAAATAAATAATATCATCAGCCCGGACAACTATAACAATCTGTCCTCACATATGTTGATATATACAATACGATAATGCAGCAAAATAAGAAAACTACGGTAGACAAATAGAAGCATCCAGCTCGCCTTTAGAAGCTTCAAAAAACATCAAACAAAACCTGTCTTCACTACAAGAAAATATGATATATATATATATATATATATATATAGCATTGTGTCATAGCCTTATATTAAAGTGCTATAATAAAATAATTGAAGAAAAGAAAGTAACACATAGATTGTGCTATATTAAGTGAAGTAAAAAAAAATAACACATACATTTTTGTTATATATAAACATATTGTGCTCTATTAGCCATGTGAGAAATGTGGATTATGGATCTTAAGGCTAGAATTAACACTAGAGGGTGGTGAATAGTGTTTTAAGGAATTACTAAATCTTTTTGAGTTTATGTTAATTTGAACACGAATGTATGCAATATTCAGACATAGATATGATCACAGAATCAAACACAGATGCAGAAATAAAGTAAAAGCAATAAAGGAAAGAACATACCGGATTTTATACTGGTTTGGAGTTACCCTACATCTAGTCCTGCACACAAGTACATATTTCCTTTTAAAATTAATTGTACAATTACACCCTCGATTTCAAGGCCACAAGGTACACCACTCCAGATTCACAATCCTTTGGATAGAGATACTTGATTTTACGGGAAACAAGTTCACCTAATTGATTTCACATGCTACAATCACACCTTTTCTCACTTGATTGATTTCACAGGCTACAATCACACCTTTTCTTATTTAGTTTATTACAAAAAAGCCTATAACTCTGAATAGCGCTGAGATCTTATTGAGATAGTGATAGAGAATCAAACCAGAAATGATCTAGTTAGATTCAAAGGTGTTGGCAGAATAATGGTAAAAATATATATAAAGAAATGTGGAAGAAGAAGAGGAGTGAAATCAGAGAAAACATGAATGAAAATTCGTTTAAAACTGCCATTATTTATAGTAGAACAACAGCAATATCCATTCGTGAAAGGATATGACGAATAGACACATCTTTTGAAATTCAAATTTATAAAATCAACTGCCACCTTGTCGACAAGGGGTCCTAGGGGTTGTCGACAAGCCTAAGGAAATTTTGGTAATTTTTTTCTCTTTGAAAATAACTTCTATCTTGTATTAAAACTATTTTTAAACTTTATGAATATACTTAACTATAGCTAAAATACATAAATAAATATAGAGAATAATATTTTAATATATATAAAATTTTACTATTTTTATATTTAAATCTAAGTTTAAATATTAAAAGTTAAGTATATTATTATTATTAAAAGATAGTTTAAAACCAAGGATAATTTGATTTTGAAAATAAAGATTATTTTGAGGCTAAAAATATTTAAAACCAGGATCGATGTATTTTATTCTTTTAAAAGGAAGATTTCGAAATCATTTTAAAAGCAAGACATAATTTTGTAAAAAAACATTTGAATAAAAGTTGGTGGATGCAAAACAATGTTCCACTAGATTTTTCGTAGGTTCTATCCTACTTAGGGTTCCATCCCTTTAACCAGCTCGAAGGGGATTCCATTCCACGAATAAATTGGATTTTAAGATGCCAGTGCTTTTCTAGGAGTTTTAACAAAATTCCTAGTTAAATTACTTATTATTGAAATCTTGACCTCTTGATAATCTTGATACTCATGAGTCTTCAATCTTGATATCTTGAATCTCTATACTGTGCATTCTTTATTCTTGATACATGCATGGTTAAATCCTGCATATACATATATATCTAAACTATAATGTTAGTATTTATATTTTATAATCTTATTATAAGGTTGTTGTCATCAAAACCATCATCTTAAGGACTAACAATCTCTCCCTTTTTGATGATGACAACCTTTGTTTATAAAATATTACTTCTATCCTAATAACTCTCCAAAAAACTAATAACTCCCCTTTAATCTATGCCTAACTATCCTATTTTATACTTCTCCCCCTTTGTCATCAACAAAAAACAAACTCCAAACTATATAACTCCCCCTTATTTTTGTACTAAAATACATGCATTAATATAATATTTCAATGGAGCATATAATAGATAAATTAAGAGATAATTATAATGATAGACATGATAACTAATCAAAGATCATATCAATGTGTTTTTCTACATGTTTTGCACACCAAATATCAATCCACACCAAATATAAATCCATACCAAGCCAAGTAAAATCAAATCAAATCAACCCAAGCAATCAATTAAAATCAAACAAAGCAATCAAATAAAATCAAACATTATAAGGAACTTCCACCCATCCTTCTTCTCCAAATATAGGGTCTGCTTTAGTGGCATCCCAATTTTCATTATCATTGGTGAGAGAGACTGGAAGATGTGCTTCATTATCATCTTTGTGCAGGGAGGAAATCATCCATCATATCGCATCGAAATGCTTTTCTTGCTCCTTGATCATCTGCATTTGACTCAACTCTAAGTGTCACTGGTTACGAAGAATGAAAGAAAGAATATTCTTGAAAGAATTAAGGGCTTCTTTAAGGTTCTCGGTTAAATTATGAATTGGATTAGCCATATTTGGTTTTGTGAGAAGAATTAGAGATAAAAGAGATAAGAAATAATTGTGAGTGATGAATTCCGGAAGAAATAGGTATTTTTAGGTGTAGAAATTAGTTTGAAATGAATAGACATAAGGTAGTTATTCAAATTTCAAATTTAAAATGAAAAGTTGTTTCTGACCAGTACATGTCGACACTGTCAAGGGGGTTGTCGGCAGAGGTTAGTCAATTTTGATGACTTATTTTGATTTTATGAATAATTGTGTATATATATATTTATATAATATACTAACATTTATTATGAAGATACGATAAGCTAGATAACAGAAAAGTAATTCAATTTCATTTCATAATAGAATGATACAATGTTTAAACATTAAGAACTACACGAACATTCAAATCAAAACAAACTAAAACTAATACAACAAGACATGAAAAGGTAGAACTAGTTAGAGGATGACGAAGATGAAGATAAACCAAGCTTCTTGCTGACTTTGGAGAAAAACTTGTTCATCTTGGATGACATTTTATCCAATTTCTTACTAATGGATCATTTAAGAATCCGTTGATTCTCGATAATGGTCTTTTGATTTTTGAGTAAGGTTTTATTGGTTGGATTAGGAGGATAGTCAATGCTTTCCAAAGATGTTTCACCTTCTTCTTCTTCTATTTCCATTTCATCCCCTTCTTCTTCCTCCTCTTCCATCTCCTCATGAGCCAAACGCTCTTCCTTTTCGGCAAGAGTCTCATAAGGTTGAAAAAAATGGAATTTTCATAAGAGAGATGTTTGAGTGACTAAAAACTTTTCGTGAAACAAATTATTCTCCTTTGAAATCTACTCCAAAATAGTTAAAAATACGAGTGAGATAGATTCCATGATGCAAGGTGTTTTCACCCATTTCAAGATTTTCGGGACGAAATTCATCCAAAATAACCCAATTAATATCATAATTTCCAAAAATAGCAAAAAGTGCTTTGCAAACTTTTGAAGTTGGATTGTTAAAACTCCCCGATCTTGGGGTCAAAGTATGTTATAAAAGAAGATTAACAATTCTAGCTTTTGGTCGAAAGTTTCGATTTTTGAATTCAAAGTTATCATTTCCTTCGAAAATGTGATGAAATGTCTCACGATCATTTTCATCGATATTAGAACTAGAAAGATCCATTCCCATGCACTTACAATTGAGAATGGTATCCAAAAGATCACAATTTAAAAAGATTCTAGTGCCATATACACTACTCCAAATTTCATCATCATTTCCATTATAAAATCCACGGTTGAGATTTGCATAGAAAATTTTAACAAGATTTGGATAACAAACAAAATCATTTTGAGAAGCATCAACAAGACTAAGAACGTGATTATTTGCAAAAAGAGAATCAATTTCATAAGTAGAGAAATCTTGAAATAAAGCAAACTTCCCGGATGAACTTTTCCATAGTTAGCATAGTTGATATATGATTTTATAGCCTCCAGATCATTGTAGAGTTGCTCTTTTATCTTTCTGGAAATTCTCACTGTGGAAGGGTTGTTGAAGAAGCCATTAGAGTAGAGAGTAGAAAGCTTGAAATTATGAGATAAGAGTTTGAATTTGAAAATGAGAGTGAAAATTGTAATAAGAGATAGTGAACAAATAGATTCTTAAAGGACATGTTCTCTGGTCAAAAGGTGGCTTTTCAGAGAATTGAATAAAGTGAAAAGATGGAGGAAAATTTAACATTTGAATTCAAATTTGGAATTTCAAATTTCTGTACCCTTGTCGACATCATGGTGGGGACCTTGTCGATACGTGTCTTTGAATTTCCATGATTATTTTTCTTAAGTATTCTAATATATATATATATATATATATATATATTATTTTTAATGTCTATATATATCTGGAATATTACTAGAATTATAGTATATTCCATAAAATATTATGATTATTAAAAAATAAAAATAAAAAAATAATAAAAAAATAATAGTAAAAGATAATAAAAATTTTAAAATTCAAACAACACACCAATTCAAAATCAACCAATCAAGCATCCAATTCTAAGCATGCGATTTCAACAAATTATATTGTAATTGTGTACCTTTTTCTGAATCTGTTTCTCTGAATTCGTCGGAATCGTGAACTGCCATGAAACAATATTTGAATTATCTGTCTTCTGATCATCATCGCTTGAGGACGAGTTTGAGTCATTTAGAGTAGCAATAAATGCACGTTTTCATTTCTTTATGGAATCATTGATTATAGGAAGATTTTGCTCATCTGAATGCGGACAGTCTCTTTTGACATGGCCTGATTCATCATAGTTGAAACATTTGACATTGTTTGGCACCACATTCTGGTATCCAGAGTTCTTATAGTTGTTTCTCTTGAGATTATTCATCTTTCTGTATTTCAAAAATTTCCGAAAATTCTTGGTCATAAGGGTTATCTCTTCATCATTATCGATGTTTGAGTCTGATCCATCGGTCAATGCATTGAACGCCATTGATTTCTTTTCAGATGTTTTGCTTTCTCTTCTCTCAATCATTTGGACTTCAATCGAAATTAGATTTCCAATTAATTCTTCTATCTTTAAGGTACCGATGTCATTTTCCTCTTCGATCGCAAATGTCTTTTAATCCCATTCTGGAGTAAGAGAATTTAAGATTTTTCTGACTTGATCTTCTTCCGAAGATTCCTTTTCCAAGGACATTAGAGAATGCACAATGTTCTGAAATCTACTATACATATCTGAAATAGACTCATTAGAATTCATTTTAAATAACTGAAACTGATTTGTGAGCATGGAAATTTTGGGTTGTTTAACTTTGCTTGTTCCTTCGTGAGTAACTTGCAAAATTTTCCAGATTTTATATGCAGACTTACAAACTGACACTCTATTAAATTCATTTCTATCGAGTAAACAAAACAGAATATTCACAGCTTTAGAGTTGTTTTGTGCAACAGTCTTTTGCTTAGCGGTCCACTGTGCAAAATCAGTTGTGAGTTTAGAATATTCAGTCTATGTGACATTCCAAGTGTCTAGTCCTATAGATTGTAAATATATTTTCATCCTACATGCCCATATGCATAGTTACTGCCATTAAAAAGTGGTGGTATGACAGTAGACTGACCTTCTACAAATGAACTAGTGACAGGGATAATAGAACCAGTGTTGGTAGTGTTACAATATCAGTGTTGGTAGCCATTTCGAAAAAATTTCAAAATTCAGATTATGAAACTTTGAAAACCTCGCTCTGATACCAAATGTTAGAAATGTGGATCAGGGATCTTAAGGTTAGAATAAACACTAAAGGGGGGTGAATAGTGTTTTAAGGAATTATCAAATCTTTTTGAGTTTATGTTAATTTGAACACGAATGTATGCAATATTCAAACACAGATATGATCACAGAATCAAACATAGATGAAAAAATAAAGTAAAAGCAATAAAGGAAAGAACACACCGGATTTTATACTGATTCGGAGTTACCCTACATCCACTCCCGCACACAAGTACGGATTTCCTTTCAAATTAATTGTACAATTACACCCTCGATTTCAAAGCCACGAGGTACACCACTCTAGATTCATAATCCTCCGGGTAGAAATACTTGATTTTACGGACAATAAGTTCACCCAATTGATTTCACAGGCTACAATCACACATTTTCTCGCTTGATTGATTTCACAGGCTACAATCACACCTTTTCTAGTTTTGTTTATTACAAAAAAGCCTATAACTATGAATAGCACTGAGATCTTGTTAAGATGATGATAGAGAATCAAACCAGAAATGATCTAGTTAGATTCAAAGGTGATTTCGACAGAGTAATGGTAAATATATATATATATAAAGAAATGTGGAAGAAGAGGAGTGATATCAGAGAAAATATGAATGAAAATTCGTTTAAAACTGCCCTTATTTATAGCAGAACAACAGCCATATCCATTCGTGAAAGGGTATGACGAATAGACACTTCTTTTGAAATTCAAAATTTTGAAATCAACTGCCACCTTGTCGACAAGGGGTCCTAGGGGTTGTCGACAAGCCTAAGGAAATTTTGGTAATTTGTTTTTCTTTGAAAATAACTTCTATCTTGTATTAAAGATATTTTTAAACTTTATAAATATACTTAACTATAGTTAAAATACATAAATAAATAAAGAGAATTGTAACGACCCGAAATTTTCGACCTCGAAAATTCCAGATAGTTATGAAAAAGAAGAAAGAGATAGAAGATGAAGAAGATCAGAAACATCAACATCTCACATTCACAGCGGATAAAATATAATAATAAATAATAACAGTCTACAAAAGAATATTATATCCGTCGATTATAATTTAATACATCAGAGTTTCACATATATACAGTCACTGAATATATACAATTATCATATCACAGATTTACAATAATATAACACAGAGGAAATACTCCATACGTTCCTGCCATCCGACTCGCCTCCTGAGCTTCAGGACGTCCTTACCTGAAAATCTGTAGTACTCGGTCTGACCCGAGCATTACAGCAAAGTAACAACCGGGTCAGGCAGGAAACCAGCGCGAGTAAATCCATATAATTTGTAAGAACAAAGTTCAATCCCTAAATAAAAACCCATGTAACTCGTACTTCTCGACGAGTTCATTATCCAATATGTCCAATACTTATTTCATAATCAGATTCTAAATATTCGAAGGTTCATAATATTCCGTTCAGCCTAGTAATTTCACACATCCCATCTTTATAGAATCAAGTAGATTACCTTATCCATCAATCAATCTCTCATTACAAATTGATTGCCTTTTTTATTACCAATTAATAAACTTTAGTTGTAAATTTAATTTCTTAAATGAAATCCATTCCTAATTATCTTATAATCAATTAATTATCCTCAAATTTACTGATTAACTTACCATCGTTTATTCATATAGCATTTATCAAAATTAAAGTATACACAATCAGAACAGATATATCACAGCGTATAACACCATATAGTCATCATAGTCCAGATATTCAAAAGTCAATGAACAGAAATCATCAATGTATAATATAGTTAGTCTAATGTACTTATATTAAACTAGATTGTTTACTTATGAATTTACCACTTTCTTGATTAATAAATCCTTCATTAATTAATCAATTAATTTCAAAATTTTAAATTAACCATTTCTAAATTATCTTTATGATCAATTAAATTAATCTTAATTTATTTTCAATTAATAACCTTCATTATTAATTAAATCTGAATTACCCATTATCAATCTCCAATTTCTTAATTAATTACCTAATCAATTAGATATTATTCCTTAATTATATTTCAAATTAGTTAACTCTTAATTAACTTCAATTAGGTAATGTTAAAATCTCTTAATTACAAACTTATTAAACATTTAATAAATAAAATTTCTCAATCACAATTTATTTGATCAATTTAAATTTCTTAACATCTCTAATCGCCTTACTGTTAATTATAATCAACAATCCTTAATCTTGCATTTACGCAACAACTGTCCATATTATATACTTAACAAACTAGCGTTCAATCATTAACCCGAGCAAATTTCCCAGGTTACTCGGGTTGGACCCGAGCTCTTTACATTTTCCTCCGAGTTTTTTTTCCTTTGCTTCTATTCTTCTTTATTTTTTTCAAGCTTAAGTTTAAAAACACAGTAACACTCAAAGCTCTCCATGAACTCGAGCTCGACCTCGAGTACCAAACTCAGTTGCACGAGAACATCACCGAGTCTTCCACGCGAACGAACTCACCTGATACACGAAAATATCGTGTACGTACACAGCCTCGCCGGCGAACTCTAACCGACTCCAGCGATCCTAACACATCGAGTAACTCTTCGTCATTGAGTTCTGATCGACTAAAGTCACACACTCGTCCACAGTCGAAAACAAGTATATCTCGATAAATCTCGAGTTCAGACCACCGACCAAACTTGCCTCGCCTGGACGTTTCCGACCACCGTAAACTCCCAGCCTCCGGTCATGAACGCATCACACTTCCAGCCACCATTTCCCCAAAACACGTGTGACTCGATCGATTGCCGGCGAAGAAATTCCCCCATTTTCAGACCTCAACAAAACCATGAAGTAAACCATAATTTTCCCACGTCCTCTCAAACTTTGCAATAGAAAAATCTATCAACAATTTTCCTAATGAAATCCATAGCTAAACTTGCTTCAAATAAAGTTCCAACACCCAATGTTTGATCAATGGGCAGAAATAGGTTAAAAAGCATAATTTGATCATCTACGAACTGCTCATAAACCATACTTCTAGAAATTACCAAACAAAGCTTAAAGTTCCTATTTTTATGTAAGGATTCAGATTATAATTAAATCTTCACATTATTATGGTCGAATTACTTCAAAAATTTGAATTTACACTAAAAAAACAATTATTTCTTACTGTATAAATTTTTCTTTTTTGAATCCATTTTTAACTTCTGTATTAAGCTTAAACTAAAATATTTTGTTTAAACCACAAAGCTTAACATAGATCACACGTAAAGATTTTGAATTTTGAACAAAATCATAGACTCTGAACTAAGAGCAGAAAGTTAAATTCAACTGATATGCACACATTCATATACACAGTCATCATTCATGCAAGTAATATGTGCTATATCTCTGTAAACTTTCATCTTGCATATCAAAATCAATACTAGATTTAACTTTGAAAAATAATTTGTTTACTCACCTGGAAAATGATTGAATAGAGATCACTTCCTGGTTTTAAAATAAAATACAACTTGATCTTCCTCTTTGTTTTAATCTCCTTGCTTGACTGTTGCTTGAAATTGATTTAGTTGCTGTTTGGTTTCAGGTTTGCTCTGCTCTTCTTCTTTTTTTAATAAGATGCTCAGGTTTATGATGAACGAATGGGGTGGAGATGATATATAAAAGAAAGTGTGAACAGGTTGATGAATATACAGGTAAAAGATTTTTTTTTGTACTGTCACGACCCGACTTTCACTCCCAGAAAATCGCACCGTGAATTAAGAAAGAAAGGGATAGAAGAAGAAAAGAAAGAAGAGAAGAAGAAACAACACAAGAATCTCAACAGCGGAAACGAATAAATTATATTAATAACAAAGTATTACATAGTATACATCAAATATCAGAGTACACAGACATATACAACACATACTAGACAGTTATAAACACCTGTCTAGTTATTACAACTCAATACAAACAGAACACTCAGAGATACAAAACACAGCGGAATTATATAACTATACGCAGAAGCCTCCTGCTCCATATGCTCCTCCACAAATCGTCAAAGCCAATCCTGAATCCTAACCTGAATTCCCTTGGCTACTCGTAAAAATTTGAGTACCCAAGAGTTAAAGAAAAACAGAAATAACTCCGGGTCAGACATGGGTCTGGTGTGAGTAACAGGTTAAAGTTGCTTAACTTTTAAAAACCTTTGAAAGAAAAGGTATCACGTAAGACTTCCCACACATAAACATGGAAAAGTTTTTACCTTACGCTAACCAAAACATTTGATAGGAAATCCGGTGATATTATAATAGTGTCTAGGGTTTTCAAATAAAATACAGAAATAGCTGAAATGCTTACATCTCACATTCCAACATAGTTGGGCACAACTAATACGTACGGCACTTATTGGATTTTGGATTCCATCAATGGCAGGGCTACTGGGGTACCGCCCGTCACAGTACGTGGCCTAGATCACCGTACCGAGGAGCCACCCTAACTCCCCTGCAACACAAAGCCGGACCCGTTCCTTACTGAACAGTTCCAAATAAGACAACCCCGACGGTTGTCATGATCAACCGTCCCACACAGCCGAAATATAAAGGGACCTCTAGACAGGGGTAAATCTTACTCTCAAGTGGGGGCTACCCACGAAGCTTTGCTGCACCTCCCCTGTTTTAGCCATTCCCGGTTGATGAGGCTTGAGGTTACGATTACCTTTATAGGACACATCACTTAGAATGCTCATCGTCCACCTGACGACGTTCTGAAAGCATTCAATCCATACAAGTTCGTTCCGGGTTCGAACGAAACCGAAGGCATTATCTCGTTACACTCGTATTGGAATCACCCTCAGAGTTAACGACAATAACCCTTGCACTCTGATTCACCATCTCGAATCTATAAGACCTATTCCGTCAAACTCATTACGGAATCACCCACAGAGTTATACTGACGTATAGCCCTTACACCTCGAGTCTTCACTCGCTCCACTTGGATTAACGACCTAACGTTATTTGGAATCGATGTGGTTTTCGGATGTCCAAATATGGAAACCCGATCCCGGTCTCATCGAAAACCAAAGCGTGTCTTTTAAGGCCAAGTTGTTTTAAGTTTAAAACAATTCAATTCATTATCTAAATGTATACAGATAGATAATTCACAACACAACAGATAATCAACATTATCATTATCAACAGATAATCATATCATAATCAGATAATACATATTATCATCCAAAAGCAACCAATGCATCCATATCACATACACTATTCATCTCACCACTGAGATTTACAAACCATACCAATCAACCAATACCAATCATCAAACATAAGCAATTGATCGAATGATCACACTTCCTATAATTAATTTAAAATGAATTAAATTAATTACTCAATCTATAATTAATTTAAAATGAATTAAATTAATTACTTCATCATAAAGATTCTGCTTATCTTAACCATCAATTGATTTCAAATCAATTTATAAATCATCTTAATATTTATTTCAATTAATCATTATTGATTAATCATCTCTAATTACAATAAGTAATTAGCATTTAATATTAATCACACAAGTTAATTGTATTAAACCCTACATATATATTAATCACCCTTGATTAATAACATTCAGTAATTAACTACATTAATTACTCAATACAATAATTAATTATTATTAATTAATTATCTAAATTAATCCCCTTGATTAATTTCAAAGTAATTTAAATCCAATTACTTCTACATCAAATATCTTTAATTACATCCTGTAATTATTAATTAATTACTTCCTTAAGTAATTACAAATTTATAAATTACATAAAGTAATTATCAACAATCCATAAATGTTTAAATCAATTAAACTTAATTATTTAATCTAAACAAATCACATTAACCTTAATTACATTAAGTAATTAATTCACTAATTACTTTCATTAAGTAATTAAACCTAAATAATTGATTATTAATTAATTAATCTAATTAATTATCAAAAATTAATCACATTAATTAACTGTTAATGACTTCATTAATCATTTCTTAATTACTTAATTAAGAATTAACTTATACTAATCATCATTAATTACTAAGTAATTAATATTTAATTACCATTTAATTAATCTCTAATTATTAATTAACTAAGTGTTAATTAAAAACTTAATTATCATTAATCACTTGATTAAATAAATCTTAATCATAAATTAAAATTTAGTTAACCATCCTTAATTATAGATTAATTAAACTTAATTAATTAATCTCAAATCAAATTAAAAATCATTAATTATTTAATTAAACTTCCACATTATTAATTAATTAAATAATTAATATTCATCTTAATTACCTTCATAATTAATGAATCCAATCATTAAACATTTATTTATCTTTTAGATAAATATTTCTTATTTAATTAAGCATTTAAAAACAAAATGTTTTTAAATTTTCATTAAATTCTATTTATCTTCCTTTAAACTTAAGACTCAATTTTAACTTAAAGAAATTTTAAAACAATTCAAAACTTAATCTTATATGTTAAAACATCTACCTTATCAATAAGTTAAAACAATTTAAATTTCAATTAAATTTAAATTCAAATCAATTTAAAAATTACTTTTAAAATTTCAAAATTTAAATACAACTTCCAAACTCAATTTAGTTTTAACTCTTTAAAATTCTTTCTACAATTCACACCTTCAATTCAAATGCAAATTATTTAATCATTTAAAAGCAATTTAAATTTAAACCTTTATTTAAAAGCTGAAGTTTAAATTTTATTCCAGTTTTAAAAACTTAGATTTGAATTCACTTTGAATTTCTAATTAAAATATTTAACCTTCCAATCACATATTCATTTACCCTTGAGAGTTTGATTTCCAAATTTAAATTTAAAACATAAATGATTTCAAATCTCAGAAAATTAAATTTGAATTCACATTCAAATTTCAGATTTCAAATCAGTTTAAATCTTCACCTGCAAATTTAAACTTTCCTATACTTTCTTAAAAAACAGAAAACTGTTCTTTGTTTTGTTTAAAAACCAAACATTGAAAATCTTTCTTTTTGAATTTAAATTATTTCAAAAACCAGAATTGAAACTTATCTGAATTCCTATTCAAATTCAGTTTGAAATCCTAAGTTAAAATTTAGTTTGCATTTACTTCACAATTTATAAAACTGAAAAAAACAGTTTCCAGTTTCTTTTTTTTTTTTCAAACTTGAATTCCTTAACTCACACCATTTCAAAATTAGAATTCAAACTATTTGAATTCATCTTAGATTCAAGTTTTAAATCTAAGTTCCATTTCTAGATTTAATTTTAAACTTGATTTTTAAAATTGTTGAAACAGACAAGCTTCTGTTTTTATAAAAATCTGAAACAAAATGGTTCCCGAGCACTTTTATAAATTACTTCGAGCCATTAGTGATCTTGCTTCGAGTTAAAAGCCTCCTTGCTTCGAGTCCCCACTAAATTGACTCGAGACAAAACCCTGTAACACACAGTTTTTCACAACATGCACATTTCCCTTGTGCACCACCTGAACCACCTCAGACCATCTCTGTCCATCACCTCTGGCCATCTTCTCTCCGGTCAGTAAACCCACAACTCACCTGAACAACCCAATATCTAGATTTCAACCTGAATTAAATTCAAGTTTTTAAAGCCCAAACCTGGAAATCTTCCCCTCCCCCTCAATGTCTAACCTGGCAACACCCATCTCTTCCACCTCTGATCACCATTACACACCATACTCCGGCAAAAGCTTCACCACTACACCATCTACGAATTCCCAAAACATCTTAGAACTCGATGCACCCTTGAAGCCACAACACCCCAACATATTAACCCAGGTGAAACTAGGTTATATACTATCATTTCCCAATCTCTTCACCAAATTTTATTTGTAAACCAATTTGATATTTTTACTATAATATATGATAGATATCTATCTCCAGAAGCAATTTTACTCAAATCAATTGCAAGTTTCAATTAATTTTGGCCAAAGTGTAAAATACAGTTTGGAACTGCCTATTATATTTAACACTGTAAATTTTAGTTTTTTTTTTTTTTAAAAGTTCTTGAATTCACTTAATGATCCTATTCATGAACTTGAAACATGAATTCATGATACCTACATCTTCTAATTTTTACAAAATTTAGTTGTGTATTTATGCTTCAGACAACTCAGAACTAAAGCCTGTAAAAACTAAAAAAAATCATCTTATCATGGAATGAGCAAATTCCATTCAAGTGCTAATACAAGATAGTCATCAGATCAAGGAAGAAAACCATTTATCAAATTTAAACTTAAACTATGATAATCAGAACATTGGAAATCAAACATGCATGGCATTTCATATATACACAGGCAGATAAAAGAAAAACAGATTCAAAGATTTAACTTAACAAGAAAAACAAGCATGCATTCCTACTTGATTTATTTTAAATTAAGTGTTACTCACCTCATTTTCCAAATGCAGAGCACATTGCAGGTTCTAGATTGAACATGCAGAAGCTTTCACTTGTTTTTAAATTGAAATGCAGGCTTGAATGCTCTTTTAAAACTTGAATAATGCTTCAGTATTCAACATGCAGGCTTGTTAATTGATGTGCAGGTTTCTAATGCTTGAAATTGCAGAGCCCTTTCATATTGATGCAGGCAGGTCTTCATTGTTTTGCAAATGATATGCAGATGCCAAAGAAAATGCAGGCTTCCAATTTGTTGTGCAGGTGAGAATTTTGGAAAAGAGGAGTTTTGAATGTAAAGTTTTACAGTTTTAAGATATGCAGTTTTGGATTTTGGTGAAAAAGAGTTGAATGCAATGTATATGCAAACTTGAATATGGTTTGAGAATGAAGATTTTGGGTTTTCTTGATTAAGGAATGAGAAAAAAATAATGTAAATGAATGAAGACACAAATGATATGAATGTATTTTCAGAAAATGAAATAAAGAAAAAGAAAATAGAATTGACACATGTCATTTTAAATAGATGATAAGATTACATTTGTTAGCTTTAAGTCTTAATATATGTACACTTGTCTTCATAAAACATGTTTAATTAAAGTTAATAAGCATTAAGCCTAGTTAATTAAATCTTATACATAATTATGAATTAAATAAATTTCTAAAGAACAAAGCAAGTATTACTATTATAAATAAAATGATATACAAGTAGTTTATTTGAAAAGAAACCTTTAAAACAAATTTATAAAAGAGTTTGTAAAATATTTTAATATACAACTTGAATGAAAAATGAATTTTTAAACCAATTAAGACATTTATCTCATATATAAAATCATATAGTATTTAATTAAATATTTTTGAAAAGCTCAAATTAAAAATAAATCAAAATTTCTATTTACAAAACATATTAAAATTTTACTATACTAATTTAAATAAAACAAATTGTCTATTTAAAATATATAAATACATATACATTATTAAATAGAAAACAATTTGTTAACTTATCAAAAATAATTTCACAAATTAAATATTTAAACAAAGAAGATTATTGAATAAATAACAAATTTATTAACAAAAATATCAATTCAATATAAATTTAAGTCCAGATTATTAAATTTATATTGTCCAAAATTCCGGGTCGTTACAATCCTTCCCCCTTAAAAGAATTTCGTCCCCGAAATTTAAAACAAAGGCAATTTAATAATCTATTTACAGATTTTATTTTAAAACACGGCATATGTTAATCATATGCCAACAACCAAAGCAATCAATTCACACAATTAAAACAAATCTAACTATCCAAAAGAATTTTGGATAAAACCTTCACGAGTTTCCCCGGTATATATATATATCGGGATACTCGCTCTATAGAATACAATCAGTCAATACTACTATGCTATAGAGCTCCTAACAACAATTCTATACAGAATATCAGACTACAGACGAGTCTGACACAACAAACAAACCAACCTAAACTGCTGGTCCCTCAACCAGAAATATCAAACACATACTCCCTCAGAGATACGTGAAACACCTTGAATCCCAGTTATCCAAACTGGCAATTCAACTCTTGAAAACCAAACACTGATCTTACCCAACACAGAAGAAACCAAAACACTTCGGAGCTAGCTTCCCAAACTCGTAGCTCTCTGGATCAGAGAAAAACTTATCCAAAATCAAATCTCCAATTCCAGAATCCAAATTTATCTGTCTCTTATCCATAAAAATTCTTCGGACGATCCTGGGCTACCAACATCACTCCTAATCAGCTTAACTCTTGCTGATTCCAAAAGAAACAGACTGAATCAAAATAATCCAATGATCTCTTCAAGATCACCCAAAAACCAAGAACACAAACCCTGCTTCTCAACAACAGAAGAAAGAACAAACTTCTCCTTATCCGGAAAAGAAAACAGAAATACCCCCAAACTGCTTCCGCTGCACAACTCTGATCCGAAACAGAAGAAAATGCAGAAGAACACAAGCACAGACCAGACAATCCAACACAGAAATATGGTTCCATATATCCATAAAGAAAAACTCAGATGTTCCTTCCAAACCTGAGTTGCTTCACCAACTTCTATCTCAAGGAACCATCCATCTACTAACTGAACCACCTATACCAATCCTGGAAAGAAAACTCGATCTCCAGATGCAGACAAAATCTGACTTCCAGAAAACATCCAGACAATCTCCAACAAACACAAGAGAACATACTATCGCAAGTCACTTTTGCGATCAACTCAGCCTAAATCCAAAGAAACTGCTCTCTCTCAACCAAACAGAATAGCTTATGCTGACTTAGCCAACTTACCAGAGAAAAGATCCACTCTGATGCTTCTGAACTCCACTTCAGAAAAACTATCTAGCCAGAAGACTCTTTACCAACTCAGAATACTCTGCTAAACTCAGCCACATCACCGTGCTGACTCACTTCCTACTCTTGTTCCAAAGAAACATCTTCGGAAATATCCATAGTCACTGCATCTCATCACGCAGCTACTAATTCCTGAGATATCAAGATACCATCACTTGCTTGCTTCTGCTCAACCGACAGATCAAAACTCAATTCAACACTTCAAAGATGAACTCCGAACCTTTACGGGTTACCTTCAGAGATCGATGAAGTACTCATCAAAACAGAACCCACTCGAGACGGTATTAGGTCTACAGTCTCGACAAATACACTTCCAACCTCATCCATCAAACTCTAACCAATGGTAGTCGTGTTACACACACTTCTACCTCATCCACCTTTATGACTTATATTGGAAAAAACCCGAACAGGTAATCCAACAAATAGGTAGAACCAATAAATATAT
This sequence comes from Allium cepa, assembly GCA_030765085.1. Lineage (NCBI taxonomy): Eukaryota > Viridiplantae > Streptophyta > Magnoliopsida > Asparagales > Amaryllidaceae > Allium > Allium cepa. The sequence goes on along the minus strand of CM060929.1, from coordinate 365,180,400 downwards.
ATATATACATATAAAATTACAAATACGCTCTCTCAAGATAGACACCACTACAGAGCCTAGGTATTCACTCAACCTAATGCTCCCTTAAGAAAGACACACTTCAGAGCCTAGGTATTCACTCAACCTACAGCTCTGATACCAAAATGTCACGACCCGACTTTCACTCCCAGAAAATCGCACCGTGAATTAAGAAAGAAAGGGATAGAAGAAGAAAAGAAAGAAGAGAAGAAGAAACAACACAAGAATCTCAACAGCGGAAACGAATAAATTATATTAATAACAAAGTATTACATAGTATACATCAAATATCAGAGTACACAGACATATACAACACATACTAGACAGTTATAAACACCTGTCTAGTTATTACAACTCAATACAAACAGAACACTCAGAGATACAAAACACAGCGGAATTATATAACTATACGCAGAAGCCTCCTGCTCCATATGCTCCTCCACAAATCGTCAAAGCCAATCCTGAATCCTAACCTGAATTCCCTTGGCTACTCGTAAAAATTTGAGTACCCAAGAGTTAAAGAAAAACAGAAATAACTCCGGGTCAGACATGGGTCTGGTGTGAGTAACAGGTTAAAGTTGCTTAACTTTTAAAAACCTTTGAAAGAAAAGGTATCACGTAAGACTTCCCACACATAAACATGGAAAAGTTTTTACCTTACGCTAACCAAAACATTTGATAGGAAATCCGGTGATATTATAATAGTGTCTAGGGTTTTCAAATAAAATACAGAAATAGCTGAAATGCTTACATCTCACATTCCAACATAGTTGGGCACAACTAATACGTACGGCACTTATTGGATTTTGGATTCCATCAATGGCAGGGCTACTGGGGTACCGCCCGTCACAGTACGTGGCCTAGATCACCGTACCGAGGAGCCACCCTAACTCCCCTGCAACACAAAGCCGGACCCGTTCCTTACTGAACAGTTCCAAATAAGACAACCCCGACGGTTGTCATGATCAACCGTCCCACACAGCCGAAATATAAAGGGACCTCTAGACAGGGGTAAATCTTACTCTCAAGTGGGGGCTACCCACGAAGCTTTGCTGCACCTCCCCTGTTTTAGCCATTCCCGGTTGATGAGGCTTGAGGTTACGATTACCTTTATAGGACACATCACTTAGAATGCTCATCGTCCACCTGACGACGTTCTGAAAGCATTCAATCCATACAAGTTCGTTCCGGGTTCGAACGAAACCGAAGGCATTATCTCGTTACACTCGTATTGGAATCACCCTCAGAGTTAACGACAATAACCCTTGCACTCTGATTCACCATCTCGAATCTATAAGACCTATTCCGTCAAACTCATTACGGAATCACCCACAGAGTTATACTGACGTATAGCCCTTACACCTCGAGTCTTCACTCGCTCCACTTGGATTAACGACCTAACGTTATTTGGAATCGATGTGGTTTTCGGATGTCCAAATATGGAAACCCGATCCCGGTCTCATCGAAAACCAAAGCGTGTCTTTTAAGGCCAAGTTGTTTTAAGTTTAAAACAATTCAATTCATTATCTAAATGTATACAGATAGATAATTCACAACACAACAGATAATCAACATTATCATTATCAACAGATAATCATATCATAATCAGATAATACATATTATCATCCAAAAGCAACCAATGCATCCATATCACATACACTATTCATCTCACCACTGAGATTTACAAACCATACCAATCAACCAATACCAATCATCAAACATAAGCAATTGATCGAATGATCACACTTCCTATAATTAATTTAAAATGAATTAAATTAATTACTCAATCTATAATTAATTTAAAATGAATTAAATTAATTACTTCATCATAAAGATTCTGCTTATCTTAACCATCAATTGATTTCAAATCAATTTATAAATCATCTTAATATTTATTTCAATTAATCATTATTGATTAATCATCTCTAATTACAATAAGTAATTAGCATTTAATATTAATCACACAAGTTAATTGTATTAAACCCTACATATATATTAATCACCCTTGATTAATAACATTCAGTAATTAACTACATTAATTACTCAATACAATAATTAATTATTATTAATTAATTATCTAAATTAATCCCCTTGATTAATTTCAAAGTAATTTAAATCCAATTACTTCTACATCAAATATCTTTAATTACATCCTGTAATTATTAATTAATTACTTCCTTAAGTAATTACAAATTTATAAATTACATAAAGTAATTATCAACAATCCATAAATGTTTAAATCAATTAAACTTAATTATTTAATCTAAACAAATCACATTAACCTTAATTACATTAAGTAATTAATTCACTAATTACTTTCATTAAGTAATTAAACCTAAATAATTGATTATTAATTAATTAATCTAATTAATTATCAAAAATTAATCACATTAATTAACTGTTAATGACTTCATTAATCATTTCTTAATTACTTAATTAAGAATTAACTTATACTAATCATCATTAATTACTAAGTAATTAATATTTAATTACCATTTAATTAATCTCTAATTATTAATTAACTAAGTGTTAATTAAAAACTTAATTATCATTAATCACTTGATTAAATAAATCTTAATCATAAATTAAAATTTAGTTAACCATCCTTAATTATAGATTAATTAAACTTAATTAATTAATCTCAAATCAAATTAAAAATCATTAATTATTTAATTAAACTTCCACATTATTAATTAATTAAATAATTAATATTCATCTTAATTACCTTCATAATTAATGAATCCAATCATTAAACATTTATTTATCTTTTAGATAAATATTTCTTATTTAATTAAGCATTTAAAAACAAAATGTTTTTAAATTTTCATTAAATTCTATTTATCTTCCTTTAAACTTAAGACTCAATTTTAACTTAAAGAAATTTTAAAACAATTCAAAACTTAATCTTATATGTTAAAACATCTACCTTATCAATAAGTTAAAACAATTTAAATTTCAATTAAATTTAAATTCAAATCAATTTAAAAATTACTTTTAAAATTTCAAAATTTAAATACAACTTCCAAACTCAATTTAGTTTTAACTCTTTAAAATTCTTTCTACAATTCACACCTTCAATTCAAATGCAAATTATTTAATCATTTAAAAGCAATTTAAATTTAAACCTTTATTTAAAAGCTGAAGTTTAAATTTTATTCCAGTTTTAAAAACTTAGATTTGAATTCACTTTGAATTTCTAATTAAAATATTTAACCTTCCAATCACATATTCATTTACCCTTGAGAGTTTGATTTCCAAATTTAAATTTAAAACATAAATGATTTCAAATCTCAGAAAATTAAATTTGAATTCACATTCAAATTTCAGATTTCAAATCAGTTTAAATCTTCACCTGCAAATTTAAACTTTCCTATACTTTCTTAAAAAACAGAAAACTGTTCTTTGTTTTGTTTAAAAACCAAACATTGAAAATCTTTCTTTTTGAATTTAAATTATTTCAAAAACCAGAATTGAAACTTATCTGAATTCCTATTCAAATTCAGTTTGAAATCCTAAGTTAAAATTTAGTTTGCATTTACTTCACAATTTATAAAACTGAAAAAAACAGTTTCCAGTTTCTTTTTTTTTTTTCAAACTTGAATTCCTTAACTCACACCATTTCAAAATTAGAATTCAAACTATTTGAATTCATCTTAGATTCAAGTTTTAAATCTAAGTTCCATTTCTAGATTTAATTTTAAACTTGATTTTTAAAATTGTTGAAACAGACAAGCTTCTGTTTTTATAAAAATCTGAAACAAAATGGTTCCCGAGCACTTTTATAAATTACTTCGAGCCATTAGTGATCTTGCTTCGAGTTAAAAGCCTCCTTGCTTCGAGTCCCCACTAAATTGACTCGAGACAAAACCCTGTAACACACAGTTTTTCACAACATGCACATTTCCCTTGTGCACCACCTGAACCACCTCAGACCATCTCTGTCCATCACCTCTGGCCATCTTCTCTCCGGTCAGTAAACCCACAACTCACCTGAACAACCCAATATCTAGATTTCAACCTGAATTAAATTCAAGTTTTTAAAGCCCAAACCTGGAAATCTTCCCCTCCCCCTCAATGTCTAACCTGGCAACACCCATCTCTTCCACCTCTGATCACCATTACACACCATACTCCGGCAAAAGCTTCACCACTACACCATCTACGAATTCCCAAAACATCTTAGAACTCGATGCACCCTTGAAGCCACAACACCCCAACATATTAACCCAGGTGAAACTAGGTTATATACTATCATTTCCCAATCTCTTCACCAAATTTTATTTGTAAACCAATTTGATATTTTTACTATAATATATGATAGATATCTATCTCCAGAAGCAATTTTACTCAAATCAATTGCAAGTTTCAATTAATTTTGGCCAAAGTGTAAAATACAGTTTGGAACTGCCTATTATATTTAACACTGTAAATTTTAGTTTTTTTTTTTTTAAAAGTTCTTGAATTCACTTAATGATCCTATTCATGAACTTGAAACATGAATTCATGATACCTACATCTTCTAATTTTTACAAAATTTAGTTGTGTATTTATGCTTCAGACAACTCAGAACTAAAGCCTGTAAAAACTAAAAAAAATCATCTTATCATGGAATGAGCAAATTCCATTCAAGTGCTAATACAAGATAGTCATCAGATCAAGGAAGAAAACCATTTATCAAATTTAAACTTAAACTATGATAATCAGAACATTGGAAATCAAACATGCATGGCATTTCATATATACACAGGCAGATAAAAGAAAAACAGATTCAAAGATTTAACTTAACAAGAAAAACAAGCATGCATTCCTACTTGATTTATTTTAAATTAAGTGTTACTCACCTCATTTTCCAAATGCAGAGCACATTGCAGGTTCTAGATTGAACATGCAGAAGCTTTCACTTGTTTTTAAATTGAAATGCAGGCTTGAATGCTCTTTTAAAACTTGAATAATGCTTCAGTATTCAACATGCAGGCTTGTTAATTGATGTGCAGGTTTCTAATGCTTGAAATTGCAGAGCCCTTTCATATTGATGCAGGCAGGTCTTCATTGTTTTGCAAATGATATGCAGATGCCAAAGAAAATGCAGGCTTCCAATTTGTTGTGCAGGTGAGAATTTTGGAAAAGAGGAGTTTTGAATGTAAAGTTTTACAGTTTTAAGATATGCAGTTTTGGATTTTGGTGAAAAAGAGTTGAATGCAATGTATATGCAAACTTGAATATGGTTTGAGAATGAAGATTTTGGGTTTTCTTGATTAAGGAATGAGAAAAAAATAATGTAAATGAATGAAGACACAAATGATATGAATGTATTTTCAGAAAATGAAATAAAGAAAAAGAAAATAGAATTGACACATGTCATTTTAAATAGATGATAAGATTACATTTGTTAGCTTTAAGTCTTAATATATGTACACTTGTCTTCATAAAACATGTTTAATTAAAGTTAATAAGCATTAAGCCTAGTTAATTAAATCTTATACATAATTATGAATTAAATAAATTTCTAAAGAACAAAGCAAGTATTACTATTATAAATAAAATGATATACAAGTAGTTTATTTGAAAAGAAACCTTTAAAACAAATTTATAAAAGAGTTTGTAAAATATTTTAATATACAACTTGAATGAAAAATGAATTTTTAAACCAATTAAGACATTTATCTCATATATAAAATCATATAGTATTTAATTAAATATTTTTGAAAAGCTCAAATTAAAAATAAATCAAAATTTCTATTTACAAAACATATTAAAATTTTACTATACTAATTTAAATAAAACAAATTGTCTATTTAAAATATATAAATACATATACATTATTAAATAGAAAACAATTTGTTAACTTATCAAAAATAATTTCACAAATTAAATATTTAAACAAAGAAGATTATTGAATAAATAACAAATTTATTAACAAAAATATCAATTCAATATAAATTTAAGTCCAGATTATTAAATTTATATTGTCCAAAATTCCGGGTCGTTACATGTACTGGGTTTGATTTTTGTCTAATTGATCAGAGATTTTTTTTCAATTTGTAGGCTGAAAAGATTTAAGTTGTGCTACAATTTTATTTGTCTTGTTTTGGAAGCTAATATCTCTTTTGGATTTATATTATGTACACTTGATTTATGAGCATATTTATGATCAGGTTATTATCTTGTCTCATTTCATTACTTGCTTTCATACTTCTATTGATGATATATATTTACATTTATTTTATCATATCTTTGTTTATACTTATGTTAATTTATTGTTATGATATATTTTATTTTATATTTCACTTAACCATAATTTATTTGGGATATTATTTATTTCTAATATATACTTATCTTTATTTCTTATAAAAGTTAACTACCCAATTAAATTTACTTACTTACTATTTATTATTTAATATTCATGTAAATTTCATAGTTCCTGGTGTTTGTATATTTATTTTTATAACCATATTTTACTTTACACTTATGTTACATATCAATAAGATGTCCTATTTACATTAAAATACATACAAAAATCTCTGTTTAAGCTTATATTTAATTATTTAGATTAAATTCTAATTAAAATAATATTGCTAAATTTCCAGGATGTCACATTCCTCCCCCTATAAAACTTTTCGTCCTCGAAAAGGAACGAAGCCAGAATTATTAAAATGCTTAAAATCAGATAAATTATCTTTGATCATTTTAAAATACTTTTATAACTCGATGTTTCAACAAGTCCATCCTTGTCCTTATAGAAATTCGTTCGTACGTTGATCAGGCGTAGGACTGAAAGTCTATAAGTACTTGGTAAATCCGTTTGCAACATCAAGTGAAAATACTTTTGGAAAATAAATTTATTGAAAATATAGAAAACAGTTTGAAAATAGAAGAAATATCTTTGGTGAGAATGCTCCGGAAATCATCACACCCATCCATGGTCACAGTTACATCCTGGGTTACGTTGTCGTCGCAGCAAAAGTCCATGCAACTGATTATGCCATAGAACCCACAACAGATCATAGTTACATCCCACGGTTACATTGCCGTCGCAGCAAAAGTCCATGCAACTGTAGGCTCTCAGCGGCACACACGATTTTCGCTGTCAAAATGAAAATTTTCCACTCCTACATAGGTCGCAGTCTACCGATATAAAATCAAACGCAAACTGTTGGCTCTCAACAGCACACACGACTTTCGCTATGTTACCATAGGTCGCAGTCTACCGATATAAAATCAAACGCAGACTGTTGGCTCTCAACAGCACACACGACTTTCGCTATGGTACACACTACTCATAATCCTCAGGAACTAGTTTTGTCCGGACTCCTCATAGGATCATCTTTAGAACCCCCCTTGGGGCTCGAGGCGGCACCACCCGGCGGTAATCGTGAAAAGTTCATTTTCAAGGGAGCGCCTTTTTCCCCAGAGCCATCATCAAAACACTTTATACTATACATATATAGTATCTTTCAAATCATACACCTAGTACGATCTCATCCAAAGCTCCTTTACACAAAATCGATTATCCTGAAATCGATAATTCTCAAACTAGGCTTTCCAAATTTTAATATTGATTTTACACAAAATCAAAAGCCTTTCCAAATCTAAAGGTTCCCAAAACCTTTTCTCAAAATCCTCATAAGATCCTTTATATATAAATATATATATATATATATATATATATATTAAACTTTGGATCATTTCATACTCGTATAAAACTCCTTTTGTATTTCAAACATTTTCAAGAATCCTTTTCCTTCCTGCAATAGATTCATCAAGGGGAAGATTTATCTTAGATAACAAAGATATATAGCTTTGTTTATTCAAAACAAATATTCCAAATTTGATTACTCTTTTAAATATCATTTTCATTAAAATTCATACGATATACACTTATCATCCGTACGCTATACCAATCTGATCGCTTGCTCGATCACACAATTTCACTTCCGAACTAGTATCGTCCACCCGACTTCCAAGTGCGGACTTAGATCTAATTTCTTGATCAGAAACTGTCATTCTCCTTGCATAGTCACAACTATGATAGAGAATACCCAGAACCAATCAAAAATCCATATCCAGGTTCGCCTTTGAAAATCGAGTGAAAAATACCAACTCGGATCGATAATATTATCTCGAAATTCGGTGCTCGAATCTGGATTAAATCACTATGCGAATAGAGTAATATACGTACATCCTACGTATTTATCTTCATTGATTATTAATCAAATCAATTTCTCATTTTCTATTCACATTCATTTTAATCCCTGTACTTCAATTCTCTCTTGGATTACCATTTTAATTCTTATCTCAAATGGATGTTTAATTAATAACAGTTTGAACTCCGACCAGTTTATATTTAGAAAATAGCTTGGAAAATCTAAAAATAGATAATTAGTTGAATAATACTTATTAGTTTGTAAAATAGTTATAAAATAGTTAAGTAATTATATAATAGTTGTAAAATGGTAACTAGTTATAAAGTAGTTGGAAAAATAGTAATTAGTTTATAAAATAGCTGTAAAATAGTTAAATAGTTCCAAAAGTAGATGTAAAATAAGTATAAAGCAGTTTGGGATATAAAAAGTAAAGTTGTATAATGGATAGTTAGGAAAATAGATTTAAAACAACTTATATCAAAATAATTTATTCGAAAATAGTCCAGAGCCAAACTGTTCAATCCCCAATCTTCATCCTCACCAATCTAATTTAAATTTCCACTTCCATTTAAATTTGACTCAATTCTAATTTGAATAACTTCAATTTCCTTCATAATTCAAGTTGAACTAATCCAGTCCCTTTCTAGGTTCTAATCAAATTCCATTTGAATATACTTATCCAACTCTAATCACAATTTCAATTAATTTCAAATTAATTTAGACTAATTTTAAATCGAATTTATTTCAATTTTAACTCATTTTAATTTCTATGAATTAGCCTTAATTCCCATCTGAAATTGAACTCATTAAATCTTCGATTTTATTTCAAATTAATCCAATTCAAATTTTCCATTTGAATTTGTATACTTATCTATCTTCAATTCTAATTAATTCAAACTAAATTCAATTTGAACTAATGGAATCTAAATTTCAACTTTAAACCAAATCTTTAACAATTTAAATTTTGAGTCAAATCCTTAAATTCCATTTTAAATTATCTTTAAGTTCAAATAAAAGTTCAAAACAATTTTATCTTAAAATTTTAATTTATTACCCAATTTTGATCTTTTGGGTCTGAAACCAGTTCAATTAAACAATTTTAATTTACAAATTCAACCATTCAGATTTTCAGTTCAAAGTAATTCCATATCCTTAACTTCAATTTAAAGTTTAATTCCCCTTTTATTTCAACAATGAATATATTATCATACTTCATTTCTCATTCATTTAAACAAATCCAATTCGCAATTTTAAGATTTTTATCAACAATAGGTTGATATCATCTAATTTATTTAAAAAAACATCCATCCATTTTTTTAATTTCTAGATCTCAAACCCATTTGAGATCACACAAACTCTCTATACAAATTAACCATTTAGCTTCCCAAGTCCAATCCTAATTTTGTATTGAAATTTCCAAATCAGGTTGTCCATTCAAACTTATTTGACTTCCTCTAAGTTACATTCAATTTCAATCTCAATTTTAAACCATCTCGAATCATATAAATTCGAGTTAAATGTTTAAATGTTGATTTAATCCTTTAAATCAAATCAACTTATCTCTTTAAACCATTTAATCCTGAATCCAAAATCCATTTTCAAAATTCAAACTATATTCAAATCTCTTTAAACAACTAAATCTTGAAATTCAATTTTATCACCAAACTTAAATTTTTATAACCCAACCTTTGAAGTTTTATCTTAAACATTTCAGTCTTAAGCCCAAAATGATTCCATACATTAATTCACTACGTACTAGCAGTTCATACATTACATACATTTATCCAAAATAGAAGTCTTACAAAAGTCATAAATCTAGATGCCTTTCTATAACTTAGAAGTTTGAAAAGAACAGAGCCCTAATACTCCTACAAGAATCCTTTCTATGGACTTCCTTCCAAAGGGGAAAGCCCGAACATACACTTCTCAACAGGGTGTCCCCACTTATAACATTTACCACAAAATGTTTCTACCCTATCATCAATCTGGATAACCTTCACGCCTCCAACAGTACGTTCTACAGCCTTATTCCTCTTCTGCCTCTCGGAACAATTCCTAGCAATGTGTCCTGTCTTTTTACAATGATAGCAGATAGTCGACTCATTGACCGGTTCCACAGGTTTACGCTTCGCCTTTCTCGCTTCAGGGTAATGATTTAGAAAATGTCCTTTCTTATGACACTTAAAGCACATGATCTCTGAGCAAAACCGATGGAATGTACCCTTCAATTAATCCCTTGTTTTACTGCACTTGGCTGCGTAATGACCCTTATTGAAACATCGTAACAGGTGACATTATCATAAGGTCCTGGTTCAGCCCTTTCCTTAACCTGCTTCTCATACTCTTGAATTCCTTCTTCTCGATCTCTACATGCAACTGCTCTATGCTCTCTACGCCTAACCTTCCACTCTTCACTCTTAGTCATCTTTCTCAAGGACTGAATTCTAGAGGAGCTCCCTGCCTATAAATTAGTTTTAATTAGATTACTATGTTATACCTTATGTTTTAAAAAAGTTTTCAAACAACTTCTTATTTCAAAATCAGATTACTTTTTAGAAACATTCTGAATAATATTATTTATCATTCCCTTCAACAATTTGAATCCAAACTTAATTCTAATGTTCCTGATATGAATGGTACATTCTATTCAATTCCTACTCGGATACATATATTTACCACTTAAATTCTTATAAGGTTCCCACTTAAAATTTTGATTGTTTACAACCAATTCGCAACAACTTCATCCAATTTAAATGGTTTACAACACAATTACTTACATTCAATTCATTTTTAAACCAAAACGAACTCATATTCACCTCAATTGATTTTAAAATCAATTTATTTGCTTCTATTAATTCATAGTATTTCTTTTTAAATCAATTTAATTTTAATTTGGTTATATTTCCGTTACTACTAAATTTAATCCTAATTCAAGTTTGCAATTCGATTGTATTATATTACTTCTTAATTTAATTACAATAATTTAACAATCAATTAACTTAATATTAGAAAATATTGCTTTATATATTAAAATATAATCTTATATAAAATCATTTAAAATATTTATATAAGAAAATAACAAGTACGCTCACTCATATATATACAATCACTCATTCTAGGGTACTACTGATCATATCCTTAATGAGTACACCTACCAGAGCCAAGGTTCTCGCTTCACCTTTCAGCTCTGATACCAAATGTAACGACCCGAAATTTTCGATCCCGAAAATTCCAGATAGTTATGAAAAAGAAGAAAGAGATAGAAGAAGAAGAAGATCAGAAACATCAACATCTCACATTCGCAGTGGATAAAACATAATAATAAATAATAACAGTCTACAAAAGAATATTATATCTGTCGATTACATTTTAATACATCAGAGTTTCACATATATACAGTCACTGAATATATAAAATTATCATATCACAAATTTACAATAATATAACACAGCGGAAATACTCCATACGTTCCTACCATCCGACTCGCCTCCTGAGCTCTAGAACGTCCTTACCTAAAAATCTGTAATACTCGGTCTGACCCGAGCATTACATCAAAGTAACACCCGGGTCAGGATGGAAACCAGCGCGAGTAAATCCATATAATTTGTAAGAAAGTTCAATCCCTAAATAAAAACCCAGGTAACTCGTACTTCCTGACGAGTTCATTATCCAATATGTCCAATACTTATTTCATAATCAGATTCTAAATATTCGAAGGTTCATAATATTCCATTCAACCTAGTAATTTCACACATCCCATCTTTATAGAATCAAGTAGATTACCTTATCCATCAATCAATCTCTAATTACAAATTGATTGTCTTTTTTATTACCAATTAATAAACTTTAGTTGTAAATTTAATTTCTTAAATGAAATCCATTCCTAATTATCTTATAATCAATTAATTATCCTCAAATTTACTGATTAACTTACCATCGTTTATTCATATAGCATTTATCAAAATTAAAGTATACACAATCAGAACAGATATATCACAGCGTATAACACCATATAGTCATCATAATCCAGATATTCAAAAGTCAATGAACAGAAATCATCAATGTATAATATAGTTAGTCTAATTTACTTATATTCAACTAGATTGTTTACTTATGAATTTACCACTTTCTTGATTAATAAATCCTTCATTAATTAATCAATTAATTTCAAACATTTAAATTAACCATTTCTAAATTATCTTTATGATCAATAAAATTAATCTTAATTTATTATCAATTAATAACCTTCATTATTAATTAAATCTGAATTACCCATTATCAATCGCCAATTTCTTAATTAATTACCTAATCAATTAGATATTATTCCTTAATTATATTTCAAATTAGTTAACTCTTAATTAACTTCAATTAGGTAATGTTAAAATCTCTTAATTACAAACTTATTAAACATTTAATAAATAAAATTTCTTAATCACAATTTATTTGATCAATTTAAATTTCTTAACATCTTTAATCGCCATACTGTTAATTATAATCAACAATCCTTAATCTTGCATTTACGCAACAACTGTCCATATTATATACTTAACAAACTAGTGTTCAATCATTAACCCGAGCAAATTTCCCAGGTTACTCGGGTTGGACTCGAGCTCTTTGCATTTTCCTCCGAGTTTTTTTTCCTTTGCTTCTATTCTTCTTTATTTTTTTCAAGCTTAAGTTTAAAAACACAGTAACACTCAAAGCTCTCCATGAGCTCGAGCTCGACCTCGAGTACCAAACTCAGTTGCACGAGAACATCACCGAGTCTTCCACGCGAACGAACTCACCTGATACACGAAAACATCGTGTACGTACACAGCCTCGCCGGCGAACTCTAACCGACTCCAGCGATCCTAACACATCGAGTAACTCTTCGTCATCGAGTTCTGATCGACTAAAGTCACACACTCGTCCACAGTCGAAAACAAGTATATCTCGATAAATCTCGAGTTCAGACCACCGACCAAACTTGCCTCGCCTGGACGTTTCCGACCACCGTAAACTCCCAGCCTCCGGTCATGAAAGCATCACACTTCCAGCTACCATTTCCCCAAAACACGCGTGACTCGATCGATTACCGGTGAAGAAATTCCCCCATTTTCAGACCTCAACAAAACCATGAAGTAAACCATAATTTTCCCACGTCCTCTCAAACTTTGCGATAGAAAAATCTATCAACAATTTTCCTAATGAAATCCATAGCTAAACTTGCTTCAAATAAAGTTCCAACACCCAATGTTTGATCAATGGGCAGAAATTGGTTAAAAAGCATAATTTGATCATCTACGAACTGCTCATAAACCATACTTCTAGAAATTACCAAACAAAGCTTAAAATTCCTATTTTTATGTAAGGATACAGATTATATAATGAAATCTTCAAATTATAATGGTCGAATTACTTCAAAAATTTGATTTTACACTGAAAAAAACAATTATTTCTTACTGTATAAACTTTTCTTTCTTGAATCCATTTTTAACTTCTGTATTAAGATTAAACTAAAATATTTTGTTTAAACCACAAAGCTTAACATAGATCACACGTAAAGATTTTGAATTTTGAACAAAATCGTAAACTCCGAACTAAGAGCAGAAAGTTAAATTCAACTGATATGCACACATTCATATACACAGTCGTCATTCATGCAAGTAATATGTGATATATCTCTGCAAACTTTCGTCTTGCATATCAAAATCAATACCAGATTTAACTTTGTAAAATAATTTGTTTACTCACCTGGAAAATGATTGAACAGAGATCACTTCCTAGTTTCAAAATAAAATACAACTTGATCTTCCTCTTTGTTTTAATCTCTTTGCTTGACTGTTGCTTGAAATTGATTTAGTTGCTGTTTGGTTTCAGGTTTGCTCTGCTCTTCTTCTTTTTTTAATAAGATGCTCAGGTTTATGATGAACAAATGGGGTGGAGATGATATATAAAAGAAAGTGTGAACAGGTTGATGAATATACAGGTACAAGATTTTTTTTGTGCTGGGTTTGATTTTTGTTTAATTGATCAGAGATTTTTTTCAATTTGTAGGCTGAAAAGATTTAAGTTGTGCTACATTAATTTTATTTGTCTTGTTTTGGAAGCTAATATCTCTTTTGGCTTTATATTATGTACACTTGATTTATGAGCATATTTATGATCAGTGTAACGACCCAGAATTTTGAACAATTTAATTTGAAAATATTTAAGTAATTTTAAATATTTGAATGATGGTTTGACTTGAATTTCAAATTATCAGAATGAATTTAGCGATTAAATTATAGAATTTAATCTATTGAAAGTTGAATAAAAATTTGAATCTTCAATTTTAAGCCAATTAAAAATATTTCAAAGGCTTGTAAAATTCATATTGATAATATTGAAGATTTTAGAAGCTTCAGAATTTAATTTGGAAGTGAATTGTTCAGTTTTGAAATTATATCGTTTGAATCGATATTTAAAATAGTCGTCCGAGGCACAGTCTCGGAATTCGACGAAACCTGTTCCATTGGGTCTGTAATATTGAATTATTCTCGGATTTCAAATTTCGTATTTTTCGGAGCTGTTATGCGATCACACGGTTAGTAAACGCGCCGAAATCAAATTGAATTCAAATTAAATTTTAAAATTTAATTTGTCAAAGCACACACGTTTCTTTCCCCCAAGAATTCACGCCTAAATTCACGGCAAGAATCACGCCTACAATCGTGATAACCATGCCTCCATTTCTTTTTATATATGCCGAACCCATCACTCTCTTTCCCTCCTCAGTTTCTCTTCGTTTGAAAACAAAATCAATGGCGACATCCCTTTATACTGAATCTCGTTCCCTCCCCTCAAAAATTAAAATTAATAAAAGGCTTTAATCTCGTTCAAAAAAAAATGAAAACAAATAGGCCGTAGCCTCTCGGTAACAAACGAAAAAAAAAAACAAAATCGAATTCGTTTCAATGGAGGTGGAGGCTCGCGAATTTGGGGCATGGCGGCATCGGCTAGGGTATCGCGTTCGCACGCACGAGTGGCTTTGCGTGCGAGCGAAAATCGAAATAGGGCAAGTCGAAGTCGATTCGAAGTCGTGGCGGCACGCGTGAGTTCGATCAAGGTTGAAGGGGGATTCGTGTGCTTGGGGAGGCACCGTGTTCGTCGATCGTGATTGGTGTTGATGGCGAATCTTGGGGAAAGGGGATCCCGACGCGATGGAGTTCGCGTTCATCTCCTTCGTGATTTAGGGTTGCGTTTCTGGGAGGAGGCGTTGGTGGTATTGTCGAGGGTGATCTGGGTACTCGCGTGACTCAGTACTGTTCGTATGGGGCGTGGGTTTGGCGACTGGGTGCAGTGCAGTAAGGTAATGATTTTTTTTTCCTTTATTTAATTGTATATATATATATATATTGGCAGGAAAAAAAAATATTGAATAAAATAAATATACATTTTACAGTAAAGAAAATTTAAACAGTAAGCTAATTCTTGTCTATTTTTACAGAAATTTCTAATTATAAATATACATACATGTGTTTCAAATTATTTGTTAAGTCACTGGTTAATTTATCTATTAAAAAGGGAAATTAGTTAAATAAATTATTAAAGGAAATTTGATTTTAAACTAATTAATTAAGTCATTAGTTTAAAATTAAAATAATGGATTAGGTGATTTAACCGTAAATTAACTTGTTTAACTATTTTAGAATTTGTAAAAAAAAAAAGGAATTGTTTAAAATTTAAAAGCATTAGTTTAAAAATAAAAATTTGTTTTCAATTCAAATTATTAGTTCAAAATAAAACCCTTGGTTAATTTAAATTAGTTTTAAAAGAAAAATTTGTTAGGTAAAATAATTTAATAAAGGAAAACTTAGTTTTAAAAATAAATTGAAATTAAATAAAAATTATTAAAGGAGAAGTAAATTTAAATAAGCCAGTGAGGATTTACAAATTGGTTTAAATTAACTTATTTAATTTTTAGTGGTTAAAAATAATTTTTTTTAAAGAGAATTTAGTTTAAAATTTAAATTTTTAGTTAAACAAATTTATTAAAAGAAATTGATATAAGGATATTGATTTAAAGTAAAATGATTAGTTAAGTTGTTATAAAATAAATAGTTACGACAATAAAATTGTTTTATCTATTATAGTTACTAAAAAGAAAATTTTTAGTTAAAAAAATTGAATTTATAATCGATTAAGTTATTAAAAGAGAATTTGGTTAATTAAATTTAATTTTTAGTTAAAATTAATTTATTAAAGAAGGAATTGGTTTAAATAAAAGTATCAGTTAATTTAAACTATTAAAATGAAATCACCGACGAATCGAAATTATCAAATAAAGATTTATTATTCGATCTGTTCGAATATTAATAAATTGTGTAAATATTTATACAAGGTGTAAATCAAGAAATCGAGTCAAGAAGGGAAATGGATTGCTAATAAAAGCTAAGGTGAAAACTTCTCACTCAAAAGGATTTATTTAAATTTTAAATAGTTAGATTTAAAATTGTTAGTTGTGTTGATTGAATGATTGAATGCTTGAATGATGATTGTTATATATATATATATATATATATATATGTATATATATATATATTGGATGTGAATAGACCCTATGCGCCGTTAGTAAGCGGAGGTTATTTATTACACACATATACCGCGATATTCCACCTTGAAGTGGAATTGATATTATATTATATATATATAGAAATATATATATATTGGCATATGTATATATTGCAGTTGATTGATTTCCCGCATTGTATAGCGGATGAGACCCTATTGCGCCGTTAGTAAGCGGATAATATTTTATAAAATCCCATATACCGCGATATTCCACCTCGAAGTGGAATGGTATTGTGCTAATGTCTGTGGATGCAGGGAAACAGGTTGGAGGGATCCAACTGGATTCCTCACAAATATTTATTGATTTAGATATTGTGATATTTGATTGTTTATCATGGATGATATATGATGTTTGAAAGTCGTGATTGACTATTGGATGTGTTGCATCATCGGATCCAATTTTGAAGTTTAAAAATAACGATTTTGATTTTTAAGGGATTTCTAAAGTGATTTTTTGGAAATATACGTTTATAAAATATTTTTGGAATTGATTCATCTTAAATAAGTAAACGTTATAATTTTAATATTATAAAAATTATGATTTTTGAGAAATTCAGTTAAAAGTTGATTTTTGAAGATATGAATTAATGATTTTATAAAATAGCTTAAACTGGGATTGCTGAATTTATTATAAAAAGTTTAAAAATAGGATTTATAAAATTGGATTATTTTATAAATCAAATGATGAAATTATGAAAGAGTTTAAAGACGTTTTAAAAATAGTAATATAAATTGTTTTATATTAAAAGATTTATAAATTGATATTTATAAATTAAAAATATTGAAATTATAAAACGAGCTTTTACAAGTATTAGAATGAATTGTAAATGAATTTCATAAATTGGAATTATAGAATTATAACGGTGAAGTTATTAATGGAATTTTATAAACAGTAGGTTTATAAAATTTGTAAAGTTATTTAAAAGAATAGATTTTGGATAAATAAAAGAATCTTATAAGTTATAAGATTTATAAATTTGGGAAGTTTAAAGAAACAATTTTGTAAACAAATAAATTATAAGTGTTTGACTTATAATATGAATTTTTAGTATATCATTGTGATATGAATTGAGATAGGTTAATAAAGGAATTTATAAAAAGGAGTTGATATAAAATAAATAGAAATAGAATTTATAAACGTTGTTTTATAAATCCGCAACGACTTATTTTGATAAGGAATTGTTGTAATTTGTTAATGGAATTTTATTCATGTTTTAGACAGTGAATAATCCTTTAAAATAAAATGAATAGAAGTGATGAAATTTATTAACAAGGTATATTCACGTTTTTGAATAGTGAATATTATGTTAAAGAAATTATTTTGGATGTGATGTTTGAAATAGAATTAAAACGATCTAAAGATGTTTTAAAAGGTGTTGAGATTCGAAACCATAGATTTCAACATTTATTGTTGAAATAGATGTTTTCGAGAAATAAAAGGAAATGGTGGACTATAACACTGTTGTTATAGTAAATGATTTCGAAAGGAAATATTTGGTATAGTATTGGGATTTATATATCTATTTTAATTTCGAATCCCTATACTAGTGATTTTGGGTTGTCGTAACGATGTTTTACGCAACGTTCGTTTTGGCCCAAATAAATATGGTTAAGTGAATGATTTCCTTAAAGAATGAAATATATACTTAATTTTGATTAGGATATATTAAATATTTTCTAAGTATAGAAAATAAAAAGATCTGTGAATTACTTATTTTTAATAAGTATAGAAATGCTTTTCCAATATTAAGTGAATATTTGGAATTTATCTTTTTGAAGATAAATTGAAAATGAATATTTGAAAACAAATGGAAATCGTATATTCACAAATATTTTGGAATGTAAATTCAATATAGAATTTATAAATGAAATTGAGAAATTGGGTTTAAAAATAAATGTTGATTTATTTTTAAAGTATGGAAAATATATATATCTTGTAAAGATATTTTTGGGAAATAAATAATTTGGAAAATTATTTGGAACCTGGTGATGTTGGCATATCTATTGATAGTTCAATAACCGACTATCAATATTTACCTTTAAATAGGTATTTGTTGTGATTTGCTTGAATTTGAATGCCACACTTATTTTTTTTTTAAAATAAGCGCTCACTATTCGGGTTAACCGGGAAAGGACCTTGGGGTCGTATAACCCATTCCAAATATGTGATACGTCGTTATGAATTGCATTTGAAGATCGGTGTTGAAGACCGGATATTTTCAAAAACGTAAGGGTTTCTTGTTGATTGTCTCTGCACTGGCTGATCCTCGGTATTGAGATCTCCATATGTGATGGGAAATCCGAACGTGATTAGAGATTATTCGGATTGCAAGGACTTCTTTGTAAGTGCCTTCGGTTCTGTTCGAGCCCGGAACAGACTTGTATGGATTGTATGTCTGACATTACAAATTGAGATATAAAGCCGATTTCATTCAAATATATTTCTGTTGGTGGCGGAGAATTTATTCTCTTAGCTTTACACCCTTCTCTGAGACGTACGAGCTCAGAGGTTATATAGTTGAAGGTTATCAGCGATATACTCCCAATTTGGTAATGTGATATACTGAGTGTTGCTGTGAAATGATCATTGTGTTGATTATTTGTGATAGGATCGTTTATTTGATCGTCTATCTTGGTGATCATTTCTATGATCATTTGTTGACCCAAAGCATGGCTTTTGTATAAAGTATGTTTTTGTGGACGAAACTTCGTTAAACCTCACACCCCGGAATGGTCAAAACAAGAAAGATGCGGAAAGGTTATGAGGGGTAGCGCCCTTTAGGATATGTGCATTTCCTTCTGGAAAAGGGTGGTATCATGGTATGGAGCCCAGATACTTACTCATGTTGAAAACACTTTATGATTGTGTGAATTGATTGCGAGCGCTCGGTGAAAGGTCCCAAAGGACCGGGGGATGGCATATTCGGTCAGTTGTTACTCAGTTAGGGGTAACCCGGCCTTGTGTTGGTAGAGATCCGGTTTGGTTCTCGGGGATGTCCATCCAGAGGCATTCTCATGTGGCAATGGGAAGTTCCTTGGCCTGATCATTCGTTGGAAATCCAAAGAAACAATACGAGACTTGTACGGTTTTAGTTGTAGAACCTGCCATCTAATATGGTAGCTATTAGTAGGCATAATATAATGGTACCTATGCTGGCTAAGATTTATATTCTACTTTTGAAATGAATTTTTCCTACACTATGCACTAATAATAATATCAAATGTTTCTTTTTAATGCGTATCAAGCATCTTTGACTAACATAAGAAGAAATCTCCTCCAAGTCTGCGTTTGCATTGTGTGTGTGGCGGGAGGTCTTATGGTAGTCTCATTTTTAAAAGCATTGCGAATTGAATTTAAAAATATTCCTCTATTTTGATTTTAAAGAAAAATAAACTGTTTTAGTTCTCGCACCAGTCACATGACTGACTCGAAGTTTATTGTTTTCCTTCCTAAACTCTGGATGCCCACCAATTTTCACACGGGCAGTCAAGAGTTAAGGTTTATCAGGATATTCTGGAATTCAGGAGTTGCTGGAGGCAAGCTGGATGGCATGGCGTATCACTAGTTTATATAGTAGTTCTTTTTCCGCTGCATTGTTTAATGTTGTACACTCTGATGAAATGAAATGTAATGTAATGTAATAACTGATATAGTTCTTTGTTTAAAGATTATTCATTTATTTATTATATGTTGTTCCGCTGCGAATTGTGAGATTCTGATGTTGTTCTATTTTCTGTTCTGTTTTTCTTTTTCTTTCTTCTTCTACCTCTTTCTTTTTGTCTTTTCTTCTTTCTAAAACCCATAACATTTCGGTTTTTCGGCAACGAAAAATCGATATCGTTACATTTGGTATCAGAGCATATGGTTAAGCGACAACCATGGTTCTGTTGGGTATTACTCATTAGAGATAGAGTCAGCAGTACTCTAGAATGAGTTTGAGTGTAATAATAGATATGAGCGCGTATTTGTTAGTGAATATAAAATTGTTTTGAATCGGGTAAGTAAGATAATTTTGCCCAAAACTATTTTTGTATAGAAAGGAAATGAATTAGTGAATGAAACTAATTTGAAGTAGTAATATGAATTGCTAAATGAAAGTTAATCGATAGAATTCAATATTTAGAATTGAGAATTGAATTCAAATAGAATTAAAATTGTGAATTAAATTGAAATGAAAATAGAATGAAATTGAATATGTAACTTCAATAGTGAAGTAAAAACGTATAAGAAGTATATGTTGGAAATTTTGTAATAGAATTGGCAAAATGGTTTGTATGTTGTAATTGGATATTATGGATAGCAGGATATACAGGTATTATAAAGGGATTGGATTTTGATTTTGAAGATAATTTAAATGGCTCGACAAAAAGGTACGCATTTGAATTTCAGTATGAAATTTGGTGATTTTCTTCTCCAGCCACTTGGCTTTCTCTTTTCTTTTTGATTCTGAGGGGCCGTGGTGCCATTTTGTAGTCGTACCGAGCTAGCCGCGCAAAGGAGACGCTGGCGAAATTTTTTGAAAATTTAGGGTGTTAGAAAATTTTTGAGAAAATTTTGAAAGTTTGAAATTTGAATTTAAATTTGAATTGTTAGGAAAACAATATTGTTTGGAACTTATAATTGAAGTTGGAAAGCTAGTTGAAATGATAGTGGATCTCTAGTAAAAAGATTTAGGTTAGTAAGTTGATAAAACTATTAGATTGTGAAAAATGATAGACGGGATAAGGGCATTCTTCTTAACTTGTAATTTCGGGACGAAATTCTTTTAAGGGGGGAAGATTGTAACGACCCAGAATTTTGAACAATTAAATTTGAAAATATTTAAGTAATTTTAAATATTTGAATGATGGTTTGACTTGAATTTCAAATTATCAGAATGAATTTAGCGATTAAATTATAGAATTTAATCTATTGAAAGTTGAATAAAAATTTGAATCTTCAATTTTAAGCCAATTAAAAATATTTCAAAGGCTTGTAAAATTCATATTGATAATATTGAAGATTTTAGAAGCTTCAGAATTTAATTTGGAAGTGAATTGTTCAGTTTTGAAATTATATCGTTTGAATCGATATTTAAAATAGCCGTCCGAGGCACAGTCTCGGAATTCGACGAAACCTGTTCCATTGGGTCCGTAATATTGAATTATTCTCGGATTTCAAATTTCGTATTTTTCGGAGCTGTTATGTGATCACACGGTTAGTAAACACGCCGAAATCAAATTGAATTCAAATTAAATTTTAAATTTTAATTTGTCAAAGCACACACGTTTCTTTCCCCCAAGAATTCACGCCTAAATTTACGGCAAGAATCACGCCTAAAATCGTGATAACCATGCCTCCATTTCTTTTTATATATGCCGAACCCATCACTCTCTTTCCCTCCTCAGTTTCTCTTCGTTTGAAAACAAAATCAATGGCGACATCCCTTTATACTGAATCTCGTTCCCTCCCCTCAAAAATTAAAATTAATAAAAGGCTTTAATCTCGTTCAAAAAAAAATGAAAACAAATAGGCCGTAGCCTCTCGGTAACAAACGGAAAAAAAAAATCGAATTCGTTTCAATGGAGGTGGAGGCTCGCGAATTTGGGGCGTGGCGGCATCGGCTAGGGTATCGCGCTCGCACGCACGGGTGGCTTTGCGTGCGAGCGAAAATCGAAATGGGGCAAGTCGAAGTCGATTCGAAGTCGTGGCGGCACGCGTGAGTTCGATCAAGGTTGGAGGGGGATACGCGTGCTTGGGGAGGCGCCGTGTTCGTCGATCGTGATTGGCGTTGATGGCGAATCTTGGGGAAAGGGGAGCCCGACGCGATGGAGTTCGCGTTCATCTCCTTCGTGATTTAGGGTTGCGTTTCTGGGAGGAGGCGTTGGTGGTATTGTCGAGGGTGATCTGGGTACTCGCGTGACTCAGTACTGTTCGTATGGGGCGTGGGTTTGGCGACTGGGTGCAGTGCAGTGAGGTAATGATTTTTTTTCTTTATTTAATTGTATATATATATATATATATATATATATATATATATTGGCAGGAAAAAAAATACATTGAATAAAATAAATATACATTTTACAGTAAAGAAAATTTAAACAGTAAGCTAATTCTTGTCTATTTTTACAGAAATTTCTAATTATAAATATACATACATGTGTTTCAAATTATTTGTTAAGTCACTGGTTAATTTATCTATTAAAAAGGGAAATTAGTTAAATAAATTATTAAAGGAAATTTGATTTTAAACTAATTAATTAAGTCATTAGTTTAAAATTAAAATAATGGATTAGGTGATTTAACCGTAAATTAACTTGTTTAACTATTTTAGAATTTGTAAAAAAAAAAGGGAATTGTTTAAAATTTAAAAGCATTAGTTTAAAAATAAAAATTTGTTTTCAATTCAAATTATTAGTTCAAAATAAAACCCTTGGTTAATTTAAATTAGTTTTAAAAGAAAAATTTGTTAGGTAAAATAATTTAATAAAGGAAAACTTAGTTTTAAAAATAAATTGAAATTAAATAAAAATTATTAAAGGAGAAGTAAATTTAAATAAGCCAGTGAGGATTTACAAATTGGTTTAAATTAACTTATTTAATTTTTAGTGGTTAAAAATAATTTTTTTTAAAGAGAATTTAGTTTAAAATTTAAATTTTTAGTTAAACAAATTTATTAAAAGAAATTGATATAAGGATATTGATTTAAAGTAAAATGATTAGTTAAGTTGTTATAAAATAAATAGTTACGACAATAAAATTGTTTTATCTATTATAGTTACTAAAAAAAAAAATTTAGTTAAAAAAATTGAATTTATAATCGATTAAGTTATTAAAAGAGAATTTGGTTAATTAAATTTAATTTTTAGTTAAAATTAATTTATTAAAGAAGGAATTGGTTTAAATAAAAGTATCAGTTAATTTAAACTATTAAAATGAAATCACCGACGAATCGAAATTATCAAATAAAGATTTATTATTCGATCTGTTCGAATATTAATAAATTGTGTAAATATTTATACAAGGTGTAAATCAAGAAATCGAGTCAAGAAGGGAAATGGATTGCTAATAAAAGCAAAGGTGAGAACTTCTCACTCAAAAGGATTTATTTAAATTTTAAATAGTTAGATTTAAAATTGTTAGTTGTGTTGATTGAATGATTGAATGCTTGAATGATGATTGTTATATATATATATATATATATATATATATATTGGATGTGAATAGACCCTATGCGCCGTTAGTAAGCGGAGGTTATTTATTACACACATATACCGCGATATTCCACCTTGAAGTGGAATTGGTATTATATTATATATATATAGAAATATATATATTGGCATATGTATATATTGCAGTTGATTGATTTCCCACATTGTGTAGCGGATGAGACCCTATTGCGCCGTTAGTAAGCAGATAATATTTTATAAAATCCCATATACCGCGATATTCCACCTCGAAGTGGAATGGTATTGTGCTAATGTCTGTGGATGCAGGGAAACAGGTTGGAGGGATCCAACTGGATTCCTCACAAATATTTATTGATTTAGATATTGTGATATTTGATTGTTTATCATGGATGATATATGATGTTTGAAAGTCGTGATTGACTATTGGATGTGTTGCATCATCGGATCCAATTTTGAAGTTTAAAAATAACGATTTTGATTTTTAAGGGATTTCTAAAGTGATTTTTTGGAAATATACGTTTATAAAATATTTTTGAAATTGATTCATCTTAAATAAGTTAACGTTATAATTTTAATATTATAAAAATTATGATTTTTGAGAAATTCAGTTAAAAGTTGATTTTTGAAGATATGAATTAATGATTTTATAAAATAGCTTAAACTGGGATTGCTGAATTTATTATAAAAAGTTTAAAAATAGGATTTATAAAATTGGATTATTTTATAAATCAAATGATGAAATTATGAAAGAGTTTAAAGACGTTTTAAAAATAGTAATATAAATTGTATTATATTAAAAGATTTATAAATTGATATTTATAAATTAAAAATATTGAAATTATAAAACGAGCTTTTACAAGTATTAGAATGAATTGTAAATGAATTTCATAAATTGGAATTATAGAATTACAACGGTGAAGTTATAAATGGAATTTTATAAACAGTAGGTTTATAAAATTTGTAAAGTTATTTAAAAGAATAGATTTTGGATAAATAAAAGAATCTTATAAGTTATAAGATTTATAAATTTGGGAAGTTTAAAGAAACAATTTTGTAAACAAATAAATTATAAGTGTTTGACTTATAATATGAATTTTTAGTATATCATTGTGATATGAATTGAGATAGGTTAATAAAGGAATTTATAAAAAGGAGTTGATATAAAATAAATAGAAATAGAATTTATAAACGTTGTTTTATAAATCCGCAACGA
The DNA here is from genome assembly GCA_030765085.1 of Allium cepa. NCBI lineage: Eukaryota > Viridiplantae > Streptophyta > Magnoliopsida > Asparagales > Amaryllidaceae > Allium > Allium cepa. The sequence continues at coordinate 365,155,260 of CM060929.1, read as the reverse complement.
CTTATTTTGATAAGGAATTGTTGTAATTTGTTAATGGAATTTTATTCATGTTTTAGACAGTGAATAATCCTTTAAAATAAAATGAATAGAAGTGATGAAATTTATTAACAAGGTATATTCACGTTTTTGAATAGTGAATATTATGTTAAAGAAATTATTTTGGATGTGATGTTTGAAATAGAATTAAAACGATCTAAAGATGTTTTAAAAGGTGTTGAGATTCGAAACCATAGATTTCAACATTTATTGTTGAAATAGATGTTTTCGAGAAATAAAAGGAAATGGTGGACTATAACACTGTTGTTATAGTAAATGATTTCGAAAGGAAATATTTGGTATAGTATTGGGATTTATATATCTATTTTAATTTCGAATCCCTATACTAGTGATTTTGGGTTGTCGTAACGATGTTTTACGCAACGTTCGTTTTGGCCCAAATAAATATGGTTAAGTGAATGATTTCCTTAAAGAATGAAATATATACTTAATTTTGATTAGGACATATTAAATATTTTCTAAGTATAGAAAATAAAAAGATCTGTGAATTACTTATTTTTAATAAGTATAGAAATGCTTTTCCAATATTAAGTGAATATTTGGAATTTATCTTTTTGAAGATAAATTGAAAATGAATATTTGAAAACAAATGGAAATCGTATATTCACAAATATTTTGGAATGTAAATTCAATATTGAATTTATAAATGAAATTGAGAAATTGGGTTTAAAAATAAATGTTGATTTATTTTTAAAGTATGGAAAATATATATATCTTGTAAAGATATTTTTGGGAAATAAATAATTTGGAAAATTATTTGGAACCTGGTGATGTTGGCATATCTATTGATAGTTCAATAACGGACTATCAATATTTACCTTTAAATAGGTATTTGTTGTGATTTGCTTGAATTTGAATACCACACTTATTTTTTTTTTTAAATAAGCGCTCACTATTCGGGTTAACCGGGAAAGGACCTTGGGGTCGTATAACCCATTCCGAATATGTGATACGTCGTTATGAATTGCATTTGAAGATCGGTGTTGAAGACCGGATATTTTCAAAAACATAAGGGTTTCTTGTTGATTGTCTCTGCACTGGCTGATCCCCGGTATTGAGATCTCCATATGTGATGGGAAATCCGAACGTGATTAGAGATTATTCGGATTGCAAGGACTTCTTTGTAAGTGCCTTCGGTTCTGTTCGAGCCCGGAACAGACTTGTATGGATTGTATGTCTGACATTACAAATTGAGATATAAAGCCGATTTCATTCAAATATATTTCTGTTGGTGGCGGAGAATTTATTCTCTTAGCTTAACACCCTTCTCTGAGACGTACGAGCTCAGAGGTTATATAGTTGAAGGTTATCAGCGATATACTCCCAATTTGGTAATGTGATATACTGAGTGTTGCTGTGAAATGATCATTGTGTTGATTATTTGTGATAGGATCGTTTATTTGATCGTCTATCTTGGTGATCATTTCTATGATCATTTGTTGACCCAAAGCATGGCTTTTGTATAAAGTATGTTTTTGTGGACGAAACTTCGTCGAACCTCACACCCCGAAATGGTCAAAACAAGAAAGATGCGGAAAGGTTATGTGGGGTAGCGCCCTTTAGGATATGTGCATTTCCTTCTGGAAAAGGGTGGTATCATGGTATGGAGCCCAGGTACTTACTCATGTTGAAAACACTTTATGATTGTGTGAATTGATTGCGAGCGCTCGGTGAAAGGTCCCAAAGGACCGGGGGATGGCATATTCGGTCAGTTGTTACTCAGTTAGGGGTAACCCGGCCTTGTGTTGGTAGAGATCCGGTTTGGTTCTCGGGGATGTCCATCCAGAGGCATTCTCATGTGGCAATGGGAAGTTCCTTGGCCTGATCATTCGTTGGAAATCCAAAGAAACAATACGAGACTTGTACGGTTTTAGTTGTAGAACCTGCCATCTAATATGGTAGCTATTAGTAGGCATAATATAATGGTACCTATGCTGGCTAAGATTTATATTCTACTTTTGAAATGAATTTTTCCTACACTATGCACTAATAATAATATCAAATGTTTCTTTTTAATGCGTATCGAGCATCTTTGACTAACATAAGAAGAAATCTCCTCCAAGTCTGCGTTTGCATTGTGTGTGTGGCGGGAGGTCTTATGGTAGTCTCATTTTTAAAAGCATTGCGAATTGAATTTAAAAATATTCCTCTATTTTGATTTTAAAGAAAAATAACTGTTTTAGTTCTCGCACCAGTCACATGACTGACTCGGAGTTTATTGTTTTCCTTCCTAAACTCTGGATGCCCACCAATTTTCACACGGGCAGTCAAGAGTTAAGGTTTATCAGGATATTCTGGAATTCAGGAGTTGCTGGAGGCAAGCTGGATGGCATGGCGTATCACTAGTTTATATAGTAGTTCTTTTTCCGCTGCATTGTTTAATGTTGTACATTCTGATGAAATGAAATGTAATGTAATGTAATGTAATAACTGATATAGTTCTTTGTTTAAAGATTATTCATTTATTTATTATATGTTGTTCCGCTGCGAATTGTGAGATTCTGATGTTGTTCTATTTTCTGTTCTGTTTTTCTTTTTCTTTCTTCTTCTACCTCTTTCTTTTTTTCTTTTCTTCTTTCTAAAACCCATAACATTTCGGTTTTTCGGCAACGAAAAATCGATATCGTTACATTTGGTATCAGAGCATATGGTTAAGCGACAACCATGGTTCTGTTGGGTATTACTCATTAGAGATAGAGTCAGCAGTACTCTAGAATGAGTTTGAGTGTAATAATAGATATGAGCGTGTATTTGTTAGTGAATATAAAATTGTTTTGAATCGGGTAAGTAAGATAATTTTGCCCAAAACTATTTTTGTATAGAAAGGAAATGAATTAGTGAATGAAACTAATTTGAAGTAGTAATATGAATTGCTAAATGAAAGTTAATCGATAGAATTCAATATTTAGAATTGAGAATTGAATTCAAATAGAATTAAAATTGTGAATTAAATTGAAATGAAAATAGAATGAAATTGAATATGTAACTTCAATAGTGAAGTAAAAACGTATAAGAAGTATATGTTGGAAATTTTGTAATAGAATTGGCAAAATGGTTTGTATGTTGTAATTGGATATTATGGATAGCAGGATATACAGGTATTATAAAGGGATTGGATTTTGATTTTGAAGATAATTTAAATGGCTCGACAAAAAGGTACGCATTTGAATTTCAGTATGAAATTTGGTGATTTTCTTCTCCAGCCACTTGGCTTTCTCTTTTCTTTTTGATTCTGAGGGGCCGTGGTGCCATTTTGTAGTCGTACCGAGCTAGCCGCGCAAAGGAGACGCTGGCGAAATTTTTCGAAAATTTAGGGTGTTAGAAAATTTTTGAGAAAATTTTGAAAGTTTGAAATTTGAATTTGAATTTAAATTTGAATTGTTAGGAAAACAATATTGTTTGGAACTTATAATTGAAGTTGGAAAGCTAGTTGAAATGATAGTGAATCTCTAGTAAAAAGATTTAGGTTAGTAAGTTGATAAAACTATTGGATTGTGAAAAATGATAGACGGGATAAGGGCATTCTTCTTAACTTGTAATTTCGGGACGAAATTCTTTTAAGGGGGGAAGATTGTAACGACCCAGAATTTTGAACAATTAAATTTGAAAATATTTAAGTAATTTTAAATATTTGAATGATGGTTTGACTTGAATTTCAAATTATCAGAATGAATTTAGCGATTAAATTATAGAATTTAATCTATTGAAAGTTGAATAAAAATTTGAATCTTCAATTTTAAGCCAATTAAAAATATTTCAAAGGCTTGTAAAATTCATATTGATAATATTGAAGATTTTAGAAGCTTCAGAATTTAATTTGGAAGTGAATTGTTCAGTTTTGAAATTATATCGTTTGAATCGATATTTAAAATAGCCGTCCGAGGCACAGTCTCGGAATTCGACGAAACCTGTTCCATTGGGTCCGTAATATTGAATTATTCTCGGATTTCAAATTTCGTATTTTTCGGAGCTGTTATGTGATCACACGGTTAGTAAACGCGCCGAAATCAAATTGAATTCAAATTAAATTTTAAATTTTAATTTGTCAAAGCACACACGTTTCTTTCCCCCAAGAATTCACGCCTAAATTCACGGCAAGAATCACGCCTAAAATCGTGATAACCATGCCTCCATTTCTTTTTATATATGCCGAACCCATCACTCTCTTTCCCTCCTCAGTTTCTCTTCGTTTGAAAACAAAATCAATGGCGACATCCCTTTATACTGAATCTCGTTCCCTCCCCTCAAAAATTAAAATTAATAAAAGGCTTTAATCTTGTTCAAAAAAAAATGAAAACAAATAGGCCGTAGCCTCTCGGTAACAAACGGAAAAAAAAAATCGAATTCGTTTCAATGGAGGTGGAGGCTCGCGAATTTGGGGCGTGGCGGCATCGGCTAGGGTATCGCGCTCGCACGCACGGGTGGCTTTGCGTGCGAGCGAAAATCGAAATGGGGCAAGTCGAAGTCGATTCAAAGTCGTGGCGGCACGCGTGAGTTCGATCAAGGTTGGAGGGGGATTCGTGTGCTTGGGGAGGCACCGTGTTCGTCGATCGTGATTGGTGTTGATGGCGAATCTTGGGGAAAGGGGATCCCGACGCGATGGAGTTCGCGTTCATCTCCTTCGTGATTTAGGGTTGCGTTTCTGGGAGGAGGCGTTGGTGGTATTGTCGAGGGTGATCTGGGTACTCGCGTGACTCAGTACTGTTCGTATGGGGCGTGGGTTTGGCGACTGGGTGCAGTGCAGTGAGGTAATGATTTTTTTTTTCCTTTATTTAATTGTATATATATGTATATTGGCAGGAAAAAAAAAATATTGAATAAAATAAATATACATTTTACAGTAAAGAAAATTTAAACAGTAAGCTAATTCTTGTCTATTTTTACAGAAATTTCTAATTATAAATATACATACATGTGTTTCAAATTATTTGTTAAGTCACTGGTTAATTTATCTATTAAAAAGGGAAATTAGTTAAATAAATTATTAAAGGAAATTTGATATTAAACTAATTAATTAAGTCATTAGTTTAAAATTAAAATAATGGATTAGGTGATTTAACCGTAAATTAACTTGTTTAACTATTTTAGAATTTGTAAAAAAAAAGGGGAATTGTTTAAAATTTAAAAGCATTAGTTTAAAATAAAATTTTGTTTTCAATTCAAATTATTAGTTCAAAATAAAACCCTTGGTTAATTTAAATTAATTTTAAAAGAAAAATTTGTTAGGTAAAATAATTTAATAAAGGAAAACTTAGTTTTAAAAATAAATTGAAATTAAATAAAAATTATTAAAGGAGAAGTAAATTTAAATAAGCCAGTGAGGATTTACAAATTGGTTTAAATTAACTTATTTAATTTTTAGTGGTTAAAAATAATTTTTTTTAAAGAGAATTTAGTTTAAAATTTAAATTTTTTGTTAAACAAATTTATTAAAAGAAATTGATATAAGGATATTAATTTAAAGTAAAATGATTAGTTAAGTTGTTATAAAATAAATAGTTACGACAATAAAATTGTTTTATCTATTATAGTTACTAAAAAGAAAATTTTTAGTTAAAAAATTGAATTTATAATTGATTAAGTTATTAAAAGAGAGTTTGGTTAATTAAATTTAATTTTTAGTTAAAATTAATTTATTAAAGAAGGAATTGGTTTAAATAAAAGTATCAGTTAATTTAAACTATTAAAATGAAATCATCGACGAATTGAAATTATCAAATAAAAATTTATTATTCGATCTGTTCGAATATTAATAAATTGTGTAAATATTTATACAAGGTGTAAATCAAGAAATCGAGTCAAGAAGGGAAATGGATTGCTAATAAAAGCTAAGGTGAGAACTTCTCACTCAAAAGGATTTATTTAAATTTTAAATAGTTAGATTTAAAATTGTTAGTTGTGTTGATTGAATGATTGAATGCTTGAATGATGATTGTTATATATATATATATATATATATATATATATATATATATATATATATATATTGGATGTGAATAGACCCTATGCGCCGTTAGTAAGCAGAGGTTATTTATTACACACATATACCGCGATATTCCACCTTGAAGTGGAATTGGTATTATATTATATATAGATAGAAATATATATATTGGCATATGTATATATTGCAGTTGATTGATTTCCCGCATTGTATAGCGGATGAGACCCTATTGCGCCGTTAGTAAGCGGATAATATTTTATAAAATCCCATATACCGCGATATTCCACCTCGAAGTGGAATGGTATTGTGCTAATGTCTGTGGATGCAGGGAAACAGGTTGGAGGGATCCAACTGGATTCCTCACAAATATTTATTGATTTAGATATTGTGATATTTGATTGTTTATCATGGATGATATATGATGTTTGAAAGTCGTGATTGACTATTGGATGTGTTGCATCATCGGATCCAATTTTGAAGTTTAAAAATAACGATTTTGATTTTTAAGGGATTTCTAAAGTGATTTTTTGGAAATATACGTTTATAAAATATTTTTGGAATTGATTCATCTTAAAAAAGTAAACGTTATAATTTTAATATTATAAAAATTATGATTTTTGAGAAATTGAGTTAAAAGTTGATTTTTGAAGATATGAATTAATGATTTTATAAAATAGCTTAAACTGGGATTGCTGAATTTATTATAAAAAGTTTAAAAATAGGATTTATAAAATTGGATTATTTTATAAATCAAATGATGAAATTATGAAAGAGTTTAAAGACGTTTTAAAAATAGTAATATAAATTGTTTTATATTAAAAGATTTATAAATTGATATTTATAAATTAAAAATATTGAAATTATAAAACGAGCTTTTACAAGTATTAGAATGAATTGTAAATGAATTTCATAAATTGGAATTATAGAATTATAACGGTGAAGTTATTAACGGAATTTTATAAACAGTAGGTTTATAAAATTTGTAAAGTTATTTAAAAGAATAGATTTTAGATAAATAAAAGAATCTTATAAGTTATAAGATTTATAAATTTGGGAAGTTTAAAGAAACAATTTTGTAAACAAATAAATTATAAGTGTTTGACTTATAATATGAATTTTTAGTATATCATTGTGATATGAATTGAGATAGGTTAATAAAGGAATTTATAAAAAGGAGTTGATATAAAATAAATAGAAATAGAATTTATAAACGTTGTTTTATAAATCCGCAACGACTTATTTTGATAAGGAATTGTTGTAATTTGTTAATGGAATTTTATTCATGTTTTAGACAGTGAATAATCCTTTAAAATAAAATGAATAGAAGTGATGAAATTTATTAACAAGGTATATTCACGTTTTTGAATAGTGAATATTATGTTAAAGAAATTATTTTGGATGTGATGTTTGAAATAGAATTAAAACGATCTAAAGATGTTTTAAAAGGTGTTGAGATTCGAAACCATAGATTTCAACATTTATTGTTGAAATAGATGTTTTCGAGAAATAAAAGGAAATGGTGGACTATAACACTGTTGTTATAGTAAATGATTTCGAAAGGAAATATTTGGTATAGTATTGGGATTTATATATCTATTTTAATTTCGAATCCCTATACTAGTGATTTTGGGTTGTCGTAACGATGTTTTACGCAACGTTCGTTTTGGCCCAAATAAATATGGTTAAGTGAATGATTTCCTTAAAGAATGAAATATATACTTAATTTTGATTAGGATATATTAAATATTTTCTAAGTATAGAAAATAAAAGGATCTGTGAATTACTTATTTTTAATAAGTATAGAAATGCTTTTCCAATATTAAGTGAATATTTGGAATTTATCTTTTTGAAGATAAATTGAAAATGAATATTTGAAAACAAATGGAAATCGTATATTCACAAATATTTTGGAATGTAAATTCAATATAGAATTTATAAATGAAATTGAGAAATTGGGTTTAAAAATAAATGTTGATTTATTTTTAAAGTATGGAAAAAATATATATCTTGTAAAGATATTTTTGGGAAATAAATAATTTGGAAAATTATTTGGAACCTGGTGATGTTGGCATATCTATTGATAGTTCAATAACCGACTATCAATATTTACCTTTAAATAGGTATTTGTTGTGATTTGCTTGAATTTGAATGCCACACTTATTTTTTTTTAAAATAAGCGCTCACTATTCGGGTTAACCGGGAAATGACCTTGGGGTCGTATAACCCATTCCGAATATGTGATACGTCGTTATGAATTGCATTTGAAGATCGGTGTTGAAGACCGGATATTTTCAAAAACGTAAGGGTTTCTTGTTGATTGTCTCTGCACTGGCTGATCCCCGGTATTGAGATCTCCATATGTGATGGGAAATCCGAACGTGATTAGAGATTATTCGGATTGCAAGGACTTCTTTGTAAGTGTCTACGGTTCTGTTCGAGCCCGGAACAGACTTGTATGGATTGTATGTCTGACATTACAAATTGAGATATAAAGCCGATTTCATTCAAATATATTTCTGTTGGTGGCGGAGAATTTATTCTCTTAGCTTAACACCCTTCTCTGAGACGTACGAGCTCAGAGGTTATATAGTTGAAGGTTATCAGCGATATACTCCCAATTTGTAATGTGATATACTGAGTGTTGCTGTGAAATGATCATTGTGTTGATTATTTGTGATAGGATCGTTTATTTGATCGTCTATTTTGGTGATCATTTCTATGATCATTTGTTGACCCAAAGCATGGCTTTTGTTTAAAGTATGTTTTTGTGGACGAAACTTCGTCGAACCTCACACCCCGGAATGGTCAAAACAGGAAAGATGCGGCAAGGTTATGAGGGGTAGCGCCCTTTAGGATATGTGCATTTCCTTCTGGAAAAGGGTGGTATCATGGTATGGAGCCCAGATACTTACTCATGTTGAAAACACTTTATGATTGTGTGAATTGATTGCGAGCGCTCGGTGAAAGGTCCCAAAGGACCGGGGGATGGCATATTCGGTCAGTTGTTACTCAGTTAGGGGTAACCCGGCCTTGTGTTGGTAGAGATCCGGTTTGGTTCTCGGGGATGTCCATCCAGAGGCATTCTCATGTGGCAATGGGAAGTTCCTTGGCCTGATCATTCGTTGGAAATCCAAAGAAACAATACGAGACTTGTACGGTTTTAGTTGTAGAACCTGCCATCTAATATGGTAGCTATTAGTAGGCATAATATAATGGTACCTATGCTGGCTAAGATTTATATTCTACTTTTGAAATGAATTTTTCCTACACTATGCACTAATAATAATATCAAATGTTTCTTTTTAATGCGTATCAAGCATCTTTGACTAACATAAGAAGAAATCTCCTCCAAGTCTGCGTTTGCATTGTGTGTGTGGCGGGAGGTCTTATGGTAGTCTCATTTTTAAAAGCATTGCGAATTGAATTTAAAAATATTCCTCTATTTTGATTTTAAAGAAAAATAAACTGTTTTAGTTCTCGCACCAGTCACATGACTGACTCGGAGTTTATTGTTTTCCTTCCTAAACTCTAGATGCCCACCAATTTTCACACGGGCAGTCAAGAGTTAAGGTTTATCAGGATATTCTGGAATTCAGGAGTTGCTGGAGGCAAGCTGGATGGCATGGCGTATCACTAGTTTATATAGTAGTTCTTTTTCCGCTGCATTGTTTAATGTTGTACACTCTGATGAAATGAAATGTAATGTAATGTAATAACTGATATAGTTCCTTGTTTAAAGATTATTCATTTATTTATTATATGTTGTTCCGCTGCGAATTGTGAGATTCTGATGTTGTTCTATTTTCTGTTCTGTTTTTCTTTTTCTTTCTTCTTCTACCTCTTTCTTTTTGTCTTTTCTTCTTTCTAAAACCCATAACATTTCGGTTTTTCGGCAACGAAAAATCGATATCGTTACAATCAGGTTATTATCTTGTCTCATTTCATTACTTGCTTTCATACTTCTATTGATGATATATATTTACATTTATTTCATCATATCTTTGTTTATAATTATGTTAATTTATTGTTATGATATATTTTATTTTATATTTCACTTAACCATAATTTATTTGACATATTATTTATTTCTAATATATACTTATCTTTATTTCTTATAAAAGTTAACTACCCAATTAAATTTGCTTATTTATTATTTAATATTCATGTAAATTTCATAGTTCCTGGTGTTTGTATATTTATTTTTATAACCACTTTTTATTTTACAATTATGTTACATATCAATAAGATGTCCTATTTACAATAAAATACATACAAAAATCTCTGTTTAAGCTTATATTTAATTATTTAGATTAAATTCTAATTAAAATAATATTGCTAAATTTCCGGGATGTCACAAGAATAATATTTTGATATATACAAAATTTTACTATAATTTTATATTTAAATCTAAGTATAAATTTTAAAAGTTAAGTATATTATTATTATTAAAAGATGGTTTAAAACCAAGGATAATTTGATTTTGAAAATAAAGATTATTTTGAGACTAAAAATATTTAAAACCATGATAGATGTTTTTGATTCTTTTAAAAGGAAGATTTTGAAATCATTTTGAAAATAAGATATAATTTTGTAAAAAACATTTGAATAAAAGTTAGTGGATGCAAAACAATGTTCCACAAGATTTTTCGTAGGTTCCTTCCTACTTAGGGTTCCATCCCTTTAACAGGCTCGAAGTGGATTCCGTTCCACGAATAAATTGGATTTTAAGATGCCAGTGCTTTTCTAGGAATTTTAACAAAATTCTTAATTAAATTACTTATTATTGAAATCTTGAACTCTTGATAATCTTGATACTCATGAGTCTTCAACATTGATATCTTGAATCTCTATATTGTATAGTCTTTATTCTTGATACCTGCATATACATATATATCTAAACTGTAATGTTAGTATTTATATTTTATAATCTTATTCTAAGGTTGTTGTCATCAAAACCATCATCTCAAGGACTAACAACCCTGACCCATTAAAAACGCGGGAGTGAAAAGGAAAGCGCATGAAAATAAAAAAAAGTCACCAAAATAAAAAATCCTTCTATCTTTCTCCATCTCAACAAAAAATCTTCCCAAATCCTCAAATTATTTGACGCGCTTCGCAAACTAGACCATTTTCGATCCACTCTAGCATCCTGTAGGTCGACCACCTCCGATTACTCAATGCCATCTCTGATTCACTCCAAAGTCGTCCAAATCGGTGGAGTTGTTCGAAGAGGTAAGATTTTGTAATCTGACCCTTAGCAGTTAATCCCTTCAAATCGTTGGTTAACGTTATGTCTGCTTTTGAATGAATTATTGGTCTCAATTGTTTTGAAACCATTGTTTCTTATTAGTTCCTTCTCCTTCAATTGGTAAAAATATCATTTTGTATTATGACTGCATAGTTAAAACTGTGACTTAATTTTTTTTATAAAGATTTGGATGACTTGGTAGAGAAATTCTCATTTATTCAAGGTTTTTTCCTTTGAAATTGTGTTTGGCCAGTTTTATTTTATGTTTTACCCTTTTACTTGATTTAATTATTTTCGTGTAATATGTGTTGGAAACAAATAATCTTCGGTTAAGTCATGTACTTGGTCATTGTCTTGAAGACGTTTCGGCATTTTGCTCAGTGGTGCAAAGCAGTCTAACCAACATCGTCGCCTTTAGGATAACACAACCTCTATGGTTTGATATCGATTCGCTTGCATAGACGAAACGACTCGATTGCACTCAAAAATTGACTGCTCGTCTTCCGATTTTAAGAATTTCGTGGAGATGAAGATAGGTTTATGTTTTCACAGAGGTTAAAAAATATCGTTCTCTTTGGGTTTCATTTATAAACTAGTTAAATAGACGGAATGCTGAGTCGAACATATTACTGAATAGTACGGTGATGTTGGTTAAATGTTCAAAAAATGCCTAACAAATTTCATCCAAAAATATAAGTGCCACACCACAACAAGCTCGAGCCCGGCCCGGCCCCACCCAAGTCGAGTCGAGTCAGTCGGCGCACACGCGCGCGCGTGATGGTCATGCATGTGCTGCCTTCTCAACATAAAAGCAACATTTAGGTGCCCAACGAGCCCAATTTAGAAGCTAAGAAACTCATATATATATATATATATATATATATATATATATATATATAAGCATCTTTCAATAATCCCTATGGTGTGGGACTTAAGCAATAAATGTACTTATTCCAAGGTCATTAATTTTTTTAAACAATTCACAAGCACAATTTCCAACAATCCCCCACTTCAATTTTTTTAAATATTTTTCGAGCAGTTTCTGAAAACATAAGATTATGCATAAGAAAATGTGTCTTTTGACATGAACCATTGCATAGTGGATAAGATTCAATCTTTATTAGAGTGAAATGTAGTCTGGAACTCTATTCTTGACATCAAACCACACATAATCTTTTTAGAGTGCAATCAAATAAGCACGTGCATTTATGGTCATGCATGTATATCCCAATTTAGTGAATCCTATAAGAAATTTACCCAAAATTCCATAGAAACGGCCACATTTCCACATCCATATAGGTGAGTCTATCAAGAGTACTCCTAAAGGTAGGTACTCCACTCTATAGAGAATATAGATCTCATTATGAGTTTCTATTAACTCTTCTTCTAATCACTTCAGGAGTACATGCTTAAAAATTTATAAAAATAGCATGTTCAACTCATATCACTTCACAACTTGTTCTTACTCATTGAACCTAGTTCTTGCGATCTTCAGTCATTAGGTTGGGTTACTATTGTGCGTGACTCAACAATCTAAGGGCAATAGTCCCATTCTTTTAGAGGTTCTAAGGACTTTCTCTCTGGCTAGTCCTTTTATCAAAGGATCGGCCAAATTCTCATCACTGCGTATGTTATCCACTCTAACAGCTTCTGAAGAGAGTAGCTCTTTAACAATGTTGTGCTTATGACGTATCTGTCATTTATTATCGTTGTAATAACAGTTTTGTACTTTTGCGATAGCTGCGGTACTATCGCAATGGATCAACAAAGCTGGTATCGGTTTTTCCCATAAAGGATCCGTAGCTAGCAGATTTCTTAAGCAATCTGCTTCTTCACTAGCTGTGGCTAGTGCTACCATCTCAGACTCCATAGTGGACTGAGCCAAAATAGTATGTTTCTTAGATTTCCAAGAAACAGCTCCACCGGCAATGCTAAAGATAAGCCACTGGTTGCTTTCGAATTATTAGATAAAGTATTCCAATCTGCATCGGTGTATCCTTCAAGGACAGTTGGAAACTTTTCATAATGTAACCCAAGGTTCATAGTTCGTTTTAAGTATCTTATGACCCTTTCGATAGCATGCCAATGCTCTATACTAGGTCTACTAGTAAACCTGCATAATAATCTCATGACATAGGCAATGTCGGGTCTAGTACAATCAGTGGCATACCGAAGGCTGCCAATGATGCTTACATAATCATACTGTCTTACAACTTCATTAGTGTTCTTAAATAGTTTTGTACTAGGAGCATATGGTGTACAACCTGGTTTACAGTCAAAATAATTGTATTTCTTTAGTATCTTCGCAATGTAATGAGTTGATCCAAAGGAATTTCCTTTTCTGACCTAGAATCTTAATTTCAGGGATTACACTCGATCCGTCTAGATCTTTCGTGTCAAGTTAGCACTTAACAAAGTTTGACATTGTTTATAGCATGAATGTTTGAACTAAAAATAAGTAGAACATCTACATATTGACATATAATAGTGCAAATTTCATTGTCAGATTTATAGTAAATACTTTTGTCCCTTTCATTAACTTTAAAACCATGTTAGGTTATTAAGTTATCAAATTTTTCATGCCATTTCTTAGGTGCTTGTTTTAAACCATATAATGATTTATCTAATTTGAAAACTTTATGTTCTTGACCATGAATTACAAAGCCTTCAGGTTGGTCCATATAAATTTCCTCTTCTAATTCACCATTTAAAAAAGCTATTTTAGCATCCATTTGGTATTATTAAATTATAAATAGATGCTAGTGAAATTAGTACTCAAATTGATGTAATTCTAGTAACAAGTGAAAAAGTGTCAAATAAGTCTACATTTTCTCTTTGCTTAAACCCGTTAGTTACTAAACAGGCTTTATATTTATCAACTGTGCCAATAGGTTTTAATTTCTTTTTAAGTACTCATTTACAGCCTATAAACTTACAACCAGGTGGTAAATCTATTAAGTGCCAAGTCTTATTGGATTGTAAAGAATCCATTGCATCATTTATACCCACTTGCCAAAAATGGGCATCTGAAGAAGATAAGGCTTCTTGGAGGTTTAAAGGTTCCTCCCTTATAGTAGAAGCGCAAAAATCTGAACCATAATATTTTGTAATTCTTTCTCTTTTACTTCTTCTAGGTTTGTTTTCAAAAGATTCATTATGTACTGTTCTAATAGGCATAGTGTTACTAGATATGCCTCCACTATTCCTTAATTTAAAAGGAAATCTCAATTCATAAAACCAGCATCATTATATTCTATTATATAGTGTGTATTTAGATTATAAAATCTATATGCTTTGCTATTAATAACATAGCCAATAAATACACATTCATACGCTCTACTTGCTAATTTTATTCTCTTAGAGTCGGCTATACGAACATATGCTAAACATCGCCAAGTTCTAAAATTAGACACATTTGGTTTATAATTTCTTAAGATTTAAAAAGGTGAAAATTTTCTTTTTGACATAGGGATCCTATTCAAAGCATAATACACGGTTAATAAAATTTCCCCCCACCAAAGTGATGATGCACCAGAATTAAATAAAATAGCAACTACTAATTCAGTTAATGTTCTATTTTTACTTTCAACTTTACCATTCATTTCGAGTGAATATGGTGCAATTCTTTCATATATTATTCCATATGAGTTGTAAAATTCAAAACTTGATTCATATTCAATTCCTCCATCACTATGCAATCTTTTAACTTTCTTATTAGACTGATTTTCAATTTCAGTTATGAAAGATTTAAACTTCTCAAATGCATCACTTTTATTTTTCATAAGATATACATAAGTAAAATCACAGCAATCATCGTGGAAAGTGATAAAGTAGCAGTGTCCATTTCTAGTCAGAGTGTCATCAAGCTCACATATATTAGAATGATTCAAGTCTAAGGATTCTGATTCTCTAATTGCAGATTTATGTAGGGTTTTAGATATTTTTACTGGACTACAAAAATCACATTTTTCAACATCATTCAGTGACATATTAGGGATTATACATATGCAACTCATGTTCTTTATTATTCGTTTATTTACATGACATAGTCTAGAGTGCCAGATATCAAAATCACACGACATATAAGCAGAAGCAGACATATTATTACATTCAACATTCAGTTTAAACATGTCATCAGTTGCATAACCCATATCCACAAAAATACTATTCATAGTGATGGTGTACATATCAGCCCCAATAGTACGTGTAAACCCAGCTTTATTAAGAAGATCACCCGAAACAAGATTCTTTCTTATCTTTGGAGGGTACATGAGGTCTTTCAGAATGACAGACTTTCTAGAGGTAAACTTCAGCTCTAAGCTTCCAATCCCGGCACTAATAGTGGCATGAGAATCTTCTAACAACACTTTCTTGTCATTAGTCTCCGTGTATGTTTTGATCATAGTACGGTTGTAGCAGACATGATGAGTGGCGTCAGTATCTACCCACCAGCCCTCTGATCCCCCCAACAAGGTGAATTTCATCAGAAATCATAGCCGTACGAGGCTCTTCGGTCAGGTTAGCCTGTGGTGCAGAGCTTGGCCTGTTCCGACACTTGCGTTTCATATGACCTGGTTTTCCACAGTTGTAACAAAGAAACAACTGTCCAGAGTCATTCTTTCGGGGTGGTTTCTGTTGACTTCTATGGTTTCCTTGCGAATTCAAATTCTGTTTGTTGCGGTTCTGATTAAGCTTGCGGTTCTAATTTTTAAAGCTTTTGGGATTCGGTTTTAGAACTGCAGATTTCTTAGTGTTTCCTGAAACAGCAAGCACTTCTTCTTTCATATTCTATTTACGAGATTCCTCCTCAATACGGAGATGGGTTATTAGACTTTCTAACGAGAATTCCTTAGTTTTATGTCTAAGATTATTCTTAAAATTCTTCCAACTGGGAGGTAATTTATCAATCAAAACTGCTACTTTGAAACCGTTCATCCAAACTCATACCTTCGGAGATGATCTCATGAGCTATTTTCTGATGCTAATGAGACTGTATCTCTACTGACCTGTCATCCATCATTTGATACTTGAGGTAGCGACTGACGACATACTTCTTTGCTCCTGCTTTCTCAGTATCTTACTTTTTCTACAGCGCCTCCCAGATCACTTTTGTTGTTTTGTCAGAGTTGTAATAGTCATAGAGATCATCGCTGAGTCCGTTGAGGATGAAGTTCTTGCATAAGTAATCTTGCTCTGACCAGTTCTGCAACTCCTTTGATTTCTCTATCCAAGCTCTCATCTGATCTATGTCTTCTTCGTTGGGTTTGTTTGGCAGTTGTGGTTTATTTGTTATTAGCATAGCGGCCACATTCATCATCGTCAGAAAGAACTCCATCTTCTGTCTCCAACGCTTGAAATGGAGGCCCTCGAACCCGAAGAGTGCACCAAACACCATGCGGACCTGAAATAATGACATGGAGGCAGCATTGTCCAAATTTGCAGCAGAAGTCATTGTTGTTGACGTCGTCTTCAATTTATTGGAAACAAATGATCTTCGGCGGAGTCATGTACTTGGTCACTGTCTTGAAGATGTTTCGAGGTTCTGCTCAGTGGTGCAAAGCAGTCTTGCCAACGCCGCCGCCTGTTGAATGAAACAGCCTCTCTGGTTCGATATCGATTCGCTTGCACGGACGAAAACGACTCAGTTGCACTTAAAAATTGAATGCTCGTCTTTTGAATCTAAGAATTTCTGGAGATGAAGATAGGTTGAGGTTTTCACAGAGGTTAAAAAAATGTCGTTCTCTTTTAATTTCGTATATAAACTAATTAAATCGACGGATACCAAGTCGAACGTATTACTGAATAGTGGGGTGACGTTGGCTAAAAAATCGGATCTGTAATTTTACCGTTTCAAATAAAAAAACAGTCGGAAAAAGTCTAACAAAATTTCGTCTAAAAATATAAGTGCTACACCACAACAAGCCCAATTTAGAAGCTACGAAACTTTTATATATATATATATATAAGTATCTTTCAATAATCCTACGGTGTACATATTCCAAGATCATTTTTAAAAAAAAAAAATTCACAAGCACAATTTCCAGCAATATGCGATGAGAAACGTTTAATGAAGCATGATGTGAACGAAAGACTGATTTAACCTTTAATTGCTTCTAAACATGAATCAACAGGAGAAAAAGGCGAAACCATTCAAAAGAAAGAATAAAGATGAGATTATTTTGTTCTGGTCCCTTAAGGTAAGTGTTAAAGTAGAAAAAGAGAGAATTATAATTTTAGAGGAGAATAGACAATTTTTTTTTATATAACTTGCTTTTTGTCTTGCCTACAACTTGCATTCAACACAACAAAATGACCACATATATATGGTGGTTTACAACCCTTACAACGGACATAATCTTTTTGAATAGACACCCTTTCACTTCAATAGACATGACTTTTACTTAATAGACACGACTCTTCATTTCAATAGACACGACTTTTCAGTGAACGGACACGACTCTTCACTGAACAGATATGACTTTTCATTCGAATAGACATGACTTTTCATTCGAATAGACATGACTTTTCACATCAGCAGACACGACTCTTAATTTTGGTTTACACCAACAATGCCTCCCCTAAACCAAAATTCCTTCGAACACCTAATGCAGCAACAATTCTTGAGAAAGCAGTCACTCCAAGCGGCTTTGTGAAGATATCAGCAATTTGTTCTTCACTTTGACAATACTCAAGACTCACTTCTTCTTCACGAACGAGTTCTCGTAGGAAATGAAAACGTAGACGAATATGTTTTGTTCTTCCATGCAAAATAGGATCCTTTGAGACAGAGATAGTAGAACTATTGTCGTAATAAATGATCGTAGGATCTTTTTGCTTGAAGCTTAGATTTTCAAGAATTCCTCTTAGCCATAAAGTTTGACATCCTGCTAGAGATGCTGCGATGTACTCCGCTTCGGTGGTAGAAAGTGCCACAACTGGTTGTTTTTTTGAACACCAAGAAATAATTCCACTTTCAAGGTTAAATGCATAACCCGAAGTACTCCTTGAATCATCGATGCTTCCACCTAGATCGTTGTCCGTATATCCAACAAGCTTCACAGGCACATAAGCTTCATAGAAAATGCCATAGTCAATAGTTCCTTTAACGTATCGTAAAATTCTTTTTGCAGCTTCCCAATGGTTTGAGAAAGGTTTCTCCATGAATCTGCTAATCAAGCTTACTGCGTACATGATGTCGGGTTTTGTAGCAGTGAGATACATCAAATTTCCAACTAGGCTTCGAAAAATAGTTGGATCCACAAACTTTCCTTCACCATTTTTGCACAATTTCAAACCTGCAACACAAGGAGTTGAAACTTGATTTGCATTCATCATATTGAACTTCTCCAATACTTGAGCAGCATATTTTTCTTGCGAGATAAAAATCCCACATTTTGATTGCTGAACACCTATCCCTAGAAAATGATGTAATTCTCCCAAATCCGTCATCTCGAACTCCTTCATCATTGAATTTTTGAATTCAGATAACATCTCCATATTATTTCCAGTAAAAATCAGATCATCCACGTATAAACTCACGATCATGAAACCTCCTTTTGAATGCTTCTTCATGTAAAGAGTGTGTTCAAAAGGACACCTTTCAAAGTCATTCTTTAAGAAGAAATTATTGATACGATCATACCATGCACGGGGGGATTGCTTCAGCCCGTATAAAGCTTTCTGCAGCTTATACACCTTTTCCTCTTCGCCCCTCTTCACAAAACCAGGAGGTTGTTGAAGATAAATTTCATCTTGAATAAAACCATTCAAGAAAGCTGATTTCACATCCATATGCAGCAGCTTCCATCCATTTTGGGCAGCAAGAGAAATCAACAATTGAATTGTATCAAGTCGAGAGACAGGAGCGAATACCTCATTGAAATCTTCCCCTTCCTTTTGCTTATACCCCTTCGCAACCAAACGTGCTTTGTACTTGTTGATGGAGCCATCAAGATTTGTTTTGGTTTTGAACACCCAATTTACACCAATGGCTGATTTGTGTGAAGGCAAGTGGTAAGCTCCCACGTATCATTTTTCTCAATAGACTTGATTTCATCCTTCATTGCATTCACCCATTTTTCTTCCTTTGATGCTTCTTCATAAGTGATTGGATCTTCTCCCGCAAAAGATGCAAAATATACATGATCCGTAGTGTCAACTTCTTCGGTTGCGTCATAGATTTCTCTCAAGGATCGCGTCCTTCTTTCCGCCGTTGGTGGTGAATTTTGCTCCTGCTCAACCCCATTATTTTTAGGTTGTTGTTCTTCAATACCAACATCAGCATCAACACCTTGTTCCAAAGAAGTTTCCTCTTCAAGATTTAGAGTTTGCCATCCAGGTAATTCTGCAAAATCTGAAAAATTATAACAACCATTTTCATCAAAGCGAACATCTCTGCTGATAATCATCTTCTTCGTCTTCGGATTGTAAAGCTTGTAAGCTTTAGTCCTTTGGTTATAACCAATGAAAATGCCTTTTTCAGATTTGTCGTCGAGCTTCGATCTTAAAGCATCAGGAATATGAGAGTATGCAAGACAACCAAAAGTTTTTAAATGAGCAACATTTGGTTTCTTGCCATACCAGACTTCATTTGGAGTGGAATCTTTTAAGCTCTTCGTTGGTGATCGGTTGATTAAGTAAACGGCACAAGAGACCGCTTCAGCCCAAAAACATGTAGGCAAGTTCTTATTCTTCAACATGCATCTGACCATATTCATTATTGTTCGATTTTTGCGCTCTGCGACTCCGTTTTGTTGAGGTGAGTACCTAGCAGTTAACTCATGGCGGATTCCATGATTTTGGCAGAATTCTTCAAACTGAGAAGACATGTATTCTCCTCCATGGTCACTCCTTAGATTTTTTATTTGGTGACCAGAATGTTTTTCAACTTGAAATTTGAACTCTTTGAAGCAAGAGAAGGCATCTGATTTTTCTTTGACACAATAAACCCAAATTTTTCTTGTGTAATCGTCAACAAATAACAAGAAATATCTGCTGCCTCCAAGCGATGGCACTTGCATTGGTCCACAGAGGTCGGTGTGAACAAGCTCCAGAGGTGATTGAGAAATCCACTTCGATTTGGATGGGAAAGATTCACGATGTTGTTTTCCTAATTGGCATTCCTTACATGCTTCGTTTATCACTTCAAGTTTAGGCAGCCCTCGGACTATTTCTTTGGTAGACATCTCCTTCAAACTCCGAAAGTTTAAATGCCCAAACCTCTCATGCCATAACTTGGAAACATTAGAAGTAGCAATCATGCACGTACTGCTTACGATGTCAAGTTTGATCGGAAATAATTTGTTGGATCTCATCACAATATTTGCCACTTGTTGGTCGTTCTTCTTCATGCTACATTGATCTCCAACGAATCGAAAATCAAATCTTTTCTTCAGCAAGTGACCGACGCTAAGAAGATTGCTACGTATGCCGGGTACATAAAGAACCTCCGACATTTTTTCAACTTTTCTAGCCTTGGTTTTGAAAGAAATTTCGCCAACACCTTGAATTTTGTATGATTTTGCATCTCCAATAGTAACCTGACCATCATCAGCTTCCACAAGACTTGAAAATAGATTTTTATTTCCAGTCATATGCCTACTTGCACCACTATCCAAGTACCATACGTTTTCAACATTTCCATCCGAAGCGATCAACAAAGATTCAGATTTTTCTGCTTCATTATGCATAAAACCAGCAACTGGCTTCTTTTCAGGATGTTTCTCCCAACAATCATTTGCTTTATGACCCGGCTTGTGACAGAAATTGCATTCAAAATATGGTTTTTTGCCTTTGTATTTGCCTCGCGCCTTGTTATTTTGGAATGATGGTTTCTCCTCCTTTGATTCTTCACGTTTTCCACTATTCCTGCTGTTACTTTTGCCATGGGATGGGCCTTGAACCTTTATGGATGTGAATTGAGATTTTAAGGCTTGATCTTGAGAAGAATTTGTTTGTTTACTTCTCATCAAGATCCTAGCCTAATGAGCTTCCAGCCTTCCTTGCAAGCCTTCAAGAGAAAGTGAAGCAATATCATTTGATTCCTCAATTGCAACCACAATATGATCGAACTTGATTGGTAGGCTCCGTAGAATTTTTTCAACGGCTCTTTGAGTCTCCACGACTTCTCCGTTTGAAGCCATCTGATTTATGATGGAAGTGAGACGAGTAAAATACTCTGAGATTTTCTCACTATCCTTCATTTCGAGCTTTTCGAATTCAGCTCGTAGTGACTGCAGGCGAACCTTTTTTACTTGATCTTGGCCAGAATACGTTGTATTCAATATTTTCCAAGCCTCCTGAGCATTTGCAACTTTTGAAATTCTCTCATAAACTTGAATTTCAAGTGTCTGATAGATTTGGAAGAGATCCTTCCGATCTTTCTGTTTTTTGCTTTTCAGAAGATCTCTTTGGGCAACTGTGAGTTGCGTCTCATCTTCCGGTGCACCAACACCTTTTTCAACAACTGTCCACAAGTCTTGAGATTCAAGACAGAGCCTCATTAGATTGCTCCAATAATCAAACTTTTCACCGTTGAATCGAGGAACAAGGGAGACAAGGTTGTTTTACATTTTTCAACCAAGCTCTGATGCCAATTTGTTAAAGTAGAAAAAGAGAGAATTATAATTTTAGAGGAGAATAGACAATTTTTTTTTTTTATAACTTGCTTTTTGTCTTGCCTACAACTTGCATTCAACACAACAAAATGACCACATATATACAGTGGTTTACAACCTTACAAACGGACATAATCTTTTTGAATAGACACCCTTTCACTTCAATAGACATGACTTTTACTTAATAGACACGACTCTTCATTTCAATAGACACGACTTTTCAGTGGACGGACACGACTCTTCACTGAACAGATATGACTTTTCATTCGAATAGACATGACTCTTCATTCGAATAGACATGACTTTTCACATCAGCAGACACGACTCTTAATTTTGGTTTACACCAACAGTAAGCTCGTCAGTTGAATTTTTGAATGAAAGAATTACTTCAAGAAGTGAAACTGAAATAATAAAACTGAAGTGAACTTGAGGGTTTTATATGGCATTTAAGAATCACTTGAAATGGAATTAAAATCCACAACTTATTAAATAAAAATGGAATTGGTAATTTTATGTGTACCTGGACAAAGAATTAAATGTTTTGCTGACCTGCTTTAGTTCTAATTAACAACATGATACAGCAAATTTCCTGCATACTTTCATTCAGTTTTAAACCACGAGGACCAACATTTAGTTACCGTAACAATAATTACTGAGAATTATGTTCTTGTTTGTAGCTTTATACACTATGAGATACAATTGTGTGCTGATTGAATGGAACAGAACCTGGAAATATGCTTTGACGATGATAAAGCAGCATGGTTCGTTCTTGAAAATGAATCATCCACCACCACACATTCAAGCTATAATATTTCCTACACACACAAAATTACAAACTTGCGTTTTACATTTGAAGTTCATGATGGTCCCCCATCCCCACCCTTAGTAATTATTTTGATCTTAGTACATTTTTTTTTCTTCAGTTCTTGAACATTACAATTACAACGATTAGGGGTTTAAGATCGAATCTAAGTTTACTGTATGTCAACCCGACTTCAAATATACGTCTTGATAATTTGTCAAGCCGTTGACCATCAAACGCAAATGGCGAATAAAGTGGAGAAATCATGGTTCTGATTCAATAATGACTAATGGCAGTTTTAATTAATTTTTCAACAAATATGTTTACAAAATAAAATGTTTAAGGTGATATTGTGTTATTGGCTTTATGCTTATGTTACAAGAGTCTTTCATGGATTATCTAAGTTTGAATTGAATGATAGAAGTGACGAAGTGAATTAATGTATGATATAGTAAATGTTTGCATTGAAGCATCAAGTTAATGTTCAAAAATGTTTATTACTAAAAATGCAAAACAATGTCCATATAAACCTTTTCTCCCCTTAGACATTTGATTGGATTTGATAACTCTACGTCATTTATGTGATTTTTAAATCATATAGATTATCAATTTGGGTCATTCAATTTCTAAGCGATAAACTAACGACAAGTTAGTTATGATTTTAAAATTTTTGAAACTTGTTAGATCTTCGCATTGACATGCTAAGAAAAAGAGAATTGTGAAGTAGCTGAGGTAGGTATAACATGTTGTGGTTGATATTGTTTGATAGTTTGCTTCTAGTGTAATTTAGATGGAATAGCAAGGACATTAAGCCTGTTATATTCATTGCTCATTACCATTGAAACTTTTTGACATGCACAATGAGTTGGTATACATGTAAATTCAAATAGTTATCCTTTATTATCCCTGGTGTTTTTTTTAATATCAAACAGATTTGCATTTCAAACACTTTAATCCAGTATTATTCTCTGAAAAGGATCATTATATATCAACATATGAAATTCTTTTTGATCATCAGGACTTCTTACTTTATGTGTTGTAGTTCTCTTAATTCAATATCTGTTTAACCATCCATCTTTAACAAAACCGGGGAAGTTACATGCACCATCCACTGAAATTTGGTGCAACGTCTAATGCATAATGGTAAGTCCTTGATTTCAACATAAAAAGGTAAAATCGAATCACAACAGAAATATAGGAAATCAAACCAAGTGATTGCATTGATTTCAGTTAATTAGACTGGTGTGAAATCACCTAGTTTTGTCTTTCTGAATGCCAAAGCTCTTCTCTTAGTCTTCTGCCATGTGATAACTTGGTTCAGGCATCTACAATCATTTCAGTAGTCATAGATGAGTTTCTGGGAAATCTTTAGATACCACTTTGCCATATAATGATAGGTTCTGCTAACTCATGTGCAGTGTATAGAAAAAGAAAGAAAAATATTAGGGAACTTGAGATGCTGGGAGTAATTTACGTTTTTTTTTGTTCTTCTGAGATTGTAGTTAAGCTGTAATTTTGTGAGATGCTACACGATGAATAAATTTTAACGGCAATAATGCTGTACCCAACTATATCATAATACAACACAATTTCATCAATACAGTATATGCTAGCTGGGAAGTCACAAAATGAAAAGAAACTAATGGCAATTGTAAGCAAACACTGAACGAGCAAAGCGATTGCAACAGATTAGATCTATAACACGGCAGTTTCGAAACCGGGTTTGCAGTTTGAAATACTTATTAGGACATAAGACACTCATATTATTAGTGAAGACGAAATGACAATATACTTAATCACTGTGAATTTGTTGCCTCTTTTTGACCTTTGAAAACAGATTATTAACATGGAGTAGGTCATATGTGCATGTACCAACAGAGTAGTAAATTACACAATTAAAATGTAACTAATTAAATTGTATAGACTTGTAAAGAGAAAAATTAAGTACATGTACCACCAGAATAGTAAGCTTCCTAGCATTGAAATATTATGGGCAAGCACGGATAAGGATAAAACAGTTTGCAAAATAATTGTCCATCATGCATATTTTGATTACTGTTTACAAAAGTACAATTATAACTGATGCATTTACTTTTTTGTTAGTGGTTTAGGCATTTGGTGGAGATTTTCTTTTTCCCACAAGAATCCACTAAAGGAAATAGACATACAATTTAAAGTCATATATATTCAATAGAGGGAAAGGCTGTGTGCATTAACGACCTCTTCAGAAGCCACTATTTTGTGAGAGTCTTATCCACTGGATTCCACATTTTATATATATTCAATAAAGAAAACCACGAAGAAGAACAAAGTTTAAAAAAATTAGACTGAAGTACACGTAGTTTCATTTTTTGGCTAAAGGATAAATTTTGAAAAAAAAAATTAAACCAAAGGACAATGTTAATTATAACTGGTATCATATTCAGTTTTTACACTATACAAAATGATAGTTATAACTAGCATTATATTCAGCTTTACACTATACAAAATGCTAGCTATAATTAGCATTGTCCTTCAGCCTGATTTTTTCTTCAAAGTTTGTCTTTCAGCTCAAAAATAAAACTTGATGCCCTTCAACTTAAATTTCTTTTCGAAGTTTGTTCTTCTGAATATTTTCCACTGTTGAATATCACTTCATGCTTTATTTTATATATATTTCAAGGTTTGAAATTCTGTTTTCCGTTTCCGTTCCGGCCATTGGTAATTTTAAAATTTTCGGATACGTTACGAAAATTTCGGAAGTTCCGCTTTAATTCCGGTTTTTTAATTCCGGTACTTTTTTGCTTTAATTTACTATATACGTTAATAAATATGTAATACTGTCATAGATTTATACTACATATTTTACATTACATATAAAATACGTACTTTAATTAAAAATCCACTGTGTAAGATTCTGTATTATTCATTTGAGATATTAAAACTTTGACCAATTTTAAAAATTTTGAATTTTTTGTTATGATTCGATGTAAATTAACAAAAGTATAACAACTTTTTTTTATGAAACAATACGATTTCTTCTCCATTTAATTATTTATTATCCCGATTACTTTGTTTTCTTTTTTTAATTTTTATATATTTGTTGTATTTTTTATAAAAAATTTCAATATATGAAAAGCAAATTCGGAATTTAAAGCGGAAACGGAATTTTGACCGGATTCCGTTCCGCCTACAAACGGAACCGGAACGAAATCGTCGGAATAACCGGAATTTCATCGGAATTTCGAACCACGTATATTTATATTGTACCAATCAAGAAAGAACAAGCAAGGTAATATTATTATAATCATAAAGATTATTTGTACTTTGTGTATGTAGTTATAAGAGATAATGATTGTTTGTGTTGTACGTAAAGTATATGGTCTGCAAGTAGTGGAGTAGTGGTAAGATACATGCTTTCTAGTAATCAGGTCGTGGGTTCGATTTCTGTCCGTCCTCCTTTCAAAATATCATGTCAAATTGACACTGTCACTGAGTGAACATCTATGTTGACGTGAAAGATGCAAAAAAGAGCACATACATGTACAAGAATTGAGTTTATGTACTATATTAGTTATGCTGAAAATAAGTTGACACGTTCTTGATGCAAGATATGAATTAGACATGCATGATATCTGTCCAAACAACTGAAACGAACATTTCATTGATTTCGTAGAGATCTATATTTTTTTTGATATGCAAGAATAAAACAGACAGTCTAATTGTAACGACCCGTATTTTACGTGTCGATGGATCGTAGAATTTGTAGGTCGTTAGTGTTGTTGTGTTGTCTCTAGCCTAAGTCATTCAGAATTGAGTCGTATAGGGGCATGAGTCGTGACCGACTTAGTGCTTAGGTCGCATGATAGCTTGAGTCGAGTGGCCGAGTTAGGATGGTGACCGACCGATAGTAAGTCGTAGCCGACTTAGGAGGTGAGACAAGGTAATGGGTTAAGGCTTGAGTCGTAACCGACTCATAGAATGGGTTGTGTATGAGTGACCGACTTATAGAAGCAACGGTTTATAGGTTGGCCGACTCATGGGGTTTGCCGAGTTAAGAGTTGGAGTGTTGGAACGACCTAAGTTAGTGGCCGACTTATAGGGAACCGACTCAAGTGTTGAGTCGCGCTCGAGTTAATAGGGTCTTAAGTCGTTAACGACTCATAGGGGACCGGCTCAAGGAGGGGTTGCGGTTTAGAATGTTGGCCGAGATAAGGAAGCGACCGACTTAAGAGTTTCTCGAGTTAAAACGTTGCCGACTTAAGGAGGTTGGTGGTTTAAGGGTTGGCCGACTCATAGGAGTTAACTCGTGACCGAGTCATAGAATTGCCGACTCATAGTATTAGGGCTTAGGTCGTGGGGTCCTGAGTCGGTAGGGGTTTGGGTCGGCATGGCGTTATTCCATGTGTCGTTAGGTCGGTGGGCCGACTTAGTGGATAAGTCGTTGGGGACTTAGGCTTTTGAGTCGTGTCTCGAGGGATAAGGATTAGGCTTAGGTCGGCAGGGATAAGTCGTGTGACCTTCTAGCTGTGATGAGTCGGTAGAATTTAAGTCGGCATTGGTTGAGTCGGTAGGAAGTAGGTCGGCACTTGGTTGAGTCGTAAGTCGACATCTGGGAGTATATGTTGTGTAGTTGAGTCGGTAGGTGCTAGGTCGTGAGTCGGCGAGGGATGAGTCGGGGGCGACTCAGGAGTTGGGTCGGCGGCGACTTAGGACGGCCGAGACATGGAGGTTTCAGCCTATAAATAGAGGCGTTCGGCTCACTTTTTGGCACCGGATTTCGAAGCGACGAAGTGCTGCCATTTTGGAAACTCGACTACGGTATTTTCTTCACTTCTTTCTCTACTTCCATCAAGTGCTAACATCCATTGAAGATTGAAGATCAAGATCAAAGATCAAGAGCCAAAGTTGAAGATTTTCATCCGAAGAGGCTAGATTTCACCGTTTCAAGTGAAATTTCTCCGGATCAAGTCCAAGTCCTTGCTGTCCAGATCTGTAGTTGATTCATTTTAGGTTGTTTTGGTGATTTGGTGAGTGGTAGTTATCTCTCACGCGGATCCAAAGGAGTATATGGGATTGGTGATATGTTTATATGTTAAAGTTAGCGTTTTCTCGCATTTTCCTTAAGTCTGCATGTATATCCATCATATTTGAAGATGTTTATCTATAGAAGCTATTTATCAAGTATTAGAGACAAAACCCATGTTTTAGATTTGATAAATCTATGCTAAAAACCATGATTTCACATATGTTGGACTTTTGCTCACTTATTTACGAAATTGCCATTATAGTTGATATTGCTTAATATATATCTTGTTTGAATGCTTGAATGTTTGAATGTATGTTAGATTTGATTGCTCCAAGTTAGCTTGTAGTTGATTTGGAACAAGATGGTTGAAGGTGATTCAAAAGCTAAGTGGAAAGGCTCTTGAATGATGAAAGCTGCCGATAGCATATGAAGCGGATGTGAAAGCTCATATGAATGGATTCGATGATGAGGGACTTTGCCGTGATGCGAAGAGGCGAAGCATGAGATCGAGATGGGACTTTGTCATGATGCGAGAAGGCAAGCCATAATGTTGAGATGAGACTTTGCTATGTTGCGATGAAGCAAAGTGTGATGTTGAGATGGAACGGGTCATGATGACGTTCCAAGCACGGGCTGCGACGACGTGCAAGGTTATGTTGATACTCGGTGATGCGATCCGAGTTGGTGATAATGGTTAGCTTGAGAGGCGCTTGAGCTAGTATGGATGGTCGTCGAGGAGGATGACTTGGAGGCTTAGATCTCATCGTTGTTGAAGGTTCTAGCATGCTCAAAGCAAGGGTACGTTGGAACGGGCTGCGACGGCGTTCCAGGCACGGGCTGCGACGACGT
This sequence comes from Allium cepa, assembly GCA_030765085.1. Taxonomy (NCBI): domain Eukaryota; kingdom Viridiplantae; phylum Streptophyta; class Magnoliopsida; order Asparagales; family Amaryllidaceae; genus Allium; species Allium cepa. The sequence goes on along the minus strand of CM060929.1, from coordinate 365,126,739 downwards.
GCTAGTACTCTGGGTAGTTGCGAAAATTCCTAGGCACGGGCTGCGACGACGTGCGGAGTTATGGCTAGAACCGGGGTTACCATTAGCCCTTGACAGATGGTCATTCAACTAACGGTGGAATCAAGGCAATGATGCAGTGATAGCCAGAGTCATGGATGTTTGGTTGTATTATCATTCGGCTTCAAGAGCGGTGTTTTCTGGGTGCTTATCTGATCTTGGTTTAGGCCTTGGGGGTTTGTATTTGGAAAACATCGTCCTTGACTCGAGTGGTTATTGCTTTACTTTAATCGTCTATATTGTTATGCTTGATTCTTCTTAGTGTGTGTCTGGGGGCTATCACTGTGAGATGAGGTGGAGTGGGATGGTTTGGTTCCTATTCCTTTTATTCCTTATGCTCTTTTGGTATGTTTGATAGTTAATTTACTGCTCACTAAGACTTTGTCTGACTCAAGGTTTTATGTCTCCTCTTATTACCTTGGGCTGTTCATCCATGTTGGGATGGGCAGACTAGGTAAGCAGGTGACAGGTGCTGTGCTAGGAGTTCTACGCTGAAGATGACGAAGACGAGCAGGAGGCTTTGCATATTTGTTTTCTTACTATATGTACTGGGTTCCGCTGTTGTATCTGATTGAGTGTTGTAGTGAGGTTCTGATGTATGGATGATTCATTTGATTGTATAAACTGCTATGTTGCTTATATGATGATGTTGTGTTCTATTGAGCTTCACTATATTATATTTCTCTATTGTATTTTATCCATGCGCTGTGAGTTATACGATAAATTCTGCGAATTTTATTTTACCTTGACTATCGTCCATGGCTGCCTGGCACACCTTTCAGCGCATTATTCCCTTGTTTTGGTGCGGGAGTCATGGGCGGTCGTCACATTTGGTATCAGAGCTTTGGTTAATCGATTTTAGCCAACGCTCGCTGACGTAATTACGTAAGAGAGACGTAATTGTATTTTGATGGATGATTACTATATATAATATAGTAGCTTAGATGGATTTGAACTCCTTATGCAGTTGTTTCTTAAGGTGTTCTAATCATTCTTTTTACAGATATTAAGGATGAGCAGAAGCGAGAGACAAGCTGCGAGAGATAGCCGTGCTGCTAGGGAAGCTGTTGACTATGCTGCGATGTTTGAAGCAATGATGACTTCTATCATGAGAAGGGTACCAGCTTCAGGATCTTCTGTGGATGTAGGAGTTCAAGTCCAGGCTCCAAGGCCAGTGGATTTTGCCAAGCTTTGCAAGGATTATACTTCGCTTGGAGGAAAAGCTTTCTTGGGAACGGAATCTACTATTGAGGTGCAGAGATGGATGGATGCTTGCCGAAGGATTTTTGGTGATTTAGGGATTGAGGATGCAACCAAGAGAAAGCTTGCATCGAGGCAGCTTCAAGGGAGAGCTGCAGATTGGTGGAATTCTATCACTATAGATACACCAGAGGAGGAGATAACTTGGGAGCAATTCCAAGTTAGATTTGAAGCTAAGTTCATCTCTACTGCTCAGAGGTCTGTTTTGTTTAAGAGGTTTGTTGAGCTCAAGCAAGGTGGGAGGCCTGTTCTTGAGTATATTTCTGAGTTCGAGGCTCTGTCCAAGTATGCCAGATCATATATTGATTCTCCCTACCAGAAGAACGAGAAGTTTGTGACTGGTCTGGATGCTTATCTGGGAAGGCAGTTGGTGGATCACTTGGACGATCCATTTGAGAAGCTTGTGGAGAAAGCTCTGAGGCATGAGAGCTTGTTTCCTAGGGAAAGTTCTGCTGTTGCTGTAACCAGGGAAGGATCTAAACCACAGCAGAGTGGCAACAAGAAGAGGAAGCAGCAGCAACAGAAGGGAAAGGATGGTCAGAAGAAGCCTAAGGGCGAAGTGACTTGCTATAATTGCCAGAAGAAGGGCCATCTTTCCAAGGATTGTAGGAATCCAAAGGCGCCGGCGAAATGCCACAATTGTGATAAGCCAGGGCATTTCAGGAAGGATTGTCCAGAGCCGAGGAAGGATAGGCAGGTTGTGCAAGCTTATGCTCTGGAAGCTGTGCCGTCGTCTTCAAGAGCTCCTACTGCTGAGGAGAAGGGGAAGAGTGTGGTGGTTCAAGGTACTCTTTCTATTTGTGGTGTTCCAGTTAGAGTGTTGTTTGATACTGGAGCGTCGCATTCTTTTGTTTGTGATGATTTGGTAGGCCGGTTAGGTTTGAAACCGGATATTGTTGATAGGCCATTGGAGGTGACTAATCCAGTTGGGGGTTCGTCATGTTTGTGTATGATATGCCGTGGTCTAGTTGTTTCGAGTCATGATTGCTCGTTTGTTTGTGATTGCTTTGTTCTGAACTTTGCGGGGTTCGGAATTATTTTGGGTATGGACTGGCTTAGGAAGTATGCGACTAGGATTGATTGTGAGAGGCTGGAGGTGACAGTCGGGAATGTGGAAGGGCGAAAGGTTGTGATACGATGTAAGCATGAAGAAGGCGTCTTCATGAGCTTCATGTATTCGCTGGTTGTTCCACGGGAAGGACTGTCATCGGTGCCTATTGTGAATGGATTTGAGGATGTCTTTGACGAAGTCAAAGGGTTGCCGCCGCATAGGGAGATCGAGTTTCGTATCGATCTAGTTGAGGGAGCCAGACCTGTTGTGATGCCTCTTAGGCGGATGGCACCGAGGGAGCAGCAAGAGCTGAAGGTGCAAGTTGATGACCTTTTACGGAAAGGATTCATTCGGAGAAGTGTGTCCGAATGGGGTGCGCCCGTTGTGTTCGCAACCAAAGCGGATGGATCGTTGAGGTTGTGTGTTGATTATCGTGAGCTGAATAAGGTGACTAAGAAGAACAAGTATCCATTGCCGAGAATAGATGACTTGTTCGATCAGCTTCACGAGGCTAAGGTGTTTTCTCAGATGGATTTGGCAACGGGATTTCACCAGTTGAGAGTGGCGAGGGATAGTGTGCCGAAGACTGCTTTCAGGACACCATCCGGATTTTATGAGTGGCTGGTAATGCCGTTTGGGTTGACTAACGCACCAGCATATTTTGTGGATCTTATGAATAGAGTATTCAGAGATCAGTTGAATAAGTTCGTGCTTGTGTTCGTTGATGATATTTTGGTTTATTCCAGAACTGAGGAAGAGCACAAGACGCACTTGAGGATTGTTCTGGAAATCTTGCGGAAACATCAGCTGGAAGCTAAGTTTTCGAAGTGTCACTTCTGGAAGAGTGAAGTGAGGTTCTTAGGCCATGTTATCTCTGGAAGTGGAATAGCGGTTGATCCCGCTAAGGTAGCAGCGATCCAGGATTGGATTAGACCTAAGAATGCATCTGATGTGAGAAGTTTTCTTGGATTAGCAGGATATTATCGTCGGTTTATCAAGGACTTTTCCAAGATAGCTGCACCGTTGACAGGATTGACGAAGAAGAACCAAGTGTTCAGATGGGATGATAAGTGTGAGCAAGCTTTCGTAATCCTGAAAGAGCGACTGACGAGTGCTCCTGTATTGACTATTCCAGGTGGGAATGAGGAGATGGTGGTTTACACCGATGCATGTGGCACTGGACTGGGAGCGGTGCTAATGCAGAAGGATAAAGTTGTTGCGTATGCTAGTCGACAACTGAAGCCGCATGAAAGGAATTATCCAACTCATGATTTGGAGTTAGCGGCGATAGTGTTTGCTTTGAAGATGTGGAGACATTACCTATTGGGAGTTAGATTCGAGTTATTTACAGATCATAAGTCGTTGAAGTATCTGTTCTCCCAAAAGGATCTGAATCTTCGACAGCAACGGTGGTTAGAGTTTCTAGCATCGTATGATTTTGGTATAGCCTATACTCCGGGAAAAGGTAACGCAGTGGCTGATGCGTTAAGTCGAAGACATGCAGGTTTGGGAGCCATGTTTTCGGAATGGAAGAGTCTTGAGTATTTGGCTGGATTTGATTTCAGGCCTAGATGCGAGTTGGAACCTGAGATGTTGGCAAACTTATCGATAAGGCCTACTCTAGTGGAAAGGATTGGCGAAAGCCAAAAGAAAGATGATAAGCTTGTCAAGGTTATCCGTGATTTGGAATCTGGATTGGAACCAGAGAAGGATAAGGGATTCGAGGTCGATCGAGAGGGTTGGCTTCGAAAGCAAGGACGATTGGTTGTTCCCGATATTGATGGATTGAGAGATGAAGTTCTGAGGGAAAGTCATCACTCAAAATTGACAATTCATCCAGGTGGTAATAAGATGTATCGGGATATGAAGAGAGCTTACTACTGGGAAGGTATGAAGAAGGATGTTGGAAATTTTATTTCCAAGTGTATGAATTGCCAGTTGGTGAAAGCTGAGCAGAAGAAGCCCAGTGGATTACTTCAGCCATTAGAAGTTCCTACGTGGAAGTGGGAGCAAGTGTCAATGGATTTTATTGATGGTCTACCTAGGACAAGGACAGGGAATGAAGGGATTTGGGTCATAGTAGATCGTTTGACCAAGAGTGCAAGGTTCATTCCCGTTCGATCGACTAGGACTGCATCGAAACTGGCTGAGTTGTATGTGAAGTGGATTGTTCGATTCCATGGTGTTCCGAAGAATATAGTGAGCGATCGAGACCCATTGTTCACTAGTGGATTTTGGAAGAGCTTCCAGGAAGTTTTGGGAACTGAGTTGTGTTTGAGTACAGCTTATCACCCTCAAACAGATGGTCAGACTGAGAGAGTCAACCGGGTTTTGGAAGATCTTCTTAGAGCTTGTGTTTTGGACTTCGGAGGATCATGGGAAGATCACCTTCATTTGGTGGAGTTTGCTTATAATAACAGTTATCAGTCGAGCATTGGTATGGCACCATATGAGGCATTATATGGAAGACCGTGTAACTCTCCGACATGTTGGTTGGAAACTGGAGAAAAGCTGATACTTGGGCCAGAGATGATTCGACAGACTTCGGATTGTATAGAGATCATTCGGCAACGAATGAAGGCAGCCCAAGATCGTCAGAAAAGTTATGCAGATAATCGTCGAAAGGATTTGGAATTCGACGTAGGTGATATGGTTTTTGTGAAGATTTCTCCTCTGAAGAGTGTCATTAGATTCGGAAAGAAAGGAAAGTTAACTCCGAGATTTGTTGGACCATTCCCGATTATCGAGCGAATTGGAAAGCTCGCTTATAGATTGGAGTTACCGGAAAAGATGGCGGGTGTGCACAATGTTTTTCATGTATCTTATCTACGGAAGTATGTGCACGACCCAACTACTGTGGTTTCTGCTGATAGCTGTGAAGACTTGGAGGTTTATCCAGTTGTTTCGAGACCTCGTAAGCCGCTTCGTATTGTTGAAACCGATACGAAACAGCTTAGGAGGAAGACGATTACGTTGCTCAAGGTACAATGGAGTGATGATGTTAACGACTGTACATGGGAGGAGGAAGAGAGGATGAAGGCAGCTCATCCCGGACTCTTCGAGGTATGGCCCTAAAGTGTCGTGACATCTCATGAATTTGTAGCTTGTTCTGAGTCTTAGAATTCTGCATGCTAGGCTAGAATTGGTTGCATGGTTTGTTGATTGCTTTGGATGGTAGGCATGCGGAATATCTTTGATTTCTGATTGTTTGCTTGGAATTTCGGGGGCGAAATTCCTAAGGGGGAGAGAATGTAACGACCCGTATTTTACGTGTCGATGGATCGTAGAATTTGTAGGTCGTTAGTGTTGTTGTGTTGTCTCTAGCCTAAGTCATTCAGAATTGAGTCGTATAGGGGCATGAGTCGTGACCGACTTAGTGCTTAGGTCGCATGATAGCTTGAGTCGAGTGGCCGAGTTAGGATGGTGACCGACCGATAGTAAGTCGTAGCCGACTTAGGAGGTGAGACAAGGTAATGGGTTAAGGCTTGAGTCGTAACCGACTCATAGAATGGGTTGTGTATGAGTGACCGACTTATAGAAGCAACGGTTTATAGGTTGGCCGACTCATGGGGTTTGCCGAGTTAAGAGTTGGAGTGTTGGAACGACCTAAGTTAGTGGCCGACTTATAGGGAACCGACTCAAGTGTTGAGTCGCGCTCGAGTTAATAGGGTCTTAAGTCGTTAACGACTCATAGGGGACCGGCTCAAGGAGGGGTTGCGGTTTAGAATGTTGGCCGAGATAAGGAAGCGACCGACTTAAGAGTTTCTCGAGTTAAAACGTTGCCGACTTAAGGAGGTTGGTGGTTTAAGGGTTGGCCGACTCATAGGAGTTAACTCGTGACCGAGTCATAGAATTGCCGACTCATAGTATTAGGGCTTAGGTCGTGGGGTCCTGAGTCGGTAGGGGTTTGGGTCGGCATGGCGTTATTCCATGTGTCGTTAGGTCGGTGGGCCGACTTAGTGGATAAGTCGTTGGGGACTTAGGCTTTTGAGTCGTGTCTCGAGGGATAAGGATTAGGCTTAGGTCGGCAGGGATAAGTCGTGTGACCTTCTAGCTGTGATGAGTCGGTAGAATTTAAGTCGGCATTGGTTGAGTCGGTAGGAAGTAGGTCGGCACTTGGTTGAGTCGTAAGTCGACATCTGGGAGTATATGTTGTGTAGTTGAGTCGGTAGGTGCTAGGTCGTGAGTCGGCGAGGGATGAGTCGGGGGCGACTCAGGAGTTGGGTCGGCGGCGACTTAGGACGGCCGAGACATGGAGGTTTCAGCCTATAAATAGAGGCGTTCGGCTCACTTTTTGGCACCGGATTTCGAAGCGACGAAGTGCTGCCATTTTGGAAACTCGACTACGGTATTTTCTTCACTTCTTTCTCTACTTCCATCAAGTGCTAACATCCATTGAAGATTGAAGATCAAGATCAAAGATCAAGAGCCAAAGTTGAAGATTTTCATCCGAAGAGGCTAGATTTCACCGTTTCAAGTGAAATTTCTCCGGATCAAGTCCAAGTCCTTGCTGTCCAGATCTGTAGTTGATTCATTTTAGGTTGTTTTGGTGATTTGGTGAGTGGTAGTTATCTCTCACGCGGATCCAAAGGAGTATATGGGATTGGTGATATGTTTATATGTTAAAGTTAGCGTTTTCTCGCATTTTCCTTAAGTCTGCATGTATATCCATCATATTTGAAGATGTTTATCTATAGAAGCTATTTATCAAGTATTAGAGACAAAACCCATGTTTTAGATTTGATAAATCTATGCTAAAAACCATGATTTCACATATGTTGGACTTTTGCTCACTTATTTACGAAATTGCCATTATAGTTGATATTGCTTAATATATATCTTGTTTGAATGCTTGAATGTTTGAATGTATGTTAGATTTGATTGCTCCAAGTTAGCTTGTAGTTGATTTGGAACAAGATGGTTGAAGGTGATTCAAAAGCTAAGTGGAAAGGCTCTTGAATGATGAAAGCTGCCGATAGCATATGAAGCGGATGTGAAAGCTCATATGAATGGATTCGATGATGAGGGACTTTGCCGTGATGCGAAGAGGCGAAGCATGAGATCGAGATGGGACTTTGTCATGATGCGAGAAGGCAAGCCATAATGTTGAGATGAGACTTTGCTATGTTGCGATGAAGCAAAGTGTGATGTTGAGATGGAACGGGTCATGATGACGTTCCAAGCACGGGCTGCGACGACGTGCAAGGTTATGTTGATACTCGGTGATGCGATCCGAGTTGGTGATAATGGTTAGCTTGAGAGGCGCTTGAGCTAGTATGGATGGTCGTCGAGGAGGATGACTTGGAGGCTTAGATCTCATCGTTGTTGAAGGTTCTAGCATGCTCAAAGCAAGGGTACGTTGGAACGGGCTGCGACGGCGTTCCAGGCACGGGCTGCGACGACGTGCTAGTACTCTGGGTAGTTGCGAAAATTCCTAGGCACGGGCTGCGACGACGTGCGGAGTTATGGCTAGAACCGGGGTTACCATTAGCCCTTGACAGATGGTCATTCAACTAACGGTGGAATCAAGGCAATGATGCAGTGATAGCCAGAGTCATGGATGTTTGGTTGTATTATCATTCGGCTTCAAGAGCGGTGTTTTCTGGGTGCTTATCTGATCTTGGTTTAGGCCTTGGGGGTTTGTATTTGGAAAACATCGTCCTTGACTCGAGTGGTTATTGCTTTACTTTAATCGTCTATATTGTTATGCTTGATTCTTCTTAGTGTGTGTCTGGGGGCTATCACTGTGAGATGAGGTGGAGTGGGATGGTTTGGTTCCTATTCCTTTTATTCCTTATGCTCTTTTGGTATGTTTGATAGTTAATTTACTGCTCACTAAGACTTTGTCTGACTCAAGGTTTTATGTCTCCTCTTATTACCTTGGGCTGTTCATCCATGTTGGGATGGGCAGACTAGGTAAGCAGGTGACAGGTGCTGTGCTAGGAGTTCTACGCTGAAGATGACGAAGACGAGCAGGAGGCTTTGCATATTTGTTTTCTTACTATATGTACTGGGTTCCGCTGTTGTATCTGATTGAGTGTTGTAGTGAGGTTCTGATGTATGGATGATTCATTTGATTGTATAAACTGCTATGTTGCTTATATGATGATGTTGTGTTCTATTGAGCTTCACTATATTATATTTCTCTATTGTATTTTATCCATGCGCTGTGAGTTATACGATAAATTCTGCGAATTTTATTTTACCTTGACTATCGTCCATGGCTGCCTGGCACACCTTTCAGCGCATTATTCCCTTGTTTTGGTGCGGGAGTCATGGGCGGTCGTCACACTAATCTTTGATTTCAAAGTTAGTTTTGGGCTTTCATATGCCACTATTTCTTTTCCTGAAAGCTAAAAACTTGTTAGCGCTGAAGCGACTGAACATAAAATGGATGGTCAACAGCTTTATTGTTTTTTGTTAGCCTAAGATCATATTTTTTTAGCGGTACTTTATTGTTTTTTGTTGATTGGTAAACTACTAAAATATAAAATATTGTATAAAGAATTCAGATCCTATTAAAATGGTACTCGCCAAAAACCTAAAGGGGTTACTTTTCTATTTGTGCATGTCGTAGTACATTTTATAATTACCCTCCAGCATACGCATATCCATCTACCACAGTCACATGATACATAACTAGTTAACAACCTACTGCCATACGTCCACAAAATGTTTATACAATTTTATACTAGTCAACAATCCATTCTGTTTAGGCTCCAGTATTGATCTTTTAAAATTTAGTAACCAGTTCACATAGTTCAAAGGTGTATGAATAAGCTCTTTCCTTACCAGGTGTTCACCTAATAATATTTTCTACAGCAGAAATCATAGAAGATTTGGCACGTAAGCCATCAGTTTTCAAATGCTTCAGCTTGCATTTTGCTTTTTTCATCTCAAACTTGTACTTGTGTAGATAGTAGGTTTTGAAGTATACAACATGCATGTGTTGATGGACGGTAGGCTAAGGAGCATGGTTTTTCATGTCTAGTTTTTGTTTTGAAATCATGTCTAAACTTGTTTACCTATCTATGTAAGAATCAATGCAAGAATATCAACTATATAATACCATATTTATTTTTTCTTTTGCAATCAAACATGCTTTTGCTATTAGATTTTTTGCTTGCAGGTTTTTGCTATTAGATATGTAATTTTTTTTTTTTTTAGATTTGCTGTTGAAATGCTTGTAATGTGCACAATGCAGATGAGAGAGAAGATAGCATTTGCAGTGCACTATAGAAAGAACAACATAGCAAAAATTAAGTGCTATATATTAAACATATTACGTGGAAAAACACCGCTACAGAAAAAAGGGGGGAGAAAACACTATAGGAAAGAATATAATAGTGCGGAAAAAATGCTATGAAAAATAATAAACTGCCATGAAAACTTTTCTCTAGCATTGATAACCTGCTATGAAAAATTTGTTAGCGCTATAAAAAAATTGAAATTTTACTAATTGGCGTGGGTAAAATGCTAGGAAAAGTTTTCATAGTGGTGTATATGTGCTATAAAATGTTTGCCACAATAGCCCTTTGTTTTATGCTATGAGAGGTGTCGGAGCTATTATAACATGTCATTATACGCACTATCACTAATGCTATGCAGACATATTATAGCATTTTTCACGCGCTATTAAAGGCAAATCTGGTGTAGTGCTTTCTCAGAGTACTCGAAAGAACACTCATAAAAATAAGGAAAATATAAAAGCATGAGTCAGACATAAGTCTGGTGTGAGAAACTCAAAAAATATGTATAACATATAATGGCACCTTTTGAGATTGCATGGAATACCATAACGGTTATCCCCTTAAAAGAGTCAATCATCTATTAAGTACATACTTCTATATAATAGATAATGTCTAGAGTGTAGAATATAAGTAAGAAATAGCTATGGTACGTGTACACCACATTAATAACTAGGTATACAATTAAGAACCACTAAGGCATGTGTAACACCCCAAATTTTTATAACATTATTTAGAATAATTAATTAGGTAAATAAAATAAAATAAAATAATGTAGAGATTGATAAATTGAGAATTGATTAGCTAAGGGTTGTCATGTCATATTAGTGTACAAACTAAAACGAAATAACATAAGCTAATGTGTTTGGATATGAGAAGGGAAATATGGAAAATAGGAGAAAGGCTTATACTCTAAACCCTTAGAAATGAAACTCAAGTTTATTTTATCTTATTCAAACTAAAACATCCAAGGCCGGCCACCATTATTGTTCTCAAGAGAAGATTAAAGTTAGGATTCAAGTAAAAGAAGACAATCAACATCAAATCTCACATCTTTTGATCGTAAAACTAAGGTGAATAATTACTACATCCTATTTTCAAATGGTTTTCAGTTTTTGATTAGATCCGAAATATTTTTGCAAGTATATGCCACGTTTTGATGATTAAAGTTATATATATGCTTGTTGATGAATTATATATGTTCATGTTAGTTTTTATGACATGTTTGACATGAAAACCCTATTAGATGACATCTAAATGCCTTGAAATTTTAAATATAGGTCAGAAATGGTGTTTTAGAGATGGTTTCAAATTTTATAATTTTCTGAATTAATGTGAATTTATATGAATTTACTAGCGACGAAAATGATTTATTTGGTTATAAACTATTTACGGCTAAAATATAATTATTTGGGTTTAAAATTTTTGTATGTTGGAAAACATATTGAAATAGATTTTTCTAGATTTTTCCTAAGTTATTTGATGAATATATAAAATTATTTAAGGTATGTGACTTAAATATTTTATATATTTAATTAAGAAGAAGGGGAATTTTATAAAATAAAATGATTATTTAATTCTGAAAAATAGTGGTAGCACTTTTCTGAAAAAATTTGTTAACCAATGAGAATTTGACAAATAAAGGCAGGTTAGTTGAAAATTATCCTTAAGTTAAAAACAAAGAAATCATACTTTTGGCGCGTTTTAGCCAATTCTGGCATTAAACCTTCCGACCAAGACCTTCCGATAAGGTCGAGAGGTTCAAGCTTTTGACGAGGTCAAAGTCCAATGCATAAGGTATCAAGTTACTTGTTATGTAATGAATTGGACAGAGTCGAAGGGTTCTAAGTCGAAAGGTTGGTTGCTAAAGAGGTTGAAGTATGTTTGTTTTATAAACCAAAGATAGCCTACTTTGATTTCGAATAAGAGCTTTCGACTTGGTTGCTTTCGACTAGGTCAAATGTTTAAAATAAAGGTTTTAAACCTTTCGGCACAGTCGAAAGGTTACCGTTGTTTTATCACTATTTTGTTTTGAAACCTTCTGACACCGCTTTATAAATGTTTTGTTTTGAACCTTTTGACAAAGACGAAAGGTTTGCTTGTTTTAAAACCAGTCGCTTCTCCATGCTTTCGAAAGAGAGCTTTCGACTTAGATGATCTACCCTTGTTTTATAAATAGAAGAATAACCCAAGCTTTTGAAGGATTTTTTTTTAAAGGCAGTGAACTGTTATTTTAAATAAAATGTTTTAAGGCTTTCGAAGCAGACCTTCCGACAAGGTCGAAAGGTTGCTTCCAATGAAGTCGAAAGGTATTAAAAGAAAGTTTTCCACTTGTTTTATATTGAACTCAGCAAGTCTTCGAAAGGTTTTCTTTCGAAAGGTTTAGGTTCAATAACTTCAAAAGGTTTAAATTGAATTATTTCGAAAGGTTTAAGTTAAATGACTTTGCAAGGTTTAATTTGAATGATTTCGAAGGGTTTAAGTTCAATGATTTCGAAAGGTTTAATGAATGGGTTCGAAAGATTTTAGTCTATTGATTTTGAAAGGTTTGACGAATGATTTCGAAAGGTTTATATTCAATGATTTCGAAAGGTTGAGATTGAAGGTTTTCCAATGTTTTTCTAAGGCAATGTTTTAAAGAAGGATGTCAAAATTTTCATTGTTTTTGAAAGGTTTACTTTTCAATGGTTTCAAAAGGTTTGATGAGTGGTTTCGGAAGGTAAGTTTTTGGCATATTAACCTAGGTAATAAAAGGTTTTCACTTGGTTTTGGAAAGAGGTACTTTCAAAGATTTAGAAAGAGGTTCTTTTAAGTGTCTAAATGTTTCCATCAACTAAGATTTGAGTAAAAAAGATATATATATATATATATATATATATATATATATATAACACATGGTGATTTGGCTTTGACTAAAGCATATAGATTAAATACTTTTCCTTGTTTAAGTTTGATTTAAAGGTTTTAAATCATTTTGAAAATGTTTTCAAGGAAAATTATGGGGGATTCTTAAGTGAAAATGACTTAGATAATAGAAAACCAAATGGGACTAGTATGGGGTCGCACCCTATACTTTAGCTATTAGCCCCAACTAATTGTTGTCCAAAGTTCCACCGTGTAGGGCTTTATCACAGGTAGACTAAAATTATGATTACACACCGAAAGGAATATATGTTTGTATACAGATATGTTAAAAACCATTAGGATCAGGAAGACATGGGAGATGATTAAGTTAGGGACAGACCGTCTAGAAGAGAAATATTTAACAGATAGTTAACGATAGACCGTCTAGAAGTGAAGTATTTAACAGATAGTTAAAGATAGATAATCCAAAGGTTAAAAGTTATCCAAATAAAACTTATGTGTTTGAATAGATAGTTCATTATTATCTGATGTTTATGTATGTTTACATAATGATGCTTTACAGCGTTTAATTAGTTTCGATTACAGGAAAAGGTTTTGCAAAGATATGTTTTAAAAGCATGTTAGTTAGGGGAAACTCATTCCGCTAAGCGGCTTGGTCTCACTTAACATATATATTCCGAAATGTATAGTATTATTCATACCAGGCTTTATGTCTTACTCGAAGTTTATGTTTCCCCTTAAAATATCAAGTGCTCAAAATTAATTTGAGTAGGCTGAGGGGTTAAGGTCTTTTCAGGTTTTAGTAAGATGATGAATAAGGCTGCCTGAGGCTTGTAGGAGGCAAACAGATAGCTATTTAGGAGTTGCAGTTCTTGTTTTATGTTTTGATGTATTTTCGTTGTATTTTGTATTAAGTCTATTATGATTCTATGATTTTGATCATCCAAGGAGGTATCTTCATATACCGCCCCTGGCATATTTTGTATTAAGTATATTATATTTGTGCCTTAGAACTTATTGGGATTATGTATTAAGAATATGGAATATATGTTTTAAATGTAATAAAGAAAAGTTGTTTTGAAATCTATGTTTTGTTTCAGATTCAAGTGCTTCTAATATTATAGATACCATTAACATAACTGTATTTAGTCGCGGAAGCTAATACTACAAATGACTGCAGCATTTGTAGTGCTTAGTTTTTAGCCTCTATGTAGGAGATGTTACAACTTGGTATCAGAGCATGGTTTATGAAACACTTTAACTAAAAATGGTTTTTTGAAAGCATAATCCTTAGTAATTAGAGTTAAGATCGGGGTATGGGATAACACTATAGTAACATACTTGTATTTTCTATATATATATATATATATATATATACATATATATAAGTATATGCTATATCTCTAGAATCCTATCTTAGTTAGGCTATTCATCTATATCTTACAAAGTTTCAATACAGATGTTGAAGGAAGAAGAGGAAGAGTTAATCTTGGAGGAGATAGCACCACCAGTAATGGAATGCCTAACCAAATGCTAGAAGAGGTTTAGGTCAGGCTCAAGCTGAAAATGTTGGTGCTGGAGTTCCCCAAGTGGATATGGGAGTCATGTATCAGTTTTTCGTAAACATGATGCAAGTTGGAATTGTAGCTGGAGTTTTCATAGGAAATGCTACTAAAGGTGGAGTTCAAAAGCTCCGATGGTCAACCACTATGCTAACTTGAGCAGAGACTATACCAGGCTTGGATGGAAGCCTTTCATTGGAACTGAAGATGCGATTGAGGTTGAAAACTGGCTGCTATATTGTGAGAGGATTTTTGTCGACTTAGGATTGAATGAAGAGAAAAAGAAGAGATTAGCTTCGAGATAGCTTCAAGGAGCTATCCTATTTTGGTGGAATACTGTTGTAGTTGGAGTTGATGAGGAAACCATGACTTGGGTGGAGTTTAGGAGAAGGTTTATGTCGATGATGGAGCAATCGGCATTGATGAGGAAGTTTTCATAACTAGAACAATAGGAGATGTTTGTTCTTGAGTATGCAAGAAAGTTTGAAGAGTTGGCCCGATATGGGTATGCTTTTGTTGATACGGTGATCAGGAGGAATGAAAAGTTTATAAGAGGCTTGAGGTCGGAGTTGATAAGTGCTACCTTGTGGCATTTAAGGGATCCAAGTGATGTAGTGGTAGAAATGGCGCTGACTAAGGAAGAGGCATTAGCTTGTTTGGGAAGGAAAACGAAGGAGGTCCAGGTGAGACAAGGCCAGAAAAGAAAGTTTTTCCATAAGAAGAATGCTCAAAAGGGAGGAGCACAAAAGAAGGGAAAAGCTAAGATGGTTTGTTATAAATGTGACAAGAAAGGACACTATGTTAATGAGTGTCATACTGGAAAAGGAAAAGAGAAAGGAAAGGAGATGATTGAGAAGAAGAACATCTGATGTTTTAATTGTGATCAGATCAGCCATTATAAGTACCAATGCAAGGAGCCTGCTAAAGAAAGTAGGGACAAGTTTATGCATTGGAGCCCATAACTTCAAGGCCAATTGTGCAGAAGAAAGGGAAGGCTGTTCTAGGAGGCTCGCTGCAGATTCATGGTATGTCTGTTAGCATTCTATTTGATACTGGTGCATCACATTCTTTTATTTCTTGATGTTTAGTAGATAATCTTAATTTAGAGCTCTCATACTTAGTTACTTCCTTAAGGGTTGCAAATCCGATAGGAGGGTATGCAATACTTGGGATGAGGTGCGACCATTTAGAGTTTGATTTGCTAGGTCATACTTTTGATTGTTGTTTGCTTGTGTTTGATTTTATGGGATTTGGTATTATCCTTGGGATGGATTGGTTAAGTAAAAATGATGCTAGGATATTCTTTCATGATAGGAAAATATCGCTTAGTCACCCGGATTGTAGTGATCGGATAGTTTATATTGTAGAGAACCCTAGTTGTGAAGTAAATGATTTATTAGGTATCATGGAGTTGGAGGATGGGTTGCATCAAGTCTGTGTGGTTAGAGAGTTTGCTGATGTATTTGAGTCGATAGTTGGATTATCATCAAAACGAGCCGTTGAGTTTCGGATTGATTTGGTGCTTGGAGCAGAACCAGTGTGTAGGCCACCAAGCAGGATGAAACCCACTGAGATGAGAGAGTTGAAAATGAAATCGGTGGATTTAGAAAGTAAGAATTTTATTCGACTGAGTAGTTCTCCATGGGGAGCTGCCGCGGTGTTTGCTAAGAAGCCGAACGGATCGTTAAGGCTACATATCGATTATCGTAAGTTGAATGAGAAGACGATAAAGAACCGATGTTCATTATCGAGAATTGACGATAAAATATTTATTCAGTAGCTGTCATTTCACGCTATTAAATCAACATGTTATGGTGTGCTTGTTTATTAGTCGCATTTGCATTTCTAATTTTTAGAAAAATATATACACAATTTCATTTGAAAAGAAAAAAATTGCATTGCATTTTTTCAATTTACATTTCAATTTACAATCCAATTTACAACTCAATTTCTTTTACAAACTTGATTGGTAAAAAAAAAACTGTCTGTGCATTTCCTTCAACCCCCCTCCCCCCTCTCTGTTACTGCTACTGCACAGCCTTCTCACCTGCACACCACCCTGATCACCACATCAACAATCCCAACCCTCAATACAACTCACCACTTCACCATCTAGCACTTCATCACTTTCTGCTTCAACCAAGACAAATTCAACTAGCATATATAACTGTCTTCACCTTACTACCTTACTGAGATTCTTCCACAAACATCATCACCTCAATTCATACAAAACTGCATGACAGCCTCCCTGCCTCATCAGCCATACAGTCATTACCAATCTGGTGCACCTACAACCCATCCACTACAGAGCATACCACACTTCTCATCCACCATAACTTTCCTACCACTTTTACATTTCCCAGAACAAACTGTCAACACCCTCCACCATCAACTATTCACATCAATCTTCTATTCCAACCATCAAAACAAGACCACCAAACATCAAATACACTGTTGCATTGCTTTCACTGACCACATAACTGTGCACATCCTCCTGCCTTCCAAAACCAGGGAACAAGTCAGAAGTACCCATCCTACACGTCACCATCACCACCTCCTACACAAAACAAATCATACGTGCACACTGATACTGCATACTTGCACAGCCGTACTCCTGCAACTCATCTTCACATCCTACAGCAACAACCATCCACTTCCACACCCTGTTGAACAATTCTGTCAACTTCCTTCCTTCATCTACCTACCCCTTCTGCCAAAAACAGCATCCTCACCACAGCTCCTTATTTCAAGCCTCTGTCTACAAACAACGTCAACTCAATGACCACCCACCTCATTTCTTCTAAAACCACCATTTCAAACCCAAAAAAAAGGGAAAACTGCAACAAATTGCCGAGACCGCCTGCTAATCCATTCAACAACCACATCGCCTTCTCTCAGTAACTTCTCGCTGCTATCATAGAAAACGAAGACCAATACACCCAGTCACCATACTACTCGCTGCATCTCCTATCACCTAGCAGCCAACATCGCACATTCATACAAACATCTCAATCGCAAAGAACCTACACTTCTTTAACACTCCACAAAATATCAACCTACACTTCTGTCCCACTGTGTCTACTTCTGTCCCACTTCTGTCAAAATAATAAAACATGTCATTTTGTAAGTCTGGTAATGCAAACTGTTAGCGTGTTCAAGTATGCAAGTATTCAAGTGTTGGAATGACATAACATAGTTGAAGTAAGAATGGAATAACAAAAAAATAAACAAACAATCGTTGGGGAGTGGTGCTGGAGTTGGGCACTAGTGTAGTCGTCTAACAAAGATGTGACCAAAGATGGGGTTACGGTGGTATCAATTTAAGATATCAATTATTAATCACAGCAAAGGTATAAATAGTCCATGGTTGGACAAAAGTTCAGAGTAAAATAGCTTATACTTTTATACTCCATATCAATAATAATGGTATTAATAAACTTATAGAATTATTGTACAAAAGAATTAGCAGTAAGTAGTATTAAATTTTAGCGATAATTAATAACAAATATAGCAATTATCTCTATCTTTAAAATGTAGTTTTTCCGCCTAAAAAAGAAACGATGAACCATTTAGTTTTGCATAGCTGCTATAAAAAATAATTGGTAGTATATTTATGCTTAATTGTGGATATCCCATGAGCATAACTATATTTATTGACTATAGCAATAAGTTATAAAGGTAAGAAAAATGATCATGGAAAAACATTGGATCCGATCTGTAAAGAGAAAAATGATCATGGAAAATCTTTCTGGTTTTATAGCACTATATAGTTAATTCTATTACTAACCTTGCCAGCCAAAGATCAGTAAAAATTGTAACAGTACATAAAATAAATAGTGCACCAGAGCAGTACAAAATGAAATGAAAAGGGAGGATATCATAAAATTAGCCAATGCCTAATAATCTCAACTGTAGAAAAGATATCTATAATGAGAAGGCAGTGAAGTTATTTCATTGCAAATGAGAAATGTTTTGCCTATATATAGTCTTTTCTTCAGTAACTGACCTCTTCTTAAACTATATGTTTATGCACATTGTGAACAATAGACTATCTCAAAGTTCTTTACATTATAGCGTAGGAGCAAGAATCAGATTCTTCATCTTCCGAGTCACTTGATTTGCTGCAAAAGGAACTTAGCATATTAGTATCTTAGATATATACTAAAGCTTTGTTTAATCTAGTCTCTCTTACTAAAATCCAAAGGATACCCGTTATTTCTTTAAAAATAAATGGGGCTACCGCACTTAGCAACATACCAACAGTAAATACAAAGTTCCCCAGTCAAAATAGCTAAAATCAATGACAGTAAAATGGTAAGTGCAAAATAACAAATCTAACACTCTCTACCTCTAAAGTCTTGATGTGTTTGAATCAAATACTGTAGATCTATACTAAACTCTATTGCACAAGGACTAAAATGAGACATCGTGGTGTTTGCATGATCAATCATTTCCAATTGCCGCAAATCAACATCTATCTCGTACGTAAAAATTGATTTGTAGAGAATCTTCTGATCGGATCACAGAGTAGCATTTTCTGAAAAATTTAAAATGATTATCAATAGAAGTTAAAAAAATAAGCACATAATTCCATTCATTTCACCATTCTATGATTGATTAAATGCATCATAATTTTTAAATTCATGTATTCATTTCATCATAATTTAAGCATTCAATTCAGGGACAATAACTGCACACTGCACATCTATGTGTTCCTACTAATATATAGAAAAATGATTGCAACATGTTCTTACTAAGCAAACCAAGTTTCAAAGGTAATAGAAGTTTCAATATGTGAACTAAAACCAAGCAATCCAGCTCCTTAATAGAATATTAAACGTCAAATCTATTATGTTATGCATTAGGAGATGTAGTAATGCGCATGGAGCTAGTTGGATGTAAGGGTAGACTTGGGTTTTGGCAACTCAAAAGGTTTTAAACTAAATTACTATCAACTCAGATATTACGTTGCAAATGTAATGAAACCAAAGCATTGTTTCCAAATTCATACCGAAGAAACGAGTACATTGTTTAATTTAATGTAATTGCAAACCTCTAGAGAGTATTGATATGTAAAAATTACACATATTATGGAAAATTACTTGTTGTCAATGAATGGACACTATTGTACATTGGATGTTTTGGCATAGACGCTATTGTTATCATTTTAGCCATCTTAAAAGCATACTATAAAAATAGTACATTGGATGTGAATAGATCAGAGGAAGATGGTTCTATTGTTGCCAAAGATAAATTATATAGTTTTGGTGTTTGCAATGTCTCGGCAAAGCAATTAAACAATTGGGAGACCGAAATAAACTAATAGAAGAATAACAAATTCAATGGAATCAAAAGGAAATAAATATACACTGTATGTATAGCAATTGGCCATGGACTATGGAATAAATAGTAGGATGATTAGTGTTATTATGTGATCAGATGTTCATGCACATTGTACACTTAATATGCAAATGAATACTCAATTCGGGTTTTTTTTAAAGATAATATAGTACACGATCAAGATATATCAAAGGGGGTAAAATGTGGTGAAAAATGTCTAATAATGCACAGAGGTTTTCATCAATATCTCATGGAAAATGAGATATCATCAGTACAATAAGAAAACAAGACTGAACTTGGATCCAAATGAATGTTTCCTATGGTTATTGGTAGAAATGTTTGTATCATCCCATTTGCTGCATTTTAAGCATAAGTTGAATTTCACCGAAGACAATTCAAACAGACATATAAATACATTTATTTCTTCTAAATGTCCAAAAAAGATAGAGACCACATACTAGTGTATTTTGAAAATATAAAACAACAATAGGTTGTAGAATAACAACTATATTTAGTCCAAAAAACTTGGAGCTGAACTTGCATTCTCCTTGAAAAGTAGGAAACGACACAAAACAAAACCTTTTTAGTAAGAAGAAGAAGATTCAACGTCTATTGTTAGCCTATATTCTAAAAGACAACCTTTTATTATTCCAAAATCAAAAAATTTATGTTATCTTCACTCCAACGTATGCATAATCAAATTTAATAATAGCAGACCTACATACTAAAGTATCATCACATAAAACAAATCATCTATTTAATCATTAGTTCACCTAAACATAAAACTAGTTTATAATTTAAACATTAGCACTCCTGAAAACCAAACTGAAATCGCCCCCAAATGAGAAATAGAAAATTATATTTCTAAAAAAGAATAAAGCATAAAAAAGATGTTACCTTCGCAGGAAGCGGGATGAATCTGGTAGATATTGATGAAGAGCAAAATTGAAGATCAGAGACTGGAGATTAGGGTTCCTGACGTCGTCGAGTTCACAACTGCTGAAGAGCGAAATTTTGAAGATCGGAGATGGAGTACAAAAGATGAATTTCATAGATTAGAGATGGAGTAGAACTTCGATTAGGGTTATTTTGTTTTAGGAGGGAAACGACAATTGCTGAGTGTTATTTTGAGAGGGAGATGAAATTGGGTGTGCATTTAGGAGGGAGACGAAAATTTGGGGCCAAAGCGTTGCATATGTACATACAAAACAAATTGTGTAAAAAAACAAATATTTAAAGGTAAACGATAACGCTTTAGAATAATGCGTTATTAAATGGTGCTATAAAAGACACTTTTTGTTGTAGTGAGTACAGTTTAGATCTGAGACAGGTTCTAGTGCAGGAAGTGTTGTATTGTCTTATTTAGAAGTTTGACTGGTAGTGATCGAGAAGATAACTTCTAAACAAGAGGAGGATCCAGTTTTAGTTCAACGGATCAGAAGGTTAAGGGAAGGAACAGAGGGCGGTGACTTAAAGGATTTCGGTCTTGACCAAAATGGGTGGTTGAGAAAGAAAGGAAGGTTGTGCGTTCCGAATGCAGGAACATAAGGAGGGAGATTATGTAAGAATGCTATTATTTGAAGTTTACTATCCATCCAGGAGGAACGAAGATGTATCAGGATATAAAGAGAAGTTTCTTCTGGGAATATATGAAAAGGGACATTGGTGTATGTGTAAAGCAGTGCTTGAGTTACCAACAAGCAAAGGCTGAACACCAACAGCCAAGTGGATTGCTTCAATTGTTGGAAGTTCCGTCGTTGAAGTGGGATTCTATCTCTATGGATTTCATTGACGGGTTGCCAAGATCTAGTAGAGGGAATGAAAGCATATGGGTCATAGTATATAGACTAACAAAGAGTGCTCATTTCATTCCAGTAAAGTCAACTAGGACGGCACCTATTTTGGCGAAGTTGTCTATGAAGAATATTCTTAGACTACACGGGATTCCTAGTAGTACTGTCAGTGATAGAGACTCATTGGTTACTATTGAGTTCTGGAAGAGTCTACAAGAAGCATTAGTAACCAAGCTCAATATGAGTACCGCTTACCATTCACAGGCTGGTGAGCAAACGGAAAGAGTTAACAAAGTCTTGGAGGATTTGTTAAGAGATTATGTATTGGATTTCGAGAGATCATGGGAAGACCATCTCTATTTAGTCGAGTTCGTGTATGACCATGGTTATCAGACTGGTATTTGGATGACATCGTTTGAAGCTTTATATGGAAGACCATGCAAATCTCCTGTATGTTGGTTGGAGACCGGGGATAGATTAGTTCTTGTTTTGGATTTGGTGAAAGAAGTTGGAGAGAAGATTGAGTTGATCCGAGCTAGGATGAAATAAGCTCAGCCTAGGAAAAAAATTATGTTGACAGAAGAAGGAAAGATCTAGAATTCTTGGTTGGAGACTACGTGTTTATTAAGGTTTCACCGATAAAGGGTGTCATTAGATTTGGAAAGTTAGGCAAGTTGGCACCTAGATTCGTTGGACCTTTCTCTGCTATTGAGAGGATCGATAAACTCACTTGAAGAGTAGAGTTACCGAGCAATTTGGTTGGAGTCCATAATGTGTTCCATATTTCTCATCTTAAAAAGTGTGTTAGAGATCCGTAGACTACTATAGCACCTATAGTATTAGAAGATTTAGTAGTAGAGCCGGATT
The DNA here is from genome assembly GCA_030765085.1 of Allium cepa. Classification (NCBI taxonomy): domain Eukaryota; kingdom Viridiplantae; phylum Streptophyta; class Magnoliopsida; order Asparagales; family Amaryllidaceae; genus Allium; species Allium cepa. Next base: position 365,104,697 of record CM060929.1, on the reverse strand, counting down.
TGACCATAGGTAGGAAGCCGATTTAGATTGGGGCTAAAGATGAGAAGAAGTTAAGAAACAAGACAATCAAATTAGTAAAGGTTCAGTGAAGTGGCGATGCTAGAGACCGTATCTGGGAGACTGAGAGCAGAGTTAGAGATGCTTATCCTGATTTGTTTGATGGTAGTTTTATTTTTCATTGTTTTCTTATGTACCTTATCGTAATTTCGAGGAAGAAATTCTTTAAGGCGGGGAGTCTATAACACCCTATATTTCTATAACATTAATTAATTGGGTAAAGAAAATAAAATAGTGTAGAGATTAATAAATTGAGAATTGATTAGCTAAGGGTAGCCGTGCCATGTTAGTGTACAAACTAAAATGAAATAACATAAGCTAATGTGTTAGGATATGAGAAGGGAAATATGAGAAATAGGAGAAGGGCTTATACCCTAAACCCTCGTAAATGAAACTCACATTCATTTCATCTTATTCAAATTAAAACATCTAAGGCCGGCCATCATTATTGTTCTCAAGAGAAGATTAAAGTTAGGATTTAAGTAAAGGAAGATAATCAACATAATCAACATCAAATCTTACATCTTTTGATCTTAAAGCTAAGGTGAATAATTATTACATCCCATTTTCATATGGTTTTCGTTTTTTATATATGTATGTATGTATGTATGTATGTATGTATGTATGTATGTATGTATGTATGTGTATATATATGCTTGTTGATGAATTATATATGTTCATGTTAGTTTTTATGATACGTTTGACATGAAAACCCTATTATATGACATCTAAATGCCTTGAAAATTTAAATATGGGGCAGAAATGATATTTTAAAGATGGGTTTCAATTTTTATAATTTTTTGAATTAATGTGAATTTTATATAAATATACTAGTGAGGAAAATGATTTATTTGGTTATAAATTACTTACATCTAAAATAATAATTATTTGGGTTTGAAGCTTTATATATTGGAAAACATATTGAAATAGATTTTTTGGGATTTTTTCGGATTTTTCCTAAGTTATTTGATGAATATGTAAAATTATTTAAGGTATGATACTTAAATGTTTTATATATTTAATTAAGGAGAAGGGGCATTTTATAAAATAAAATGATTATTTAATTCTGGAAAATAGAGGCAGCACTTTTCTGAAAAGTATTTGTTAACCAATGAGAATTTGACAAATAAAGGCAGGTTAGTTGAAAATTGTCCTTTTAAGTTAAAAACAAAGAAATCATACTTTTGGCGTGTTTTAGTGAATTCTGGCATTAAACCTTCCGACTCAAACCTTCCAACAAGGTCGAGAGGTTCAAAGCTTTCGACAAGGTCAAGGTCCAATGCATAAGGTATCAAGTTACTTAGTACGTAATGAATTGGACAGAGTCGAATGGTTCTAAGTCGAAAGGTTGGTTGCCAAAGAGGTTGAAGTATGTTTGTTTATTAACCAAAGATGGCTTGCTTTGCTTTCGAATAAGAGCTTTCTACTTGGTTGCTTTTGACCAGGTCAAATGTTTAAAATAAAGTTTTAAACCTTTCGATATAGTCGAAAGGTTACTGCTGTTTTATCATTATTTTATTTTGAAACCTTCCCACATAGTCGGAGGGTTATCGAAGATTTATAAATGTTTTGTTTAGAACCTTTCAACAAAGATGGAATGTTTACTTGTTTTAAAACCAGATGCTTCTCCATGCTTTCGAAAGAGAGCTTTCGATTTGGGTGATTTACCCTTGTTTTATAAACTGAAGAATAACCTATGCTTTTGAAGGAGTTCTTTTAAAGGCAGTGGCATGTTGTTTTTAATAAAATGTTTTAAAGCTTTCTAAGCAGACCTTCCGACAAGGTCGAAAGGTTGCTTCCGATGAAGTCGAAAGTTTTAAAGAAGGTTTTTCACTTGTTTTAATTGAAATTGGCAGGTCTTCGAAAGGTTTTCTTTGAGTGATTTCGAAGTATTTAAGTTAAACGACTTCGAAAGGTTTAAGTTGAATGACTTCAAAAGGTTTTTGTCAATGATTTCGAAAGGTTTTTGTTGAACGACTTCGAAAGGCTTAACGAATGGTTTTGAAAGATTTCAGTCCATTGGTTTTGAAAGGTTTGATGAATGATTTCGAATGGTTTTTATTCAATTATTTCGAAAGGTTGAGATGTAAGGTTTTCCAAGGTTTTTCTAAGGCGATGTTTTAAAGAGATTTTTAAAGAAGGATGTCCAAAGGTACATTGCTTTTGAAAGGTTTGATTTTCAATGGTTTCGAAAGGTTTGATGATTGGTTTCAGAAGGCAAGATTTTGGCATATTAGCCTAGGTAATTAAAAGGTTTTCATTTTGTTTTGAAAAGAGGTACTTTCAAAGATTTAGAAAGAGGTTCTTTCAAGTGTCTAAATGTTTCCATCAACTAAGATTTAGGTAAATAATGTGTGTGTATATATATATATATGTATATATATAACATGGTGATATGATTTTGAGTAAAGCATATAGATTATATACTTTTTCTTGTTTTAGTTTGATTTAAAGGTTTTAAATCATTTTGAAAAAGTTTTCAAGAAAAATTATGGAAGGGGATCCTTAAGTGAAAATGACTCAAATAATATAAAAGCAGATGGGACTAGTATGAGGTCGCGCCCAATACATTAGCTATTAGCCTCAGTTAATCGTTGTCCAAAATTCCAGTGTGTAGGGATTTGTCACAGGTAGACTAAAATTATGATTGCACACCGAAAGGAATATATGTTTGTATACAGATAGGTTATTGGTGAGCCCGAAAAACCATTAGGATTAGCAAAACTTGAGAGATGATTAAGTTAGGGACAGACCGTCCAGAAGAGAAGTATTTAACAGATAGTTAAGGACAGACTGTCCATAAGTGAAGTATTTAACAGATAGTTAATGATAGATATTCCAAAAGAAGAATAGCTAACAGGTGTTAGATTAATTTTGATTATATTTTTTGGTAGGCCCGAGTCTGCCAAATGTTAAAAGTTATCCAAACAAAACTTATGTGTTTGAACAGATAGTTCATTATTACCTGATATTTATGTATGTTTACTTAATGATGCTTTACATTGTTTAATAAGTTTTGATTGTAAGAAAAGGTTTTGAAAAGATATGTTTTAAAAGAATGTCAACGAAGGGAAAACCGTTCCGCTAAGCGGCATGGTCTCACTTAACATATATATTTTGGGATGTATAGTATTATTCATACCAGGCCTTATGTCTCACTCGAAGTTTATGTTTTCCCCTTAAACTCTTGGGTGCTCAAAATTAATTTGAGTAGGCTGAGTGGTTAAGGTCTTTTCAAGTTTTAGTAGGATGACGAATAAGGATATCGGAGTCTTGCAGGAGGTAAACAGATAGCTATTTAGGAGTTGCGGTTCTTGTTTTATGTTCTGATGTATTTCCGTTGTGTTTTGTATTAAGTCTACTATGATTCTATGACTCTGATCATCCAATGGGGTATCATCATATACTGCTCTTGGCGTATTTTGTATTAAATATGTGCTTCGGAATGTATTGGGATTATGTATTAAGAATATGGAATGTCTGTTTTGAATGTAATGGAGAAAAGTTGTTTTGAAATCTATGTTTCGTTTCATATTCAAGTGCTTCTGATACTATAGATACCATTAACATAGCCGTCTTTAGTCGCTGGAAGCTAATATTATAGTTGACTGTAACATTTGTAACGCTTAGTTTTGGGCCTCTAGATAGGGGATGTTACAGCATGCCCTCAGTACATCGAGAACAGTCCTTCTGCACAAGGATCAGAAAGTAACTTTCGAGCGTCGTATATCTCTAGATAAAATATACTATAAGGTAAGTCATAGTCGACTAATATTGAGATGTTAACTGAATATTGTCAACTCCCACTAGCAATATTGATGGCATCTCTAGATATACCCAATTTGGGCTCGCTAAACCCTTCGTGGCTAGGCACCCTACTTTGGTTTTAGTCATTTCCGATGCCGAGGCTACGTTCGACATCTCTCACACGAGTCTTTCATTACTTGAACAGAATATAAATCCCTAAATAAATTCCACCATCTTGAACAGCACAGATTAGAGCATCTCGTACAGATCTCGAATCTTCACATAGATTCCTGCATTATTCCTTCAATGAATGATAACGCTATCCTCTCTCTTGGAATACCCCTCATGATAGATAGTTCCACATGATAGCATCGTTCAAAATGTTAGCGCCGACCACTTCCTTGGACTTAACCTTAGAATAGACAGTTCAACTCTGTAAAATTTCACTTTATAACACTTCCAAAACATAAAAATCGTTTATGTTTTTGATGTGGTTACGGGTTATGGTCATCATATAAGTATACTTCCCCCGCTTACCAGACGCTCTAAAACAAATCGATGAATTTCCAACTAACTTAACCCAGGTTCTTTCAGAAATAAATAGACAGTACATAAGGGTGAAGATCATCTCGTATCCGGATGGATTTCTTTATCATTTTTCCAAAATGAGAAAAATGAGTTTATACGTATATTATAGCACCAACGAAGATAATTGTACCATATAGGCCTCATATACTTCCATAAACAAATAAACACACAATGCATGATCAAGTCACATAAAACACGATTAAGTTACACAAAATACGATTAAGTCACCTAAGCGACTTCTAATCCCCTTTTTCTTTAATCAATACTTTTTATTAATTAAAATCACTTTGATTAGTAAAACTTCGTTTATCAATCACTACTATTCATTTATACTCTTTCACTACTTCAAAACGTATTCGTATATTTCCTCAATTGGTATAAGTATATTCACAAATCATTAATAAGATTTATTACTTTAAACCTTTACTTTTTCTAATTTTTTCCAAAAGATTCCATACTTATAATTTCCTTTAAAATATTCATTTTAAGGATCTAAGTACTTTCACAAATGCATTCAAAAGGTTTAAGACTAATGTTACTTAAACATTATCATTACAAACCCAAAAACACTTCACTTATGCTTATCTTTAAAAGATCCATTTAAAGATCTATTTACATTCATTAATATAATAAAAAAGGTTAAAGACGAATGTTATTAAAACATTGTCACAACAAATCCAAAACCAATTTTATACTTCTTACTATTTTTAAAACATTTATTTAAAGATCTAAGTTATATTCGGTCAAGTTCGGCATTTGACTAGTTGACTATCAAATTCTAAAGACGATCACTTATAGAAACCAAGGTTCGTACATTTATCACGTTTCGAACTTCTCAACTTATATCATCCCTCGATCAAGAGTGGAACCAAGTAAGTTAGAACACTAGTTGCATATCAAAGTCTTGCCTAGACACTTCATTCTTGACTGTCATAGATTGATAAGTCTAGCTTTTAATGCTAAGTACACGAATAAATAATTTCCATCAACGAGTAAGGGAACAATATGATTAGCATGTTTTTGACATTCCCAACTAAACTTTTCCTCGATCAGGAGTGAAATCGGTAGGTTAGAGCACTATAGCTTCTATCCCTACGTAAACATCAATCTTAATACTCACAAATAGATAAGCCTACTTCTTCGGGTTTTAGAGTTAAGCATAGTTAATTACTTTTTAAACAAATAATTAAACAAAACATGATTTAGCCACTAAGCAATTCCTAATCCCTTTCTAAATTTTTTGTTTATAATTTAAACCCTTTTAGAAATGATATGCGCGTGCGCACACACGCACAAGTATAGTAATTTATTTACAAAACTAGATATTTAATAAACTATTAAAAAGGTATTTTATTACATAAGATTTTACACTTTGATAAAATAGTCAACATATTTTCTAAAAAATATATATACTTAAAATTACTTTAAAATACTTACAATAGGCTTAGAAACATTCACCAAAATATTACTTGAGAATAACAAGTTTATAATTCACTTAAAAATTTGGAAAACCCACATTTCCTTTATATTTAAAATTAAATCCTCTTCTTTAAAAATTCATAACTAATTCTTAAAAATTAATAAACAAAACACTTTTAAAATACTTTAATAAGAGTTACTAAACACTTGTAAAAAGAATGAAACCAAATAATTAATTATAAAGTCCTTTCCAAATCTTTAATGTTCAAAAATAAAAGCTAAACGAGGCAGTTTTGCACAAGTATTAGTTTGACCATTTTATGATATGTTACATAACTTTTTATCATCCAATATTTTTATAACAGTAAGCATGCACAATATACATCACAGATATGGTGAGAAACTCCTAAGAATCTCTCTACAAAATTCCACAGAAATCACTGAACACAAGGCAATTCTTAAGCGCATCTATATCGATTATCGCTATAAGAGCACTTTTAAATCCAAGTCCAATCCAAACCAAAGCCCAACTATAACCTATGTGCTTTATTTCAAGGCTGTTCTTCAAGCCATATAAGTCCATTCAATTATATACATATGGATTGCATATGCCATTTGCTTTCGAAGCAAGAATCACAATCAATATTACAACATATGTCAATATCAATTCAAACAACTTTTAAGCAATTAATCACAAGCACATATACACAATATTTTCATTCAAGATGGTGAGAAAGCTCACCCTTAACAAAGTAAACAAGCAAGTCCAAGCAACCACTTCCGACCTCAACCTTGTAAACACCTAACTTCCTACCTCTTCCTTGCCTTTGCGCTAGCTCTATGCCCAATTACCCCACAAATGGCTCACGACCTCTTCAAGTGGGGAAGTTTTGCTTCACTTCTTCGAGATATAAATTGCTAGGAGGTGTTGTGATGTTGTTCTAAGGCTCTATTCCAAGTTTGAGTTCAATCGTATTGTTTTGAAATCTATTTTCATAGGAAATTTATGTAGAGAAAGAGTGAAAGAGGGCTTGCTTTTATTTTGTAAATTAGTAAAGTGTTTCCAAGGGGTATGTTCTCTCTTATATAGGTTCAAGATTGTGTTCCTCAACCTTGTTCTCACCCCTCCATTTTGCCATGGAAGGCTCACCCTTCCACATGCCCATCACTTCTTCTTTACATATCTTACCTTTATCAAATTACCTTTATGTCACTTAAATAGAAATATCTCTTATCTCTTAGAAGCTTCTAGAACATTCTAATTACTTTATGGATCAAAATGTGTTAATTAGTCCCTAATCTATTCATATGTTCATTAGCTTAATACAGAAGACTTCGAAAAACATATATTGATTAAGAAGCTGTTTATCAATAAACCAATTTTCAATCACATTATCGATATGCCTTCAAAGTATTTATTTTTGTAAAAAAAACTTCACAAACAAGTTTACCATAATTAGTTATTATTAATAAAGGGGTTAACAAGGTTATTAAGTCAATTTAATAACATTTAATCCATGATTCAAATACTTAAATACGAAGTGTCCGAAATTCGGAGTCGTTACATTGACCACTACACTAAAATAGAGGATTCTCAAAGAGTATAAGCGTTGCCAAGAATTTCAGTAACACTTATATGTGTCACTATAGGGGCGTGAGCATTAATTTGCAATGCTGATAAGTGTTGGAGGATTTTTTTGGCCAACGCTTTTAAGACTTGAGAAATAATATCTTCCAACACTTATAAGCGTTGGAAAAAATATTTTCCAATGTTTATAAGCGTTGGGAAGAAATATCTTCCAAGGCTTATAAGCGTTACAAATAAATAAATAATTATCAGTAATGAGAATGTTAAAAAATATAATGGTTTGAATGTTAAAAGATATAATGTAGACTATATTTAATATGAAATATTATCTTAATTTAGCAAATTATAACTCAATCAATATCAATAAACAACATTCATAATCAATAATAAACGGAGTATTAATAACAAAAGAGAAGTTCAATAAATAATGAAGTTATCAATACATAGTTTACCAATTCCATACTAATACCTATTGTAATAAAAAAAGATAAGACATAGTTCATAGTTAAAGTCTACAAATACCGAATACGAAACTCTGGCAATAAAACGAAGCCTCCATCAGAAAATTCACATTGCTTGTACATTTCATTTTGAGGACCATCGTAAACTGGTGCATCTGGTTCAAGAATTTCAACCACCCAAATAACTTTCTCTACAATGATTTTTCTTTCTATCGGAAGCAAAAACTTCTGCAATTGGATTATTTTCAAGATCTTCCACTTCACCATTACCACTAGAACTACCATCCATTTTCCTCTTCTTTAACTTCTTCTATAAGAACTTACATGCATTTAATATCATATTAAATTGAAATTTATATTAAAAAGAATGACAAATAGTTATTAAGATGATACTACGTGATTTAACAATAAATGGAAATTAAATAAAATAAGCAAATATGCAAGGACGATAATTTGAAATTAAGTACTTCATATATGCAATGAAATTTTTAGATTTTTGAGATGGTAAAATCTAGAACTGGTCAGATGGTTTTTTAATTTTTCTTAATTAACAAACATTAAAAGCATTTCTTTTCTTCGATAGCACCGAATATCTAAAATAGTTTTGCACATGTATTCACCAATACCTGGAATATACACTTTACCAGAATTTTCCACTCCCTTATTTAAAACTAAGGCAGACAACATGACATCGGTCTAAAACGGAGGCGAGCATGGCCTCGGTTTTAAACAGAGGAAACATGGTCTCGGTTTTAAACAGAGGCGACAGTGGCCTCAGTTCAAACTGAGGCCAACATGGTCTCAGTTTTAAACTGAGGCCACAATGGCCTCCGTTTTAAACTGAGGACCGAGGCCAACATGGCCACAATGGCCACGGATTAAGATATCTTTATGAAAAAAGTTTCAAACGAGATGTTAGTTCCAAAACATCTTGATCATTAATGGTGGAAGAAATTATTATAGCAAAAGTAGGGATCCCAATCAAAATAGCTTCAAATATCAAAATAGCCGAAGTAGCCAAAGTGTTTTCAAATGCCAAATTTGGTTTCCCCAATATAAGATGGAAGAAACATGGAAGTATATAAATGCTTCATATTTTGTATTAGCTAAGAAAATGTGAACAATATAGTTGGTACTATATTACTAAAGATTGAAAAAAAAACTTCTAAATGAAAAGGCTTAAATCATAGTTGTTAAATGACAATAAACAATAAAAAATCTTGAATAGTATTTTATAATGTAAAAAGAATTATAGCAGTATTTTCACTTTCTACTGTAAAAAGAATTGTATTATTATTTTTATAAAACTTATTTAATTTTTATAAGTCTTAGTAAACTTATTTAACTTTTATAAGCCTTAGTTAACCTAGTCCCTCCATCGTCGTTGTAATGGCCTAAAATATTAAATTTCTCCTTCGCTATCCTCATAATCTGTAACAAATGTTGAAAATGAAAAACGCAAAACTCAAAATGAAACCCAACGGGACCTAAAAATGTTCAGTTGATGAAATAAGCACGAGTCCTCCAACATTACTAGATTTTGTACCTTTCTTGCATGACTTAAGCAAAGCTTGGCGACTCTTTCTCCCAAGATCAATGATATTTTTATATTCGTACATGGGGACGTTCAGACTATTTTTGGGACTATAAGATTCTTTGGCATGTAATTTATCACCCTAGAGTAGAATAATTGCACGTATCTTACCTCTTTAAAGAAAAGATTCAATGAATCTATTAAAAAAAATACGGGTTGTCTATAACAATAGATGTAAAGTGTGAAATAAATACTTCTGAAAGCATTCACTACTTTATATATCGAAATACTTTTTCTCAAACGAACAGTTGGTAAAAATAAAAAATCTATCATACTTTAGTTTGCGTCAACAACCTATCAAAATTCAATATATATGAGACTCTGCACAATACACATTTTAGTGGAAAAGAATTGGCAACATAAAGGTGGGCGCATGAAATAGTGCATGTAAAGTGAAAAGTGCAGATGTCTTGAATTTTATAAAAAAAATAAAGAGAAAAGGAAGTGAAAATTAAATTAAATTCACAAACCTTTCTGATTTCTCATATATCTATACTACTATATTATTAGTGAGTTCAATTTTAAGAGCACACAAGCCCCTTTGAATTTTGACAACCAAACAGTCTCCAAATCTATATTATATATACTACATTATGATTATCGAGTTACATTTCAATGGAAATCATGAATTTTAAAATGAACAGTCATACTCAACCTTTTTCCTTCGTTCCTTTTACTTTTTCCTCCATTCTTACGAAAGATCACCTCCTAATCCTTCTCCCATTATCTCATCCTAACCCTACCTTAACTTTTGGTTTCTGATACGGTTTTATAATTTTTTCAATTCTGATGAAAAAGCGAGGTAGGGTGCCGAAGGTAGAAAAGGACCAAGGGGACCCAGAAAGAAGGGCGTCAACCGGTCTCTCAAGGCTGGACTTCAATTTCCCATCAGTTATATCGGTCGATTCTATAAGTAGGGTCGCTATGCTCTTCGTGTTGGCACCGGGGCCCTTATTTATCTTGCCGCCGTCATGGAATACCTTGCAGTAGAGGTTTGTTCTTGTTTTAGTGCAATTCCTAATTTCTTCAAGTTTGGTTAAACATCTATTATGTCAATTAAGGTTTAATTATGATCGTTAATGGGTTTTGGAGCTAGCTAGTAACGCGGCAAAGGACAATAAGAAGAATTGTATTATTCCGAGACACGTTCTTCTTGCAATAAGAAATGAAGAGGAGTTGGGAAAATTGCTAGCTGGAGTGACCGTAGCACATGGTGGTGTGTTACCCAACATTAACAATGTGCTTTTTCCAAAGAAGACTGTTGCTAAGGAGTTTGAAACACCAAAATCACCAAGGAAGGCAGCGAAGTCCCCAAAAAAGGTTGCTGCAAAATGAATTTTGGTCGGTTTTGGAACGACATGTTTAGATGATGTGGTAAGAATATGTTTCTAGGTTTACTACTTTTTTTTCTTTAGTTAATCGAACATGTTCCAGCCAGAATTCTTCCTGTTAGCCTATAAGCACCAAGGCCATATATATAATCTATTATCAACCACTGTATTATTATTTTTAATTTCCAATGGCTGTATTTCATACTCATATGTTTTCAAAGGATTATGCTTACTTATATTATTAATTTTATTCAAAATTTGATGAACTTGACTAAAGCCCCTTTCTTAGCAATATATTTTTGTTTTTAATGAAGTAAGCATTAAAGCGTTAAACAAATGAGCTATTTTTCTCATGTCATTTGCAGATATATCCGTAAAACATAACCCCTACTATACATTGCTTTCATATTCTCATTCATACAATCAGTGCATTCGAAGTAAACAATAGTTCCTATAAATTTTTGAAATTTGGAAAATTTACCATAATTTAAATGGCTAATAATAAGTTACTTTTTCTTTATGTTTTAAAAGTAAAAAACAAAAAATACTTCGTTTGAGTACATAGAAACAACAAACTTTTAAAAGGTACTTTTGATTTAACGTGGAAGCAATTACTTTAGTTTGCCATATTGCCCCCAATACTCCTGCTACATGGCTTTAATACTGTTAATAGAGTGAGCATTTGCGTTGAACAGGTTAAGATGGATGAGTTTGATGCACTATAAAAATAAACATTCTTCAAAATTTGTAGTGGTTGTATTTCATACTCATATGTTTTCAAAGGATTATGCTTACTTATATTATTAATTTTATTCAAAGTTTGATGAACTTGACTAAAGCCCCTTTCTTAGCAATATATTTTTGTTTTTAATGAAGTAAGCATTAAACTTTAAACAAATGAGCTATTTTTCTCATGTCATTTGCAGATATATCCGTAAAACATAACCCCTACTATACATTGCTTTCATAGTCTCATTCATACAATCAGTGCATTTGAGGTAAACAATAGTTCCTATAGATTTTTGAAATTTGGAAAATTTACAATAATTTTAATGGCTAATAATAAGTTACTTTTTCTTTGTGTTCCAAAAGTAAAACAAAACAAAAAATACTTCGTTTGAGTACACAGAAACAACAAACTTTTAAAAGGTACTTTTGATTTAACGTGGAAGCAATTACTTTAGTTTGCCATATTGCCTCCAATACTCCTGCTACGTGGCTTTAATACTGTTAATGAAGTGAGCATTTGTGTTGAACAAATTAAGATGGATGAGTTTGATGCACTATAAAATTAAACATTCTTCAGCCAATTTTTACTTGCAGAAATAGACAAGCTCGGCTGACTGATTAGACTGTCAAATTAAGTTTGCACTAACATCTCCCTTTTCTCCAAACCAAAGTTAGTTAGATGATAAATCCTTTAGTGCTAATTTTATTGGAATTGATCATGTGCTAACATCCAATTTTTTAGTTTCACATTTCATTCTAAATTTCTACCATTTGAGAATGGCTAAAAGAGCAATACCGACGTAGGTCCTTTGGAATACGGGTTGTTGACCATCGTCGGTTACTTTAACTTGGAATCATCTCCAACCTACTGATGATCGGCTACGCCTCTCCATCCTTTTTGGTTGTCTTTATGATTTTCCTGGCAGCATTCGTCTTTTTCCATCGCCATACAAGTTGTTGACAGTGCTTGAATGATGTGGTGTCTTCCAAGTTGCCACCTCTTTCCCTAATGTAAGCACCTCTTCTTCTTGTGTATTTTTATTTATTCACTAAATCAATTTAGGGTTCAAGTAATTTGAAGATTATTTATGCTTTGTTGCACTAAAATTAAATCTAATTCGCATGACACCATTTTCTACCATTGTCTTTTTTTCAATCAGTTGCGCAATTTTGGGTTCAGGTTATGATAGTGTGGATTCGTTGAAAAGTTTTTTAATTTGTTTTCTTAAACTAATTTAATTGGGCTTTGCTATTTACATTTTTTCATAAAATAAAATTAGGCTTTAGGATGAGAATTAAATTTGATTGTTAAAATTTTACTTTGTTCATATTGCTTACCAATTTTATTTCTAAATGTTTTGTTCAAGCAACCATGTTCATTTACCTAGGTTTTACAATATATTGTTCTAATGGTTGATTGAAAGCATGGAACGGTTACCTATAAATTTATGGCCATGACCAGAACAAAAATTTATATCTTCGGTACTTTTATTTTGATTTTGTTTAATTTGTTTCTAAATGTCAATTTTCATTGATTAATTTATTTATGATATATTTGATTCTTTCCCACTCAGCTGCACTATTAGGTGATTGAAAAAGCAATTGGGAAGGTGTCATCAGGCGAACACTCTACACGACGATGGTTAAAGCAAATGATGTAGTCATTGTGTAGCATAGCTTGATTCAGTGAACTTTTGATTTCTTATGGTATTATTTGTTTTTATTGTTAGAAAACTGCTATTAGAAACTGCAATCTTTCATTTACTTTTAACGTTATGCAGTTTCTAATCTTAATATGACCCTATTAATTAAGTCATAAATAGAACGTTTCATTTACCTTTAACGTTATGCAGTTTCTAATCTTAATGTGACCCAATTAATTAAGTCATAAATCGACCGCTCTATAATTAGAACATTAGGCCTGTGATTAATCTTAAGCGTTGAATTGGTATATGATGGACGTACCAGATTTAGAGTTAAATGTTATATAAAGGATTGGTTCCTCTCTCTCTTGGGATATAGATGTATTCTCATCCATCAAGAAATATATAAAGAAATAGGGTTAGAGAGAGAAACCAAATTCTGAGAAGAAGAGTAATTATTAGAAGTCATAAGAAGAAGATGACAACCATTACATCTTCCGCTGTTAATCAAGGTACGTCGTCTTAAACAAAAAAATCATATTAAGCTTTGTTTGTGAAATATTCGGTATTGGTGATCCTTGGGCTATTACTTGAATTGTTTATCATTAATCATGAAAGATCAAACTGTAAAGAATTTCTGAAATTTGGTATCAGAGCCACCAATCAATAACTGAATATTTCCTATGATTGCAATTGATCTGTTCTATGCTTTACTCATATGTTTAATCAAGTATGTGTTATAAGTCAATTATGCACATGAGATTTATGATTTTATTAATCACCAAAGTGGTCAAAATCAGAATAATCATTTAGTGCATAAGTGACATAATGATTATTGATAGAAATTGCCAGTTATAATAATACCCAAAAAAACTGGCATCACTAATGGTAGAACTTGAGAACTTACCCAAAGGAAAGTCTTGTTCTATAACTAGTTGACATGATGAGGTTTAATAGATATCTTGATTAAATAAATATTGATCATCCAGAAATGTCAGTTTTATTTAATTGAATACATTTATTGCTTACTTATGTTTTGGTATTTAATTATGTTAAGTATAAGATAGCATCTACTCAAAGGAGTGCTATATTATACTATTATGTACATATCTGAATCGCGTTAGCGATGAGCTTATAGTTATTTCAATTTTTTTATTTAATTTGCAGTAGTTTCCATGAATACACATGCTTCCTTTGTTACATTGTTCACTGGTGTTAATTTTTCTGAATGGAGAGAACAAGTCAATTTCCATTTAGGTGTTTAGGATCTTGACTTGGCACTCCTTGAGGATAAACCTGTTGCTCTTACAACAGCTAGTACCGAGACAGAAAAATCACACCATAAAGCATGGGAATGCAGTAACAGATTGAGCCTCATGTTTATTAAGATGACTGTTGCTAACAATATCAAGTCAACAATTTCGCAAACAGAAAGTGCTAAGGAATATATGCAGTTTGTGGAAGAGCGTTTTCTTTCAGCTGATAAGTCACTCGCTGGTACTCCTATGGCAGAACTCACGACCATGAAGTTTGATGGGTCGCGAACTATGCAAAAGCACATTATAGAGATGACTAATCTTGCAGCAAGGTTAAACTCCGTTGGACTTACAGTAGAGGATTCTTTTCTTATCCAGTTTATCCTGAACTCGCTACCTTCTGAGTATGGACCTTTTCAAATTAACTATAACACTATAAAGGATAAGTGGAATGTTAATGAATTGGCCAGTAGACTTGTTCAGGAAGAGGGACGTTGAAAAATCAAGTGAATCGCTCAGTAAGTTTTGTGAGTAATAAAGCTGGTAAAGAAAAGAATGGAAAATCAAGTCATTTCAAGAAGAAAAAGGCACATACTAAGAATAGGCAGGATAAGGAAAAGAAGGAACTAAAGAATGTTCGATGTCAATTATGTAAAACGAAAGGACATTATCAAAATGACTGTCCAAAAAGGATAGCTTGGTTCGAAAATAAAGGTAATCATCTATCTTTCGTATGTTTTGAATTAAATTTAGTTGAAGTTCCTATTAATACATGGTGGCTTGATACTGGTGCTACAACTCATGTCTCCAATAATATGCAGGGATTTCTTATGATCCGAACCATAAATCTAAATGAAGATCGTTTTCTCTTTATAGGAAACGGAATGAAATCCACAATAAAAGGCATTGGGACTTATCGTCTAATTCTAGAAAGTGGATATGTATTAGACTTATATAGTACCCTTTATGTACCTTCATTATCTAGAAACCTTATTTCCGTAAGTAAGTGGGATATTTCTGGTTTTAGATGTACGTTTTAGATGTACGTAAGATCAGTGGGAGCAAGTTTATTTATCTAGTTCTTTATGTTGATGATATCTTGCTTGCTGCAAATAATTTAAGCATATTTCATGAGACTAAGGAATTTCTCTCAACGAACTTTGAAATGAAAGATATGGAAGAGGCATCCTATGTGATTGGAATAGAAATATTTCGTGATCGATCACAAGGAATATTGGGATTGTCTGAGAAAAGATATATAGAAAGGATTCTAGAGAGATTTGGAATGAGTAAGTGTTCACCTGGGAAAGTTCCTGTATAGAAAGGTGAAATTCAATCTCATGCAATGTCCTAAGAATGATGTTGAAGGAAAGGAAATGGAATCAATTCCATATGCATCTGTAGTTGGTAGCCTAAAGTATACTTAAACCTGTGCTAGACTGGATATCAGTTTTGCGGTCGGTATGTTAGGGAGGTATCAAAGTAATCCGGGAAGGGAACATTGGCAAGCTGCAAAGAAAGTGTTAAGGTGCTTACAAGGCACGAAAGATTACATGCTCATGTATAGTAGATCCAATGAATTGGAGGTAATTGGATATAGCGATTCGGATTTTGCTGGATGCATCGATACTAGAAAATCGACTTTTGGTTACCTGTTTATGTTTGCTCAAGGAGCCATATCATGGAAAAGTGCGAAACAAACTATCGTTGCTTCATCTACTATGGAGGCTGAATTTGTGGCATGTTATGAAACCACAATTCATGCATTATGGTTGCGGAACTTTATTTCAGGACTTGCGGTTGTCGACACCATTAGCAAGCCGCTGAAAATTTATTGTGATAACTCTGTAACAGTGTTTTTCTCAAAAAACGACAAGTACTCTAAAGGTACCAAACATATGAAACTGAAGTATCTTGTTGTGAAACATGAGGTTCAGAAACAAAGAGTGTCAATCATGCACATCAGGACAGAACTTATGATTGCAGACCCTTTGACGAAAGGGTTACAGCCAAGACAATTTAAGGAACATGTTCAAAGAATAGGTCTTGGTTGTATTAATAATAATTGATGTGTGACATTCTGAGCTCCTTTGTGTGTTTCTGATATACAATTATGTGTCTCTTGTTTTAATGTTGTAGTACGTACTTTATGTAATTTTAAACAAGAAAGAGTCTTATAAAGATATTATGTTTAATCATTATGATATAAGACATTATGTGGACCAATATGTCGTTTTATATAAATTATGAGTATAAAATGATGGATTGCTGGTATTGTAGTATATGGAAGGGAATGCATTGAATTAATAATGCACAATCTCCATAACTCTCGGCAATTTATCATAGTATGATGTTCAACGCTTGATATTAATCATAGTATGATGTTCAACGCTTGATATTATGAATAATCGGGTCAAGTGGGAGAATGTTAGAAAACTGCTATTAGAAACTACAATCATTTCGTTTACTTTTAGCGTTATCAATTTCTAATCTTAATATGACCCTATTAATTAGGTCATAAATAGAACGTTTCATTTACCTTTAACGTTATGCAGTTTCTAATCTTAATGTGACCCGATTAATTAAGTCATAAATCGACCGTTCTATAATTAGAACATTAGGTCTGTGATTAATCTTAAGCGTTGAATTGGTATATGATGGATGTACCAGATTTAGAGTTAAATGTTATATAAAGGATTGGGTCCTCTCTCTCTCTTCTGGGATATAGATGTATTCTTCTCCATCAAGAAACATATAAGAAATAGGGTTAGAGAGAGAAACCGAATTCTGAGAAGAAGAGTAATTATTAGAAGTCAAAAGAAGAAGATGACAGCCATTACATCTTCTGCTGTTAATCAAGGTACGTCATCTTAAACAAAAAAAAAAATCATATTAAGCTTTGTTTGTGAAATATTCGGTATTGGTGATCCTTGGGCTATTACTTGAATTGTTCATCATTAATCATGAAAGATCGAACAGTAAAGAATTGTTTTTATATCAGTCTTTCAAGAGTTCTTTCCCAAATCATGAGAAAAAGGGAGAAGATGAAAGTGAAAAACATTATCTCTTCCCTGGTAATTTGGCACTATCAAGCTATTTTACTGTAAAATTCACAAATATTTGCTTCATATAGCTAACCACTATCCTCTGTGTGTGTGGGGTGGGGAGGGGGTAAACGATCTTTAAATTTCATCATGATCGCCATTTGATAGAAAAAGCATACATCTTCATTGGAATAAACACAGATCGCAAAAGTCAATAAAATAAGGTATAGTTCAACATTAGTCGATATTTGATCTATGTGTCAACCATACTACGGTAGGTTTCTCGTTTCATAATAGAATTTATGTGATGATCGGGGATTTTATTCTCTTTTGTACATTTTTCTTCTAATTAGCATTGTACATCTCGACCACCTCCTCCAACTCCTTTATTTGTTTTACATTTTTATGCATGTCATTTTAGTTGTGTACGAATATATGTTACGTTATATTTTTTATTTCAACTATCTAAATATAACTGTAAACATGTAGGAAATTATGAAGAACTTAAGTTGATGGTGGAGCTGATACATTGGATTCATTTGGTCAACGAATTGATGGAAACTGAAAATATTGAGGTAATATGATATTGGTATTCATTACAAGTTAATATTATATGTGAGCTATCAATTATATTATACCTATTAGCATATATAACATAAAATACCATGCATAAAACTTCAACTGCTAGCATATATATATCATAGTAACGTATTATAAGTCGATAGCTAATATACCTCACATATGATACGTATTAAAATGACAAATGTCAATGTAGGCAGTTAATATTTTATGATATTGGTCAAGTGTACGTACAAATTTTTTAGTTAGTAGATCTTGCATCTTGGAGGGTTTGGGTCTATGAAGACTGTTCATGTTGTTATGATTGCTCGAAGACTCAGGCTAATAAGGTAGACTTGATTCATTTGGTTTAGACATAATCTATTAATAACAGTTTGATAATAGGATTTGGGTCTATTAATAATAGTTTGATAATCACGGTAACATTTCTAACCAGCTATGAGCTTTAGATTCAACAAAAAGAATCATGAAGTGCTTACTGGAAAAATTATTATTCATATAATAATATAATGTGTTATCCACTATGCTATCATTTATTTAGGTTCTTTTGCTATCCTAATTGTCATCAGATTTTAAAAATACACCATCATCCAAATGATCAATTCCCGAATTTTCCAGTTATATGTTGTTGCATGCATTTTGAGGTTTGCTGCAGTCAATAATTCCCAATATTAAAGCATATGTGTTTTCTTGGCTTGACCTGTACCATATTTTTAATAATAGGATTAGCTGAAATGAAACCACCTCCGCTTTACTATGAGTCGAAACTATGTATGCTACTCCAAGGCTAAAGTTTAGTCAGAGAATTGCAGTGTAACACACTTACTCCAAGGAAGTAATTATAATTAGTACTCCTAACATAAAATTTCAAAGATTTCTCATATGCCTACATATTTTATGATATTTTTATATGATAATATTGTAGGTTGTATTTAATCGTATGTGTGCTATTGAACATACATTGGCAAGCTTTCATTCAACGATATTTTTTTTATGAATCTTTATTCCTAAGTATGGTTCATTAAAAACCCTTTAATGCTGCTTTTATGTACTAATTCTATTACCTTTGACTTTGAAAATCAAGCATATGTAGGCACATACAGTATAACCATGTTTTTGAAAATAACTAATAATGCAAGTTATTACTTATGATCGACTAATATGGAATATAACTAAATCTAAATGCGGAAACAAATGATAATAGCAAAGTAAATAAAAAATAAAACAAGCACACCAGGAATTTTTATACTGGTTCGAACTTTCCGTTCTACGTCCAGTCCCAGACTCCTTCTGGAATTTAAACTACAACAACCCTCACTTAACCCGGAGGAACAGGTTTACACTGCCTGAGCAACCGAATAGGACTTCACCCGCCTAAGCAACCAAATAGGACTTCAATACAAATAACAAAGGTATCTGACTGTAGTGCGTTCTTAAATAACACCGATAAGTCAATTGAGTACAATCTTCCTATAATCTTCTCCTTTATGATATATAGTGTGATGTGCTTTAAGGATTGTGGAAGATAAAGTGATCAATGATCAAAGTATGTAAGTAATTTGAGTGCAGTTTAAAAGCTTGAGAATAAATGAGAATTCAAGAATGCTAAAAGTAAATTCGGTGAGTTGTTTGTTGAATTCTGTAATCCATTTATAGTATGTAAAGAGTTTCATCTTTAAATGAAAAGTTATATTGTAAAGAATGGATGCAACTGTTGATTTTTAAAATGTTTCTCTTGGTGAAGAGAAGTGACTTTTCAAGAATATTGCAGTTAGAAATATTCAGACGTCTGAATTTAAAATTTCAGACTTCTGAATTAGATTGAAACGCAAACAGCAAAGAAATAGGCTATTTTTGGCCTCATTCAGACGTCTGAATATTTTAGTTCAAACGTCTGAATATTGTGAAAACAATATTCTTATTTCAGCACTCAGACGTCTGAATGAATGGATTCAGACGTCTGAGTTTGCTATTTTTGTGCATGTATGAGCATGTGTGTGCATGTGTGTGTGTGTGTGTGTGTGTGTGTATCATGTAAGGAGAGATTTTAACAAATTTTCTAAGAAATATACAGACTCTAGATACATAATATGCAGCTTTAAACATCTATAGATGAATCTGCAATAAATCTCCTGCAAAGATGGTTTAATATACACATAACATTTTATATAGGTTGTTATAATCAAAATCGAGATTCTAACATTCTCTCCCTTTTTGATGATGACAACTATATAAAATTAATAGACTAGATACTCCCCTGTCAATATGCACAATTTAAATTTCTCCCCCTTTGTCATCGACAAAAAGAAAGAGCATGAATGATAGTAGATAATACATTTCATTAAGGCAAACAGAGGAAATAGTACATAAAGGAATAATCTTTTAGACATTTCTCATACAACTAACCAATAATAGCGATAAGTAAACATAAAACATAAACCAAGATAATTTAAAATTGACTTGAAAGAGATGGATCATTGTGATTAGAGCTTGAGATTGAGGAAGACCACTCAAATGGAGATGGATTATAAGCTTGAGTTGATGAAGAACCGGAACAAGAAATTCGATTCCATATTTTATTGAGAAAGCCTTTGAGAGAGTTGAATTTTCTATCCGTCTTCTTCTCAAGTGCCTTTATGTCCCGATGAATCTTTGATTGATTTCGGGAGAGAGTGATGATGGCTTGTCTTGAAGAAGTATCCGGGCCAATTTCTTGGATGGTGTCATCGTCCTCCTCTTCTTCTTAATGTTGAATATGAGAAGAAGAAGCAATACTAGTGTCTCGAGGTTAAGGAACACCTTGTTGAATATTTTGTGACCATTGTTGGAAGGAAATGATTTGTTGAGAAGGAGGCCATATAGGAAGGCCCGTCAACTCTAAAGTTTTAGCGCCTAAC
Organism: Allium cepa; assembly: GCA_030765085.1. Lineage (NCBI taxonomy): Eukaryota > Viridiplantae > Streptophyta > Magnoliopsida > Asparagales > Amaryllidaceae > Allium > Allium cepa. The sequence continues at coordinate 365,083,764 of CM060929.1, read as the reverse complement.
TCACTAATACTTGTAAAATCGGAGTCAAGCATTGATACACCGATATTTAGGAGAATGCACATAATATAGGCACCATAATGAATAGTTCTATACTTTCTTCGGATTGTGATATCTTGGAATTCATCCAAAATAATTTTCCCCCAATTTACTTGTTGATTAGAGTAGATAGAATAAAGTGCTTGAAAGTTTTCTTTATACACTTTTTCATAGCTACCCGTCCTTAGTTGGAGAGAGCGAATAAAAGCACGGTGAATTAGCCTAGCTTGTGGCCTTAAGAAGATAGATTTTAAATTGCCCATATTTATAAGTTGATCGGATAAAAATTGATGTGAAACTTCATCGCGATGTTCCATATCAACTTCAATTTCATTAATATCAATTCCTTGATAAGGGAAATTTAGAATATGACCTAGTCGTTGTAAAGGTAAGAAGATTCGTACACCACAAACTAACGACCAAACACAATCTTGACGGTTTTGAGGATTTTGATGATCCAAATTTAAGTTTGAAAGAAAAGGTTTAATCATAAGATGATTAATCTTAACATTTTTAGGAGTATACCCAATCAAGCTGTCGAAGTGAAATTGCCCTGCTAATTCTCTAATACGATATGCTGCAAAATCTGAGAATTTCATGAATGTTCCTTCGAAGATGTTGGAGTTCTTCATGGAATTGAATTGAGAAACAGCAACATCGTTCCATAGCCATTGCCAGATTTGGTCTTGGGATGGTCCGAAAGTTGATTCTCTTATTCTCTTTGATCTTGGTGCCATAGGAGAGTTAGAGGAAGGTTAAAAGCTTAGAGGGAGATGAAAATGGAGGCTAGAATTCTGAAGTAAGAAGTAAAGAAGTGAAAAAGTCATTATATAGAGGATGAAAAGGCAGGGGTAAAAAAGAAAATAAAAAAATATGGAAGGTGTAAAAAAATTGCTTAAAAGAGATTCAGACATCTGAGTAATTCGATTCAGACGTCTGAATTGGATTGAATTGCAGCCCGCGAGGATTTAGTTTAAAAATGGAATAATTTAGACATATGTTATTTTTGATTCAGACGTCTGAATCTGATTTTGATTATAACAGTTTTTAGTTAGCTAAAAGATTCTCAAACACGATGGTCTATTGAACTATTTTTTTTTATTTCATGAAAATTTACAACCATAAAATAACTGAGATGAGAAGCATATTTCCTAAAGCATTTTTCACTTTATACGATTCTATTTTACTCGAAAAAAGTAGCAGGTTCTTAAATCTACCCATTTTCCATCAATCCAACAAGGCATGTTTTCCATCAATCCAACAAGGCATATTTCTTTGACAATATAGTCAACGTCCTATTATAAGGAAACATAAATGTATAGATTGTTATTAAAATCATAAAGGTGCATCATTCTCTACAGGAAAATGTATTAACAACTCATTGCCATTAACTAATCACTTTACAGTTTCGTCCCAAGTCAACACAAAAGGCTATATTGCTGAATGTGAAAAAAAATCATCAGAAATATACCAGGTCCGTAGTCAATTACTTTAATTATTATAAACTTCAGTCTGGGTTTCTTTTACAATACCATGCTTTACTACTATAACATTCAGTGCAAATCATTATATATAGCAGTTTGCTACAATGGTATATGTTATAAAAGGATCAGTGTTAGCATATTGACCCTAATGTGTTAACTGATGAAGTTGGTAGAAAATTCACGAGATATGTGTTAACTGATGTGTTACAAGAAAGCATTCAAATTTCCAGTCCATAATATGACCATACTGAACCTGTTGTGTTAACTGATGTGTTACAGGAATGCATTGAGGTTTCCATTCTACAGCAGATGAAGTCAGCTGGTAGTTATAGAAAAAAATATAAACCCCAGGATGTTGATTTATCTATGAATTAAATATCACGGTGCCAATATACTGTGCTACATCCTTTTGTGTTTATATGCTTACAAACAATGAAAAAGTAATTATAGGTTATGTATGAAAGTATTCTTAACTTTCCCAATATTGCATGGATAGATAAATGTACAATGGTATACATTACCAAATTAACGTCCTTCAATATATGACTACCTATTCTGTTCATATGATCAATTCTTCTACTACTTTGTACGGAGTTTATTGTATAGTTTTATCCTCTATTTGTTTTTTAGAAACCCAACACAGTTTCAAGTCATTAACACAATGTACGGCCTACTTAATTCAAATGTTGAACAATTTATCTTGCTTCCATCAAGTGCATAATTGTTTAACGAACTTTTCTTGATAAGAAATAAAGTGTGCTTGATTAGTGATTGGTCCAAAATTCACAAAATCAAGATGTTTATAGTGAATCATTAACGCTTCCAATGCATGTTTGTAGTTAAACTTATTATCAAACTTATCCTATCAATTATTACTAGGCCTGTCAACGGATGTTATCGCATCTGCATCCGAATTCATTTTCAGATATCATATACCCTTATTTGTGGAAACAGGCGGATATGGAATAATTATGTTATCCGCAAACGACCATAATTTGATTTAACATAAAAAAATTCAATTCCATCAATTACAAATGTACGTAAAATCAACAATATGATGATAAAATTTAGTTTTGAGGAGAAGATGCATTTAATACATATAATATAAACTATTAACTTTATAAAACAATAAACACATAGTTTATATTGTATTAAAGTACATGTAATATAAACTATAATAATGACAAAAATTGGATGGATAATTTTGAATATGGAAGCCTTCATATTCATATTCGATTTTTTGGACATCGAATATTTATCCGCTTTTGGATGAATTTCTGATTTCTTTATGTTCATTGGCAAGCTTAACCATGAATGAAAGTAAGCAACCTAATAATTTTACTATAGCGTTTTAGTAACTAAGGTTCATTATGACAGTCGTGTGCGTAGCACGGGTTTGCAATAATTAAAATAAATTATAAACAATTCAGTAAATCCCTCTATTACATGCTACTATGAACATATAGATTAGTGTACTCGATTAGTGTCCATATGCCATAGTTGTTATGAATACTTAAGTCTCTATTACATGCTTTGTAATGCCCTGAACATTAGTTGTTTAAAATCCCTCATGCTATAGTAGTTATGTTTTATTTAAGTCATGAATTTAACAGGATATATATTTGATTCTATTATGTTTTACCCAAATCAGTCTGTATATCTTTACTTAAAAACAACTGTGTATGTTCACAATAGATTTCAATAAATATACACTGATTTTATGTTCCATTGTTTGTATTTAGGTGTTAACTTTTCATTGGAATTTGAAGTTTTTTGGCAAATTGCTATTGAAATGGTGGCATACTCTTACACATTTTTATCTAAATTAAGTTGATTACTACTAAGAACCATCGGGTTTTCTATTTATATAAGTCATTAAATTCAATAAATTTATATTTCATACCTAGGCTAAATCAGTTTGTCTATATTAGTTCAGGGCTATTTAATTGATTCGAAATTTGTTAGAGATCAGAATAAAATTCGAAAACAGCCACCATGTGAAAGTGTATGCAATTTTTCACCATAATAGAGCGATGATTTATGTGACTGGCTCATACATGATTGACACTTTAACCAGTTTATTGTGTTTCACTTTCAGCTTGTAAGATGCACTTTTTAATATATTTTTTCCTTTCTATGGTGTCGGTTTACATCAAACATTGCTTATTTTTCTTATGCACTTTTCATGGCTGTAAATATTGACGCATGTTAATTTTGCAGAATTTTTGTTCAGTTTGGTACATAATTCCGCTTCATATATTTCAATTTGACTCTAGAAACTCAAATTGTTTTCAAGATAAAATCTTTTATACTTGAGCATGGGACCGATTGAACTTATACATGTCTGTATGAATATTCATTAAACTGAATGGTGAGTTCAAAGAAAATCATTGTCTTCGGCAGATTGAACTTACTAAGAAATATTGAAGGTATCCTTCTAAACCTCATGTGCAGTTTTCCACGGTTCTCGTCGGCTATTTTTCATAGCTTTTATGCAGCAATTTTTCTTAGCTTTTAAGCGGTAGTTTTTCCATGTATTGCCTCAAGATAAGAAATGGTTTTTTATTTGATGACAATGCTGCAATATTAACTATATAGTTAACAAGAAGTATAAATCTAACATTATTTAGTTTAAGATTTTCCTTTTAGTAGGTAAAAGAGATAACCATTTGATTTAAATCTTAATTTGAATCTTAATCTGTCATTTTACACCTACTTAGTGTGACAAAAGAATACCATCTGTTAATGTAAACTTATTTATCTAATTTGCAAATATGTTAATTCCTTTCATTTGATATAATATGATGATAAAAATTTATAATGTTATTACTATTTTTTGGAGTTTAAAATATGTATATGATGTCTACGATCAGTTTTGGTAACTTGGAAACTTTTAATCAATGTTCAAACACTTCCAATCTCAACAAAATTGTTGCACAAAGATAAATACATATGCCGTTTTGTACAAATTTTGACAATATTTTGATACCTTGAAAGGAAATAATCTTTTTTTTGAGTAATTCATTTTTTAAAAACACAGTTTAATTGATATATATTATCAAGCCTAAACCCTTAATTTTCACAAATTATAACATGAAATGTTGAGAATAATATTGTATTGGATTTCCAAGTTTTCTCCATTTATATTTTTGGAATACTCATTTAACTTTAAATTTGTAAATATATTTTTTCATCTGAGGGGATAAGCTGCACCCTTTGGCTCAATTGAATTGAATTGCACGCTTGATCAAAAGCACCTTTCTTAATAAGCTATGTCCTATTGTATTTAAAGGCTCATTCTGAATTGCTAATCTAAGTAATGTGACATCTTAAGTTTGTTTATTGTTATTTCCAGTAGAGTTTGTTATTTACATCGAGACATCTGACATCTCAGTTGCTAAATCACATAAGTACCATGAAAAGTTGTATGTTTGATCTTTCATCATGTTTCGTTAGTTGAAAAGTACAAAATGAACTATTCTTATAAAATATCAAATTCACGTTCACGCTTTTATGAACTTCTAAGCTTTTATAATATGTGAAGCATCAATTATTTTTCTTTTAGTTTAATGAAATCCTTTCAAGGTTTAAAGTTTTAGGTGTTGAATATTTAGCCTTTATTAATGTTCATATACATCAACCTTCTCCTTCTCTTTACATACCACTTGTAGTGTTTTGCGTCCATGATGAGTACAAGTTTCAGCTACTATAAATTTATGTATGTACAAAGAAAATGATTAAAAAAAGTAAAACTTAATATTCAAAAGGAATGAATGCCTTTTTGCAATGTTGTTTCGATTATATTTTTTATCGGGTGGGAATATATTTAAATTCGAATGCAAGTGGTGATTTTAACGTGTTTTTCTAAATTTGCTAGCATAGCATGCTTTGTGTATGGCATCTTTGTTCTGTACGATTGGAAGTAAATTTCCATTAGATATTTTTTATGCGGTCATTGATCTCAAGGGAATGCAATCCCAAACCTACTTTAGAGTTTATACGGTTCTTCATGTCTTTATGATAATTGCTTACTGCATGTTTAATTATTGATCTCTGTTTATGATGACGAGTCTTATAGCATGGGAGCAGCTGCCAGATTATGACAAGTTTAAAGTGATGCTCAAGGGAGTTAAGGATGAAACCGTGGTAAGAAGATTGTAGGATATAGTTGTTCCATTTATGAACAAAAGATCAGCAAGTGAGAGTGAATCATATATTGTCAGATGGCTGAAGGAAACTGCTCAAGAAATCAGTTGGAGATATGTTTGGCGGTTATTGAAAATGGCTGTAGTGATTTCAATCAATGAACTTCTTATAGATGAATTTGAAATTGTGGAAACTGCACTAGACTGTATATATCTTTGTACTCTTACAGATCAGTGGAATATAATAGCATCTATGTTGTCAATATTACCATGAAAAAATGTGAGTGAGAAGGCATGAAAGGAATTTAATTGAAAGCATGGTACACAAAGCCTTGGAATTCCTAAGTTTTCTTATTTACGGAGTCGTGCAACTAATAGAAAGGTTGAATTGCATGATTCAAGAGAGACTATGAATTATTTAGATTACAACTCATTTGGTGATAAGTTGGAGAAAAGGATAAAAGTTGTAGGAAGGCCATATAGAAGTAGGAAGGTTGTTGGCCTTTTACCAGGTATTATTTTTAGAAATACAGTAATTATAAGATTGAGTATGCTATAAAGTACGGGTTCCACAATAACTGGTGTCTTGAAAGAGTCCCTGCACTATTATATATTAGCATTAATTCCTTCGTATGACTTACTCATTCTTTCTGAAAACATTGTAAGATATACGTGTAACATATAGAGGCATGTATTACATGCATAAGCACAATATGGGATATTGGAGCAAGTACAACATTAGGGTTTAAAAACTTTTCCGGTGCAATTTTAGAGGGACTCTACCCAAATTTTATTTTTAAATGGGAGGACGTGATAAATGAAACCAAATAAAATGATTTACTATTTTATCATCTGACAGAGCAAAATTCTTCAAAATCTTATTGAAAAATGGAAAGAAAAACGATGTTGGTTCATCAAAAACTATTTTCGACGAGGTTTGATCGAGAAGTAAGTCAAATTTTGGTAGAAGATCACTGAAATAATTGGGATATTTACGATTTTTTTTTCAATTAAAGGGGCAACATTTATTGCTACACCCATTGTCATTTTACGAAAAACAAAAAAATTGCCTCCCCTTATACAAAATTGATGTCCTTTTGACAAAGTCATATAAATATGTACATATGCATGCATGCGTATGTTTAGGTAAATGTACACATACATACATATACATACATACAACATATGCATGCATGCATGCATCAACAAATTTGTTCTCAATGATATCAATTTTAAGTATAATTAGAAATAAATTTAAAATTGCAGGAGTATATACAAAGTCGCCTTTTATGCATTAGCGTTCAACTAATTAACAATAGTGGGCCCGTGGTTATTTTTCATCCTAACAAGGATTAGATACGTATCTAGCTACTTGAAACTAAAAATTAATTTAAATCAAGGTAACCTTGCAATCCATCGAATTCTAATCAAGTTTGCAATGTTTGCAGGAACCGGCTGAAAATCAAGACAAACTTTGTAATACACCAAATTCTAATTTGCACTTACTGTGCGCACGAAGGCATTTTGGCTTTTTAGAAATTATGAAGTTAATTACATAGTTGTCACCAAAAAGGAAAATGCAATAAAGTTTTCAATACATTCTCTAGCAAGTCGTTTTCAAATTCAAGATTGCATAGTATATTATATTGGAAGATATTTTTTTAATATTAATATGGTCAAAAAATGTTGTATGTGGAAGTTTTATGAACATTATCTAATTTTTCAGAGTATGTGTAAAAAATGGTACGTAGTATGGGAATAGTCTGCATGAATATATGGTTATTTGTTCTATTAAGTCAATATTATCAATTATCCTAAAGCCTTTTATAATGATGAGGTTAACTCTCTGTATTTTTTGCTCATTTATAAATATATATGTTAAGTTTACCCAATTTGATATAGGTCCAACATACAGACAAAGATTTTATGCAATTACTTTCCACCCATCAAATGCACGGTAGATGAATTTTTTTGGACAAAAGCAGAATCTGATTACCTACTTATTCGTCTATTTTTAAAAAATAATTCAAATCAAAAATGTTTTCATATTAATAATAACTGTAATAGTATACAATGAGTCACTTTATCTCCCTACTCTATAACCTTTCATTTTTGAGAGCACCCGTGTGCGTAGCACGGGTTCACACTAGTTCGAAATAACTCCTGGTTAGATGAACTTTTTCCAAGAACGACGTTAACTGCACCCATACTCATAATTCCTGCAGTTAATATATCAATGCATGACAATGTTGACATTCATATACAACATGGTCACATGAAGTATGAAATTGATGTCATTGATCATGATTAGCACCACACATTTGGAAGTTTACCATAATAGAAACCGTGCGATGGTTAAAGGAGGATAAATTTTAGATGAATGATTTGCATCAAGTAATTATAGCATTGTACAACAATAAATTAGCACATGCATAAGCATATTACTTCTTGTATGTCCTTTCCAAAAAAACTTCATACATATATTACTTGAAGATAAATTTTCTCATAGAACTCAAGACCATCTTCGCAAAATTTAACAATATAAATGGCTCATTGATAAAAAATATTAGTTTCAATTATTTATAGGAAAGCCAAAAATAATCTACACGTTAGTTTTCAAGAAAGGGAAAAAGAATTTAGGCACAAAACAAATACCAGTGGTAGGCTGGTAGGATTCAAAAAATATGAATTTCTTAGAAACCTGAACCAACTAATATATGTTAACAAAACCTCAAGCTGGAAAAAATAGTTTACAAGATGTTGAGGAGTCGATTTATTGATCGATCAATCACCATGCTACGGGTATGTGAAAATGAAGATTTAGTCATCCAAACAACATTATTTCTCCTACATAAAACTGCATAAGCTTAAGTAATAATTACTTATTATTGAGAACTCAATTGTAAAAATTCAAACTAATGACTTGTATACATAGTTGACAAAATTTCAAGCATTGATTTTACTAAGGAACTTTTAATTTACCAACTTGTTGAATTAAAACCGTCAAATCGAACATAATAAAGAACAAATTGGGACTTCTAATTTTACTAAACACCAAATTAATAACAATATGATAAGAAAACATAAAAAATAAACCAAATTATGTTAACGGTGGTTTTATTAGTTGAATTATGAGCATTAGAAAAAGCATGATTTATCTTTTAATATACTATAGTGGTTTTGTTAGTTGACGTGATAAATAAGGGCTATCATGTATGAGATTCCTCTTTATTAATTTTTGTCCTTATATTCAAAAGTTTAGGCAACAACATAAGTGGAGAGGGGGATCTCATAATAATACAAGGAGATTCAAGTGCTTATTAAGTAAAATAAAAGCTATATTTTAGCCAAAAATTGATCCTAATTTATTAATCCAATTTTGTATTTTTTATTTGTTATGCTAGTTGTGTATATATTTAACATTGTATTAGTTTTATAATCATGACTTACACATTATGCATTACTTCATTGAATATAATGATATTGTCCAACATCAAATGTTATTATAACTAAGGCCTTATATGTTAATCCATATCTAAGGAAAATTAAATCCAAATTTACTAGAAGGGCATGTAAAAATTTTCCAACATCATTTATATCTTTAGGCTATGCATGTAGATGCAATCGAATACTTTTCTCTCTGTATTTCTTACTGCTTTGTTGTTGCTTCATTGACTATACTTTAGAATTTATAAACATGTATTATTATATAATCGCTTATCATGTAGATTTCCTTCCCATCAATTCATCCTAATTTCTCCGTTGAAGTTTGAATCATAGACAGCTTCCTATAATAACTATCGTCTTTACTACCATTCAAACATTTCAATGTTGATTGATGGCCATCTCTAAGCTTTCACAAATTTAGCATCCAAACAAGATGTTAATATATTGAATGTGTAGTTATTTTTAATTTCAGTTTTCCTTTCAATCTGCTATAATTAAGTTGTGAATTTTACATATTCATTCTCCCTCAATTTTAATAAATCGGATCCTATTGCTAAAAAGTTATAAAATATACCAAATAGAAATTTTATTTGAGCACAATGATGGCACAGTATATCTCAATCATCGGATCTCATATGAATTCATCCTTGTATGTAAAATAAAAGATCCAACGGCAACATATATCGTGTCAGGGAAAAACCCTAGCAGCCGCCACCTTCCTCTTCCCTGCTGCTTTCATTTTTGCCTTTTCTTTCTGCACGTGATTTCCTTCGCTTCAATCTACTATGCTTTCCTCACTTCCTAACAATGATCAGGGATCTCCACATCCCGACCCACCGCCGATTTCCCCAGATCATCCACTGGGATTTGAACCTCGTGAAACTATTGCCAACTGTCCCGCATCTGATGATGGTTTCACCCCAGTTTTGTCTCGCAAATGGAAAAGACAACTCAAAACCAATTCTACTAATCTTCGCCTTCAAGCAGTGAGAAGTACAGATCCAAACACTAGCGGGATAACAAAACCAAACTTACCATCAAAACAGAACAGATCCACTAGCCCTATTGTTTCTGATATCCGCACTACCCCTCAGAACAAAAATAATGGGTCTGCTAAATGGAATTTTACGTCCACTTCAAGTAAAGCGTGGAATGAGGTTGTCAAAGGCAATAATATTCCAATTCCTGTTCCACTAAAATTTTACCACCCACGCGAAGTAACTCTTTGAAATGTGCTAAAATGTCCGCTGAAGTGATTTCGGATGCCAGAAAACAATGGAGTAACGCCATCATGGTTTATATAGTTGGTCCTAAACCGTATTATCCATATTTTAAGGACTGCATCATTAGAGTATGGAAACCAGTAGAGGAATTTTCGATGGAAAACGGATTCTATGTGATTAAGTTCAACAAAGAACAAGATTGTGTGAATGTTCTGGAAGGTGGACCCTACTACTATAACAAGAAATTTATGATGATGAAGAGATGGCATCCAGGAATGCAACTCAACAAAGTGCTACTTCGTTCTATTCCGATTTGGATCCATCTTCCCAATTTGCCACTTGACTTTTGGACGGAAGAGGGGATAAGTCGTATTTTTTCTGTGCTTAGATCTCCTATCAAACTTGACAAATTCACTGAAGGTATAATTAAGATTGCATTTGCTAGGGTTCTAATAGAAATTGATAATTCTTTTAAATACCCTAATAAAATTCCTATCCTAAATGAGAAAAATGAGATTATATGGCAAGAAGTTATTTATGAAAGGAAGCCTAGTACGTGTTCTAACTGTTCGAGTTTTGGTCATGCAGAAATCCAATGTCAATTTAACAAAGTGTGGGTTCCTAAAGCAAAACAAAATACAGTAGACGATCTTTCAGAAATGAATATCGACTCCAATGAATCTCTTCCAAATAACTGTGTGTCAAGTGAAGAACCAGAAATCAGATGTCTATTTCAGTTAATGAAACTAATAAAATCCAACATCTGCCAAATGATTCAAATCAGAATATTCATAACAATCCTCAAACAAAAGATGTAATTTCAGAACCTACTCACAATGCTCTGCTCAATTTACAAAAAGTCCAGTCAACTAATTCTAGTTTGCCTCTTATTACAACAGCGGATAATAATATAATGGATAAATTGCACTCCCTGAATGACATTAACTATTCAAATTCTCGTAATGAGATACAGCTCACAAACTCCATTGATAATTCTTCAAAAGAAGACTCAGCAAATATGACAATAGATCCATCTTCGAGTCAGTAGGAAGACTTTTCCAATCCAAAACTCTCATCTTTCGTCAAACCAAAAACAACTCGCAAAACTAGACCAGAGGAAGCTCCATTTGAATTCAAAGCCTCTCCAAACTCTGAAGTAATGGATAATCCTGCATGGTCAAATCTTGTTAATCAGCTGAAAGGTAAAACCAGAAAAAAAATCCAAGAAAGCTAAGACCATGGGAAAAGCTACTCTCCCGGAAGAAAGTAGCAACCGTGATAATAATTGTTAATGGAGTTCCTATTCTAGAACATTAGGGGGATGAATGCCCCCTACAAACAGCTGGAAGTTCTAAATATTCGAATAAGTTTTCCCTTATTGGGATTCTTGAGAATAAGATCTCTCATCAATCTATTGACAATTTTATAAATAAAATTGATAAAAAATGGAAATTCTCCCACAACATTTCTGCGGATCTAAGAAGTCGAATCCTTATCATTTGGGACTCGTCTATATGGACCACTATTATTTTACACACTAATGAACAATTCATAACAAGTATACGTTATAGTGCTAATAACGTTAATGTAATGTGCACTGTAGCATATGCATATAATGAGGAAGAGAATCGCAAAGCATTATGGAATTACATCATTGTCCAATCCAAGAAAGTCAACCTGCCGTGGATCGTGGCAGGTGACTTTAACTCGATTCTTTATAGCGGTGATAGGATGAACAATGGCAGGTGACTTTAACTCGATTCTTTATAGCATTGATAGGATGAACAATGGCAGATTTAATTCAGTTGGAGATCAAAATTTCAGTGAATGTATAGCTCTATCTAAGCTAGTGGAGCCTGACTTCTCAGGCTTTTTTTTACTTGGCGAGGAGGTAACTCAATTTCTATACATAGTAAGATAGATCGTGTGTTTGTTAATTCTCTATGGTTTGATAAATTTGACAATTTTGGTGTTTGTTTTGGTAATCATTCTCTAAGTGATCACACCCCAATTTTAATTAATCTTCAATTGCAAAACATTAGAAAGAGGAAGATACCTTTTAAATATAAAAATTCTTGGCATGTCTATGATGATTATCACCAAGTAATTCACGAGACTAGCTTTTTGCTGCACTGGTAGTCCACTTCATAAGACGATCTACAAACTGAAAACAGTGAAAAGTAAACTGAAGAAATGGTCAAGTAATGAAAGCAATGTGAAAACAATGATTAATAGACTGAAAGTCCAAAGTAATAGTATCTACAATCAATTAGTTAACAACCCTATTGATGAAAATCTCTTGGAAAATTATTCTACTAACTGTGATTATCTGCACAAGATGATGAGGAAAGTTGCCATAGACAATGAACAAAAAATGAAATTTAATTAGCTTACAAAAGGGGACAGACCTACGGAGTTCTTCTACAATAAAATCTCTGATAGTAAACCTTGCCGAAGAATTTTATTTACTTTTAATAGCAAAGGAATATGGATTTCAACATCTGAAAAAATTGCTGAAGAAGCTACTTGCTATTTTTCAGATTTATTTCATTTGTCACAAGCCTCAAATCAATTTCCTAACATTACTTGCAAGAAAATTCTAACAGAGAATGCTAGAATCAATTTGTGTAGACCTTTTCAGATGGAAGAAATCAAAGAGGCCGTTTTCATATTAATGATAATAGTTCTCCTGGTCCAGACGGTTTCAGCTCTAAATTTTATAAAGTTCATTGGGACAACATTAAAATGGATATTTGGGAAGCTATGAATGGTATTCTTAAGTCTAGTAAAATCATTAAAGAAATTAATCATACATTTATTTGCCTTATTCCTAAAATCCCCGATGCTACTAACATGTCAGTTTTTCGTCCAATTTCTCTGTGTAATGTCATTTACAAAATTCTAGCCAATCTTCTTTGCAATCGAATGAAAGTTTACATGAATGATTTAATATCATATAATCAAAATGCTTTCATCCTAAATAGATCAATCTCTGAAAATTCACTTCTTGCTTATGAGACGGTGAGAAGCTTTAACAGGAAAAATTCAAATAATGTTTGTATGAAAATTGATTTACATAAGGCTTATGACAAGATCAGTAGAGAATTTATTCATCATATGTTGATTTCTATGGGATTCCCACTTTCCTTTGCTAATCTCATATATGAGTGTATATCCACTCCTTCGTTTTCTATTTTAATAGATGGTTCCCCTTATGGTTTCATAAATAGCTCGAGAGGACTCAGACAAGGGGACCCTCTCTCTCCTTATTTATTTTCTATTGCTATGGAGTTCCTGACTTTGAATTTGGAACTTGAATTTCTAAAAGGAAATCTCAGCCTTATTTATCAAGTTGAGCCTATTATTACTCATTTACCGTATGCTGATGATATTTTAGTTCTGGCTAAAGCTTCTACTAAAAATGCAGAAACCATTCATCATATCTTTCAAAGCATGAAAAATATTACAGGACTCGAACTAAATACAGGAAAAAGCAGCATATTCTTCAGCAAAGGGGCAAAATTTAAACAACAAATGGTTGACATTATTAAAATTAAGCCTGATAACCTGCCAATCAAATATCTAGGTATTCCACTTTCTAATAACTCTTTAAAAGCTAGAGACTTTGGTTTGCTTATCGACAAAATCAATAAAAAATTCAGTAACTGGCAAAGCAGACTTCTCAATATTAGTGGCAGAGTAGAACTCATCAAAACTGTAATTCATCCTATGTTACATTTCTGGCTACAAATTTCTCAATTTCCTGCATCTGTTATACAAAAAATCAATTCTTTGTGTGCAAATTTTTTGTGGAAATCAAAGTCTCATAAAATGAGTTGGGATGAGGTGTGCAATACGAAAAGTGAAGGAGGTTTAGGAATTAGGAAAATTGAAGATATTGCAAAAGCCATTGCAGCTAAATTACTATGGAATTATATTAATGGAGACTCTTTATGGGCAAAGTGATTCACAACAAATACTGCAAAAAGGCAAATTTCTGGATTGCCAGAATGGATAATAATGCTTCACATACTTGGAAGACCATACTATGTGCTATACAATGGTGTAAGGGTCATATAGACAGAAAAATCATTAATGGAGCTAATACCGATATATGGTTTGATCCATGGCTACATGGATCCGACTTAATTGACATATATGGATGGAACAGCATGAATATTCTGGATGGCTGTCACAAAACAGTTTCGAGGCTCATATCTAATAACAAATGGTAACATAGTCTCATTTTTATTCCTATGAATTCATATACAGAGGTTAGAAAAGTTCTCATATATCAACACATGAAACATGATTTTTGGCCGTGGCTGCCTAACAAACAAGGTCATTTTTCTTTAAAATCTGCATGGAATATCTTTAGAACCAGACATACTGAATTTGACTGGACCAAAATCATATGGGACAAAGGATGTGCCCCTAAAATGTCTACATGTTCTATGATGGCCATAAGAGACAAGTTACAAACCAAGCTCAGAATTAGTAAATGGTCACCTACCATAGATCAAAAATGTGTGCTTTGTGCTAATCACAACGAGGATAAAAATCGTCTTTTTTTTCAATGCACATACTCAAGGAACATACTGGATGATCTTATGCCCAAACTAAATATAAAGCTAGATTCGAACTATGACCTCAATTTTTTACTGGCTTCGGTTACTCAAGCTCAGGAAAAAATTAATTCGCTGATAAAATGTATTTTTAACATTTTCTGTACAACTATCATATGGAACATCTGGTGTGAACGAAATAATCGTGTTTTTAAAGGAATCGAACAACCGTTCAAGCTACGAATCAAGAAAATACTTATTGAAAGCAAACATATCATTCAACAAAGATTTCAAGCTCATAAGTTAAATTTAGAGGAAAAACTTATCATCATGAATTTCGATCTGGAGACTGGACTTCAAGAATGCTTTCGCCCTCCTTGATTCCTTTCTGGTGTCTATTTAGCATCAGTAACTAGTGTTACTTACTCCTTGTAGCTCTCCTCTACCGCCTCTGCCATTCTCTTTGCTAGTTTAAGAGCATAGATCTGTATTTTGGGAATCGTACTTCTCTCTCCATCCTTTCGGTTGTGTGTGAAGTCGAGTCGCCATTTGTTTTTTTTTTCGTCTATTGTATTAGTGTATTAGTTGGAAGGTGTTGTGTCTGCCTTGTTTTTTAGTGTTTTTTTTCTGATGCAAGCTACTCATACGGATGGTTTTGAGTGTGTCCTTCATCTTGCTTTACTCCTCCATCTATTTAACAGCTTGGCATAGAACCCGGATTGTTGTACTGTTAATATACGGAAATGATATGTACTTTTTTTCCTTTCCAACGCACCCATTTAGGTTAGGGAGGTTGAAAGGTTTTAATGAGGCGTATCATGGAAGTATTTGTCTATTTATTAATAAAGTACCTTTTTCTAAAAAAACATATATTGTGTCAGTTTTAATTGTGCACTCTTTCAATTTCGTAGCACTTTGAACCTATTGTTAACGAAGCTAGTATTCCTAAAAAAGACTAATAGGGAAAGAGAAAAAGCATAGAAATAATCCAAAATTTTTCCATTCAATGCAAATATGCAATAAATAAATGAATTCCAATAGTAAAGTAGACCCGTTATATTCTCTCGATAAAGTCCCTCCATAGATGCAAGAAGAAGTAACGCATAGGACAATATCAACCAATCACCATTTCAAATCATGAAGAGATGTGTAAAAATGCACATTCATACATTCATGTTAAGATCTAATGAAAAGGTTGGCTAAACTTTAAAATTAGGTGTCAGCTAAAGTTCTATTTTGTATAAATTGCTAAGTTTTTTATATATATGATTAAGTCATCTATTTATTCCTATAAAATATTAACATTATACATGTCATCAGATAACCATTTCTCCATTGAAAAAAAAGGAAAGGAAAGAACTATCATTGGCAAAGCATGGTATCCTGCTTTAATTCAAGCAAAACAACTAATACTTAACTCCAAGCTCTGTGCCATTTGGTATATGCAAAATAAATATCATCTACTGCCATTGAAACAACTTTGGAGAAAGATTCCCTAAATGGAACATGTATTTTTTTTAAACCAAAAATAAAGCAAGTGACGAAAAGAAACAATCAGGAGGGAAGTCAAGAGGCCTCCTCTGGAGCTGGAGCAGGTCAAGCATCCATCTATATCACTAGGGACAAGATGGAGACAATGTTGAAAAGGCAGGAAGACATGATACAGAGCCTGCTTCGACAGGTTGGACATGCTGGAGCATAAAGTCAAAGGAACGGACCAACCGCGGTTGTTGGCATTGCAGAACAAGGAACAAGAGCTATAGAAGTTTCTGGAGGTCGACACCAGAACCAGGATGGAGGGATTGAAGGACATCAGCAAAGGCTTGGAGGCAGACCTCCAGGATTGGACACTGAGAGAGCGGTGAATGAAGCTCAGCAAGCAGGGATCAACGTGAACGTAAATGACCAACATGAAGAGTACTACCCGGAGCACCCCCTAGGACATGAGGGGCAAGGTAAAGATGCAAAAGGGGACTCCCTCGGATGGAGATGAGCGAATGGATGGATTAATAAGAAGGATTGTGAGAGGAGGATTGTCAAGCAGAGGCTTAGAGGAAGTTAGTTGGAGTCTGTTCACTCCTAATATCAGAAATGCAAGGAATCCTCCAAAGTTCAAGTTACCCGCGCTGGATCCTTATGATGGGAAATCAGATCCAACCATGCATATTACCAAATATATCAGACATATGGAAGTGCTGGGGGGGCATCCAAGGAAGTGATGGCACAATGCTTCCTTCTATATATAACATACTTGGCTGCGCTTTGGTTCAGGCATCTAGAGAATGGATCAATCAGAACATGGGGTGAGTTAGTGGAATGCTTCATGAGACAGTTTAGGGTCCACGTGACGCGACCCAAGAGTGTGATGACCTTAGCTTCAATGAAGCAAAGGACCAGAGAGTCCATAAGAGATTTTCGATTGTGATTCAATGCAACGGTGGCTTTAGTAGATTGCCCGTATCCATCGATGATTTTGATGGCGGCGGTAGCAGGGGTTGCGGAAGGCACAAAGTTTAAGGATTCTTTGGCAAGAGATCCACCACAAGACCTTGGAGAATTCTATCATGAAGCTGAAAGGTTCATTTGGCTAGAGGATTCACGCGCTGAAAGGCGAGAAATAAACGCCGTGCAAGGCAAAGGAACCGCCAAAGAACAGTCTGGAGCAGACAAAGGTAAGCGAAAGTAGGATGACAGATACAATGGTCTTGATAAACGTAAGAAATTCCGAGAACCCAATTTCAGACAATACACGAACTTGACAGCCACCCTGGAACGGATTTACACGGAGACTCGGGGGCACCTTCCCTATCGGAAACCACCCAGGAGAGATCCCACGAAACAGGAACGTAGAAGTGGAAAGTATTGCCTATTCCATGAGCTGGAAGGGCGTGCTACTGACGAATGCAGCCATTTGAAGGATGAGGTGGAAGAGCATGTTAGAAATGGTAGATTGCCACAGTACGTGAGAAATCAGACAATTGCCGTAAGACCTGAGCAACTACCACCTCCACCTAACATAACTAATTCTGGATCGGGATCACGACTCGTCATCAATTAATCATGATGGCAAGGGCCAAGTTCAAGATTTGAACTTAGGTCGATCATTTAAATTTCTTAGATTTGATTTTAAAATTAAACGGCTATTCCACTTACACATGTAAGGGAACCGGAGAGATCCCCAAGCATGCTCTGAGATGGTAATAGACTGCTCTGCCCGGAGAGGCAATATCTAGATTTTTCCTTTGTTGATGATTAGACATTTAGAGTTTGATTTTAACAAATGAACTTGATTTTATATATAAACCTTTGACCAGAGAGTTAAAGGATGAATATTGGAAGTCAATTCTAAATTAATCGCTTTATGACCCTACCCGGAGAGATGGGGTCCAGAGTGCAAGAAGTGAGTTGCTTCGTTGGAGAGCGACAAGATCAACTCACTTAACGTCGTTCCCCATTCACCAATAAGTGATTGGATCGGGGTTCGATAAGAGCCCGGAGTGGCTGTAATCGGCGTAGGATTTAGGCCATGACATCACTTAATGTTCAGGGACACTGAACCGAAGTTCGCCAGAGAGCGATAGGATTAGCTCACTCAACGATGTTTCCCCTTCATCGGAGAGTGATAGGATGTGATCCAGTAAAAGCCCGGAGAGGCTGACATCGATTCAGGAGGATCATGACATCGCTTAATGTTCAGGGACACTGAACCGGAGTGCAGGGAGTGACGCTGCTTCTCCAGAGAGCGACATGATCGGCTCACTCAATGTTGTTTTCCCTTCACCGGAGAGTGACAAGATGGGATCCAATAAGAGCCCGGAGAGGATGACATCAGTTCAGGAGGATCATGACATCGGTTAATGTTTAGGGACACTGAGCCGGAGTGCAGGGAGTGATGCTGCTTCGCTGGAGAGCGACATGATCGGCTCACTCAACGTTGTTTTTCCTTCACCGGAGAGTGACAGGATGTGATCCAGTAAGAGCCCGGAGAGGCTGACATCGATCCAGGAGGATCAGGGCATCGCTTAATGATCGGGGACGTTGAACCGGAGCATAAGGGATAGGTTGCTTCATCAAAGCGCAACATGATCTGCCTATTCAATTGTTAAGTTTGGATTGAACTTAGCAAGGGTCTAGAGAGGCCGTCAACGGGCTGGAAAGATTGTAGGATTCGATTGCTGACTTCCAAGGGGCAAATTCGGAATTGAATAATGACTTAGAACGATCGTGGAATAAAACTATCAGATTCGGATGGAATGGTTTGATAACGAATGTAGTACGGACTTCAGATATCAGATTTGAGGCTATAAAAAACACATCTTCCAATAGCAAAACATGTTTTGGAGGGCAAGTGTTAACCCGCCTCTCGGTAAGGCCATGGACATGCGGATTTAACTAAGTCGACTTCACGATTATCGAGTTTGAAATGTGATGGATTCGGTATGAAAGGATGAAGTTCACTTAGATACGCCGCTTGGTCGAGAAGTGGAGAAGTTGCATGGCTCGGTTTGGAAGTTAGGGGCCCGCTTTGCATTGAGGTTCGTCGTTGTGGCTCGGCATTGTTAGCATGGCTCGGCTTGGTGAGGTGGTTCGATCTAGATAGGGTCGCTCGCATTGCAGAAAAGTCAGGGTCGTTCGGCATAAGGTAGTGGTTCGATCGACACCGCTCAACATCACACCTTGCTCGGCATCGTACCTTACTCGGCCTCATACCTCGCTTGACATCACACCTCGCTGGCATCGTACCTCACTCGGTCTATGACGCAGCGGATATTTCGAAACAAACTTCAATTGATGAAATGTAGCAATCGGTGATTTGAAAATACTGCAATGCCCAAATCCGTTGATCCAAAGATGCCGGATTCTAGCTATCTTTGTCTCGTTGATCGCGCACGATACCGAGAAACAAAGATCTACGATTCTTCGACGTTGATCAAGCGCACTTGATTCCGTGAATCGGCTTCACAAACGAAGATTCGAGCGCACTCGAATGACGTAGGTGGAGATAGGAGATTTCACTCGACTACCAATTAGAGAAGAAAGCACAAAGCAATCAACAAGAAATTTTTATTCAATATTCAACAACCTCATTACCATGACATTTCGTCCCTATTTATAGGGTTTATGACTCAACACAAAGACTCTAAAAAAAATTACAACACAAAGGACTTAGAAAATTACAAACAGTGACTTAACGTAACTGGCTACGACTCATCAGCAGGTGTAGAGCAAATTTCGCGACATAAGGGTAGTTCGCGAGTTAAAATTAACTCGGTAACGACTCAATACCTTCGGCTACGACTCATAGCTTTGCGACATAGGGAACTCGGCGACTCAAAGTTTTGAAGGTAGGCCATTCGCGACACACAAATTAGGTCGTTCGCGACTCAATTCCTGGAGGTGTCGCGACTTATAGGATTGAGGGGAGAGGTTTATCTCGTGTCTCGGTTATATGCTTGAGGGGGGGAAAAGGTGAGTCGTAGGCTGCAATTGGTAAGTCGTAGGTTGTAGTTGGAGATGAGTCGGTGGGAAAGTGATGGAGTTGTGAGTCGGCAGAAGGGATGGAGTTGTGAGTCGGTGGTTTGTGGTGATGTGTCGTTCGCGACTTAGGGTGGAGGTAATTGGGGATTGGGATGAGTCGTGGATTGGTGAGGAGGTTGAATCGTTTGGAATTGACTCGTGGGTCGTGGATGGAGGGAAACCCGTGAGTCGGTGGTGGGGATAATTCGTGGGGAAGTGGGGGTTGAGTCGGCACGGTGATGAGTCGGCCGTGATTTTTTTTGAGGTAAACGCTTCATCATCCTCCCCTTGTTGGAAAGAATTCGTCCTCGAATTCACATCTTCGCCTTCTTCATCAAGTACCTCCCCATAATACGGGACAAGTGTTTGACATTGAAAACATCAGAAGTATGAACATTTACCGGCAACTTTAACCGATACGCATTATCATTTATCTTCTTTAAGATTTCCACTGGACCGATCTTCCGAGCTTTCAACTTGTTATAAGTGCCAACCGGAAAACGATCTTTTGTTAACACTGCGTAGACAAAATCTCCTTCCTTGAAGACAACACTTCTTCGTTTCTTATCCGCCATTTGTTTATACCTCTCATTTGTCCTCTCTAATCGTTCCTGAACGATTCTATGGCATTCTGTCAACCCATCAACAAAATCAGCAGCCCGCTTAACTGTTCCTTTCGGTCGCGACACTATTGTCAAATCCAGTAGTCCCTTTGGTAAGCTTGAATATACAATCTGAAATGGACTGAAGCTTGTACTCCGGTTATTTGCATGATTGTGAGCAAATTCAGCTTGACACAACTTCACATCCCAACTCTTCAAATTGTCTTTCACAAGACATCGTAACAAATTTCTCAACGATCTATTCACCACCTCTGTTTACCCATCTGTTTGCGGATGATAAGCACTACTAAAATTCAGTTTCGTTCCGACCATCTTCCACAAACTCAACCAAAAATAGCTTAGAAATCTAGTATCCCGATCAGAAACAATAGATTCAGGTAAACCATGCAATCGATACACCTCTTTAAAGAATAATTGAGCTACTCGAACTGCATCTGCTGTCTTCTTACAGGCTATAAAATGTGCCATCTTCGAAAACCTGTCCACCACAACAAATATAGAATCATTCCCCCTCTGAGTTCTTGGCAAACCCAAAACGAAATCCATGCTGATATCCACCCATGGCTTAGACGGTACAGGTAGCGGCATATACAACCCTGCATTCGTTGCTGTTCCCTTCGAAACCTGGCAAATATGGCACCTCTCCACAAATCTTTCAACCTCTTTTCTCATCGACGGCCAAAAGTAAGATTGAGAAATCAACTGCAATGTACGATCTCTACCCACATGACCTTCTTCATGCAACTCCTTGATAATTTTCATTCTCAAACTGCCCTTTGGAATACATAACTGATTTCCTTTAAACAAGAATCCATCAACCAACATAAATTCATCGGTACTCCCTTCCTTGACTTTCTCAACATATTTCACAAAGTAAGAATCTTCTTCAATCATCTCTGGCAATAATTCAAATCCCGCCACTTCAACCTTCAATGTTGTTAACAAATGACTCCTCCTACTCAAAGCATCAGCTACCCGATTCGTCACCCTAGATTTGTGTTTAACAACAAAAGTAAATTGCTGCAAATAAGCATTCCATGATGCATGTCTCGCTGAAATTTTATCCTGCCCCTGTAAATGTTTCAAAGCTTCGTGATCAGTGTAAAGAACGAATTCCTTCTGAAATAGGTAGTGTCTCCAATGCTTAACAGCTTGCACAACAGCGTAAAATTCAACGTCAT
This sequence comes from Allium cepa, assembly GCA_030765085.1. Taxonomy (NCBI): domain Eukaryota; kingdom Viridiplantae; phylum Streptophyta; class Magnoliopsida; order Asparagales; family Amaryllidaceae; genus Allium; species Allium cepa. The sequence continues at coordinate 365,061,543 of CM060929.1, read as the reverse complement.
ATGTACTGTATCTCATCTTTGCCTCTGATAACTTTTCACTGAAATATGCAATACGTCTCCCGTGCTGACTCAACACTCCTCCAATCCCAACCTTTGATGCATCAGTGTGTAGCTCAAACAACAACTGAAAATTAGGTAAAACAAGAATTGGCGCTGTCGTCAACAGTTCTTTGATTCGTTCAAAAGCAATCCCGGCTTCTTCTGTCCACGAAAACTGTTTACCCTTCATGCAATCAGTAACTGGAGCCATTATGCTACTGAAGTGTGGAACGAATCTTCGGTAGAATGACGCTAGCCCATGAAAACTTCTCACTTCCGTAATTGTCTTTGGCTGTGGCCAATTCCTGACTGCCTCAACTTTACTCTGATCAACTTGAATACCTTCTCCTGAAACAACATAACCCAGAAATAAAACCCTGTGCGTCATAAACACACATTTCTTCGTAGCAGCATAAAATTGTTCCTCACGAAGAATATTCAATACTTCCCTCAAATGTTGAACATGCTCCTCCGTACTCCTGCTGTAAATCAGAATATCATCGAAATATACCACGACGAACTTCCCAATGAATGGTCTGAAGATTTGATTCATCACCCGCATGAATGTACTAGGTGCATTTGACAAACCAAATGGCATAACCAACCATTCGTATAACCCCTCTCTCGTTTTGAAGGCTGTCTTCCATTCGTCTCCAGGTCTAATCCGAATTTGATGATAACCGCTTTTCAAATCAATCTTCGAAAAGATAGTTGCCCCACTCAACTGATCCAGCAAGTCATCCAACCTTGGCATAGGAAATCTATATCTCACCGTAATCTTATTTAATGCTCTACTGTCAGTGCACATCCTCCACGTCCCGTCCTTCTTCGGTACCAACAAAGCCGGCACAGCACATGGACTCAAATTTTCCTGCACACGTCCCTGCTCAAGTAACTCTTCCACCTGTCTTCTCAACTCTTCATGTTCCTTCGGAATCATTCGATAATGTGGTCTATGCGGTAATACTGCTCCCGGAACAAGATCGATTTGATGTTGAATATCTCTCAGTGGTGGCAACTCCTTAGGCAACTCCTCTGGGAACACATCCTCAAATTCTTTCAAAACTGGTTTTGCTTGTTCTGGAATTTCAACCTCTTCATTACACTCTCGTCCAATCAACAAGTACACTTCAGGTTCTTCTTCAACTTCCTTGACAAACTCCTTCAAAGTTAACAGAGTTTTCAATTCTTCAATTTCCTCCAGCTTGCTTTCTTTCTGTTGCTGCTTCTTGGGAACTAAAGTAATTTTAGTGCCTTCAAACATGAAACTATAGCTATTAGCACGACCATCATGTTGAACTGCTCCATCAAACTGCCATGGTCTGCCCAACAACAGATGACATACGTCCTTGTCTACAACATCGCACCAACTTTCATCCTTGTATTTCTTCCCAATTGAAAATTTAACACAAGCTCTCCTTCCAACTTTCACCTCACCTCCTTTCCTCAACCAAGCTAACTTGTACGGTTTAGGATGCTTCTCGGTTTTCAATTCCAACTTCTTTACTGCCTCTGTAGAGATAATGTTATCGCAACTCCCAGCATCAATAACGAATTTACAAACTCTTCCAAGAATAGTGCAAGTAGACTGAAATATGTTATTCCTCAACCAACTGTCTCCCTCCTCTTGCTTTGGTGTCAAACAACTCCTTCTCATCATCAGTGAATATCCTTCGTCTCCCGATAACAAGTCTTCCTCCTCAATCGGTAAGGAATTAGAACACTCAGCCTCTTCATCCTCATCCTCAGCTTCAACTATCATAGTTCTCTTCTTCGGCTTCGGACACTCATTGCTTTTATGACCCATTTCCTGGCAATTATAACATTTGAACCCACTATTAACCTTCGCCTTCTCACCCTCCTTCATAATTGGCTTACTGACAGGTTTAGGAATATTAGAACTTCCACTGGCCCCCTTCACTTGATTGTTAGAATTAGTAAACACACCACCTCCACGTCTTCCCTGCTTCTCCCAAGCTAACGCTTTCTGATGTGCCTCTGCTACAGATCTTGGATCAAACATATTAACCATATCTTGGATCTGCATTCTCAATCCCCCAATGAATCTAGCAGTTAACTGTTCTTCAGTCTCCATAATATCGTTCCTGGCAATGAGTTGGTAAAATTCATCAGCATAATCACTAACAGACTTTGTCCCTTGCCTCAGATTCTGCAACCTCTGGTACATAAGTGATTGATAGTTGTAAGGTAAGAAAGTAGATCTCATCAACTTCTTCATCTTATCCCACTCAACAACCTTCGACTTCCCCATCCGTTCTCGTGTAAGTTTAGTTTGCTGCCACCATGCCAATGCTCTTCCCCTCAATCTCGTAGCAACCAACTTCACTCGACGATTCTCCGGCACTTCCTTGAAATCAAAGATTTCTTCAACATTAGACAACCAATCTAAAAATTCCTCAGCTACCATCCCACCTTTAAACTCCGGAATCTCCATCTTCATTCCCGATTCCCATCGACGATCATCATCTACATCTCGATACTGACGTCGTGTTTGTTCTCTATCTCGATGCATACTCCCTCTGTCACCAACAAATTCCTCATCAAAATCTGAAGTATATCGTTGTCGTTCACGTCCTCCAACATCTCTACCACCACTCCTACTACCAACATCCCTTCGATCCCGATCATCAACATTCCTTCTACTTCGATTATCAACACTTCTATGCTCTTGACTTTCTCTCCTCTCCCGTTCTGAATGTGATGAAACTCTACTACCCCCACGGTTTGATTCAGGTGAAATTCTTCTTCTACTTTGATTCATTTCAAGCATCATTCTCTCTAATCGACCAATTCCTTCGTTCAACTTTTCAGTAAAGCTCTCGTGGATTCGTTGCTCCATTTCATCGGCCTCTTCTCTTCCATACAAGGCATTAATATTGCTATGACGTTGAGCTCGTCTCGGTGGAATGATTGAACTTCGCAAAATCTTTAAACAATAAACTTCAACAAATCAAAACTTCAACACAAAATCAAACAAGTCATGGTTCCTTAGTTTGGCTTCAAACTTCAAAACAACTTCACAAGGCTCGGCTACTTCTTAAGTATACACGGCCTTCCTTCAACAATAATAGCAAAGTGATGCTTCAACTCTTGGCTCAAACCCCTTTTCAACTTTGATCCGAAATGAAATGGATCGAAAGTTCTCCTCTTGTTGCAACTTCAATATGAACACGACGAACACAAACTTCAAACTCCAAACTTCTCGACAATTTGCAAATTCAATCTCTAAACTTCAACTTCTTGAAACCCAAATCTCCAAATGATGCAAACTCCTTGCAATCTGGCTCCGATACCAAAACTGACGCAGCGGATATTTCGAAACAAACTTCAATTGATGAAATGTAGCAATCGGTGATTTGAAAATACTGCAATGCCTAAATCCGTTGATCCAAAGATGCCGGATTCTAGCTATCTTTGTCTCGTTGATCGCGCACGATACCGAGAAACAAAGATCTACGATTCTTCGACGTTGATCAAGCGCACTTGATTCCGTGAATCGGCTTCACAACGAAGATTCGAGCGCACTCAAATGACGTAGGTGGAGATAGGAGATTTCACTCGACTACCAATTAGAGAAGAAAGCACAAAGCAATCAACAAGAAATTTTTATTCAATATTCAACAACCTCATTACCATGACATTTCGTCCCTATTTATAGGGTTTATGACTCAACACAAAGACTCTAAAAAAAAAAATTACAACACAAAGGACTTAGAAAATTACAAACAGTGACTTAACGTAACTGGCTACGACTCATCAGCAGGTGTAGAGCAAATTTCGCGACATAAGGGTAGTTCGCGAGTTAAAATTAACTCGGTAACGACTCAATACCTTCGGCTACGACTCATAGCTTTGCGACATAGGGAACTCGACGACTCAAAGTTTTGAAGGTAGGCCATTCGCGACACACAAATTAGGTCGTTCGCGACTCAATTCCTGGAGGTGTCGCGACTTATAGGATTGAGGGGAGAGGTTTATCTCGTGTCTCGGTTATATGCTTGAGGGGGGGGGGGAAAGGTAAGTCGTAGGCTGCAATTGGTAAGTCGTAGGTTGTAGTTGGAGATGAGTCGGTGGGAAAGTGATGGAGTTGTGAGTCGGCAGAAGGGATGGAGTTGTGAGTCGGTGGTTTGTGGTGATGTGTCGTTCGCGACTTAGGGTGGAGGTAATTGGGGATTGGGATGAGTCGTGGATTGGTGAGGAGGTTGAATCGTTTGGAATTGACTCGTGGGTCGTGGATGGAGGGAAACTCGTGAGTCGGTGGTGGGGATAAGTCGTGGGGAAGTGGGGGTTGAGTCGGCACGGTGATGAGTCGGCCGTGATTTTTTTTGAGGTAAACGCTTCATCAGTCTACACCTCGCTCGGCATCACACCTCGCTCGGCATCGTACCTCGTTCGGCATTGTACCTCACTCGGCCTCACACCACGCTCAGCATCGTACCTCGCACAGCATCGTACCTCCCTCGGCCTCATACCTCGCTCGGCGTCGTTCCTCCCTCGGCCTCATACCTCGCTCGGCATCGTTCCTCGCTTGGCATCGTAACTCGCTCGGCATCGTACCTCGTTCGGCATCGTTCCTCCCTCGACATCGTACCTCGCTCGGCATCGTGGGGTCGCTCGGCATCGTGGGTTGCTCGGCATTGCGGTGAAGGCAGGGTGGTGTGGTGATGGTGGTTTGGCCTTAGTTGCCGTTCGACATGTGTGGGTCAGTTACAATGAAAAGCATGGCTCGGCTATGGCCTTGGTGGGCCCAAATTACTCAAGAGGCCCAACAAACTGGAGGAGAGAGGCCGATTTGCTGAAGAAGAAAGGCTAAAATAATCGCCCGAAGGAGAAGATATGTTTTTTAGTGGCAACTGAATAAATGAATAAGTGTTGAGGATTAGGGTTAAAGATGACAAAAGATGCTCATTTACATTTTTGCCCCACCAACATTTTGTTAACTTCAATTTAATCAGATTTCCCAATGCATATATGCGATAACAATAAAAAAATTGTAAATGTGTATTTTCGGTCACACATTTTTTGCTTAGCAACGTTTATTGTTGTGATTGATCTACAACGCAAATAAATGTTGGTAACTGAAAATAAATAAGTGTTACGAAATGGCTGTTATGGTGTAGTGTAAATTAATTGCTCACCAGAATTGTATCGGGTATTACATCCACAACATCCATGTGATTTGCATTCAACAAAGTTGGAAAAAAGTTTTGGACCAAGCCTGTAAAAGTTTAAGATACTTAAATTATTATGATACAATAAAAGACTGAACCTTCAACAAATTAAATGAATCGTAGAACTACACAGTTTATACTTACTAAATTTCGGGTAATAATTACATACTAAAAAATGACAAAATAAACAACATAATTGTTTCCTTTATTGATGCATGAGTTGAGAAGGAATTATGGCTACGGATGACAGGATGCTCATTTTCTTTATTGCCCCAACAACATTTAGTTAATTTCAATTTAACTAGATTTTCCAACACACATATGTGTTGGCAATAAAAAAATTGTAAATGTGTATTTTTTGGTGACACGTTTTTAGTTTAGCAATAGATATTGGTGTGATTAATGTAAGACACAAATAAGTGTTGGCAATTGAGAAAAATAAGTGTTACGAAATGACTGTTATGGTGTAGTGGACATCGATCTATGAACCCATCCATGGTGGAATCCACTTCAAGCTACTTGAAGACAAGGACATGTTCAGAAGCGAGGCAATCCAAGGACCATGGGTTGCCACTGATCCATGTTAGAAACGTTGAGATCCAGACTCAGTAACCCAATGAATCCAACTTATGGATCGCCACCGATCCAAACTACGATCCATAACTACGAACAACATCACCAAGAAGCATAAGGACCAAGTCAATTGAAACACAACTGACCTTAGAGCTATGGATAATCACGGATCCATAGCGTCAGCTCATAGAAATGAAGCAAAGGTACAACGAACCATCATCAAGGATCGCCACCAATCCATGGAGCTCAACTCGGTACCGATCCCTGAAGCGACTTGTTGATCTGACCACGATCTTTTTAGGCGACGTCTAGTGAAACGTGAAGAATGTGGAAGAAAGTGGCCAAGACAAATATGCTGATATTTACTAATAAATAGAGGGGTAGAGGCATTGATTCAGGATCCTTTTTTCTGTATTTTAAATTTTTATACAGTTATTGTAATTTCTTAGATCATCATCAATCCATAGACCAACGATCCATAAGATATCACTTGTAAAAACTTTACAGAATCATTAACAAAACTTGAGTAGATGTAGGTCGGTGTTTAGTTGACCATCACAAATTGTTGTGTGTCGTTTTTAATTGTTTTTATTTAATTTCTCCATTTTACTCCCTTCTACAAATTTCTAGGATGTTCGTGCTAACTTTTGAAATACACACGTATAAATATTAATTAATATATTAATAGCTGAATTTTCTTTTTATTATTTTAGCGTAGAAATAAATTTAAATATTTGTGTTTATATACATTTATGACATTATCATTGATTTAAAACATTAAAATTTTTAATCAACCATAAATCATAATAGCTAAGTATAACTTATTTATCTTAACAAACTTATCACATATTGGGTAATAAATTCAAAGTGGGTCATGACATGCGGATTGAACGTGGAACGTGGTTTCACGGGTCATTCAAGTTTTACGATCCAGAATATTATCACACGCCGTGATTTGATTTTCAAACCGCTTGAAGCCGTGATATGGTTCGGGTGAAATAGAATTAGGGAAAGCGAAATTTCACACTTGTTTATAAGCCCCCCCCTAGCCTAAAATTACCACTTCTTCCAGAAGGTCCGATTTTTCAAATATAGAACACGAATTAGAAATCCTGAGCTTCCTTTATCTCTAACTGTACGATCATATTACATCCGGAATTATGAGTAGCTGGAATAATAATGATAGAATACTATACGTTGGTAATCTTCCTGGTGATATTCGAGAAAAAGAGGTTGAAGATTTGTTTTACAAGGTTTGTTTATCACTTTTACACTAACTGTAAAATATATTTTGTATTTTAGACTGTTTGGTATTAATTTTTTTTTTTTGTTATAGTATGTAGTTGAATGTGAACAGGCTGTTTAGTCCTAAGAAAACAGCAGAAAAAAAACGTAATTCCCTTAGAGACCGATTCTTTTTCTCCTTTCAAACAAATTTGAAAGCAAAGAACTGAGAGTTGATGCAGAGGGAATTTGGGGCCAAGCAAAGCGTTTGTAATTCTTCAAACGCTGTAAAGTAGTTGATGGAATTACTTTAAGATTAATGATTAATTAGTGATTACTTAATGTGCAATATACATTTATATGATGTTTTTTATTTATTAACTTTCTTGGTTGTTGACTCCTAAAATAATTAGGAGATGTTTATAAATTTAATTATTGTTGTGTGAGGTCATTGGATATTCGGTCTTCTCTTATAATGCGAATGCTAATTCCATTTTTAACCTTAATTTATAAATCACTTTAACCCTAAATTATTTAAATAAATTTCTTTGATATTATATCAGACCCTTTTGTGCATTCACAATCATACAAATTTGTTACACAGTCAGTGATCATTCCAAAGCAAAAAAATCATATATTTCACTCATACAACAATAACTACTGTCAAGTTCGAATTAGTTTACAAAAATATGACAAATAAAATTGCAGTAATATTTTGCCTATGCTGAATTTAATTGCTATGGATTAACTTGTTTCTAATTTAGAATGATGTTATTTCTTTTTCGGGTTGAAGAAACTAGAAGATACGATGAATGCAAATGTAAGTTAATAAAAATAAAGAGTGTAATGTTAATAAAAATAAAGAGTGTAATATTGTAAGTTAACTAATGTTCAACACTCTTTCCTGCCTCCTAAACATTGTATGCTGTAATAATGTCCAGAATAATTAGCTCAACTCTTGCTAGTACACCAAGACTTTACGGTGCACATGATCTCTCTGTTAATTTTCATCATGTGGTTGGCATCTTTATAATGACCCATCTGTGTAACAACAACTATATCCCACTGCTGTGGAACTCTGGATCTGGATGGTCCTGCCTGATTTTGTTGTTCTCACTTTGACTGTTGAGACGAAGGTGAATATTTGAGACTTGAGCAAATTCATCTTCGGTTTTCGTTGGAAGTCTGTGTATGTCTTCCTCATTGGATTTGAGAAATTTAGCCCATCGCCCTCGTATTTTTGGGCGAATGTAAGAGTTTTTATTAAAAGAAGTAAACATGTGGGGTGTGTGTGTGTAGAGAGACTATTACCTTTCTGAATTACCTACTCGATGGTATCTTTATCTACGTTTCATGTCCTCCACTGATTTGAAGTCATGTGTTTCGGAGGTTTCAACCTTGATTCATGTTATCGCAACATTATTATTTTTTACTTGAGTCTCATTAAGCTGTACGCAGCCTCATCCATGCTTAATGAAGACATCACAAACTTTTGCATAGTAAGCATTTGCTAATATCGATGGTTCGATGAAAAATTTTCTACAAATAGCGATGAAGAGCGAATACTACCTAGTTTTCAAACCACAATAGTTTGAATCTCATTTGAAGCCGAACCCATCAACGATATTCTACATGCAAAAATCAAGAAATAAATATTAGAAAAATAATACGCGACAAATAAAAAAAACAAATGAAGCAAATTATCTCAAAATCATGATTGGATTTTCAGACTTCAGACGTGGCTTGTGATTGTGAACATGGTGAAAAAATAGCGATTTAATATATAAAGAGATGAAACATTTTACCAGTTTCTAATCTTTAAAGTCCAACACATTGAACGTAGCTCGGTGCTACTACTACTATTTGACGAACGCATCAGACGCTTCAACTTGGAAAATATTGACGATGAACAAGCACTAATGTTTTGTAGCAAAATGTCATTGATCAAAATAAAACGGTTGTCGGCTCTCTTAGTGTTACTAGCAAGTAACCAACAAAAACTAAAGCGTTAAACTATGCTCAACTTTTATCCGTTATTATGTGATGCAAATATGTGCTACATGCATGCTGTTAATTGTTAAATAAATATATGTATTATAATCAAAAGCATGTACAATCCCCCATCAAACATCAGTACCTGAAATTCAATATTTTTCGTTCTGATTGTTATCCCGTCTTTTGGCAAGGCCGTGATACCAAAAGATTAACCGAAAACCAAAAAGTTAGCTGGAAAGCAATGACAGTTCGTCACGAAGATGGGTTGCATTGCAGGTTCACTATGGATATCGAGGAATTTTGTCCAAGTCCGGATCATGTCGCAATCGACAGGATGTGACAAGCAAAACCATAAAAGCTAGCATTTCAAATTTCAGGTTAATCGGAGTTTGTTTGAATGAGATATGATCGATACAAGTTAGAGACAATGTGCTGTTCGTATCCATCAGAAAGGCAAGATGATGGTCTACTCGAATCGATCAGGTTGGGTCTTTCTCGATCAATTCGAATCCATCACGTTCGAATCGATCCACGATTGCACAGTTCGAACCCATCCATCTCGTATCCATCATTTCGAGTCGATCATCTCCGTATCCATCAGCAGGCGGTGCATTTCGTATCGATCAACTCATGCCAACTTCGTATCCATCGGGGAATATTGGTTCGTATCCAACACAGAGGAATAGTTCGTATCGATTTTGGAGGGCTTCCTTCGAACTCTTCGAGGCTCCTGCTTTCGAATCCATCATGTTGCTTCCATTCGAATCCATCGAGCCTTCTTTTGTTCGTATCCAGCTGTCAAATAGTCAATGTACTCATCGATACGAATAAGGGTCGGTTTAGTGGATATGAACAGAAGTTGTAACTATCGATACGAACTTCACTACTTCCATCGATACGAACTGAGCCTTCCTTCAAATCGAAATGAGGAAACTGTAGACCGATACGAAGTGCGCGTGGTTGATTGATTCGAACCGTCTAACGGCCATCGATACAAACAAGGCGAAGTTCATGGATGCGACACGGTCAACTCGGAGTAGAAGGTGGAGCGATCCAAAAATCTCGCGCCACGTCACCACGCACTCACGTGTCAGGTCGATTCGAAGGGATGGATGCGAAACTATGGGTTCGAACTCAGCAACATACGAAATCACAAACTTGCATCGATCATATCTCACAAAGCACAGGTCCAAAGGCTACGAAATTTTCACAGGAGCTTACGTACAAGCTAAAGAACATTCCTGCCAAGTTTCAGCTCGATTGGATCATTTTTTGATCGATACGAAATTGGTTCTTATCGGTCACGGATCGAGTCGCAACTTTCCGGGATCGGTCGCGTGGGCCCACTCACGTACTAGAAGAAGTCTTCCAAAGTTTGAGCGCGATATCAGCCTCATACACCTATAAATAGCCCCCTGAAGCCTACAGAAAAAGGATCTTTCAACTCTGAAGCGTCCAAATTCTGTCGAATTCCATTTCACACTTCACCATTACTGTTGTACTCGAATTTTAGAGTTATTATCTACTGTAATCTGCTGTAATTCACTGAAATCACCAAGTGAATATCAATAAAGTCACCAAGTTCAAAGTGGATGCAGGCCAGATCGCCGAACCACTATAAATTCTGTGTTGTTTCCTGCTTTCTTTTGAATTTTCTAAGTGATCTCCATACTTGTTATTCATCTGAGATCTGTGATTGTGAATTATCAACTATCGGGTGTTTATGACCAATTTTGGCGCAAACATTTTGGTGCTTTCGTTGAGAGGGCTAATTCAGAGATTCTATCATTTGGAAGTTAAGTTTGAAGGCTTAGATATTCAGATCTGAAGAGCTATGACAAGGCAAACAAGTAGAAGACAAAGGGCGGAAAGAAGCCAACATGAAGGGAGTCAAGAGGAAATCAGACGTTGATCTTCATCACCAGGGATGAGATGGAGACGATGATGCGAAGACAAGAGGAAATGATCCAGAATTTGTTTCGACAGATTGGACGGCTTGGAGCGCAGAATTAAAGAGCAACTGGAGTTCAGAACGGAGCAGGACCTTCTGAGGTGGCACTAGAGCTAGGGGCACTCACCTAGAGCACGCAGACCCAATACCAAGAACACCGGGTGGATTCGAACAGCACCGCATTGGCAGAGGAACGGAAGCTTAGCCAGGAGAACAGATTCCAGGATTCCCTCGTGAACTCGGAGGGCAGGTCGAATGCAATGGACGAGGACTACAAGTAGGAGACAATGACAGGTTGGCGGAGATGTCAGACGGGCTATGAGAGACGGATTGGTAAACAAAGACTTGAGGGATGTGAATAGAAGTCCTTTTACCACAGCAATCAGGCAAGCTAGGAACCTACCAGATTTTGAGCTACCATCATTGGATATGTATAATGGAAGGACAGACCCTACGGTTCATCTGACAAAATATATGAGGCATATGGAAGTGCTGGGGCATCAGAGGAGGTTATGGCACGGTGCTTCCCATTGTACCTGGCAGATATTGCGGCGTTATGATTTAGGCAACTGGAGAGCGGATCTATCGCGACATGGAATGATTTGACTGAAAGGTTTATGAGGCAATTCAAGGTTCACATTTCGAGACCCAAGAATGCGATAAGTTTGGCAGCACTGAAACAAAGAGCCGGGGAGTCTTTGAGAAGCTTCTTGACGCGATTCAATGCAGCTGCAGCATCGGTGGATCGACCGGATCCATCCATGGTCTTGATGGCAGCTGCATCGGGCATAGCTGATGACACAGAATTCAAGAATTCGCTAACAAGAGATCCCCCTATTGATCTAGGGGAATTTTATCATGAGGCTGAAGGATTTTTACGGTTAGATGATGCAAATGCTGAAAGAGAGGAAGGAGAGGGAATTGATGTTTATACGGTTAAAGGCTGAAATCCTACTGAAAAAGGTGCAGAAACAAGCAAAGGGATGCGAAAGACTGAGGATAACAACAATAGATCAACACGACCACGAAAAGAACCAAGATTCACCTCATATACGGAGCTGAACGAAACTTTGGAGCGGATCTACCAGGACACCAGGGGACAAGTTCCTTACCGAAAGCCGATGAAGAGAGATCCGACTAGCAACGAGAAGGTCAGACAAGTATTGCTCTTTCCATGAGTTGAATGGTCACAACACAAACGACTGCAGACACTTGAAAGACAAAATCGAGGGGCATATCTGAAATGGCTTGCTATCACAATATGTGAGAAGAAGAGCCACAACGGTGGAATAAGAGCGACCACCGTCCGCACCAACTGAAGATGGCTCACGATCGAGACGTCAGCTGATTATCAATTGATTGAAATAATGATGGACGAGTGTCAAACTCCACACCGACGCGATTAAGTTGTTTACACATGTACAGGACCGCGAACGATCCTCAGGCATGCTCTGATACAACTATAAATCATATCGATGTAGGTGTTTGCGCTCTGACGTCGCTGTTTTGCTTTTGTTTTTTTACTTCTTATGTTTGGATTTGATTTTGTTGGACATTTCTGTTGAAAATCTCGGTTGAGTAGATATTTAGTTTTGATAATTCTGAAACGGCTAAGCTGTTTACACATGTACGGGGTCGCGAACGGTTCTTAAGCATGCTCTGAGATAGCGACAAACCACCTTGACAAACGATCCAGAAACCCACTCGAACGTGAAATCTGGTATCGATAATACTAGTCCCCCCTGGGCACACTCATTCGCCACGAACGACACCCGACCTGGAACAATCATAATTTGCCTTGAACGGCATCCGACCTCGAACGGTCACAATTCGCCACGAACGACACTCGACCTCGAACGGTCACAATTCGCCTCGAACGACACTCGACCGCGAACGATCACAAATCGCCTCGAACGGCACCCTGACCGCGAACGATCACTACTCGCCGCGAACGGCATCCGACCGTGAACGGTCGTGTATCACCTCAAACGACACACGATCCCGAACGATCGTCGTTTGTGGTCAGATAAGACTATCAATTTCTTGCAGGTCATCTACAGGATATGAACATCCAGCGTACGACATTACAAAACACACCTTTCTACCACAAAAAATGTTTTGGGGGGCAAGTGTTATCCTGTCTTTTGGCAAGGCCGTGATACCAAAAGATTAACCGAAAATCAAAAAGTCAGCTGGAAAGCAATGGCAGTTCGTCACGAAGATGGGTTGCATTGCAGGTTCACTATGGATATCGAGAAATTTTGTTCAAGTCCGGATCATGCCGTAATCGACAGGATGTGACAAGCAAAGCCATAAAAGCTAGCGTTTCAAATTTCAGGTTAATCGGAGTTTGTTTGAATGAGATATGATCGATACAAATTAGAGAAAATGTGCTATTCGTATCCATCAGAAAGGCAAGATGATGGTCTACTCGAATCGATCAGATTCGCATCCATCAGGTTGGGTCTTCCTCGATCAATTCGAATCCATCACGTTCGAATCGATCCACGATTGCACAGTTCGAACCCATCCATCTCGTATCCATCATTTCGCGTCGATCATCTTCGTATCCATCAGCAGGCGGTGCATTTCGTATCGATCGACTCATGCCAACTTCGTATCCATCGGGGAATATTGGTTCGTATCCAACACAGAGGAATAGTTCGTATCGATTTTGGAGGGCTTCCTTCGAACTCTTCGGGGATCCTGCTTTCGTATCCATCATGTTGCTTCCATTCGAATCCATCGAGCCCTCTTTTGTTCGTATCCAGCTGTCAAATAGTCAACGTACTCATCGGTACGAACAAGGGTCGGTTTAGTGGATATGAACAGAAGTTGTAACTATCGATACGAACTTCACTACTTCCATCGATACGAACTGAGCCTTCCTTCGAATCGAAATGAGGAAACTGTAGACCGATACGAAGTGCGCGTGGTTGATTGATTCGAACTGTCTAATGGTCATCTATACAAACAAGGCGAAGTTCATGGATGCGACACGGTCAACTCAGAGTAGAAGGTGGAGCGATCCAAAAATCTCGTGCGACGTCACCACGCACTTACGTGTCCAGGCCGATTCGAAGGGATGAATGCGAAACTATGGGTTCGAACTCAACAACATACGAAAATCACAAACTTGCATCGATCATATCTCACAAAGCACAGGTCCAAAGGCTACGAAATTTTCATAGGAGCTTACGTACAAGCTAAAGAACATTCCTGCCAAGTTTCAGCTCGATTGGATCATTTTTTGATCAATACGAAATTGGTTCTTATCGGTCACGGACCGAGACGCAACTTTCCGAGATCGGTCGCGTGGGCCCACTCACGTACTAGAAGAAGTCTTCCGATGTTTGAGCGCGATATCAGCCTCATAGACCTATAAATAGCCCCCTGAAGCCTACAGAAAAAGGATTTTTCAACTCTGAAGCGTCCAGATTCTGTCGAATTCCATTTCACACTTCACCATTAATGCTGTACTCGAATTTCAGAGTTATTATCTATTGTAATCTGTTGTAATTCACTGAAATCACCAAGTGAATATCAATAAAGTCACCAAGTTCAAAGTGGATGTAGGCCAGATCGCCGAACCACTATAAATTCTGTGTTGTTTCCTGCTTTCTTTTGAATTTTCTAAGTGATCTCCATACTTGTTATTCATCTGAGATCTGTGATTGTGAATTATCAACTATCGGGTATTTGTGATCAATTTTGGCGTAAACATTTTGGTGCTTTCATTGAGAGGGCTAATTCAGGGATTCTATCATTTGAAAGTTAAGTTTGAAGGCTTAGAGATTCAGATCTGAAGAGCTATGACAAGGCAAACAAGTAGAAGACAATGGGCGGAAAGAAGCCAGCATGAAGGGAGTCAAGAGGCTTCTTCAGGTGCAAATCAGACGTCGATCTTCATCACCAGGGATGAGATGGAGACGATGATGCGAAGACAAGAGGAAATGATCCAGAATTTGTTTCGACAGATTGGACGGCTTGGAGCGCAGAATCAAAGAGCAACTGGAGTTCAGAACGGAGCATGACCTTCTGAGGTGGCACCAGAGCTAGGGGCACTCACCTAGAGCACGCTGACCCAATACCAAGAAGAACACCGGGTGGATTCGAACAGCACGGCATTGGCAGAGGAACGGAAGCTCAGCCAGGAGAACAGATTCCAGGATTCTCTCGTGAACTCGGGGGGCAGGTCGAAGGCAGTGAACGAGGACTACAGCTAGGAGACAGTGACAGGTTGGCGGAGATGGTCAGACGGGCTATGAGAGACGGATTGGTAAACAAAGACTTGGAGGATGTGAATAGAAGTCCTTTTACTACAGCAATCAGGCGAGCTTGGAACCCACCAGATTTTAAGTTACCATCATTGGATATGTATAATGGAAGGACAGACCCTACGGTTCATTTGACAAAATATAAGAGGCATATGGAAGTGCTGGGGGGCATCAGAGGAGGTCATGGCACGGTGCTTCCCGTTGTACCTGGCAGATATTGCGGCGTTATGGTTTAGGCAACTGGAGAGCGGATCTATCGCGACATGGAATGATTTGACTGAAAGGTTTATGAGGCAATTCAGGTTCACATTTCGAGACTCAAGAATGCGATGAGTTTGGCAGCACTGAAACAAAGAGTCGGGGAGTCTTTGAGAAGCTTCTTGACGCGATTCAATGCAGCTGCAGCATCGGTGGATCGACCGGATCCATCCATGGTCTTGATGGCAGCTGTATCGGGCATAGCTGATGGCACAGAATTCAAGAATTCGCTAACAAGAGATCCCTCTATTGATCTAGGGGAATTTTATCATGAGGCTGAAGGATTTTTACGGTTAGAGGATGCAAATGCTGAAAGAGAGGAAGGAGAGGGAATTGATGTTTATACGGTTAAATGCGGAAATTCTACTGAAAAAGGTGCAGAAACAAGCAAAGGGAAGCGAAAGACTGAGGATAACAACAATAGATCAACACGACCACGAAAAAAGCCAAGATTCACATCATATACGGAGCTGAACGAAATTTTGGAGCGGATCTACCAGGACACCAGGGGACAAGTTCCTTACCGAAAGCCGATGAGGAGAGATCCGACTAGCAACGAGAGAAGGTCAGACAAGTATTGCTCTTTCCATGAGTTGAATGGTCACAGCACAAACGACTGCAGACACTTGAAAAACAAAATCGAGGGGCATATCTGAAATGGCTTGCTATCGCAATATGTGAGAAGAAGAGCCACAACGGTGGAATAAGAGCGACCACCGTCCGCACCAACTGAAGATGGCTCACGATCGAGACGTCAGCTGATTATCAATTGATTGAAATAATGACGGATGAGTGTCAAACTCCACACCGACGCGATTAAGTTGTTTACACATGTACAGGACCGCGAACGATCCTCAGGCATGCTCTGATACAACTATAAATCATATCGATGTAGGTGTTTGCGCTTTGACGTCGCTGTTTTGCTTTTGTTTTTTTACTTCTTATGTTTGGATTTGATTTTGTTGGACATTTCTGTTGAAAATCTCGATTGAATAGATATTTAGTTTTGATAATTCTAAAACGGCTAAGCTGCTTACACATGTACGGGGTCGCGAACGGTCCTTGAGCATGCTCTGAGATAGCGACAAATCACCTTGACAAACGATCCAGAAACCAACTCGAACGTGAAATATGGTACCGATAATATTAAGTCCCCTCCGGGCACACTCGTTCGCCACGAACGACACCCGACCTGGAACGGTCACAATTCGTCTCGAACGGCATCCGACCTCGAACGGTCACAATTCGCCACGAACGGCACCCGATCGTGAACGATCACAATTCGCCTCGAACGGCACCCGACCTCGAACGGTCACAATTCGTCTCGAACGCCACTCGATCGTGAACGATCACAAATCGCCTCGAACGACACTCTGACCGCGAACGGTCACCACTCGCCGCGAACGGCATCCAACCGCGAACGGTCGCGTATGACCTCAAACGACACGATCCGAACGATCGTCGTTTGGGGTCAGATAAGACTATCAATTTCTTTGCAGGTCATCTACAGGATATGAACATCCAGCGTACGGTATTACAAAACACACCTTCCTACTGCAAGGCATGTTTTGGGGGGCAAGTGTTATCCCGTCTTTTGGTAAGGCCGTGATACCAAAAGATTAACCGAAAACCAAAAAGTCAGCTGGAAAGCAATGGTAGTTCGTCACGAAGATGGGTTGCATTGCAGATTCACTATGGATATCGAGGAATTTTGTCCAAGTCCGGATCATGCCGTAATCGACAGGATGTGACAAGCCATAAAAGCTGGCGTTTCAAATTTCAGATTAATCGGAGTTTGTTTGAAAGAGATATGATCGATACAAGTTAGAAAAAATGTGCTGTTCGTATCCATCAAAAAGGCAAGATGATGGTCTACTCAAATCGATCAGATTCGCATCCATCGGGTTGGGTCTTCCTCGATCAATTCGAATCCATCACGTTCGAATCGATCCACGATTGCACAGTTCGAACCCATCCATCTCGTATCCATCATTTCACGTCGATCATCTCCGTATCCATTAGTAGGCGGTGCATTTCGTATCGATCAACTCATGCCAACTTCGTATCCATCGGGGAATATTGGTTCGTATCCAACACAAAGGAATAGTTCGTATCGATTTTGGAGGGCTTCCTTCGAACTCTTCGGGGCTCCTGCTTTCGAATCCATCATGTTGCTTCCATTCGAATCCATCGAGCCCTCTTTTGTTCGTATCCAGCTGTCAAATAGTCAACGTACTCATCGATACGAACACGGGCCGGTTTAGTGGATACGAACAGAAGTTGTAACTATCGATACGAACTTCACTTCTTCCATCGATACGAACTGAGCCTTCCTTCGAATCGAAATGAGGAAATTGTAGACCGATACGAAGTGCGCATGGTTGATTGATTCGAACTGTCTAACGGTCATCGATACAAACAAGACGAAGTTCATGGATGCGACACGGTCAACTCGGAGTAGAAGGTGGAGCGATCCAAAAATCTCGCGCCACGTCACCACGCACTCACGTGTCCAGGTCGATTCGAAGGGATGGATGCGAAACTATGGGTTCGAACTCAGCAACATACGAAAATCACAAGCTTGCATCGATCATATCTCACAAACCGCAGGTCCAAATGCTACGAAATTTTCACAGTACAAGCTAAAGATCATTCCTGTCAAGTTTCAGCTCGATTGGATCATTTTTTGATCGATACGAAATTGGTTCGTATCGATCACGGATCGAGTCGAAACTTTTCGGGATCGGTCGCGTGGGCCCACTCACGTACCAAAAGAAGTCTTCCGAAGTTTGAGCGCGATATCAGCCTCCTATACCTATAAATAGCCCCTGAAACCTACAGAAAAAGGATCTTTCAACTCTGAAGCATCCAGACTCTGCCGGATTCCATTTCACACTTCACCATTACTGTTGTATTCGAATTTTAGAGTTATTATCTGCTGTAATCTGCTGTAATTCACTGAAATCACCAAGCGAATATCAATAAAGTCACCAAGTTCAAAGTGGATGTAGGCCAGATCGCCGAACCACTATAAATTCTGTGTTGTTTCCTGCTTTCTTTTGAATTTTCTGAGTGATCTCCATACTTGTTATTCATCTGAGATCTGTGATTGTGGATTATCAACTATCGGGTGTTTGTGACCAATTTTGACGCAAACACTGATCATTTGCAGTTTACTACTTTTGTATCAATAAGGTACATATCCAAACATTATAGATGTGTCACATGTAGCCTACTAGCCTCCTGCACCAATAGGATACTAGATTCTTATATAAAACCTCAATTTGTTTTTAGAAGTTGACATGAGGACCAAAACATGAATGTTGCTAGTGTAATATCATTGCCATTGTTGCCAATGTAAGTATACATGACATACGTAGCTAGTGTATTGTCGTTGTCAATCTTTCTTTATTACCTTTTATTTATGGTTTGTTAGCTCATCATTTGCATTAAGAAACTAACACTATATGAGGCTTTACTGGTAACATATACATCCATGCTGTCAAGTTTGAACATTAGCGGTCTCCTATTACTTGCTCACATGCTTACCTACAACTGTTCATTGCTAACAAATCTTTTTCCTTTATATAGTATGGACGCATTGTGATAATCGACCTGAAGATTCCTGCAAAGCCTCCATGTTATGCATTCATAGAGGTATTTCATCTAAATAACATTCTGTGTGATGAAAAAACCCACCTTGGTCTGAACAACAGAGTAACTTGTTAGCATGTTGTAGATTGATTCTTGACAATTAAAGTCAAATGTGGCTTATCTTAAATTTTTTATATGATCAATAGAGTTCTCTTATGTTGCAAAATTATGTCTATGTAGTTTGATGATGCGGGTGATGCTGAAGATGCAATTCGTGGTCGTAATGGCTATAATTTTGACGGCAACAGATTACAAGTAAGCATAACTTCAAATAACAGCTATTTACACACCATCACAAAATGAAAGTGTGTTTTTGAAAACATCGAAAATTGTAGCATGTGCAAGCAAGTGTTATACACAAATGTCATATCATGGACACAGGTAGATAAATAAGAATATTTTGATAACAAGCATCTCAGTTTTCTGGCCACATACAACATTTTAGGTCTCTCTCTCTCTCTCTCTCTCTATGTATGTATGTATGTATGTATGTATGTATGTATGTATGTATGTACGTACGTAGTACGTACGTACGTACGTATGTATGTATGTTGTTTTGGGGTCGTATGGAAAGAAATAATTTCGTTAGACAGTTGTCATTTTGTTGTGATGTCCACAATAATCACTTATGCTTTATGTGCGCTGTAGGTGGAACTTGCACATGGTAGAAGAGGGTCATCACCTTATGACTTTCACCGTGATTCTAGTGGAGGAGCTCCTCGAAGCATTGGTGTGTTAAGGCATACAAGCTATCGTGGTATATTTTCATTATTTAACTTTAATACCTGGTTAAACTATTCATTAATGCATGTCAATGTCTAAGAACTGGTGATGATTTCATACAGTTAAAGTTACTGGACTGCCGTCATCCGTGTCATGGCAGGACTTGAAGGTTTTTCCTGAACCAGTTTCAATATGCTTCTTCATATAATTTCTGAAGTCTAATATATTCTTTATTTACTAGGACTACATGCGTCAAGCTGGTGATGTTTGTCTCTCTGAAGTATATCATGATGGTGTAGGTAAATACAACAGATTAAATTATAAACATGTTTCCTCCTTTTAAGTTATAAACAAGTTTTATTTATAAAAATAATTTAACACTTGCTAGTTTTAACTGGAGATAACCAGTCAATCATCACCTACTAAATTAGAAATGTTTCTGTTACAGCCACTACTGGAATAGTGGATTTCACAAACTATAATGATATGAAATACGCAGTAAGATTTTTTTGCTTTGCTTGACGAACTCCTTTATCTGATGAGCATTTCAAGGGACTTTGACAATCAATTGGATTATTTCCTCTGTTATTATAGATCAAAAGGTTTGATGGCTCTGAGTTCAAAAATGCATCTTCTCGAGGATATATAAGGGTAGGCAGTCTCTGCACAACTTTGTGGTTCCCTAGTTTCCTTTTGTTTTGCCGACATGTTATAGTTGTTGGAGATTTTTTTGATTATTGTAGGTTAAGGAGTATGACCCAAAAAGAAGGTCTTCCAGGAGCCGTAGTCGTTCCAATTCAAGAAGTCCTAGCCGTTGCCATGAGCGGAGTTTGAGTAGAAGGTTTGTTCGAGATTATGTTACATCATTATGACTTGCAATCATATGAGAATCGCCATGAATATTGAATTTGTCAATTTTTTTAATAATCTCTTGTGATTCATCATGCAGCAAATCTCCTAAGCCTGAATCTCGGATGAGATTTAGTTCACCATGCTCTTATTCTACATCGGAAGTGCATTCTGTGTCAAGGTATGTCTTTAACTTCTCCTGTTCATTAGTATACATGTCAATTTAGATTTTACGTGACATCTTCCACAAGTAGTGTCCTATGCTGTTGTGAATTATCATTTTCTAGAAGGGTGGTTCCTAATAAAGTTTGTAAATTGATGCTTGAAGTCTGGTAAAATTTTTGTTTTTAAATCAGACTAATGCTTTCATAGATCGTTGAATGTTCCTTCTAGCAACATGCAATGTCTGGAAAAGAAATTCACTGGAACATTAATGATTGAGCTACAACATACTTTAATCGTTCAAGCTGAACACGCTTTATATTCAATCGCCCTCATTTGAATGTGTTTCTGCTATATAATTGGATGCTGCTAAGTGGTTTAATTATTTTTTGGGGTTCTTTTTGGCATTTCCAGTTGATTCTAATATTTTTTAGTGCTTTTATTCATCATCAACACATTCTTGGATATTGCATGCATTTGTTTATATTTTTGCAGATCTCGATCAAGATCAACATCCAGATCCCCAATAAATACAGTTAAGTTCCAGCTTATTAAAATGGATATTCAAAAAAAAAAAGTAATTTCATGATATAATTATTGATTTATGGTGGTATGAGGATGTAAAGAAATACCAGAATTTGGAGCAATCCGTTTAGAATGTTGTAACTTGTATGATTTTGGCTTAAGGTCTTCAACCTGTTCAAAACATTTGTTCACTTGCTAAACAATTCATGCAGAATGGCAAGGATGCGAAGGACCCGATGAGTCCAGCGAAGAGTACATGAAGGTAGGTATTTGGTTCTCTTCCATATCTTGGTTAATATTACATTGTTATGTGTATTACGGGTTTCATATGACATACACTAAATCGTGTTCACGTCATCTTTTGTTCAGGTGAAGTTAGAATGTTGGCTCACAAATAATGTGAATTCCATAGCGTTTAGACAACTGTAGAGTGGTTACGTTTCTTGGGTTATTGCAGTACCTTTTCTGTACCAGGATGTACTTTGATTTGAAGGAGTATAGTAGTGCTTACTGATCGATATGTTTCTGTGGATGTGAATCCCCATTTTTTTTGGGTCCACTACAGCAGAGCGAGTTTGAACGTGGCAAGGAAGAAAAAGTCGGACAAACTGCACTCTTTTTTAGCGTTGGTACGCTAAAATATCATTTATAGATTGATGGCGTTTGATAGTTTATAATTTTCTAAAAGTTGTTTAACACTAAACGTTTTCTAAAAAACCGTTTATTTTATTCTATTTTTCGAAATGAAATGATAGCCAATTCTTTCCGGTCACTTCTGGAATGGTGGGAGTCGTCAGCGTTTCTCACTTTCTTTTCCATCCTAAAACCACCAGCCCGCTATAGATGCTCTTGTAGTAACGAAAATGGATATGTTGCTTAATACCAGCGATATTTTTGTACGACGTTCTAATTCACATAGCAACAGGCATTTGCAGACGCCAGAGGGAAAAATCGTTTAGCATATGAAATGCTGGATGCTAGATGAATGATTCTTCCTACACCTACCTTATATGAATGGTTAGATTGCTATCTTAATGAGTGTGAGTGTGTTTGCACTTGTCTGTTTATATAAAGTTAGGATAAATACGTATCTTTGTTTACTTGAAAAAATTTATCTGGTGTTTGGCTTGTTATTTTTAGTTTTGAGTTCTCTTCCATACAAAAATGTATACGACGCATATCGTCGAAAACGATCAATTTAGAAAATGAAGTTAACATATAAAATAAAAATCAACCTCTTTCTTCTTCTGCGTTTTGAGAAATAACGCAAGCACATGAAACAATCTATTCTTCCGTTGGTCTTTTATCACATTCGTTCTTTCATTTATCCTTCTTCCATCCTCTCCATCGTTCCTCCATTCTTTTTATATTTGAGATACATATTGAAAATCGAAAATACAAAATTGGTTTTTAAATCAAACACTTCCTTGACTTTTAAATAAGTTGAGAAATATCCATTATTTTTGTATTTTAAGCAATACATTAATATTTTATTTGTAATTTTGTGTTTTTTTAAAACAATTCATAAATATTATTGTAGTTCAGATTACAACTAAAATGAAAATTAAAATATATTTAGAAATCGGATACAATTAAAATCCTCTAATGCTTCTAAAACTAATACAAAGATACACCAGAAAATGATTATTTATAAGCAAATAGAAAAAAAGCATACCAAAAGGAGTGCTTACTATTTTGTCGCGTGACGACAAAGGATCCAAAGGTATGTTTGTTTTTGACATGAAATTGACATTTAAAAATGGCACGAAAATGACGTGATTCGTGAAAGGAAAATGCGTTTTTGTGTTACCGAAAGAGCATTTGAAAGAGGCATTTTAATTGTTTTGTTATAAATAATTATTTTGCTGTTCTATTTTTTTTAATTATTTTCTAATTACGTCGTTAAATAACATAATTAAATGAGATTACTTCCATTAATCACCAAAAAAGAAATAAAAATACAAATAAAACTCGGATAGTGGATAGGCAAGTGGACAGTCCATTATAAACTGCAGGTATCTAATTATGTGTTGCGAGCATTCAATCTCGACCATAAGCAATTCCGAGCATCGTCGTCTTCCAAAGAAGAAAAAACTTTCCTGTTTTTTTGAACCTTGAGTAGTGATACGACTTTAGAAAGTTGAATATCTTCAAATTTTCTAACACGATCAATGGCAACTTTGAAGGCCGTAGACGGGCAAACGGATGATATACTTGGATCATGATTATGAGAGGGAGTAGTATATGGGAATTGACCAGGATTGAGGGAGGGGCTATCTATATGAGAATGAGATTTCTTCCTTAGATAGCTATACTGACCATTGTTTTTTTAGTCCATCATTTTTGTAGCGAATTCGAGGTATTTCATTCGAAATAGTCGCAAAAACCTCATTCCATGCCATTGTAATTTTCATATGGATGTTTTTTTTGTTGGTTCCACTAGCTTGGTAAGTGTTACACCCAAAATTTCAAGAGCAAATTGATAAACAAAAAAAAACCATCCTGTGCAATTAAGAGGTCATCGTGTTTTATTTTGAGCCCTATATGTAGAAGGAAGCCATCACGTCCTATTTTAAGTCTTTATATGTGAAAAGAAGTCATCACATGCGATTGGAGGACGTCATGCTCTATTTTGAGCCTTCATATGTAGATGGTAGCCGTTGCGAGACAATTTATAGATGTTATCGTGATACAATTTATAAAAGTCATCGTGGGACATCCATTAGAGTCATCGTGAAATGAACATGTCATATGCATCATGCTTTGTTCTTGAAACCATCATTAGATAAGGTAAAAAAACCATCATGAGTAACCCTACGAGGCTTTCGTAATATATCTCTAAATGACAAATCAAGGCAATCAAACCATCGCGTGCAAACAAAGCGACACAAACTAACTTCCAAAAGAAGGTTATTGTGGAAGATTTGATAAGGTCACCGCGAAGAATCTCCAAAAGTCACTGAAGAGTGTTCCTTTATAGCCATCGTGAAGAGTCCCACATAAACCATCGTGAAGAGTTTGTAGGGCAAATCAAGTAAAATCATAAAGCTATTGTGGAAAGCCTTGTGAAGTTGTCTTGTGAAGCTGTCGCGAGAAGTTAAACATAGCTAAGCATCTGCAATCATCAAACAACAAACAAAAGTTGTCATGACAAGTTCAATAAAGCAAGTATGAGGTGAGTCAAGGCCAAGGTGAAGAGTTATCGCAAGTAAAATCCGAGGAAACTATTGCATGCCAACTTAATGAAGTCATGAAGTAGTCATTGTGAAACAGCTTAATGGAAATTTATGATAATTCCAAAGGTTATCGTGACTAAATGACACATTGGGACCATCATGAAGCGACACAGGAAGCAACTATCACGAGGAATTCATACGGCTGTCATGACATTAAAGAGTTAGGAAGCATTGTTATAACAATCCGTCCTAAAATGGACCTAATTTCCGATCCAGAAAATCCTGTCATAACTTGGACTCATTCCGAAGTTGGTTATTGGTTGGTATAAAGAACAATACAAAGCTACTTATCTACACATTCAGAACTCAAGCGGAAAGATAAAATATAACAAAAACGATACATATTATATTTAAAATCCAAATGTCATAAAATCCAGAACACAGAACCAATAACAACTGTCACATATCCGTAGTACAACAATTTCAGAATATAACATTGTTTTCAATGGGTACATCAAAAAATAATATGAATAGATAAATAGATAAACTGCTACAAGTTTCCTCCTCGCCTTCGCCTTCAGCATCGCCTTTCCGAACCTGTGTTGTAACGAGAAGAGAGTCGAAACAACATATGTCTGATGAATAAAAATCCGAAGCCATACTATAATAGTACTTAGACAGTATAATTTATACAAGAAGATGTCTTACGTATCTAATTATATTATAAGTTTTTCAACAATAACCTTAAGGCTATCCCAGTCCAACCTAATAATCCATATTCATCATCAATAAATAATGTCATAACAATGTAAGAGTTACTTTCCAAGCCACTTAATACCTTTTAATGGAAACTAGGCAAACTCTGACCATTTACTACCTTATTTAAGGTTGATCCTTGTCATTTATTACATATCCCAAGGCGGAATCCTCTCTAGTTCTATCCAACTGAGATTGCACGAAATCTCTTCGGGTCACTTACTACTTCAACCCTGAAGCGGGTCCTCCTCGAGATATCCTCTACCGTTCCCACTTATCCCTCAACTAGCCACTTACTACTTTCAATGCCAAAAGCGGGTCCTTGTATTATGAATGGTAACTCAACCGTGACATCACACATTAACCCGACTATTCATAGGTACTAACATCCAGATTAACTGGGCAGGTCTACCCTACATAATTGGGACTAACTTCATGTTCTTCGTAGTTACTTATTATAGATGTCTCACATCAAGTCACATGTTGGTAGCCAGATTAGCAGGGCAGACTTCTGTGTGCTTTTGACTGACCTCACATCCCTATAATTTAGTCATAATCTGAAACACGCTCTCAATATATCATCCTACATCTCACCCATTCCATATCAAGGCCTTATAAGAAAAATCTTATGTCGTCTTTACAATTAATTACTTTCCTAAGGGGGAATTAATGATAATTAATATTATATTAACTGTGCAATTAATGCATTATAATTGTAAGTCATTTACACTAATATATGTGTGTATATAAGTACACACTTAACATAAGGGTGGGAAGATTGCGTCCTAAATTAACGTTTAAATGTCAACTCTTTCAAAATTATACAAGTCTCATTTCCATATTATCAATATACCATAAATCCAATATCCAAAAACTCAATCAACAAACTTGTCTCGACCTATTATCTTAAAACGATGGAATAAATCAATAAACTTACAATTTCAATTCTTTATACGCTATATTCAACTTTTTTTAATATAAAATTGGAGAAAGGGAATTTCTATCAAAATTTTGGAGATAAGCGGTGCAAACTACGAATAAAAATAACCTTATACCCTTTTTCCTAATAAAAACTCTTAATCAAATCCAAAGAAAAAGAATAAGAAGTGGAATAGAAGGTAAAAAACATTAAAATTGTAACTCTAATTTCCATTATTTTAGTATAAAAACAATTGAGATTTAAACCTAGAATTGATATTTCGCTTTGGGGGAATTTTGAGAAATTTTTAATATGATGTTTCGCGAACTAAAACTTCCCAATGCATAATTCAAAACCAAACTACACTAATCAATTACTAAAATAGAAAGACTAAGATTTTCATTCACTGCAGGTCCTTAGCTTCGCCTCCTTTTGAATTTGACATGCCTTCAATAATCTCTTTCAAATCTCTTCTTCTTGATATATACAACAAGGGTTTTGCGTATACGTTAGATGTAGAAAATGAGAGGTTTGGAGGAGAATAGCTTTAGAAATAATCAATAAAAAAATAAACATATTTGATTTCTTGCTTGAAATCCTAAAGAATTATTTTGAATCTTAGAAGAGATGAACTAGGAGAGCTTTGCTAGGTTTCCAAAATAATTTGTGAATAAAAGTGAACAGGTTAGGCTCTTACTTATAGTGGCTGAAATACACCAGAATAGTCGGATTTAAATCGGTTTAAAATAATAAAAATACGAGTGTTCACTGTTGCGAAAAACCCTAGCCGCCACAACATCCACCGGTCAACCCTCGCTACCCACTAGTCAACTACTAGCGGTCTGTCGATCCTAAAGGAGCGGTCGACCGATCCTTTTATTTCAGGAAGAATTTTATTAGCCATTGTTTTTAATTGTTAAATTCCTTGACTACCACTTAACGTTAATGTTAATTCTAATGATTACTTAACCCCAAGACTAATTATGGTTTCAAATTTATGAATTATTTAATTATTTGTATTTGAACTCTATTTAAATTATTTTGAGTCCAAAAATTTCAAACGTCTATAACACTTCCATTGAGCTCCGTTTTCAACATATTATGTATCGAAGTTGATTAAAATTTCATCATGAACGCAGTGGCATAACTTCCGTGGACTTTTACAAAATTTTCATTTTTAGTCTTATCTTGTTTAATTAATTTATCTTATATTATTTATTTCTTATTAACTTTCACGGAGTGTTACACTCAACCCCCTTAAAAGGATTTCATCCCCAAAATTTTTCCAAGGGACGAACAGCGTAACACGCAATTAACATCCATGTTAGACAATTATGTTATCTATACAACCATTTACTCAACCAAAAGTGCAATGTGATTTCGTGTATAGACATACTATAAGTGTGCTTAATCCTAGCATGAGCGTATTATTGTGACATATAAGTATGTATGCAAACATCCTAAACATGCATAATTTTTTTGTATGAGTGTAAAGTCATGGTGAAAAAGTGTAGCAACCATCTCCTACCATTCAATCTAGCAACCACGATGCCCCTAAAATCTAATTTTAGAGAGAAAGTTCGCTAGTGAAAAACTTAGGATGAGAAGTCCTTACGCTTTTCGTTGGGTATTCCCCCATAGTACTCAAACCAACCTAATTTATTTGTTACGGAGTTTTCTAGTTCCATGCTCCACACTACGTGCGGTAGCACAAGATGCTTTTGGCACCGTCTCAATATCCCCCATTTGATCGGGCTCTACAACTGTGCTATAAAGGCATTTCCTCAAGTGAAAAACGCGAAAAATATTGTGGACTTAAAGCCAATTTATCTAGTAGGTCCACTGATAAGCAAGTCTTCATATTCTTTCCAAAATTGGGAAAGACCCAACAGATATTGATTCCAACTTTACCGACTTTTTGAATCTCACGGCTTTTCTAAGAGAGAAAATTTTGATAAACACCATATTCCCTACTTCAAACTCTAATTCTTTCATTCACTTATCCGCACAAAATTTCTGACGATCTTGTGCGGTCTTCATTCGCCATCTAATCAATTCTATATTTTTCATTTTGACACATCAAACGCATAGTGGCAAATTCTGCCACCTTCTTCTTCATCCCCGTTCAATAGAAAATTCTCTCCATACTCCTATTCATCTTCTCCTCTACGGCGAAGAGTCATCCTTGAATGGTGTCTCTCTGTAAGCTAAAAATTATTTTTTCCAAGATGTTAGATTTTTTGGGATCAAAGCATCCTTTATGCTTAGTTACTAACGTAATTTCCTCATTAACTTCCATTCCTACCCACCGTTTATCGCTAATTGAGTATTCTTATGAAATTTCCTTGTTTATGTTGTTCCTCTTTATATATATTTATTTGACGGTCTAATACCATCCATAAAATCAACCCAATGATAAAATAGGAACATATCTTATACCATATCATACACTTTTTCCATAACATAAAGGTGGAAACTAGCTATAATGATTGCAAAAACTCTAAAAGAAAATTTTGCTGGAAGTTGTCATTTGTCACTAACTGGTGTTAATGATGTGGGGCCCTAATATTCCTTACTAAATTAAGGTGAACATCCTTAATATCTTATTCCAGTTAATTCTCCATCTTCCTTAACTTTCCATCTTGGTTTCTAATAAATGTGGTCCATTCATTACATCGGTTAGTATGTAACGACCGGAAATTTTCGATCCCGAAAATCCCAAATAGTTAGGAAAAAGAAGAAGAGATAGAAGAAGAAGAAAACAGAAAATCACCAACATCTCACATTCGCAGCGGATCAAAATATAATATCAAATAATAATAATTTACAAAAGAATACTATATCCGTCGATTGCATTTTAATATATCAGGGTTACACATATATACAGACACTGGGTATACACAATCATTATGTCTCAGATATACAACAATATAATGCAGCGGAAACATTCCATACGTTCTTGCCATCCAGCTCGCCTCTTGAGCTCCCGAACATCCTTACCTGAAAATTTGTAATACTCGGTCTGGCCCGAGCATTACATCAAAGTAACACACGGGTCAAGCTGGAAACCAGCGTGAGTAAATCCATAAAATTTGAAATACTAAATTCAAACCATAAAAGAAAACCCGGGTTACTCGTACTTTACTACGAGTTCATTACTTGTTATGCTCAACACTTATTCCACAAATCAAATTCTAAGTATTCTTACTTAGTTCCAAAGTCCATATTATTCCATTTCAGTCTATTGATTTCTCACATCAAATTCATATAGAATCAAGTAGACTACAAATCGATGTTTGTTTCCTAATAATCGAAGACTTCAATTTACAAGTCATACCTATCTAAAAGTTTACTTCCTTAACACATTTCTATTTTGCTTTATCATTATTAGGAAACAAACATCCCAATATTTGATACGATAACCATTTTATTTTATTTTATTTTGAAACCAAATTTAATTTTAATGTTCCTTATATGAATGGTACATTCTATTCAATTCCTATTGGATATATATATTTATCACTTAAATCCTTATTTAATTTCAATATCCAACAACCAATTATTACCTTATATATATAAACTTATATAAAAATCCTTTACCTTTAAAACCATTATATAAAAATAACAAGTACGCTCTCATATATATATAAATATATATATATATATATATACACACTCAACTCATTTTAGGGTACTAATTACCCTTTCCTTAATGAGTACACCCACCAGAGCCAAGATTCTCGCTTAACCTTTCAGCTCTGATACCAACAGTAACGACCCGAAATTTTAGATCCCGAAAATCCGAGATAGTTAGGAAAAAGAAGAAGAGATAGAAGAAGAAGAAAACAGAAAACACCAACATCTCACATTCGCAGCGGATCAAAATATAATATCAAATAATAATAGTTTACAAAAGATTACTATATCTGTCGATTACATTTTAATACATCAGGGTTACACATATATACAGACACTGGATATACACAATCATCATGTCTCAGATATACAACAATATAATACAGCGGAAACACTCCATACGTTCTTGCTATCCAGCTCACCTCCTGAGCTCTAGAACGTCCTTACCTGAAAATCTGTAATACTCGGTCTGACCCGAGCATTACATCAAAGTAACGCCCGGGTCAGGCTGGAAACCAGCATGAGTAAACCCATATAATTTGAAATACTAAATTCAAACCATAAAAGAAAACCCGGGTAACTCGTACTTCACTACGAGTTCATTACTTGTTATGCTCAACACTTATTCCACAAATCAAATTCTAAGTATTCTTACTTAGTTTCGAAGTCCATATTATTCCATTTCAGTCTATTGATTTCTCATATCAAATTCATATAGAAT
Source organism: Allium cepa (assembly GCA_030765085.1). Taxonomy (NCBI): domain Eukaryota; kingdom Viridiplantae; phylum Streptophyta; class Magnoliopsida; order Asparagales; family Amaryllidaceae; genus Allium; species Allium cepa. Next base: position 365,030,913 of record CM060929.1, on the reverse strand, counting down.
CAAGTAGATCACAAATCGAAGTGGTTTCGGGTATTACTGATACCCGACTCCGGTCTCTTCGAATTTAAAATCATCTTAAGAAAAAGCTGTTTAAGCTTTAAATGATTCCATTTATACTCATAGTAATGGATTCACATAGCAATTCTATTTCAGGCAGATAATCCATATCTTACCCGCTATCGTATAGCATCACAATCACATACCAAGTATAACAACAATCCAAAGCATTCAATAACATTCAGGCATTCATAAGCAAAGATTTTAATCACACTATCTTTAATTAATTTAAAATAAATTAAATTAATTCCTTCCATCACTATAGATCATGCTTTCTTTATCATTAATTAATTACAGGCCGATTAATTAATTATCCCCTATTATCCATCTTAATTAATCACCCTTGATTAATTGTTCTTTAATTACATTGAGTAATTAAATCTTAATTAATTACACAAATTAATCATCTTCAACCATTTACAGTAATTAACCTTCAATTACTCTCATTATTTAATTAACTATAATTAATTACTTAACCCTTAATCAATTACATTAATTAATTATTCTATAATCACTTCATTGCTTAATTACTCCTTAACTAATTACATTAGCTAATTATCCATCCTTAATAATTAATCCTTGATTTAATTACATTATTAAAATCAACTTGAAAACATATAGGAATTAATCTATTATAAAAAATTTACTTTAACAACCAACTTAAACATTTAACTTGGAAAAACTTGTTTGAAACCTATCAATACTTTGTTTAGAACTCAGTTTCTATTTCTTTTGAAACTTATTCTCTTGATAATCTTTTAAAGACTTGATTTCCTGTTCAACAAGCATATATACTTGTTACAGGCCGAGCCCAAACCATCATTTACCCAAGTCAACCAACCTCCACATCACCCGAACAAAACTCGAGATCATCCTCGCGTAAAACTCCATTCTTCCCGAAGCACATCAACCCAACAACAACAACTGACACGAACCAAACATGTGCACGTGCACAGTCGACTAGATCGTCGCCGACCATCCCTGCTACCTCCGGCACTTCATCCTCATCCTAGTCGACCATCCTCTCTTCTCAGATCACCAGAATTGCTAGGGAAACCAAAACGATCTGCCCAGACGAAAGCTTGAACCCATCACCGATGCCAAACTTCACTACCACCGTCAATTCAGATCATCGGAGTCTGCGCGACCTTGACCAGAGTTACATCATCGACTTTCTCATCGTTCCCCCCACTCGCGATCCATTCCAATACTCCAACGACCTCGCAATTTCCTTCATTACCAAATCGAACAAACAAGTGAGTTAAACCCTAGTTCACCAATGTCCGATCACTACAGTACTCAAGAATTTTTCCAAGTATTTTTCCGGATATCTCCTCCTCACAAGCTTCCTTCAATGACACTTGCGACACTTATCTTTCTCCTAGATCATCAGAAAATGCCTAAACCCAAATTCCGATCAACCATAAATTCCACATTCGAAACTACACTAAAAATTATAAAAATTCTACTAAAAATCACCATTTTCTGTGTCGATTCCATTTGTATAAGTGAAAACGTGAATTACAGTAATTGATTTTTTCTGGAATGTTTGATTAGCTGCTGTAAATTCCTAATTTACAGTGTTTAGTTGATATATCCTCTGAGATTATTTTTAAAAAGAAGTATACTCCAATACACACCTAAATCCTTAAAATATCATGGTCTAAACGTGTGTAGGTGAAGAGATTTTCATTTCATTTTTTTTGAAGTTCCATAATACCAGAATAGAACAGAGACAAAACAATTTTGTTATTGACACTCACACATCCATATACAAGCATATATACATATTATATTCTTATACTACAAATATTCAACTGACGATTCCATTTAATCTTTAAACATAACCGTTAAGGAAGATTTGATTTTAAAGAAAAAAGTTTACTCACTGTTTTTCCTTTAAACAGAGAATTATTTTGAGAAGAAAATGCTGCTAGCCTGTTGATGATCCTCTCTATTTAGTTGTTTGGTTCTTTAGTTTGTGAAATGGTAAACGTTTTCTTTTTTTACTTTAGTTGATTGAATGAGCGAAAAGAAGAAGACAGGGTAGGGGTATATATATAGAAAATGAAGTTTACAGGGTAAGCCAAGGCTGAAGTATTGTACAGATTTTCATGTATTTACATTTTTATTTTATTTCTTTTTGTTTATTTTTGATTTGCACACTATTGTGACTTGACATGAATTGATTTTATATGAAAAAGCTTTGATGTATTATGTTTTGTATGCTAGAGTTGAAATGTGCATTAAATGTTTGTCTCCCTATGTGTATACATCTATATGTTCTTTGGTATCTATATGTACATATGCACTATTTTTTTTATTTTTTTATAACATACACACAAATATTTTTACTTACTTATATTTGTCCCCATATACATGCATTTACATTCATACACATTGCTTTATTTTATATATATATTCACATTCATACAACTTTCCTATATTCTATTTCACATAGGCATATACATACATTTGTATTCTTGTTTAGGTATATACTTATATATGTATATATTTTGTCATTTTATAAATATACATATATACCTCCACATTTATTTTTATTTTCATATATATAATTTCATATGAGCATACATTCCTATATTTGTATAATTATATACTTATATATATATGTATATTAAATGTCATAAAGCTAGTATACATCTATTTATATATTAATGGATATTTTACCTTTAATTTATATGGCGGGGTTTTATATATACATATAAATATATTTTTCTATAGGATTCAAATATTATATGATGCAATATTCAATATGGTTTTTAACTCCATTTATATATATCCAGATATCTTAATTATTCGAAATTTTATTTATCCCACTAATGAATATTTTTAATAACAAAATCAGTTAATTTTCCATTAACAAACGTACAAAAATCGGGTCGTCACATAGTACACCCTTAATAATTGATCATTGTTGTCAAAATTGGACCATCTCTAATAAATTCTCATTTAATCCCTTTTCTTTTTACCAGTTTTAAAATCCCTCTATTATACTGATTTAATTCTTTCATAAATGTCATATTAAATTCTCTAATCGGTCCTCATTTTATTCATTTTTATTAGTTACAAATTTATTGTGCGCTAAATTTGTAATTAATGTCCATAAATCCTAATCCATTAATTACTAACTAATACATGTAATGTCATAAAGTACACTATTTATATATTTCTATTTTTATACGTTAACCATGCTTATACGTGTGTATATATATTTATTTTTTCTAATCATCAATTTCTAAACTAAAACATTCATTTCCACATTTTAATTTGTCAAAGCCATCATTCTAGAAAGGATTACCATCGTTTTTTTCATAAATTAACTAAAGTGTGATCTTTTCTTCGTTTGAAATTACAGCAAATTATTTCTTTTCTTTTAGTGGAATAGACAGTATAAAGTACAAAAAAGAATATTCATACCTTACACGTCTTTTTCCCTTTTTGGTATATTTCTTATTACTTCAAACACCGTACTTTTATACATATTTTGGAATTGGAAAATTTATGGAAGTTACATGGAAATCACTGCAAATAATCAAAACATAGAAGTTCACATTCCAAGTCAACTAGGGCAACTTAACTTACAACTCAATTACAAATTTGAAATATCTTTACAACTTTACCAATATTCTACAATTAAATATCCGGGACTAACTTAAAACTTTCAGATCAGGTTGTAAATATATTCCTCTTTTATTTATATCCGAAAACCTTTATCCCATCTTACCCAGGTGGTGATTCATATCTACTTCATAAAATTCTTTGGTTAGTCCTCACTATTCTTAAAACTAAAATTTCACAATTATAGAGCACCTTATCCGCAATCTTTGTCTTTTCAAGATTATAAACTTTGTAACCCATTTTTCTTGTCAATTTTTCAAGAATTTCTTAGTTTCCAAAAGGTGCCACGAAAATTTCCCTTTTTCTATCCAACTTTTCCTTTTAAACAAATTTCTACAACAAAGATTTATTTCTTTGAAAGTTGGACTTTTAATTAAAAATATTTAAAACTCAATTATTAAACCAAACTATTAGTAAATTAAAAATTCAAAAATTGCTTAATTCCATTAAGGAGCAAAAAAATTTCCCTTCTCAAAATCCTTCTACAACGTAAAAAGTAATTTTCAATAAATTGTTTTCATACAAATAAACTTATTACGTTAAATTGGAAATCAGCAGTTATTACTCCATGAAATTATGACCATATTTGTGACAAGTTCATCAACTACCATTTTAAGGATATATTACTATTATTTTTCTAATTTAGCTCCTTGTAAATCTATTACAAAGATTATAACTTCAATATTATTTCAAAATAACAGGTTTTCCTTTATTAGACATTCATTATTTCAAAGATATTTCTAGCTAGAAAAAGATTATTTTAGCGGACCATATGCATGCCAAATTTCTAATTTCAGGTTGTTATATTATCCCCAAAACATACATCATCTATTGCTTTAATACTAAAAATGTACTATCACTAAATTAAACACTTTTTACAACTTTGTTTAAGTCTTAATTAAAGTCCTATAATCTTTTGTAACCTTTTTTTTATCAATCCCTATTTATTTCTCTTTCATTGCTATCTTAAATTCTGTGGTATTTTATTCTTATTCAAGCAGGTTCTAAATAGAAAATTGTATATATAAAATTTTCATCCTCATATAAGTAATTTTCCTTATAACATTCAAAAAATTATCCTTGTTCATTTATTAATTATCATCATTTAATTCCATCCAATTATTAATTTTTTTTAAAAACATCTTCTACACTTTAAACAATGAAAAGTAGAGTGAACAAGGATAACCTCTATCCTTTTGATTTCTAATTAGATTACCGATCCTATTTCTATCCAATTCTCTCAACATGCCTCTATTTATATTTCTCCAAACTAATTAACTTCTACACCAACTGTGATTCTCCATATTTTCCTTATATGGAAATGTTCTTCTTATCCTAGTTATTCTTATTCTTCTATTCTCTATTCCTTAATTTAATTAAATTCAATTTCCATTTATTCTCTTTTTAAGAAAGAGATTTTTTTTTAAAAATTTCCAAATTTATGAAATGGAAGAAAAATAATCAAGTTCGACCTACACTCTATTTTACATTTATTTTAAAAATGAAGAAACCCTTTCTCTAAAAATTGAAAACATTTTAACTCAATCCATTTTAAACTAAAATAAAAAAAAACCCAGAAGAAAAAAATTCTTTTTACCAAAAATCCTTTTAATCAGAAACTTTTGCCTCAACAAAATTTTAAATTATGAATTTCTTTTCCTTTCAAAGCAACATCTTCCCAATAAATCTTTTGAAAAAATTATTCAAAACATTCCAAGGAATTTTTTATCAAATTCTTTTTCATGGGATTAGATTTAAAAATTGAATTTTATTGTCCTTTCTTTTGAACTTTCCTTCTTTCTTACCCATTCTTTATAAAAAATCTGATTACCTTCTTGTAGTAATTAATATACACCATCTTGCGGGAACTTGCTCCACTACATTTTGCTTTATTCCTATCATTCCTTACTTTCAGACATTTACAACACGTAGATTCTTATCTCCCATCTATTTTTGTGTATTGTGGTAGGCCCACTAACCTTCTTCTAGATAATTAATATTGAATATGCTAGTATATGATTTTTTTGATGATAATAAACATATATATATATATATATATTCATTTAATTGTATTTTTTAATGTACCATGTTATTTTTCACATAATTAATAAATATTTGCTAAATACAATAAATAACATAGAATTTAGATTCAAATAAATATTTAAATTCAAACAAATATTTTATTCAAACAAATATTTATTACAATTTTGAATAGTACAAATTTGCATATATGAAGGGGGAGCTTGGTGTAGAGAGGGAGCATTCAAATAGGGGGAGAAAATTGAATGATCAAATACGTTTAATAAATTTAAAATCTTAAATATATGTTTGTTATCATCAAAAGGGGGAGATTGTTGAATATGCCAGTATATGATTTGTGTTTGATGATAATAAACATATGTATATCCATTTAAATGTATTTGTTAATGTACTATTTTATTTTTCACAAAATTAGTAAACATTTGCTGAATAAAATAGATAACACAGAATTCAAATTCAAAAAAATATTTAAATTCAAACAAATATTTTATTCAAACAAATATTTATTACAATTTTGAATAGTACAAATTTGAGCTCTCACTATATATATACAAATTTCAATTACAATACATTTCAATTTATACAACTGTCCTTACTACATTTCACTCATTCACTCGTATTTTATCTTCAACTCTACTCCAGATTGAATCAGCATCTGAGCAATCTGTAAAATAAACACTAACACAATAAAATTGAAAAGGAAATATTTTGCAGTGTAAAATAAAATGTTATTTTGAAAATTTTATTTGCCTCAGTTATTTGGGTTGTTCGTCATCATTTATTTTGAAATCATCACCACGAACAACTTGTGACATGCACAGTGTATCACTGTACATGCCATAAGGCCATGCACACCGATATAAACTTGATAAATCTGCAGGGACATGTGAGCACAAGGTCAAACCCAAATCAAAAGCCGGGTTCAACTCAAGTAAAGTCACAACACGAGAACAAGGTCAAACCCGAGCTAAAAGCTGGATTCAACACAGGTGCAAGTTCAATATAATGACCATGTTCAGAACAACCTCAACCAGAACTAGCACATGTGGTCAGAGAAACCAGAATGCAACCAGACTCCACAAAGTTACATGGAAGCAAGTGTGCATATACACATGAACCAACATCAGAGAAAGCAGAATACAACCAGATTACATGTAATGCAACAGTAGTTCAAATGCAAGCCAACATCAAAGCATTCACCAGCTCAATGCGCTGTGCACAAAAACCAAGGTCAGAGATGACATCAAATGATCATGTGACAGTGCAATGCAAACGGACTCATGAGGAACAAGTGAAGATAACAAGTTTACATGATAATAAAGAATGAATGCCACGACATCAGAGGCGACTTCAAGATGACACAAGACAAATGCAGACAACCGGGTTTAGTTCAATATGGTTGCGGTGAAGACTATAAGTACAAAGCATGCACATCAACTCACTACACAATTCAACCTTCTCAGGTCAACATGAAAATGTACAAGACTGAAGTGATAACACATGCCAGTGAAACAACATGTCAAGCATATGAACACAACTACAAGACCGACAATGAACATGTAGAAAGCTCAAAATTTCAACTGCAACAACTCTAATACATCATAGCAGTATGGAAGCAAGACTATATGAACCATAAATCAATATCAAACCAAACTACACCAGAGTTCAATGCAATCAATGTCACTAATGAAACAAAATGAACACAATATCATAAACACATGTACTTGAGGCAACCAGAACATATGAATGTGACAACATTGCATATAGACCGGCCAACAGCATAGAGACGACACTGATGTACACATATAAAACTGTGGATAATGCAATGTACAAGTACATGATACAATGATAAGGTCGTAGGGGATTTCAAATCAAAGTCAATTTTTCTCACAATAGAGGACACAATTTTACAAAATCAAAAGTAGCAGAGGCCAAAATCAAAACCGTGTAACAGTTTCAAACAAAAGTCAGAACCATGATGATCAGACAACTACAAATATCAAGTCAGGCCGAAGTCAAGGTCTAATATTTTTAACAGTAGTAGTTTTGAACAAAGACAGAGAAGCCAAAGTCAAATTGTCTCAAAATAGTTTAAGTGGCTGAAGTCATGGAACGGCAAGGAAAAATCGAACAAGTCAAGTATGCTATAGGGATGAACAGACATGCCAAAGTCAAAAGAATAAAATGAACAACACAAACAACAAAATCAACATGGTCAAATCAAGTCAAGTCGTGGTGGCCACGAAATCGATCAAAGCCGTGATTATCAAGTAAACATAGAAATATACGAATTGAAGAAGTCAGAGAAATCACCAGCATTCCAACAATATCAAACAACCAAGTATATAATTATCAGACGAATTCGTATGAAAAATACGAACGAAAATATAAGGGATCGAACCATATATAAGCCCTTAACATCATCGGCCAAAAGATCATTCGAGTTTAAGTAATATCACAGTGCATAGCATCAACTAGGAACTCAAATCAAAGTCGAGGGTAATATAAATCAAAAAGGGGACAAACATACCAAATTCAAAGCATCATTCAACCTCGACAAATTGAAGCAGGCGAAACCAAGCTACAAGGAGACGGCCGATCGACAGAGCAAAGAAAGAGAAATCGCAATTTGATCGATCAATTTGAAGTCGGCATTACAAAAGCCCTAATTTCTGAACAAACGAGAAAAGAAAATTGAAGCAGCCATTTTCACAAAAGAGAGCCGGTCGAATAATAAGAAGAAAAGGAATTTAATTTTTTACTTTGGGACGACCTATTTATTTAAGCTTCAATATTTAAATTAGGGTTTTGTTTAAATTGTTTTTATTGTATTTTATCTTTTAAACGATTGTATTTTCTAGTCGTGTGACTAGGGGACAAACTACGGTGGGGTAGTTCGACAATTCGCAACTCAGTGGCTGAATTGTGGTAGGGTTTTGAGCGTAGAGTTAGGTTAGTTGATAGCCGGTGTTGCAAGTTTACGTGTGTAAGCGTTTGACTACTTGATTTCTAGTAGAAACCTTGGAGGAAGCACATATGCAGGGTTTTGCCGAAGCTGGGTAAATTTGTTTGTTCTATTTTTATTCTGCTATTATATATGCTGTTATTATTCTATGACCTGTGTTGAAATTATTTTATATAAACTTCCGCATTGATTTGTTTATAATTAATAGTATCACCCTATTCACCCCCCTTTAGGGTGAAATCGATCCTACATGTGGTATCAGTGCTAGGAACAAAAGCCATTTTGATTTAAAATTTGATTTTTAAAGATCAATTTTGTTTTACAAATTTGAATTTTTAAAAATGCTTCTTTTATTAATGCTTTTGCTGAGGGTCAGTTCAATATTATTCCTCATGTTTTTGATGGAACAGATTTTTTGATTCAGAAATTAAAAATGGAATTTTATTTAAAATATGTTAATGTCAAATGTTGGAATATTATTGAAAATTGGTGTGATATAATAGATGAGAAAATTACTTCGATTAATGCTCTTGCTATGCATATAATATATTCTCATATTAATCAAGATAATTTTAAATTTATCTCTCATTGTGAAAGTGCACAGGAAATCTGGAATACTTTTGATGCACTATATGGTGCAAAAGTCAACAACCGTGAAAGTCCCCCCATAATCAAATCAGAAATTAAAGAAACGTGCTTAGCAGGATTGGTAAAAGGAGGTGATGATAATAATGATGATGGAGCAGCTGAGCTGGCTGCTAATGAAGAGATTCAAAAAGTGGAACTGCAAATACAGAAATCTAGATCTAAATCAAAAATTTAAAAGCAGAATAGTCAAAGCACTAGACAGCCCAGAAGAACGGGAGATCATCTGTCACAAGTGCAACAAACCCGGACACATCAAACCCAATTGTCCTCAGAATCGACACGGCCAAGAAAAGAAATAAAAATGAGACATTTTGCAGCCACGTGGAATAAAAGTGATGATGATAATAAAAGCACTAGTAGTAAGAGTGATAAAGCAGATCTGTGCCTTCGAGGTGATATAACCGATAGCGATGATGATGAGCTAAGAGAGGTATCAAAACTTACTCACTCAAAATTACTTATATATTTCCTCAAAGTAAATGGCTGTTTTGAACGACTTAGGGAGATATATGCCAAAATTGAATCACAAAGAGATAGTTTGATAGAATCAAATAAACATCTTAATCAATTGGTTAAAAACTATCAAACTAAGATCCCTAATTGTAATAAGTGTCCAACATTATAAGAACCGATTAAAAAATCAGAATTAAAATAAAATCACTTGAAAATGAAATTCTGATTTTGAAAGAGAGTGAAAACATTAAATGAGAAAATTCTATTAAAAAGTGCACTCAATTATTAAATGAAAACGAACCACTCAAAACACAATTTCAACACTTATCTACAACTTTAGGAAAATTTTCCAATGGGGAAAGATCACTAAATATGCTATTAGGAAAACAAACTGTTAATGCAGATAGGCAAGGACTTGGATATAATCAAACTGAACTTGTTAGAAGCGAATTTAATCAAGTCAAGTTCAAGCGCACAATTTATGGAAATTTTGGACACAATCAGAATATTTGTTGGTATAGACCCAAATAAATGAAAACCATTCCAATTTGGGTTTCAAAAAGCACGAAAGTTTTGGGTCTCCACAAATTTATTTTTCAAAATCTGCTGCCACTAATAACCATAGACATATAAAAACAAATAGGTCACAAAAATCTTTTATCGTGTAGGTGTGGTAGCAAGTTAAGGAACAACAGCAGTGTTCCCTGGATTCTGGCTGTTCCAGGCACACGATAGATGAAAAATCAAAAAGTTTTTTAGCTTGGTACAAAGGTAGCAGAATCACAATGGGCCACAACGAAAAATTAACGGTAAAGGTAAAATTGGTAATGGTACATTTATCTTAAACAATATGATAATCTGCACCATAACCTGAATTAAATCAGCCAGTTACGTGATGAAATAATGAACGTTGATAATGATTCTGACTTATGCAAATCTTTAGACTAGTTCATATAAATTTATTTGGTCTAATGATGGTGTTTTATTAATACATGTGAATTGACATTATATTTTGTGTTTTCTTGTGTACACGGTTTCAATTCAAATTCAATTCAATTTCATTTAAAAGCTGTTAAAAATAATTTTAAGATATTTTGTTGCACACTTCACGGTCTGGTCTACGACATTTGTTTGTGCCAAAATTGGTCACAAACCCCGAATACCGTGAAAGCACCAGTGTATGAATACAAATAAATAATATTCAAACACAAATCTCGGATCTCAGCAAATATTAAACAGCAATCCCAAAGTAATGAACAGAGACACAAGTTTTATAGTGGTTCGGCTATCTCCGGCCTACGTCCACTCCAAAGTTTTATCCTTTTATTGATTATCCTTGTTGGTTACAAGCAATTACAAAGTCCAAATTTGAAATAAGTAGTCGTGGTGATGATATAGAGTGATCCTGGCAGCGTCCGGGCGTTCCTTTTCTCTCCAAATTCTCCGAACCCTTTTCTGAATGACCAGGGGCCCTATTTATAGGTGTAGGAGGCTGATATTTCTCCTAAAAATCCGGTAGACCGCCTCAAGCACGTGAGGGGGTCCACGCGCCCGAAATCTGGAGGTCCGGGCCCACATCAGGATCGATTTGAAGTAAGCTTCGAATCGATCAAGAAATCATCCAATTGAGCTGAAATTTGGTGAGAACATTCTTCAACATGTATGTAAGCTCCCGTAAAAATTTCATTGCATTTGGATCAACGGTTTGGAAGATGTGATTGATTCAAGCTCAAAGTTCTGTGTGTTCTGCCTGGTTCGAATCCATGCTTCGAACCCACCTCCTTCGAATCCATCTCCTCCGAATCCATCTCCTTCAAATCCATTACTTCGAGTCCATCTCCTTCGAATCCATTGCTTCAAGTCCATCTCCTTCGTGAACGCTTTCCTTGCATGATTGGTACGAACCACTCAGCTAGAATCCAAACACTTCCCTTTCGTATCGATCCAATACTGATCGATACGAAGAACATCCGCGCATCCATTCCATCACATTACTTCGAGGCGAAGTACATCGATTCGTAGTAAACTCCATACGCCTTCCTATTTAAATCCAGCCATCGAGCCAAGATCCATCGACCTTTCCCACCTGATCGATACGAACGCGGAGTTCGTATCCATATTAATTGATACGAATGCTATCTATTCGAAGCCATTCCAACCTAATCGATACGAAGGTAATCAACTCGAAGAACCTCCATATTTCCTTTTGATCGATACGAAGTAACCGAGTCTCGTCCATGCCAATCGATATGAAGTGTATCGATTCGAGGTCCTTCACCCTGTTTTGCCTTCGACCGATACGAACACTATCGAGTCGAACCAACACCTAATGCGAACCTCTCAGAGCCGAATCCATACCAATCGATACGAAGTGTATCGATTCGAACCATCCCTGTGCCTTGCCCTCAATCGATGCGAACCTGATGGGTTCGAATCCGATGGATTCAAACCGAGCACCGCCTTGACCCCCTGATGGATTCGAACAACATGCCTTTCCTACCTTGAGTCGATCATAACTCCTCCATATGAACTCCGATTAACCTGAAATTTGAAACATAGCCTTCCCTAGTCCATATCATCATCTCCAATTAATTTCGTCCCGATCGGAGTTCAATAAAATTTTGACGATATCGATCGTAGCCTTGATTCTAACTGATTTCCAATCCTGATATCCATCATTCCTTGCCAATTTGTTGATATTCCAGTTTTGACCAAAAATGGGATAACAACGTTCATCTAATGATAAATTTGAGTCAACAAGAAATTCATATGTAGATTACACTGGTAATCCAATTGATAGAAAATTATTAGTGAAACGTGATCTACATTGAGACATTCAGTAGCTGCATCGTTTCTCAAAGAAAATATCTGCATATTTTCATCGCAAATATTTTCAAATTAGCAGACATTTTTATTTCATAAAACCCCTTCTAGAAAATCATTTTTGTTATCCTTGTTTCAGAATAGTCATTTTGGAAAATTTGATTCGATAATTTTTTTTGAATTTGAGCTTAAATAACTACATTAACTAATATGACTCCCTATTGATTATCGAAAAGACAAATAGTGATTGAAAAAGTGATAAGTGTCGATATTGATCATATATTATAACTTGAGACAGTATAATTAGTAAATTTATTTAGAAATTTAAACAAGAGTTGTAAAAACTTTTTTTTGGTAAAAATTCCATGACCATCTCTAATTCTACCATATTTCTAGCAACCATTGCTCATCAAAATTCAATGTAGTCTATCAATATGTGGTATTTTAAATAGGAAATCATTCGTTTTTCATTTTTTTAAGAAATAAAAAGATTCAAATTATTCACTTTCATTTAAAAGTCCTCACGGTTATGCATGAGTGAATTACTTGGAATTTTTGATTATGTGCTTCCATGCTCATTTAAAAGTCCTCACGGTTATGCATGTATAGAACGCATATCAAAATTGATTAATTAAATAGACAAGTTGATTCTAATCCCATTTAAAAGTCCTCATAGTTATGCGTGGTTAGAAGATACTTGAATTCATTTAAATTTTTTTGGAATACTACTAATCTCATTTAGAAGTCCTAACGGTTATGCATGGTTAGTAGATATTCAAATTCCTGGTATAAATATACCACAAATAGACACAACTATATTGTTTTTGCATCATCCCTATCATTCTACAGTGGAATACGAGCATAAAAGAGTATTTATGATTTTTGTTTGATTTTTTCATAAAGTTTAACACTTATAGTCGATTAGGTATTAATGTTGTATTAATGTCTATCACTTTATCTCTATTTCTCTAACACTATTACTCTTTTGTTGATAACAAAAGAGGGAGAGAAAAGTTAAGATTTTAGCAAATAAAGGTCAGATATATTTTCTATTTTCATATATGAAGGGGGAACTTGCTGTAGAGAGGGAGCATTCAAATAGGGGGAGCAAATTGAATGATCAAATACATTTAATAAATTCAAAATCTTATATATGTGTGTGTATCATCAAAAAGGGGAGATTGTTGAATATGCTAGCATATGATTTTTGTTTGATGATAATAAACATATATATATTTATAAATTCATTTAATTGTATTTGTTAATGTACTATTTTATTTTTCACATAATTAATAAACATTTGCTGAATACAATAAATAACACAGAATTTAAATTGATACAAATATTTAAATTCAAACAAATATTTTATTCAAACAAATATTTATTACAATTTTGAATAGTACAAATTTGATCTCTCACTAAATATATACAAATTTCAATTACAATACATTTCATTACAATACATTTCAATTTATACAACTGTCCTCACTATATTTCACTCATTCACTCGTATTTTATCTTCAACTCCATTCTAGATTGAATCCAGCATCTGAGAAATTTGCAAAATAAACAATAATGCAGTAAAATTGAAAAGGAAATATTATGCAGTGTGAAATAAAATGTGATTTTGAAAATTTTATTTGCCTCAGTTATTTGGGTTGTTTGTCATCATTTATTTTAAAATTATCATACATGAACAACTTGTGACATGCACAGTGTATCACTGTACATGCCACATGCACACCGATATACACTTGATAAATCTATAGGGACAGGTAAGCACAAGGTCAAACCCAAATCAAAACCGAGCTCAACTCAACTAGAGTCACAACATGAGCACAAGGTCAAACCCGAGCTATAAGCTGGATTCAACACAGGTGCAAGTTCAATACAATGACCATGTTCAAGACAACTTCAACTAGAACTAGCACATGCGGTCAGGGAAACCAGAATGCAACCAGACTCCACAAAGTTACATGGAAGCAAGTGTACATATACACATGAACCAACATCAGAGAAACCAGAATACAACCAGATTACATGCAATGCAACAGTAGTTCAAATGCAAGCCAACATCAAAGCATTCACCAGCTCAATATGCTATGTACAAGAACCAAGGTCATAGGTGACATCAAATGATCATGTGACAGTTCAATGCAAACGGACTCATATGGAACAAGTGAAGACAACAAGTTTACATGATAGTAAACTATGAATGCCACAACATCATAGGAGAATTCAAGATGACACAAGACAAATGCAGACAACAGGGTTTAGTTCAATATGGTTGCAATGAAGACTACAAGTACACAGCATGCACATCAACTCACTACACAATGCAACCTTCTCAGGTCAAAATGAAAATGTACAAGACTGAAGTGATAACACATGCCAATGAAACAACATGTCAAGCATATGAACACAACTACAAGACCAACAATGAACATGTAGAAATCTCAAATTTTCAGCTGCAACAACTCAAATACATCATAGCAGTATGGAAGCAAGGCTATATGAACCATAAATAATATCAAACCAAACTGCACCAGAGTTCAATGCAATCAATGTCACCAGTGAAAAAAAATGAACACAGTATCATAAACACATGTACTTAAGGCAACCATAACTTATGAATGTGACAACAATGCATATAGACCAGACAAAAGCATAGAGATGACACTGATGTACACATATAAAACCGTGGACAATGCAATGTATAGGTACAAGACACAGTGATTAGGTCGCAGGGGATTTCAAATCGAAGTCAAATTTTCTCACAGTAGAGGAACACAATTTTACAAAATCAAAAGTAACAGAGGCCAAAATCAAAACCGTGTAATAGTTTCGAACCAAAGTCCGAACAATGATGATCAGACAACTACAAATATCAAGTCAGGCCGAAGTCAAGGTCGAATATTTTTAACAGTAGCAGTTTTGAACAAAGACAGAGAAGCCAAAATCAAATTGTCTCAAAATAGTTCAAGTGGTCGACGTCATGGAATGGAAAGGAAAAATCGAACCAGTCAAGTATGCTACATGGATGAACAGACACGTCGAAGTCAAAAGAACAAAATGAACAGCACAAAGAACGAAATCAACATCGTCAAATCAATTCAAGCCATGGCAGCCATGAATTCGATCAAAGCCGTGATTATCATGTAAACACAGAAATATATGAATTGAAGAAGTCAGAGAACTCACCAGCATTCAAACAATATCAAACGGCCAAGCATATAATTATCAAACGAATTCGTATGAAAAATACGAACGAAAATATAGGGGATCGAAGCATATATAAACCCTTAACATCATTGGCCAAAAGATCATTCGAGTTCAAGTAATATCAAAGTGCATAGAATCAGTTAGGAACTCGAATCAAAGTCGAGGGTAATATAAATCGAAAAGGGGACAAACATACCAAATTCAAAGCATCATTCAACCTCGACGAATTGAAGCAGCTGAAACCAAGCTACAAGGAGACGGCCGATCGATAGAGCAAAGAAAGAGAAATCACAATTCGATCGATCAATTTGAAGTAGGCATTACAAAATCCCTAATTTCAGAACGAACAAGGAAAGAAAATTGAAGCAGCAATTATCACAAAATGGAGTTGGCCAAATAATAAGAAGAAAAGGGATTTAATTCACTACTTTGGGCCGACCTATTTATTTAAGCTTCAATATTTAAATTTGGGTTTTGTTCAAATTGTTTTTATTTTATTTTCTCTTTTAAACGATTGTATTTTCTATTTGTGTGACTAGGGGACGAACTACGGTGGTGTACTTTGAAAATTCGCAACTCAGTGGCTGAGTTGTGGTAGGATTTTGAGCGTAGAGTTAGGTTAGTCGATAGCGGATGTCGCGAGTTTACGTGTGTAAGCGTCTGACTACTGAATTTCTAGTAGAAACCTTGGGGGCATCACGTAGGCAGGGTTTTGCCGAAGCTGGGTAAACCTGTGTGTTCTGTTTTTATTCTGCTATTATCTATGCTGTTATTATTCTGTGATCTGTGTTGAAATTATTTTATATAAACTTCCGCATTATTTATTTTTTATAATTAATAGTATCACCCTATTCACCCCCCTCTAGGGTGAAATCGATCCTACAATTTAGGCTGCATAATCTACCATAATGACTACCTTATAATATTTAATCACTACCTAACATGTTCATTTGCTACTTCTACAAATGTCAAGTGTCCGTGATAAATGATTATTATTCCAACGGAAAATATTTAAAGTCATTTGTTTATTCATTCAAATTTTACCTATTATGCCTTCCTTATCTCTCCATAATTATCCTAATAATCTCTTTAATTGGTCCATCTATATCCATATTAAGTTCTTGTAAATCCTTATTTATTGCATATTTATTGCCCTATTAACTTTGGAGTTCAAATCTTTTCCTTCTACATTTCCTAAGATAGTATTATACGTTGAAGTAAAGGTTTTCTTAGTGTTTTTGGGTACATTTAAAATAAGTGTGTATGTGTGTGTGTCTATATATATATATTTATATATAGTAGGATTTTTGAAAAAGATTTTCAAAAAGAACGTACGCCTCTCATACATATACCTACCTCATTCGTCGGGTAACCTAAGCTCTGATACCAAATGTAACAATCCGCCTTAGATGAACCTACATTCCGACGAAGAAAAGGTCCATCGAAATATAGACCCATTCCATAGTTGGTTGTTGTTTGGTATAAAGAACAATACAAAGCTCTACACATTTAGAACTCATAGTGGAAGGATAAAATATAGTAACAAAAACAATACCTATTTTAAATAAAATCTAAATTTCATAAAATCCATAACACAAAACCAATAACATTTGTCACATATCCATAGTACAACAATTCCAAAATATAACATTGCTTTCAATGGGTACATCAGAAAATAACATGAACAAATGAATAATAAACTGCCATAAGTTTCCTACCTGCCTTCGCCTTCGACATCACCTTTCCTAATCCATGTTGTAACGAGGAGGGAGTCAGAACAACATATGTCTGGTGAATAAAAATCCCGAGCCATATTATAATGATACTTGGGCAGTATAATTTATATAAGAATATGCCTTACTATCAAGCTGTATTATAAGTTTTCAACAATAACCTTAAGGCATTCCCAATCCAATCAGATAACCAATATCCATCATCAATAATGTCATAACAATGTAAAAGATAGTATCCAAGTCACATAATACCTTTTTAATGGAAACTAGGCAGACTCCGACCATTTGCTACCTTATTTAAGGCAGATCCCTGTCATTTACTTCCTATACCAAGGCAGAATCCTCTTTGGTTCTATCCAACTGACCTTGCATGGAATCTCTTCAGGCCACTTACTAAACCCTGAAGTAGGTCGTCCTTGATATATCCTCTACCATGCTCACCCATTAATCTCGACCATTTAATACTTCATATAGGGAAAAGGAAAACCCTCAATCAACACTTACTACCTTCAATCTCTGGAGCAGGTCCTCGTATTATGATCCATAAACCAACCGTGACATCTCACACTAACCTGACTATTTGTTGGTACTGGTACCCAGATTAATTGGACGGGTTTACTCTACAGAATTAGGACTAATCTCGTGTCCTCCATGGTTACTTATTATAGGAGATGTCTTACGTCCGCTCCAAAGTCACACTGCTGGTAGCTAGATTAGCTGGGTAGACTTCTCTGTGCTTTTGATTGACCTCGCATCGCTACAACTTAGTCATAATCTAAGACACTCTCTTAATATATTGTCCCACATCTTACTGCATTCCATACCAAGGCCTTATAAGAAGAATCCTTACTTAGCCTTTACAATTAATTACTTTCGTAAGAGGGAATTAATGATAATTAATGTATATTTATTATGTAATTAATACATTATAATTGTACGTCATTTACGCTAATATATGTGTTTATTGTGTGTGTGTGTGTCTATATATACACAGACACTTAACGTAAGCGTGTAAAGATTGCGCCCTAAACTAACGTTTAAAGGTTAATTCTTTTAAAATTATACAAGTCCCATTTCCACAATATCAATATACCATAAATCCAAAATCTAAAATCCCAATAAAAGACGTTTATACAAATAATATTCAAACTCAACTTATTATACTAAAACGAT
Organism: Allium cepa; assembly: GCA_030765085.1. Classification (NCBI taxonomy): domain Eukaryota; kingdom Viridiplantae; phylum Streptophyta; class Magnoliopsida; order Asparagales; family Amaryllidaceae; genus Allium; species Allium cepa. Next base: position 365,012,160 of record CM060929.1, on the reverse strand, counting down.
GGAATAAATCTATCAACTTAATATTTCAATTCCTTTTATGCTATATTCAACTTAAAAGGGGAATTTCTATTAAAATTTTGGAAGTAAGCGGTGCAAACTATGAATAAGAATTCATAACTTACACCATATTTCCTAATCAAAACCCTTATTCGAATCAAAAGAAAAAAAATAAGAAGTGGAATAGAAGGTAAAAACACTGGAATTGCAAATCCACATAATTTTCATTGTTTTAGTATAAAAAGTTGAGATTTCAACCAAGAATTGACATTTTGCTTTGAGAGAGTTCTAGAAATTTTTAAATGATGTTTTCGTAAACTAAAACTCCCCAATGCATAATTCAAATCCAAAGTATACTAATCAATTAGTAAGATAGAAAGACTAAAATTTTCACTCACTGAAGGTCCTTAGCTTTGCCTCTTTTTGGATTTCACATACCTTCAATAACCTCTTTCAAATCTCTTCCTTTTCTTATATACAACAAAGGATTTTGTACATACATTAGATTCGAAAATTAGAGGTTTGGAAGAGAATGGGTTTAGAAAATAATCGATAAATAGAAATAAACATATAGGATTCTTACTTGAAACCGTAACGAAGTTTTCTGATTCTTGAAGGATATAAACAGACAAAGCTTTGCTAGGTTTCCAAAATAATTTGCGAATAAGAGAAAGGAGGCTAGGCTATAATTTATAATGGCTAAAATGCACTAGAACTATTGAATTTAAGTCGATTTACAATAATAAAAATCCAAGCGTTCATAAGTTACAGAAAAGCCTAACCACCACAACCTTCATCGGTTGACCACAGCTACTCACCAGTTGACCATTGGGAGTTGACCAATCATAGATGAGCGGTCGACTGGTCCTTGTATTATGAAAATTTCTTTATTGGCCGTTGTTTTCAATTATTGAATTCCTTAATTACCACTTAACGTTAACGTTAATTTTAACGATCACTTGACTCCCAAGTTTAATTACTGTTAACTTTTAAATTTCAAATTTAGAAATTATTTAACCATTTGAATTTAATTTCATTTAAATTACTTTGAATGCGAAAATTCAGATGTCCATAATTTTCTGTTTGAGCTCCGTTTTATTCATATTATACATAGAAATTGATTAGAATTTTGCCACGAAAGTAACGATATAACTTCCTTGATCAAATTCAAACTTTGACAAAATCTCCAATTTTAGCCTTATCTTATTTAATTAATTCATCTTATTTTATTTATTTCTTATTAATTTTTATGAGGTGTTACAATTATGGAGTATTTCTATAAAGCCATCATGATAAAAAGCACAAGAGCTATCGTGAAGCAATATGGTAGAGCCATCACAAAGATTTTTGTAGGGTCACCATAAAATAAAGTAATAAGGTCATCACGAAGAATCATTGATGTGTTAGAACTTAAGGTCATCATATGAATGAATTATGTAACGATCCACCTTTTTGGATGGTTCAAATCGACAATAAACCACACAAGTCAAACTTAAACCATTCAAAAGGGAGGATTGTTATATGGAAAGTAAGTAAAAGCAGAGAAAAAAAGAATACAAAACACTTCAATGTTACGGATCTGATGAAACTGGTTTCGTTGAAATTCGAGACTGTTGCTAAAATGACTATTTTCACTTTAATTAAATAAATTATTATTAAATTGACTAAATCACTTTTATTTTCAAATTTAATAACTAATAACTTTCATCATTTTTGATTACCTAGACATTTACAATAATTTAAAACAAATTTACATGTCAATTCAACGTTAAATATTACACTAATTACAGTGTTCAATTTCAACTGTAACTGGATCCAATTAATTATAATTTAATTCCAATAAATTGATTTAATTGGATTTCAATCTTTTTATTCAATCAATTATTACTCTATGGGCATAGTTAACATTGGTTTATATCTTATTACATTAATATTCTTCAATTTCATCTTAATTTTTATTAACATAATTTTTAATTACATTAATTTCATTTGATTTTCAATTTAATTCAACAGATTAAATAAATAGGTAACATATCATAATGGTCACATTTTACTTAATTTAATCACATTTACGGTTTTATTATTTACAAACAAATGTTATAAATACTTACACAACACTGATTTCATCCAATTACGATTAATTACGTATTTTCTCATCAATTAATATAACCTTTATATTATTTCCTTATTTAAAATCTATAACCAATTTCATATTTACAATCATTTCAATTAATTGAAATGGCCTTAAAGCAATTATCAATTGCCTTAAATTACTTCATACATTTCATTCTAGTTACATTAATGAATCTTAAACTTTTAATTTTCTCAAATATTAAATCCAAAACTTATTTAATTAATAAATTTTAAATTATCGAAAATTACAGGTCGTTACACTCTTCCCCACTCAAAACTTTTCGTCCACGAAAATAGAAAAGAAAGAATTAAGGCATTAGTATATCTTATTCAAAGTATTCAATTTATATCAATTAATTTACATGATTAAGTAATTTGCATAAAATATATCGATTTATAAAACAATTAAATCCTTTCATATTCAAGTTAATAAAAGTTTGAAGACACCTTTACTTTCACAAAAATTTTCTAAGTCCAAAATTCACGAAAAATATCGACGGAGTCTCCTTTATATGGAGTGGCTGGAAGACATAATAATATCAATAATAATATCACATATTTCAAAATAAAATATCAAACCATGGAAACAATATAATATCACTATAAAACCATAATCTGAACATGTACTTATTTGTCGGGCAAACAACGCTTATTTACGAAACCAAAAGCAGTAGCTATTGCTTCCATAAACCTGTATTTCACTTATGTAATCCAAAAAAGTTAATAATTTTGAAAAGAGAAATATTAAGTTGTTTCAATTAATAACAACCTATCAACACAACATAACAACAATCATTTACAAACAAAACCATATAATCATCATATGCAATAAAAGAAACCAATCATGCATCCATGACAACAAAAACAAATGGTTTATTTGGGTTCAGAAACTTTTAATCATATAAAATGATAAATAAACTATTAAGTATACCATACACTCAATAGTCTTAGATAAAACACAATAGATTATTCATACATTCTAAACAATTTAAAACATCACTTCACCAAACATCCCATAAGCCAAACAACCAAGAATTCCAAATATTATTTATGTTTATTCTTATTAATCTTATTTCACATCATTTGCTATTCTTCGGTTTTATTCATTCATACTACGCTTATTTTCTTAAATTTACATTCATTATTACAAAAATTTCATTTCTTATTTATGCATACAATGCTATTTTCCATTTATGTACATCCATTTAATTATTTAAAATAATCAATGAATTCATTATTTAACTATTGCATATTTTTATTTTAGTTTACTCCACATTTATTATTTACTTTTATTTCCTTTTAACATCAATATTCATTTGTGAAGTATTCATACTTAGATTTGTTTCTTTCCTTTTTCTTTTCAGTTTTATTTCTTTCATATGTAGTATTTACTTTTACTATTTACTTTAATTAAAATAGGCTTTAAATATTACTTAAGTTTATAATCCTTACTTACGGTATTCACCCTTTTATTACATCTAATTAGTAGCATTTCAAGTTATCAACTTAAGTTTATAACATTTTTGTAACATCTTTCTTATTTATAGGAATAGTTCTATTGAACATCTTCATTACTAAAATTTTACTTATATAATATTCTATCACATATTTGTACTTAACATTTCAACTTTTAACATTTTGGTGAGTTATATCTATGTCTTTTAGAATGTAATTGAATGTTACTCAAGTTTGTTTTATTCATTTTTGTTAACAAAATATTCAATAGTTACATTTTCTAATTTTCCATTTTAGCAGCTTTCAATTATTAAAATAGTTAAGATTTCATTTTATTACAATAACTGAAAACTACTAATTATAAGAAGGTTTAAGAACTAACTCCGGGTTATATTTCCAAATCATTTAAAATGATATATATGTATATGTATATGTGTATATATATATATATATTCATATTTTTTTATAGATCAATTCATATTGAAATATTTATATCAGAAAATACTACCAAATAATACTAATATTATATTCTGAAATCCTTTGAAAATGGTTCAAACACCATGGAACTTAAGTTTTAAATTTTCAAATTACATTTACTTTATTTGTAAATCATGTTTTCAATCAATATTTATAAATTTCGCTACCCAACCACAAACATATTACATCCAAACAAATCATTTATAAAATTATTCTTTTATATACAAAATATAATACTATGCACAATTATTGCATTTACCTATATTTCAAAATAATATTGTGTCTGTTTGCCTTATTAAGTGTTTAGAAATCCCTATCGATGTCATATCGTCCTATGTACCGACTGGGATCTATAAATACTAAAAAGAACAAATTAACACAATACAAAATCTTTTATAACACTAATAAATATGCTCTCTCATATATATACAGTCAACGACTTATGCTATGGTATTACTACCTTATCTTATATGAGTCAAACCCCATAAAGCTAAGGTTATCGCTAAACCAACGCTCTGATACCAAATGTAATGATCCACCTTTTTGGATGGTTCAAATCGACAATAAATCACACATGTCAGACTCAAATCATTCAAAAGAGAGGATTGTTATGGGGTAAATAAGAAAAGTAGAGAAGGAAAGAAAACAAAACACAGAATCTCACAGTGGAATTGCAAAATATAGTAATCAATTAAACAGTTCATGAAGCTATTTTACAAATAACATTTTATTATACTTTTACAATACAGATCAAAGTTACATACAATAGAAATATATAAATAATGCAGCAGAAAAAATGATGCAGTAGAATAAATATAATAAATAATAACAGTATCAAATCTTCGTCTTCGTCCTCCAAAAAGCAATCTTCGATAAATTGAAAAGCTCAGACTGACCCAAGCGAATTGAAAAGACAAAACGTACGAGTCTGAACTAAAAGATCTTATATAAGTTAAATCAACAGTAAATAAATATGAGTGTAATGGCTTCGGAGATGTTTACGGGATTTGACATCTCCTGTCCAGTGTCAAATGTGTGTGCAATAACTTAAGAGATATTCGAAATTCCATTTCCTAAGGATCCATTAAACTATCTACATACGTAGTACAATACGCTATTATAGTAGTGTCCGCAGTAAAGTAAAGTATTAGAATAGCGTTAAGGCGTTACTTATATCCCGCTTAACACATTTTATATTATACCATAGTCTATACAGTACTGTAAACTTCAACATAAATTAGTGGCCTATCAGGGAGCACTCCATAGGTATGACACAAACCAAACTCGTAGAAGGCGTGATAAGGCATGTGATAAGGCATGCGAGGCAATGCCTAAGGTAGGATACTACCGTTTTGCGGATCCGGACTGGTGGTAACGCATAGCAGCTACTATCGTCCACCTAGGAGCACACTTCCATAATCAAAATCGAGGGGTGGCCACCAAATCAATCTCATAGTCATAATATTGTATCGAAGAAATGTGTCCGATAAGAGGTGCGACCTCACTTGGCCCAGCGTGGCTCTTGTTTTAGCCACATCAAGCCGACTCACGGGAGTAAGGGCTACGATAATACCTCATATGGAATTGTTCATCAAACCATCCTACTTCATTCTGAAATCTCAACCATGCACACAGTTGTTAAAGTGATTTTCGGTATTGGTAGAGAGTACGATAATATCTGATCCCGATCTTTATAACAACCAAACGCTTATTTCACATGGATGGTTCTTTTACATTTCCAAAACCTTTTCATAGTTGATATCAAAATATCATATTATCAGAACATATCACTTTCAAAATTATATTCACTTTTGAAATCATATTCACAAAATAGGTTAAATCTTTATTTCAAAATCATCATATTTACTCAAATATGTCATTAGCGAATATTATTTCAAAGTCCAACTTATGTCATAACATCATTTAACCATATTCGCTTTAGAATTAAGGATTTAAATATAAACGCTTTCACTTTACACAGTCTGAAAAGTTATAAAATAGTTTAGATAGTTATAAGTAGTTTAACATAGTTAAATAGTTAGATTACTCTAAAATAGTTCAAAATAGATTAAAATAGTTTTGGATAGATTTAAAATGGTTTAAATAGATTTAAAATAGTTTAAATAGATTTAAAATGATTTAAATAAATTTAAAATAGATTAAATAGATTTAAATTAGATTAAAATAGGTTAATTAGTTTAAAATAGGTTAAAATAGATTAAATTGGATTCAAATAGCTAAAAATAGATTAAATTAAGTTAAAATAGTTTTAAATTGATTAAAATAGTTTTAAATAGATTAAATTAGTTTAATAGTTTGAAAATCTTAGTATTTAGGATTTAAGAATAATATATTTAAACAGTTTATATTAAAATAATAAATTTGGAATTAATATCAAATTGTACTATTTATTTCATTTCAACACATCTTTAAACCATTTAATCAATATCAATTCCAAATCCATGTTTGAATTATAAATTCAAACTATTTCAAATTTAGCCAATTTCGAAGTATAAATATTCAAATATTTCAATAACTCAATTTCGATAAATTTTATTTATACTTCAAATCTAACTTTAGAATTTCAGTTTAAACCAATTCCAATTTCAACATTTAAAACTCGAATTTTCAAAAAGAATTCAGTTTATATAAATCAATTTTTCTTCAAAATATAATCTAACTAAATTCAAAATTTAAGGATTTAAAATCATTTAATTTAAGCAATCCAGTGTCCATATATAATTCTCTACCCTATGGTTAAGTGATACAGATGTTTATCATTTCATTCCGCAACTTTTTATATTCATGGATATATATCATTTCATCCCACAATCCCGAATTTTATTACAAATCCATGAAATCGCTCGAGTCTATCATTTCAACCCATAACGATTTCTCCCTAATCTATCAGATCGTTTGGGTATATATCATTTCAACCCATTGGGAACTTGCAGTATTATAACAATATAAATATAACATTAAATCATCCAATATCAATAATTAAACATACATCACAGTGATCACCCAATTCAACCAATAAACATCAATAGATAACTAATTATAATTAATAGGTATTAAATTGATAATTAAATTCAATATTAAATTAAATGATGATTAAATGCAATAAAAGTTAAATTTAACTAGAAAGACAATTTAAATATATCAAACGTCAACTAATCAATTCAAAATCACATCATAAATTCAATTTAACTAACATAAAATAATTTAGTAGTTGTGAATAGGTTAAAAAAATCGCCTTTGATTTCAAATCATTTGAAATCCAAAATTAATCCAAAAATCTAACAGTTTCAGAATCGGACCAAACTAGTACCAAAATATCTAGAATTTCGATACGATCCCAACGAAACAAACCGCGTCCAAATCAAAGTTCGTATGCAAAAGATATTGAGATTAGAATATTCGAGATTAAAAATTTAAATAAAAATAAAAGGTAAATGAAAGGACACTTTATCTAAGCCACGTCATCATCTCTCCCTCCCAGCTATCATGTTCCTCACGCACTCGATCTGCTCGCTTATGGTTTCAACCGCCACTGTCTTCCGTTCAACGCCGCTGTACAACATCACCTTGACCACCATAGCCCTGCCGCTACTCGCCCCTGCCTCCCCCGACCTCCGGCATCGACATCATCAGAGGATGCAAGCGCCGTTTAAATTTGTAACCCTAGTTGAATTTATCACGTCGATCTAGCCATCAAAATACTAAACGAACCACACAGATGCGTTCCACTCGCCACTCTCCATGACCCTGTACCATCCAATCGATGATCCTCCGACGATGATCTAACCCCAATGAACAGCCGAGAATGATTTTGCCAATTTCAAACAAACCATGATAGCAAGAAAAAATTGCATATTTGAGTTGCGCTCAACGAGAGCTTTCCAACAATATATAATATGACATAGTTTTGAGGAGTTTGATTTTCGATTTGAATTTGAAATTGAAATAGTGTTTTGAGATTGAATTTGTTTCCGCCATTGAAAAGAAAGAGATAGACAAAAATTGATGTACGTACAGAATAAGAAAAATGACTGCTAGGGTTTGGGAAACAAGACTATTTATATAAACAAAGCCCGATACAAAAATAAAAACTTATCGAATTTGTACGAATGACGAATAGCAACCCAAAAAGCCCGTTCTACCTCCGAAACAAAAGTGGATCATCCCATATATCAAAAAAATGTTTTTAATATTTTAAACTCAATGGAACAGATTTTACATCCCAATTTCATTGTATGAAGAAGTTAGCTTTAAAATCAGCTTATTTCAATTTGATTTCAATTAAATTGATTTCTACGCGTTTCGAGCTCGTACATCAAACGACAAGTCCGATCGTTGTGAAACTTGAAAGCTTACAATAATTTACGGTTACGTATCTAATGAAACTGGTTTCGTCGAAATCCAAGACAGTTGGCAAAATGGCTATTTTCACTTTAATTAAATAGATTATTATTAAATTGATTAAATCACTTTTTTTTTTAAAATTTAATAACTAACAATTTTCATCATTTTTGATTATGTGGACATTTACAATAATTTAAAATAAATTTACATGTCAATTCAGTATTAAATATTACACTAATTACAGTGTTCAATTTCAACGTTAATTAGAACCAATTAATTATAATTTAATTCCAATAAATTGATTTAATTCGATTTCAATCTTTTTATTCAATCAATTATTACTCTATTGGTATAGTTAACATTGGTTTAGATCTTATTACATTAATATTCTCCAATTTTATCTTAATTTCCATTAACTTAATATTTAATTACATTAATTTTCAATTGATTTCCAATTTAATTCAACAGATTAAATAAATAGATAACATATCACAATGGTCATCTTTTACTTAATTTAATCATGTTTATGGTTTTATTATTTACAAACAAATGTTATAAATACTTACACAACACTGATTTCATCCGATTACAACTAATTACATATTTTCCCACCAATTAATATAACATTTAAATTAATTCTTTATTTACAATCTATAACTGATTTCATATTTACAATCATTTCAGTTGATTGAAATTGCCTTAGATTACTTCATACATTTCGTTCTAGTTATTCTCTCATTAATGAATCTTAAACTTTTAATATTCTCCAATATTAAATCCAAAACTTATTTAATTAATAAATTTTAAATAGTCAAAAATTACGGGTCATTACAAATTAGGAGCTGTCGTGGGAAACTTACAAGGTCATCATGATTATATCAACCATTGTGAAACCATCATGGATTAACTAAGTGAAGCCTTTTTGGTGTGTATAAGCTATTGTGAGATAACTTACAAGTTAAAATGGAAAAAAGAAGTTACCATGGATGTTTCCTAGAGTCGTTGCATATTAATCTTCATGCAAACGATGGTTCCTTCTTATGGAGATCAACCTTCATCATTTGTTCATTATATGCGACATGTGGCACCAATCCAAATGCTAAGATCATTTATAAATATAGGGTACCCCCAAAAAGGGATGATTTTCAAGTTCCATTTCCTCCTTTAATTTAATTCTTTTACATTTTATTGAAATGCTTGAGTGAAGAAGTTTAATGGCTGACCATACCATCTTTGTTTTGTAACTTCGCATTAAAGGAATAAAAAGTCAATAAATTGCATAATGATTTCTCGTGAATACAAGGCCATTTTGTATGAATTTATGACTAGCATATTTGACTACGAACATAATCCTACTCAAGTATCCAAAGTTACTTGACCTAAATTTAGTTCTCACACAAAGTCGAATGGGTATGTATAATGCCCTAAGCGCAGTGCGATGCAGACTGTTTCCGACCATATTCTTTGGAGTGGTAGCAGAATGGAACTGACGCTATAGAGAAAAGACAATTTATTTATGGGAACAATTCTCATAAGAGTTTTCGACCCAATTCTGTACTTTAAAGGAACCTACAAGTAATATGAGCATACTGGCTAACATCAAATAAAAGCCCGAGGAATTACCAGGGGACTATCTAAAATGATTTAATACAAAAGCTAATAAAATGGAAATGGTAAGTGATAAAGAGAAATTGATAGCGGTCAAATTTGGTTTAATCAAAACACCATTCTGGAAAGAGTCCCTACATCCATGGATGAAGAGTCTTATAAATTTTACAACTTTAGGCTGACAAGTTCGTACGAATGGATGAAATATTTCATAACAGGAGAAAATAAGGGGAGAAGAGGAATTTTTCGGTTCCAAACAAAAAGGGAAGGTAGGAAGAATTTGCCAAGGCAAAAGCTGTTGAATTGAACCATCCTATCTTTTATATATATATATACATATATACATATATGCTGTTACGAAAGTCGAACTTGACCATCCAATTTCATTTAAAGCAAAAATGAAGCTAGAGCTGAATAAATGGGGAATTATTGTGCCTACCATAAAGTAAACAATTATAAAACGGATGGATGTAGGGTCCTCGCAGGAATTACATGGAACATGGTTAGAAATAGAGTCCTCAAAGAATTTGTGAAAAGCCACCCATCAACAACACTAACATCACGCATATTGAGCTTCCACAAAGGTTACTACAACCGATGATCGATATGATCAACGGAGGATCACACATTGCAGGCTTGAGCAAGGGATCAAGAAGTAGGTACGTAAGAGAGGTTAAAGAGGGAATCTACTCAATAAGTGATCAGCCTCCATTGAAGTTTTTCAAAAGCGCGATCGAAATGTCTAATTTGGTGGTAACTCCTCAAGAGCAGAGGAATTCAACATTCCCACAATGACCCTCTAATGATAACTTCTCAATTTGGACTTCCACTTATATCCAAAATTGTAATAGATACTGGCAGCGTAGTGAATGCCATCGTTAAAAGTACTTTTGAACCAGTGTAGTTAATGCCCCGCTGTTACCCTGCTATAACCCTGTTATATCTCATAGTGGATTTTTACCGGTACGATATTTCCATATAGCCTCAAATATAGCCTTTCCACTTTAAGCTCTGCTATTTTTGCTATATCTCGTTATTCCCACTGTATTCTGCTAATTCCGCAACGTCTTCTTTAAAAGAAATGAATTGAAAAATGTCCTTTATACATTATAAAAATTATGAAACTAATTTATTTAATTGAATTTTTAATATATTTTCAGAAATAAAAATACTCTAATTTTGTTTTAAATTCAATTATGTTATATAATAGTTTTACATTTATTTATAGTATATTCCCACTTTTTTATTTAAAATTATTTATGTATTAATTTTAATATAATTGAATGTTACATTTTCATTTAATTACCATTTATATATTGGTAAAACATTAAGTACGAATATTATTTGCTATTTTAGAGTCATCCGCTATATCCCCGCTATGATTTTTTGTACCTCCGCCGCATTGAATCCGTCGAGCGCTTTAATGTCATAGTTTTGAACAAATGGGAATTCCAAAAGAAAAGCTTGAATCTAGCTTGGTGCAAACCTATGAATTCAATTTTTAGGGCTCTACTCTGGTAGGTCCGGTTAAATTGTTTGAACAAATCGGCACTCCTCCGCATTCAAGAATGTTTGAGATGTCGTTTGTGATCATGGACCAACCTTCCTACTATAATGCTTTCTTTGAAAGACCGACTCTTGGTGAGATTGATGCTTTTGTATCACCAAAGCATCTATTGGTTAAGTTTCTCTGCAAAACGGGATAGGGAACTATTCGGGGAGAGTAGTTTAATTCCTATGAAGTGTATTTTGCTACACTTTACCAATTTAAAAAAAATGATAAGTTCTTGCTATAGGCCCGTATCAAATAAATGTGATCAAAACCAGAAGTCCGTGCATATTAGTCCTCGAGAACTGGTATCTAATGCAATTATTTAGATTTTTCTCTAATGGAAAATCAACCAATTAGCAAGAAATTAAACTTCGAGCAAGAAAAAGGAAGTATGTAGGATTAAACCAAGTTAATCATGATAAGAGCGAGGTTTTGGAGGAAATAATCTCGGACATAGATTCAAGGGATAAGCGATAAAACATGCAATCAATGGAAAGCTTAGAATAGGTAAAGTTAAATTCTTAAGACTCTACTAAAACCGTGAAAATTGGTAATGAGATGAATAAAGAAACTAAAGAAAGGTTGATCACGTTTCTATGATCAAGCATATATGTATTTGCATGGACCCATGTAGACATGGAAGGGATCGATCCATCCATAATGTATCATGTGCTCAATATTGACCCAATGTTTGTCCCCGTAAGACAAAAGAATATGTAGTTTGACAAAACCTGCATCGCGACATTGAAGGAGGAAGTGAAAGGGTTGTTGGAAAATGTATTCATAGGAGAGGTGTTTTACCCAAAATGGTTTGTAAATCCAGTATTAGTAAATCTAATGGGAAATAGAGAGAATGCGTCGATTATGCAGATCTCAACAAAGCATGTCCAAAAGATTGTTATCTGTTACTCAAAATCGATCAACTAGTGGATGCAACCAGCAGACATAAACCGTTGTCATTTATGGATGCTTACTCTGGATATAGTCAGATTTCGAAGTTTAAACCTGATGAGGTACAAACAAGCTTTTCATGAATTAGGGAATGTACCGCTATAAAGTAATGCCATTTAGGCTAAAGAATGCATGAGAATTGTATCAACTACTTGGAAACAGAATGTTCAGAAATCAAATAGGAAGAAACATGGGAGTATGTGTTGATCATATGTTGTTAAAATCCAAGAAAGAGGAGGATCATATAAAAGATTTGAGTGAAGTGTTTGGCATACTAATGGAGTATAAAATGAAGATAAATCCATAAAAGTGCTTCTTTGGAATCTAATCTGGGAACTTTAGGATACGTCGTGAGTGCCAGAGGAATCGAAGTTAAGCCCGATCAGATAAAAGCTATTAGAGATATAGCACGACCTAAGACATGCAAGGAAATGATGGGGTTGAGTGGACGAGTCGTGACCCTTAATCGGTTCATATCTGAACAACCAATAGGTGTATTCGTTTTTTCAATGTAATTAAGAAAAAGAAAACCTTCGAATGGATAAAGGAATGTCAAAAAGATTTGAAGGAATTGAAAAACCCTCTAGAATCCCTATTGATACTCTTAAGTCTCGTAGAAGGAGAAGATTTATTTCTACACATGGCTGTATCGGAACATGCCATCATCTCGGTTTTGGCAAGAGAGGAAAATGGAATAAAATTTCTAGTTTACTACACGAGTAAAAGGCTAAAATATATTAAAACTAGGTACCTAGTTACAGAAAAGTTAGCATATTGCTTATTGCCATCTGCATGGAAGCTAAGGTCATATTTTCGAGCTCATCCAATAAAAGTCTTAAACAATTACCTACTGAGGCAAATTCTAAGTAAACCTGAAAATCAAGAAGGCTAATAAAGCGGAGAGCAGAGTAGAGCCAATGTAATGCTGAATTCCTATCCAGGATGTCAGTCAAAGGACAGGCTTTGCTAAACTTTTTATAGAGTGTATAGGATTCGTTGAGGAACATTAAAGAGAGAAAGGAAATTCGAGCCGAATGGCAATTATATATAGACGGAGCATCAAACGAGTAGGGTGTAGGAGCAGGATATGTTATCAAATTAGGATTAAAGTAGATATTTAGTGATTCATAATTAATGGCAAACCAATTGAGCAAGACATTCCAAACTAAAGAGTCTTGACTAGCCTAATACTTCAAAGAATCCATGAAATGTTGGCTACTTCGAGGATTTCTCTATACACCAAATGTCAAGAGAAAAGAATAGGCAAGAAGATTCCTTAGCAAAGCTAGCCAGTTCATGAGGAGTCCCAGAAGTCAAAATCATACCCCTTGGATTTCAACAAAACCCAAGCAATAAATGTTGAATATGCGATTATATGATTTTTGTTTGATGATAATAAACATATATATATATATATATTCATGTAAATGTATTTGTTAACGTACTATTTTATTTTTCATAGACTAAATAAATATTTGCTGAATAAAAATAATTAACATAGAATTTGAATTCAAACAGAATTTTTATTCAAACAAATATTTTTTACTATCTTGGAATAGTACAAAGTTCAAGCTCTCACTATATATTCAATTTCAATTACAGTACAACTTTGATTGCATCACATTTTCACATTTACAGTTGACCTCACTACATATCACTCACAGTCATAATTTATCTTCAACTTCATTCCAATATGAATCCAGCATCTGAGCAATCTGCAAATATAAATATTGATGCAGCAAAATTGAAAAGGAAATATTTTTGCAGTATAAAATAAAATGTGAATTTTGAAAATAATATTTGCCTCAGTTATTTGGGTTGTTCGTCATCATTTAACTTTGAATTCATCATACACGAACAGCTTGTGACATACACAGTGTATCACTGTATATGCCATAAGGCCGTGCACACCGATATATATACACTTGATAAATTTAAAGGGACAGGTAAGCACAGGTCAAACCCAAATTATCGGATTCAACTCAAGTGCAATAAAATAAATGTCACAACTCTCAACACAAGGTCAAATCCAAGCTTAAGCTGGATTCAACTCAGGTGAAATTTCAAAAAATAAACAAAATGCAAAGGTCAAGTCGCTGCAATCATGACTCAACTCAATGCAACAACAGTGACAAGGCATCATGAAGTCTGCAACTCAACTTAATTGCAAGTCAAAACCAACACAAAAGTTCACAATTCAACATGATAGCATCAACAATGCAAACAAGTCACAAGGGACAAGCTAATAATACATGTACAAGACTGCAACAGTATGACTATATGCATGCTACAGAAGGAACAAACACATGAAACAGTATATGTGCAAGCTGAAAACATAAATAACAAAGAACCAGAGACTACAAATCAACTGCACCAAGGACTGATACAACTGACATTCAAGTACAAGCCCAAGTGACAACATACATATACCGAACCAACATATCAAGCAACAACATGTACAGGTCAGTGAACAAAATCAAGTCGAAGTCGAAGTCAACCAGAACGAGAACGAACAAACTGTAGTGACCAAGTAGCATGTGACAGTTTCAAGTGAATTCACCAAACTAAGCACGTGAAATCTAAAGTCAAGACCGCAAAGCCAAGTCGTGATGAACAGAGCTACAGACCAGACCAGTGAACAGCTAGAATATACATATATGATGATACAGCAAGCCACTATGATGAACAGCGATCAAGCGTACAAGTATAACAAAGTATAACATAGTCAAGTTTAAATGGGCGAAGTCAAAGCAAAAATCAACACCGTGATGACCACGATAGCAATTCAAAGCCGTGCGAACCAAGTAACACAGGAATTATACGATTATGACCACGTCAGAGTTCTAAACCGTGTTATCCAAGTAAATTGAAAAAGTCAGAAATAAATCATCAACGTTCAACAAAAATCGAATGGCCGAAAGCATATATTGAACAAACCAGACGAACGCAACTCAAGGAGATCGAACTCCTATATAAACCAATTCAACATCGGCAACGAAAATCATGGAGTTCAATTAAGCATAACAGAATTTTAAAGCATAAATGAAAATCACATACCAAATCGAAGTCGAATTCCATCAAACAAAAGCAGCCAAAGTGAGCAACAAGGAAAAGATCGATCAAAGCAACCCGTGAATTATCCATGCGATCGATCAACATAAAGTCGGCTCTTCACAAAGCCCTAATTTGGATCGAAGGACAAAAGCCCTAATTTGGATCGAAGGACGAAAGCCCTAATTGTGATCGAACAAAGAAGCCGCCATTATCTCAAAAGGAACGGAGCAAATAAAAAAAGGATTGAGTCAAATTATAAAAGGGGCCGGCTTGTATATAAAGAGCTTTCTCTTTTATTATATAAGGGTTTTTAATTTTTAATTAAGGTTATTTTAATTTTAAATTGTTTTTAATTTGTAATTTCTTTTTAAACCGTTTAAATTTCTAGTCGTGTGACTAGAGGACAAACTACGTGGCGTAGTTTGAGAATTCGCAACTCAGCGGCTGAGTTGTGGCAGGGTTTTGAGCGTAGAGTTAGGTTTAGTTAATAGCGGGTGTCGCAAGTTTACGTGTGTAAGCGTCTGACTATCTAATTTCTAGTAGAAACCTTGGGGGCAACACGTAGGCAGGGTTTTGCCGAAGCTGGGTAAATTCTGTGTCATTCTATTTCTGCATTTATTATTCTGCTATTTTTTCTGTGCTGCTATTATTCTGTGATCTGTGTTGAAATAATTTTATAAGCTTCCGCAATTAATTTTTATAATTAATAGCATCACCCTATTCACCCCCCTCTAGGGTGAAATCGATCCTATAAGTGGTATCAAAGCTAGGAACAAAAGCCGTTTTTGCTTTCAAAATTTGATTTTACAAAAACCAATTTTTGTTTTAAAAAGTTGAATTTTTAAAATGGCTTCTTTTAATACTGCTTTTGCTGAGGGTCAATCCATAGTTAGACCACCAATGTTCAATGGTGAATATGCTTACTGGAAAAATAGGATGGAAAATTTTCTGAAAAACATTGACGCTTGGAATATTGTTGAGACAGGTTATAGAGCACCGACTATAACTGTAGATAATCAGGAAATAGATAAACCAAAGGAACAATGGACAAAACTAGAAAATAAATTACAAAATACTAATGCTAAAGCTATGAATTCTATTATCTGTTCATTGGATCAATTTGAATTTAATCGTGTCTCACATTGTCTAACTACGCAGGAAATATGGCACACACTAGAAGTGACTCATGAAGGAACATCTCAAGTCAAAGAATCTCGTCTTGCCATGCTAAACAGCGAATACGAGAACTTAACAATGGCAAAGGAAGAAAATGTCAAAGAGATGCATGGACGACTTTCCAATATCGTATATAAATCAAAAGCTCTTGGAAATTCATACACAGAGTTGGAGATAGTCCGAAAAATCCTCAGAGTCCTTTCATGAAAATTTGAAGCAAAAGTGACTGCCATTCAAGAATCAAAAGATTTAAAACAAATGAAAGTTGAAGAACTCATCGGAAATCGCACCACTTATGAGCTAGAAATGAAATTCAAGGAAGAGCGTGAAGGAGGAGATACTCGAAAGAAATCAATAGCTCTCAAAGGAACAACCAAAAGTGATGATGATAACGATGATGATGATGGAGCAGCAGAGCTGGCACTACTAATGAAGAAATCCAAAAAGTGGAATTACAAATATGGAAATCCATCTCAAAATCAAAAATTGAAAAGCAGAATAATCAAAGCACTAGACAACTCAGAAGAACACGGGATCATCTGTCATAAGTGCAACCAACCCGGACACATCAAGCCTAATTGTCCTCGACTTCAACACGGCCATGAAAAGAAATCAAAAGAAAAAGTTTTGCAGCCACATGGAATACAAGTGATGAACATAATCAAAGTTCTAGCAGTGAGAGTGAGAAAGCAGATATGTGCCTTCAGGGAAATATAACTGATAGCAACGATGATGAGCCAAGCGAGGTATCAAAACTCACTCACTCAGAATTACTTATTTATTTCCACGTAGTAAATGGCTATTTTGAACAACTTAGGGAAAAATACGCTAAACTTGAATCACAAAAAGAGACTTTGATAGAATTAAACGAACAACTTGACCAATTAGTTAAAAACTATCAAAGTAGGATCCCTAAGTGTAATAAGTGTCCAACATTAGAAGAAGAAATTAAAAAATCAGAAATCAATATAAAATCACTTGAAAATGAAATTCTGATTTTGAAAGCGAAAATACTAGGAGAGAAAATTCTATCAAAAAGTGCACACAATTATTAAACGAAAATGAATCTCTCAAAACACAAGTCCAACAATTGTCAACGACTTTAGATAAATTTTCAAAAAGTGAAAAATCGTTGAATATGATATTAGGAAAGCAAACTGTTAATACGGTTAGACAAGGACTTGGATATAATCAATCTAAAATTGTTGAAAGCAATATTAATCAAGTCAATTATATGTGCACAATTTGTAGAAAATTTGGACACAATCAAAATAATTGTTGGTATAGACCAAAACATGTGAAAACTATACCAATTTGGGTTCCTAAAGGCACAAATATAAAATCTCTCAAAGTTAAACAAATTTGGGTGCCGAAAGGAACATATATAAATAGTTTTGGGTCTCCACAAAATTATTTTTATATATATTTTCTGCCACTAACAACCATGGACCTATAAAAACAAATAGGTCACAAAATTCTTTTCCCGTGTAGGTGTGGTGGCAGGCTAAGGAACAACAATAGTGTTACTTGCATTCTGGCTGTTCCAAGGACACAACGGGCGACAAAGAAAAGTTCCTTAGCCTAGTACAAAAGTGACAGAATCACAAGAGACAACAACGAAAAATATCGTAAAGGTAAAATAGGTAAAAATATATTTATTTGAACGATATATTAAATGTGATAATCTGCACCACATTCTGAATTAAATCAGCCAATAATGAGATGATGAAAAAATGATGATTTTGATTCTGACTTATTCAAAATAGTTGGCCAATTATATTCTTATGCCAAAAACACTACAAAAATCACTAGAGCATTTGAATTACTTCATATATATTAGTTTGGTTTAATAATAGTGTTTTTGTTGGATAATAATAAATTTGGTTATAATATGGCCAACTCTATATTCACGGTTTTTGATTACTTACACGGCTTCAATTCAAATTCAAAAAAGAATGTCATTTAAAATGCTGTTAAAATTGAGTTTGAAATTTTTGTTGCACACTTCATGGTCTATCAAATTCAATTGATGATAGTTTTGAGTGAAAGAGAAATTCAGATGCAGATTACACTGGTAATCTAGTTGATAGAAAAATTACTAGTGAAACATGATTTGCTGAGACATTTAGTAACTGCATCGTTTTTTAAAGAAAATATCTGCATATTTTTCATTTCAAATAGCAGAAAATTTTCTTATAAAACCCCCTCGAGAAAATCATTTTGACCATATTTGCAGATCAGTCATTTTGAAAAACAGGAAAATAGACACAGGGAAGAAGTTGCAAAAAAATTTAGTATCACGGACAACAAGTTTGTTTTTTTAGTCTGAAGGACACTTTTTAGTGCAAACAGAAAATGATAGTTACAACTATCATTCTGTCATTTACACTAAAATGTGTCCTTCAGCCTGAAAAACAAACTTGTTATCCCTGAGACTAAATTTTTTTGCAACTTTTTCCTTAAGCCTAAAAACCCCTTTGAAAAATTGATTTCATAATTATTTTTGAATTTGATTATAAATGACTATTTTGACTAATCTGACTCCCTAATAATTATCGAAAAGATAAATAGTGAATGAAAAAGTGATGAGTGTTGATATTTATCATATATTATGACTCGAGACGGTATAATTAGTAAATTTCTTTAGAAATTTAAACAAGAGTTATGAAACTTTTGTTTGTAAAAATTCCATGGCCATCTCTATTTCTATTATATTTCCAACGACCATCACTCATCAAAATTCAATATAGTTTGTCTGTATGTGGTACTTTAAACAGGAATCATTCGTTTTTCATTTTACATTTTTTAAAATAATAGAAAATTTTATATAGTAAAAAAAAAACCAAAGTATTCACTCTCATTTAAAAGTCCTCACGGTTATGCATGTATGGAACGCATATCAAAAGTTGAATTTTAAAATAAACAAGTTGATTCTAATCCCATTTAAAAGTCCTCACGGTTATGCGTGGTTAGAAGATACTTAAATTCATTTTTTTTTAAAATAAAATTGGAATACTACTAATCTCATTTAAAAGTCCTAACGGTTATGCAAGGTTAGTAGATATTCAAATTCATGATATAAATATACCACAAATAGACAAAACTGTATGGTTTTATATGATGACATCATTCCCATCATTTTAAAAGTGGAATATGCGCCTAACAAAATATTTATGATTTTTGTCTGATTTGTTATTGAAATTTAATATTTATATCCAATTGAGTTTTAATGTTGGATTAATATCAATCACTTTATCTCTATTTTCTCTAACATTATTACTCTTTTGCTGATAACAAAAGGGGGAGAGAAAAGTTAAGATTTTGTCAAATAAAATCAAGCAAAGGCCAAATAATTTTCCATTTGCATCTAGGCTCATTTGCATATTTTTATTTGTATGCATATATGTAGGGGGGAGCTGTGTGTAGAGAGGAAGCATTTAAATAGGGGGAGAAATTAGATCATATCAATGATCAAATACATTTAACATATTCAAAATCTTAAATATATGTTTGTTATCATCAAAAGGGGGAGATTGTTGAATATGCGATTATATGATTTTTGTTTGATGATAATAAACATATATATATATATTCGTGTAAATGTATTTGTTAACGTACTATTTTATTTTTCATAGACTAAATAAATATTTGCTGAATAAAAATAATTAACACAGAATTTGAATTCAAACAAAATTTTTATTCAAAAAAATATTTGTTACAATCTTTGAATAGTAAAAGTTCAAGCTCTCACTATATATTCAATTTCAATTACAGTACAACTTTGATTGCATCACATTTTCACGTTTACAGTTGACCTCACTACATATCACTCACACTCATAATTTATCTTCAACTTCATTCCAATATGAATCCAGCATCTGAGCAATCTGCAAATATATATATTGACGCAGTAAAATTGAAAAGGAAATATTTTTGCAGTATAAAATAAAATGTGAATTTTGAAAATAATACTTGCCTCAGTTTTTTGGGTTGTTCGTCATCATTTAACTTTGAATTCATCATACACGAACAGCTTGTGACATACATAGTGTATCACTGTATATGCCAGAAGGCCGTGCATACCGATATATATACACTTGATAAATTTACAGGGACAGGTAAGCACAGGTCAAACCCAAATTATCGGATTCAACTCAAGTGCAATAAAATAAATGTCACAACTCTCAGCACAAGGTCAAATCCGAGCTTAAGCTGGATTCAACTCAGGTGAAATTTTGAAAAATGAACAAAATGCAAAGGTCAAGTCACTGCAATCATGACTGAACTCAATCCAAAAACAGTGACAAGGCATCATGAAGTCTGCAACTCAACTTAGCTGCAAGTCCAAACCAACACAAAAGTTCACAATTCAACATGATATCATCAACAATGCAAACAAGTCACAAGGGACAAGCTAATAATACATATACAAGACTGCAACAGTATGGCTATATGCATGCTACAGAAGGAACGAGCACATGAAACAGTATATGTGCAAGTTGAAAACATAAATAACAAATAACCAGAGACTACAAATCAACTGCACCAAGGACTGATACAACTGACATTCAACTACAAGCCCAAGTGACAACATACATATACGGAACCAACATATCAAGCAACAACATGTACAGGTCAGTGAACAAAATCAAGTCAAAGTCAAAGTCAACCAGAACGAGAACGAACAAACTGTAGTGACCAAGTAGAATGTGACAGTGTCAAGTGAATTCACCAAACCAAGCACGTGAAATCTAAAGTCAAGACCGCAAAGCCAAGTCGTGATGAACAGAGCTACAAACCAAACCAGTGAATAGCTAGAATATACATATATGATGATACAGCAAAGCCACTATGATGAACAACGATCAAGCGTATAAGTATAACAAAGTATAACATAGTCAAGTTTAAATGGGCGAAGTCAAAGCAAAAATCAACACCGTGATGACCACGATAGCAATTCAAAGCCATGCGAACCAAGTAACACAGGAATTATACGATTATGACCAAGTCAGAGTTCTAAACCGTGTTATCCAAATAAATTGAAAAAGTCAAAAATAAATCATCAACGTTCAACAAAAATCGAATGGCCGAAAGCATAATATTGAACAAATCAGACGAATGCAATTCAAGGAGATCGAACTCCTATATAAACCAATTCATCATCGGCAACGAAAAATCATGGAGTTCAATCAAGCATAACAGAATAGCATAAACGAAAATCACATACCAAATCAAAGTCGAACTCCATTAAACAGAAGCAGCCAAAGTGAGCAACAAGGAAAAGATCGATCAAAGCTACTCGCGAATTATCCACGCGATCGATCAACATAAAGTTGGCTCTTCGCAAAGCCCTAATTTGGATCGAAGGACAAAAGCCCTAATTTGGATCGAAGGACGAAAGCCCTAATTGTGATCGAACAAAGAAGCCGCCATTATCTCAAAAGGAACAGAGCAAATAAAAAAGGATCGGGTCAAATTATAAAAGGGGCCGACTTGTATATAAAGAGCTTTCTCTTTTATTATATAAGGGTTTTTAATTTTTAATTAGGGTTATTTTAATTTTAAATTGTTTTTAATTTGTAATTTCTTTTTAAACTGTTTAAATTTC
The DNA here is from genome assembly GCA_030765085.1 of Allium cepa. Lineage (NCBI taxonomy): Eukaryota > Viridiplantae > Streptophyta > Magnoliopsida > Asparagales > Amaryllidaceae > Allium > Allium cepa. The sequence goes on along the minus strand of CM060929.1, from coordinate 364,989,784 downwards.
TAGTCGTGTGACTAGGGGACAAACTACGTGGTGTAGTTTGAGAATTCGCAACTCAGTGGCTGAGTTGTGGCAGGGTTTTGAGCATAGAGTTAGGTTTAGTCGATAGCGGGGGTCGCAAGTTTACGTGTGTAAGCGTCTGGCTATTTAATTTCTAGTAGAAACCTTGAGGGCAACACGTAGGCAGGGTTTTGCTGAAGCTGGGTAAATTCTGTATCATTCTATTTCTGCATTTATTATTCTGCTATTTTTTCTGTGCTGCTATTATTCTGTGATCTATGTTGAAATAATTTTATAAGCTTCCGCAATTAATTTTTATAATTAATAGCATCACCCTATTCACCCCCCTCTAGGGTGAAACCGATCCTACATTAAAGAAGAGAAAGAGAAGTTACGTAGGAAAGTTTTGGTCCTAACTAGATCCAAGGTTCACAAACAATCACATAATGAGAAGAATTCTAGAGAAGATGATGACGGAAAAAGTCCAAAAATGTATGCACTCGTACAGACCCATATGCTAAAAGTTGGATGACACTCCTAGTAAAATATATTAGAAAATAAATCTTACCAAAGGAAAAGGAAGAAGCACGAAAACTAAAGTACCAAGCCCTCTCATATACTATGATCGATGGAGTATCGTATAAGACGGGGTATTCGATGCCTTACTTAAGGTGCGTTACACTTGAAATAGGCATAAGATTACTAACCAGATCCCATAAAGGATTCTGTGGAGACCATTTGAATGATAAAACTCGTTAGAAATGCAATACGACAATGATTTATTAGCCTTACATGCTAGAAGAAGCCATAAATTATATCAAAAGGTGTGATAAATGCCAAATATTTTCTAAAATACCATGAATTCCTCCCAGTAATCTAACAACAATTTCTAGTCCATGGCCCTTTGATGAATGAGGGATTGACTTGAACTTTCCCCTTCCAGTCTCAAGAGGAGGAGAAAATTTTGATGTAGTAGCGATCGATTATTTTACTAAGTAGGTGGAAGCTAAACCTCTACCTAACATAACTGCCAGAAAAGTTCTAAAGCTTGTTATTAAGAATGTAGTAACAAAATTTGGGCTTTCGAACAAGATCATCTCCGGTATTAAAACCAATTCGAAAGTAAGGAGCTCACTCGTTTCTGTGAAAAGAATGGAATAATGAAATGTGTTCATCGGTAGCTCACCCAAGGGCTAATGGGGCAGCAAAGGCAGCAAACAAAACCATAAAGAACATTTTAAAGAAACAAGTGGGAAAAGCTAAGGGAAATTAGGTGGATGAACTTCCTCTCATTTTTGCAGTCATATTAAACATTCATAAGGACTGCTACCAGACACACTCCAAGCTCCTTAACCTATGGATATGAGGAAATGCTACCCGTTGAAGTTGATGTTCCTTATGTTGGAGAATTGCTTACACCTATGAGATGAATCAAGAATTGGAAAAGGAATCACTTGACTCGCTTAACGAATTATGAGATCAATCTTCTATTCAAACTTTAGAATATCAACTTAAAATCATGAAGTATTATAATTCAAATGTGAAAGAGAAGATGTTCAACAAAGAAGATTTGGTTTTAAGGAAAATAAAAACAAACACAAAGGATCAAATAGACAGTGCCCTTAGATCAAACTGGAAAGGTCTATTGGTCATTCATGAAATAATCTCGCCAGGGACATATCGATTAAGTAAACATAATGGAAATGTAATACGAAGGATTTATAAGACCGAACACTTGAGGCCATATTTTGCGACATTGAATGAATAATGCAAGCTATCCAAATTGAACTATTGGATGAAAGAGGGAGTGCATTTAAATAATTGCCCTCAGAGGTGAAATGTACACGTTCAAGCTTAATTTTTAACCTAATGAGATTGGTAATATTCATTGAACAATGGCATCATTCACATCCATAATGAGATAAAAAATCTTTTTGTGACGAACTGACTTTCCACTCCCGGAAAATCGCATCATCTTTAAGAAAGAAAGGGATAGAAAAGAGAATAGAAAGAAGAGAAGAAAGAAACAACATCAGAATCTTGCACAACGGAACGAATAAATTATATTAATAACATAAATATTACATAGTTTACAACCAATATCAGAGTACACAGACATACAACACACACTAGACAGTTATAAACACCTGTCTAGTTATACAACTCAATACAACAACTCAGAGAACTACACAAAGCGGAATACTAGATATATATCTACACGCAGAAGCCTCCTACTCCATTTGCTCCTTCACAATTCGTCAAAGCTAACCTGAATCCTAACCTGAATTCCCTTGACTACTCATAAAAATTTGAGTACCTAAGAGTTTATGAAAAACAAAAATAAACTCCGGGTCAGACATGGGTCTGGTGTGAGTAACAGGTTAAAGTTGCTTAACTTTTAAAAATCCTTTTGAAAAGAAAGGTATCACGTAAGACTTCCCACACATAAACATGGAAAAGTTTTTACCTTACGCTAACCAAAACATTTGATAGGAAATCCAATGATATTATAATAGTGTCTAGGGTTTTCAAATAAATAAGAAATAGCCGAAATTGTTACATGATTAAATTCCAGCTACTAGCCACAAAAGTGGGTAATACAATCAAAACCGTTGGCACTTATTGGATTTTGGATTCCATACAATGGCAGGGCTACCGGGGTACCGCCCGTCACAGTACGTGGCCTAGATCAACGTACCGAGGATCACTCCCGACCCCCTGCAACACAAAGCCGGACCCATTCCTTACTGAATAGTTCCGAACAAGACAACCCTGTGGTTGTAGCTAGCAACCACCCACACAGCCGAATATAAAGGGACTTCTAGATAGGGATCAATCTTGCTCTCCAGTGGGTGCGACCCACGAAGCTTTGCTGCACCTCCCCTGTTTTAGCCATTCCCGGTTGATGAGGCTTGAGGCTACGATTACCTTTATAGGACATATCACTTAGAATGCTCATCGTCCACCTGGCGATGTTCTGAAAGCATTCAATCCATACAAGTTCGTTCCGGGTTCGAATGAAACCGAAGGCATTATCTCGTTACACTCATTTTGGAATCACCCTCAGAGTCAACGACAATAACCCTTGCACTCTAATTCACCATCTCGAATCTATAAGAACTAATTCCGTCAACTCATTACGGAATCACCCACAGAGTTATACTGACTCATAGTCCTTACACCTCGAGTCTTCACAAAGCTCCACTTTGATTCACGACCTAACGTTATTTGGAATCGATGTGGTTTTCGGATATCCAAATATGGAAACCCGATCCCGGTCTCATCGAAAACCAAAGCGTGTCTTTTAAGGTCCAAGTTGTTTTAAAGTTTTAAAACAATTCAATTACAGTATCTATATACACACAGATAGATAACTCACAATCACAATTGATAATTAACATTATCACATAACAGGTAATTCACATTATCAATATCATAATAGATAATCCATATATCAACATCCCAATTGATAATCTAAGTTATCATCACAATACAATCAAACATCCATACCACACAATATCATTTATCTCATTACTGAGATCACATCCATTCAAACCAATCAAGTTCAACCATTCATCCATAAGCAATGATTTACTCATCATCCGATAATTAATTTAAATTAAATTAAATTAACTATCTCTATTTCTAATTAATTTAAAATGAATTAAATTAATTACCCCATCTTTAATTAATTTAAAATAAATTAAATCAATTACTTTACCAATATAAACCTTGCTTACTTAATCATTTAATTGATTACGATCAATTAATCATTTATTATTAATTACATAAATTAATCACTCTTGATTAATAATCCTTAATTACATTCATGTAATCATCCTAAATTAATTTCACAAATTAATTATCCTCAACTAAACAGTAATTAACCTTTAATTACTTCAATTAATTAATTAATCATAGTTAATTACATTAATCCTTAATTAATTACATTAATTAATTACCTATTATTGATTAATTAATCATAATTAATCATCTTTAATTACATCATTAATTAAAATAATTAATGATCCTTAATTATTCCTTAAATTAATTACTCAAAGTAATTAACTAATTTAATTACTATATTAAATCAAATTAATTATCCTTAAATTAATTTCTTAATTAATCCCTTGATTAATTACTAAATAATTAAACCAAATTACCTCACACTTAACATCTCCACTTAATTACAAACATGTAATTATTTAACAATTACTTAACTAAGTAATTTCCAAAACTTTAATTACATAAAGTAATTATTTATAAAACTCAAGTGTTTATAATTAATTAAACTTAATTAATTAAATTAAACAATCTCACTAAATTAAATTAATTACATTAAGTAATTAATTTCCTAATTACTTTATCAAGTAATTACACTCAAACCATTTACAATTGATTATTATTAAATTAATTAATCTAATTAATTATAAAAATTAACCAAATTAATTAATTATTAAATAATCCTGGTTAATGACCTTCATTAACCATCCTCAGATTATTTTATAAGGTAATCAACTTAAATTAATTACCAATTAAATTATCTTTAATCATTCATTAATTAAATTAATTATTAAAATTAATTAACCTTAATTTAAATCTTAATTACATAGTTAATATTCATTTATCATTAATTAATAACTTAATTAATGATCTTAATTTTAAATTGATTAATCATTAATCAATTATTAATTCCAAATTTAATTAATTAATTAAATAAATTAACAAATCTTAATTACCTTATTAATTAATTCTAAAACATAAATCTTAATCAAATTTTCAAAATAAAACATAACTTAATTATGTTAAAACAATATTATTCAAAACAAAGTACTTTTCGAACTTACTCTTAAAATTCAATTTAAATTTAAGTTTAAAATAGAATAAAAACTTTAAACTTATCGAAGTTCTAAATAATTTAAAACTTTTTAAGTTGCAAATCAAACAAATGTTATATAAAAATTTTAAAGTTAAATTCATTTGAAAACTTTTGATAACTTAAAATTACTTTTAGTTTAAAACTTCAAATTTTTAAACCTTCTATAAAATTTAAAACTGAAATTCAAATTTAACTTTTGAATTTCCAGATTTTAAACCAACTTCAAATTTATTCATATCTTTAAAATCTTATTATTAAAAATGTTTAAACTATTTTATCAAACCAAATGGTTAATTAAGTTTAAATTCTGAAACTTTAATTTTATTTTAAACTGGGATTTGAATTCAAATTAGAAATTCAAACTTGCATTTGAATTCAAACTAAAACTTTACTTTTAACAAAACTACAGATTCAAAAAGCTTTAAAACCCAGATTTAAAACACAGTTTCAAAACCTGGATATTTTCCACTGACCCGAGGAAACACTTATTTTACTTCGGGTTTCTAGCTTGCCAACTTCGAGTTTAATCTCAACTTACTTCGAGTTTTACAAAAACTCCCCTGAACTTTCAACACCCCAACAGTTACCAGAAAACATGTCGCCGTGCATATGCACGGCGACCACCACCTCTGGCGATCATCAGTGATGATCCAACCACTACCAGAAACCCAACAATACCCCACAACAACCATCAGGTCGAACAAAAATCCAAAGATTCAAACTTTAGCTCTGAAACCCCCAAATTTTAAAAACCTGGAAAAGTTTTACAGGTTTCAACACAAAACCTGTCAACGGCCATAGATCGCCACTCCGATCACCTGACATCCAACCTTTCCGGCCACGAATGCTTCTACATACCCTCTACCCATATCCCAAACACCAAGACACTCGGTCAATCCACCACTTCAAACCATCTCAATGCACAAACCCATACAAAACTAGGGTTCATACTGAAAAATCAAAACTGCATCTGTTCTACTTAATAAAATTCTTATTTTAGATTTTTCTAAGGATCTAAGATCCTTCCTTTATAACTCAGAGAGAAATTTGAGTTTTCTTATACTTCAGATTGCAAGAATTTTCACAAATTCATATTTTGTTTCAAGAATAAACTATCACTAATCAAACACCTAAAAATACTATTACTTGATTTAAAAATCAAGTTGCAGTTTAAATATTTGATTTATACTACTAAATTACCATATCCATTTGATTCAGTTTTGATAAAAATAAGCATGCCTGATGCTTTTCCCTGTTTCCAGAGTCAACGTATAATTTTTAACTTCTTGACATTTTTAAACATGAACTGATGAAAATAATACAACCTACTTTTCTTTATAATTTTGTTTATGTCAGGAAATAATTCAAGTGGTAGGTATTCAAACAAAATTTTGGTTGTCTGGAAATCAAAGAAAACAGAACAGGGAATTGGAAAAAAAAAACAAAACAACATGCACATCATTAAAAATCATATCAACAGTTATCTATAGCATCAGTAAATAGCTATTCCATTTCAATAACTAGCATGCAACCTATTTGAAATTTTAAATTTAAAAGGTTACTCACCATTTCAATGCAGACCACTGTGTTCTTTATGAATTTGCAGAAAACATGAAAAAGCAGACTTGACCCTCTTTTGTACTTCAAGTTGTCCAAAAATCCTATTGAAATGTTGGTATGCAGATGAAGATGATGCAGTAGCTAACCCCCCCCCCCAAAACCATGCAGATGCTATCCATTTCCAGATTTAAACAGAGTGCAGAAAATGCAGGCTCTTTGATTTTGAGGAAGTGAAATTTGTACAGGGTTTTGGATTTGAATATGCAGGTTTTATGATAAATATGAAGATGAGTTTGTGTATGCAGAATTTTGATAAATAGAGGTTGATGCAAACTTCTTTGATTTTGAGAAAGTGGGATATGCAGATTGTTGGATTTTGAGGAAATGCATATTTGAAACTTGCAGGTTTACTTGAATTTTTATAGATTTTGAAGAAGTGCAGATTCTTACATGCAGGGTTTGATATGATTTTGTATAAGAAGAAAGTGAGTTTTGATCTTCATTTGATTTAGGAGAAAAAAATGAACATGCAATATGAAATGAAGATGTACACTTAACAAATGTATTTCAGATTTTAATGTAATAAAAGAAAGATTAAAACTAATTTTAACAATTGTCATAAGTTAGACACTTGTCTATTTACTCTTTTAAAAAATGCAACACATGTTATCCTTTAAAGGTAATTAGTATTTATTTACAAGTTAATGCATGTATTTTAGCTTAACTTAAGTTGTTAATTTAAATTTGGATATGTGTATAAATTATAAAAGAAATAAAAACAAATTATGTTAATAAATGAACTTGTACATATTAAAGATTAAAACAATTAAACAATTTAAAATTTAAACTTTTGAATTTAAATTTAAACTAAATTCAAGAATCAACTATTTTCAAATCAAGTTGTAAATATAAATTCAATTTGAAATAAAAATTGCAAATCTTTTTCAAAACTTATTTATAAAGTCAATACAATATTAATATTACTTTACAAAAGTCATTTTACAAGAAATTATATTCTTATTAAATAAATAATCCATTTTATTAAGTCATAAAATCATTTGTTGAATTAATTCTAAATTTAAAACTCAAGCTAATTTATTTTAAAATATTTAAATATTTTCTTATCACATTTAAAATCATATATTTATTATGAAATAGATATTAAAAACTCAATACTAATTTAAAAAAAATTTCCAAATTGAAATGTATATATATTAGAATTTTAAAACATGATTCAATTATTAATTTAAACCAAAATCATTTATTTAACTTTGAAAGCTTAATTATTAAATAAAACAAATTTTCCAAATTATTAAAACTAGAAAATATGCTATACTTAATAAAATTAAAACAATACCAATCTATTTAAAATATAAACCAAATATTTATATTGTAAATAGAAATCCATTTATATCATTTAAAAAATAAAATAACCAATTTAAATATATATTGAAGAAGATTATTAAATTTATCTGAAAAATTATTATAAGAATATCAATATCAATTTAATTTTAACTACAGATTATTAAATTGATATTGTTAAAAATTCCGGGATATTACACTTTTGGTCTTGGCTTCAGGCCTGGCCAAAGAAATCATCCAAAGAGTGATAGTTAATTAAGCATTTGATCCCACCGTTAAGCTGGGTCAAGGGAGATGGAAGAAAAGCCTTTAGTCCCACCTTTAGGTCTGGCCAAAGCAATTATCCAAAGAGTGATGGTTAATTAAGCTTTTGGTCCCTCTACCGGTCCTGGTCAAAGACTCATCCAAGGAAGTTGGACGAAAATCCTTTGGTCCCATCTTCGGGCCTGGCCAACGCAACCATCCAAAGAGTGATGGCCAATTAAGCCTCTGATCCCTCCATCCAGCCTAGTCAAAGTACCTATCCAAGGGAGATGGAAAAAACCCTTTGGTCCTGCCTTGGGGCCTGGCCAAAACAACCATCAAAAAAGTGATGGTCAATTAAGCTTTTAATCCCACCATTGGGATTGGTCGAAGCACTCATCCAAGGGAGATAGATGAAAAGTATTTGGTCCCGCCTTTGGCCCTAATTAAAGCAACCATTTAAAGAGCGATGGTTAATTAAGTCTTTGATCCTAAGGCCAAGCCCAGTCAACACATCCATCCAAAGGAGATGGCTAGCAAAAACTTTGACAATCAAGCAAGGTCTATCAAAACAACCATCCAAAGATGGAAAATCGACCGAACTCTTGATTAGATGAACAATCAAACTCAGAACAGACAAAGGACAAAATGTATTTCCAAAAACTTTGGAAATTTCCATCTTATCAATTCATTTTAATAAAAGCTATTCCCAAAAGATTTCAAGAGGATGTCCTGCTTTCAAAAAATTCATTTTTCAAAGAATCCTACTTTAATAAGCATATATATATTAAGTTTTCACGTCAAATAGTTTCCAAAAAGTTATGAATAGTATCTTCGAGCAAATATGTAGGAAATTCTTCATCATAAAGAATATTTTAATTTAATTAGAATGATCATTGAAAATTAAAAATATTTCTAAAGGATTGCAAAACCTATGCATCAAAAACCTTTTTATGGAAAGTCATAGTGTTAAAGAGAAAAGTTTTTAAGAAGAAGGAATAGCACAAACCATTAACGATGAAGGATAAGCACCAAGGAATGGTAACTTGAGAGGAAAAAACAATGCAAGAATAGAAGTCTGCTTAAGCTAAAGCATAAAAAACTTCTTATACAAAAGAGGGAAGGGGTAAATGTTATACTCAAAATTTCAAGAACAAATCGATAAAAAAGAAAGCCATCGTGTGCAATTAAGAGGTCATTATGTCCTATTTCGAGCCTTCATTTACAGAAGGAAGCCATTGTGTGCAACTAGAGCAGACCGTGTCCTATTTTAAGCCTTCATATGTATAAGGAAGCCATCGTGTGTAAATAGAGGTTATCATATCCTATTTTGAGCCTTCGTATGCAGATGGAAGCCATCACAAGACAATTTATAATGGTCATCATGAAATAATTCATATAAGTCATCATTGTACATCCATTAGAGTCATCATGAAATGAACATGCCATAGCCATTATGCTTAGTTCTTGAAACAATCGTTAGACAAGGTAAAAAATTCATGGTGGGTAATCCTACAAGGCCTTCATGATCTATATCTAAAAGAGAAATCAAGGCAACCAAACTATCATGTGTAAACAAAGCGACATAAACTAACATCCTAATGAAGCCTATCATGGGAGATTTGATATGGTCATTACGAAGAATCTCCAGAAGACACTTAGGAGGGTTTCTGTATAACTATCGTGAAGTCCCATATAAACCATCATGAAGAGTTTGTAGGGCCAATCAAGATAAATCCTAAAGCTATTATGGGAAGTCTTATGAAGTTATCGTGAGAAGTTAAACATAGCCATCACGAGCAATTGTCAAACAGTAAACAAAAGTTATCTCGAGATGTACAATGAAGCAAGTATGAGCGATCCTCAAATGGTAAGTCAAGGCCAATATGAAGAGTCATTACAAGTAAAATCCAAGGTAGATTTTCATACCGACTTAATGAAGTTATGGAGTAGTCATTGTGAAACCTTTGTGATAACTCGAGAGGTTATTGTGAACAAAAGATGCATTGGGACCATCTTAGAGCAACACAGAAAGTAACTATCGCGAGGAATTCATAAGGCTATCATGACACGAAGATAAAAAGCATTAAGAGCCATCGTGAGGCAATATGATAGAGCCACCATGAAGAGTTTCGTGGAGTCACCATAAAATAAAGTAAAGCCTTTGTGGTATATATCAGCCATCATGAGATAAACTTGCAAGTTGAAATGGAAAAAAGAAGTTATCGTAGGCGTTTCCTAGAGTCATCGCGTATAAATCTCCATGTGATCGCTGGTTGGGTCAGGCGTGTGAAAGTTTAATGCTTGCTCTGGATCGAGACTACGAATGTTCGTAGTGTGTTTCAAGTCGAGGTACTAGTCAAATCAAGATATATATTTGTCCGTAGTTGGTTGTCATGGTCGATGCATCTGATAGAAGACCACGTCAATTTTACAAAGCTAGCTTTGAGTGGAGCCGCTATAATCTAGAAGCTTTGCTACACTTTTGTTTTGGAAAAAGAATTTGATTTGAATTTCTTGAATACAAGTTGATTTATAAAACATATATGTATATAATTATTTCAAAGTAGTTGAAGTGAAATCGAAAAATTTGAGCCTTAAATTTTATATTAAGAAATGGTTTCAATTATTAAAATAAAGTGTAATTTTTGAATAAGTGGAATATCTAAAATGATAAATGAAATTTAACCAACTTGAAACGATTGAATTTGAATAAAACTTATTTGTATAATACTAAATTACATTCTAATATATATATATATATATATATATATATATATATATATATATATATATATATAACTTGCCTAAAATATTCGAAAAGTTAAAATGTTAGGATGAAAATTAAATTGAAGGTTATACTAGGGAAATTTAAGTAATAAAATGCTCAAAATAAATTTTTGCATAATAAAAATGTTTAAACCAAACTTCTTAATAGAAATGTTCTAAATATAATGGGTGAATTTGTATAATGTCTAGTTACACTCAGAAACATTTATATAACTTACCTAGAAATAGTTAAATGTGAATAGGTAATTGAATAATATACAAAATAAATGTGAGTAATAGGCTACCAAAAATGATATGTTGTTAAGGGAATTTACTAATATTAAATTGGATAATAAATTGAATAACAAAAGAAAATTTTATTTGTTGAATAATATATGGTTATAAAATGTTAATAAACCTAATATATTTCCTAAAATATGTTAAGTGAAATACATTGAATAAATAAAAGAGAAGACTATTTACGCAGATAAATATAAATGTTAAGTGGAATCAACTTAGCTGAATTAATGGATAAAATAAATAAGTTAATTTAAAAATGAATATGTTTGAAAGAAGTGTAACAACCCTGTATTTTGTGATTATTTTAATTGTATATTTTAATTATTTTAATTGAATTTCTGATTTAAAAGCTTTATTTTATTTATTTGAAATGGATAAATTTTATTATTTTAAAATATAAACTTTGATTTTGATATGAATTATCATTCCAAGACATGACTAAAAAGAATATTTTCCAAAAAGTGAATTTTGGTCAATATGGTCAAACTTTGACTTTTAAATTTAAAATTTGAAAGTTTGAAAATTTGAATTTTATCTTTTATTATGAAAGTAAATAAAATTTTAAGAGCACTGCTTTTCATTTCGTTGAAATCTAACTTATAATGTGAAAGTTATGTCTTTTTAACTATTGTGTGAATTTTGTTGTATTTAACAAAATCGTTTATTTTAGATTTTATAAATAATATTTTATTTGGTCATATAATGTTCTACTTCATGTTTATATGGGTAAAATAACATGTATTGTATATATTTTGGTTTTAAAACATTTTTAAAAGTGTAATTGACATTTTCCAGTGTTAGTGGTATTTTTGTTTACAATTTCTAATTTCCAGCTTCAATTAATTTAAGGAATTCTTTATTTATTTTTCTATTTTCTCAAGATCTTATTTTATTATCATTCCCACTTTATTTTTTTCCTTATTTATTTTACATTTTATTTGTTTTATAGTGAACTAGGAATTTTTCTAGAGTTAATGGTAATTTTGTGGTAATTTTCATGCCCTGTTTTCAATTTTTAAACAATTTCTTTAGTTCTTTTTCTATTTTTATCCAATTTACTTATTTATTTAATTTTAGAAATTATAAGTAAATTATTTCATTTCAAATTTTTTCTTTATAATATTTTAAAATGAAGTGGATATTTTTCCAAAGCCATTGATGATTTAATTGAAATTTTTGAACCCTATTTTGAATTTTAAAGCAATTTCCTTGATTCTTTTTATATTTTCTTCAAATATAATTATATATTTTCATTTTATTTCACTTTTTTTAGGTTTTTAAAAGTATTTGCTGAATTTTATTTTGTTTTAATTGAATTAAGAAAAATGGAAATGCGAAAAGTTTTAAAAGCTTTTGAAACTTAAGTCCTTTCATCTCCTATGTCTTTTCATTTGCCACAACTCCTCAATTACACCTTGGCTGTGTATTTACATTGTGTTAGCCGTGACTTTCATCCTATTTCTCACGAAAGAAACCATTCTTTCATTTTATTCACGGCTTCAAACATTTTGGGTAATGTCTTCCTCTTATTTTCTTCCTTTTCTTCCTATTTTTCTTATGTATTTTGCCTTGTTCTCTCCACTTTTTTGCTCGGCCTCCTCTTGATTGTCACAGCCACCACCTCCACCATAGCTTCCTTGCCACCGCCACCGCCACCGCCTACCCCTCAGTCTTGACCATGGCCGAGACCTCCATGAACCAAAAATCCACAAAAAAAATTCCAACCTATGCCTTAAAACTAGCATTAAGCCAACCACACCTTGCTTCATCACCTCATTGTTCACCACCACCACCACCATAGGCCGCCAACACCACCTTATCTTCACCTCCCCTCACCACTCCATCCCCTAACCAGACCTGAACATGTTAAGACCGAGCCGAACTACACATGGCAGAGCCAATACATTGACCTAAACCTCCACTATTTGGCTTGCCTCTTCATATTCATGTGATTGTAACTCCTCTACATGCCATGCCTTGTAGCCGTGCACCCCTAGGTCCAAACCTGAGCCAAAGCATGTCCAACCTAAGCCAAAACATCCCCAAGGCCATGCAAGCAAATGTAGAAAGCAAGGCAAAAGATTTGACATTCAAATCTCTTTTCATTTAAAAGTTACATCATTTCAAAGTATATTGAATTTATGGTTTGTTTTGATTTTGTTTGGGTTGTAAAACAAGATTGTTGCTTGGATTTGCTCTCCACTCAAGTCCGTAGTCTTGTCATCGTGCTTTTGATTCCGTTGTGTCATTGGTTTTGTTATCTCCAGCATTTAGAGGTGAGTAAATCTCACACGACATTTTATACTTATGCAATTGTGAAGCGACAACATTTGAATGTGTAGAATTATAAATGATGCTATAACTGCCTGGGATTATTTATATACGATGTTAAAACTATTAAATTACATGTAATATCACCTGTTACGGTTATATATTGCTAAACTATTCATTTATATCTATTTATCACACTGCAAGTTCCCTCTAGATTAGGTTCACTATGTGTTGAAATGATACATACCCGAACGGACTTTAGAATAGGAAAAATTCATTATGCGCTGAAATGATAGGCCTGAATGGTTTTTTTATTTTGTTTTAACTTAGGATTGCAAGTTTGAAATGATAGAACCCAGATTTTCTTTGTAAACTGCGGACTGAAATGATATATATCTGTATCACTTGACCTAGGTTAGAAAACTATATACTGGCCATGGTTATTTTTATAAAATTTTCTGGAATTTTTAAGTAATGTTAAAAGTGTGTGTGTATATATATATATATTAAAATTTGATTTAAATAGGATTTTTAAAAATTAATTATAGAAATTTGGAATTTTCTATAAGTTAAAAATGTTGGAAAAATGAATAGTCGCATTGAATTTTGAAAATATAACTTAAGTGGAAAATTTCAATTTTGTTAAATAAAAATCTAGTTATATAAATAAAAATGGAAATTAAATTTTATTTGAAAAAAAAAATGGAGAAAATTTAAGTGTTAAGTTGTTTATTTAAAAATGTGAAGAATTGGAAACTTTTACACTTGAATTTATTAAGTAATTTGGTTGAATTGGATTTAATTATAAGAAATTTATTGTATAAAAATAATATGTTAATGAACATTTTTAATGTTAAAATATGATTTTTGACAATGTTTAAAGGGTTTAAAATGAAGTTTATTAATTGTTGAAAATACATCTGGAAATCACTTTTAATAGCATTTAGAGTGCTATGGTTTCTGAAAATGAACTAAAAAGCTAATAAAAGAGCTATTATAGCATTTTTGAAATGCTGTAGTTGCTGTAGTTGAACTAATAGGCTAAAAACTCAGGTCTATTATAGCATTTTCTGTAAATGCTCTAGTGGGCTGCTGTCTTTGCTGAAATGAATTAAAACCCTTGTTTTGAAACCTAAGCTATTACAGTATTTCTGAAAATGCTGTCTTTGCTGTTTTGAACTAAAATTTAACTAAAACTGAGTTTAACAGCATTTTTAAGTGTTGTCTTTGCTGAATTAAAATGTTTTCAAGTGTAACTTGTAACAGCTTTTTCTAAATGCTGCGAAAGGCTGAAATTTTAAATGTTTATGGTTTTTGTCTTAGTAAACGAGCTCACAATGACTTGAAACTTTGAAAATTGAATACTTAATTTGAAAGTATAACAACTCCACTTTTAAATGGTTTAAATGAATTAATTTGATGGAATATAAATCATTTTAAAAGGTGATTTGAAAGGATAATAAATGAATATTATTTTGAATTTAGAAGGTATTCAAAGTTGAATATTTGGATTTGAACTTATATAATAAAGTTTTGAAAGATATGATATTTTGATATTAAAATGATTTGAAAATAAAGTTTTGAAAGATATGATATTCTGATATTAAAATGATTTGAAAATAAAGTTTTGAAAGATATGATATTTTTGATATTAAAATGATTTGGAAATGAAGCTTTGAAAAGATATGATATTTATGTATTAAAATGAATTGAAAATAAGTTTTGAAAGGATATGATAATTTAATATATTGAAATGGTTGGAAGTGACTTTATATTTATTTTGATAAATATTTGAATTTAAAGGATATGGTATGTTGATATATTAAAATGCTTTGAAAATGATTTAATCTTTATTTTGATAAAGACTTGGATTGAAATGATATTTTATTTTGAAGTATAAAATATTATTTTACAATTATAACCACGGGTTATAATAATGATTGGTTTGCAAAGAGACCGTGATCGGATATGGGTATACTCTCTGTCGATACCGAAAACCACTTTGACAACTGTATACGCGGTGGAGATTCCAAAATGAAGTAGGATGGTGGCGATGTTCTTGAGGTATATTACGTGGACCCAACTCCCGTGAGTTGGCATAAGGTGGCAGAAACAGGAGCGGTCTCGAGCTAAAAGGGGTAACTCCTCTGGTCGGACGCATTTCTTCGATACCATTCTATTGCTTTTGTGATTGTTCGTGCACCCCTCCGATTTTGGGAATGTGTTCCGAGGTGGGCGTATGTGGCTACTGCGTTACCACCTGCCCGAGTGTCCTAATTGGTATATCTACCTTGGCATTGCCTTATGTGCCGTGTTACCTACCATATCAAGCCTTTACTACGAGTTTCTATTTGTGTCATACCTGTGCAGTATCTTCTCATAGTCTCTCGATTAGGAGATATGCATGTACTGTATAGACTACTGGCATTATTTGTGTTAAGGGGAATATTGGGTCACTCCTTAATGCTATTTTAAAGTAAGTTTATTTTACTGATAGACAATATTATAATAGCGCAATATTACTACATAATAAATAGTTCAACGGATCCTTAGAGGATGGACAGTCCTAAGCATCCTTTAAGTTTCTTGTCCCCTTACTATAGTTCACTTGGGTAGGTTTACATTGTATAAGTGTGTACGTCCTGATTCGAGTGTTCGTATTTTTTTTATTTACGCTCGGGTCAGTCTGAGTATTCACAGAACAGGGTTCCACTTTTTGGAGATTTGGAATCGCTGGAGATTATTTGCTTGGCTAGTTTTATCTATTTCACTTCCAGTTATCATGTTGATCCTAATATTGTATTCATTTTGTACATGGTTATCTTCTTGAGACTTCTGTTGTACTTTATTTCTTCTGTTGTATCTTATGTAACTCTGATATATTTACATAGTAGCTTCATGAACTACTATTTCTTTTACTTCCGCTGCACTATAATTACTCTGTGTCTGTGATCTGTGATTTTTATTTACTGTATATTCTGAGATTTTCTAAATTTTATTTACAACGCGGTATTTTGAGCAATTAAAGTCCGGCATGTGCGGATGTGAATGGTTGAAAATACCGGGTGTTACATTTGATATCAGAGCTTTCATTTTGAGGCAAAACTTAGAATATAAGGTAAATTATTTACAGAACCACTTTCGTTCGAGCTTGAATCTTTCCTCTTTGATTCGAATTTCCTTTGAATTTTAGAACGGTCCCTACAGTTCCAAAATCCATACGTGTCCCTCACTATTCATCTTCTTTTGATTCTTGAGTATCCCATAACTCCGCTTCGAATGATCTTTTTAGTGAGTCAGCGGTCTCGCCAATTTCAAATTGAATTGTAAAACGGAGAAACTCCTTTATAATTAGCATCGATTCACCAGGGATTTATATCTATCATTGGTTTAGATGCTAATATCTTTTTTTTGTTCAACTCTATCTCATGAGATTGAAGGTAGATTTACCCTAGAAAAATCCACATTGATCTTATTCTTTAAGTCACGGTCGACCTGGTTAAGGTTGCCCGCGATTTGTTTAAGCTTGCCCATCTCCCTACACTGTTATTTAATCATCTTTGTCTTTTGTTCCCAATCTATTCTTCCAAACATTTTGAATTTTACTTGTAAATCTATATTTTGTTTTATATAATGTGTTGTTTGAGTTGTTGATACTGATTTGGGTTTCCGATCGATTCGTCTGATTAACGCTATCGATAGGATTTTTAAAACACTCTGACAGAACAAACTGACACAATATTATTTTAAAATTTGGTTAATGAAATAAATTTTGATATATAAGTAAATTTATGGAACTTAATAAATTGATTTAAATTGATTATTTGAAATGATAATACTTGATTTATCATTTACTGTTCTATAATGAATTTATAAATAGTTGTTTATAAATTGATTTGGGAACTGAAATGAATTTAAAACAAGAAATTTGAGAATTTGATTTCCGATGGTTTCAAACCATGTGTTTAAGTTTTAAATTATATTATTTAAAGTATTTTCGAATAAGAATATGTTTCCAAAGAATTTTAAAGTTTAAAAATCAGTGATCTTCTCTTTATCGCTGGAAATAATTTCGGTGATGACTGCAGCATCATCGACATTCATTTTCGAGTTTCGAGATGAAGAGACCGCTCTGTAGTCTTGCTATGGCTTTGTTTTGGGAAATCAAATTGATTTGAATTTCTAAAATATGACTTGATTTATAATACATATAAATATATGATTTAAATTTGATTTGATAAATTATGTACATACATTTATTTATCACTAAATGGTTTCAAGAAATCGGAATTAATTCTTAAATTTCATTCTAAAGAATAATTTCAATTATAAAAAGAAAATCAAAATTTTGGATGAATATTCAAGCATGAAATGATTTAATTGGAAAGTTTTATTTGTATAATACAATTGCATTCAAATATAACTTACCTTAATTTCAAAAGTTAACAATGTAATTGGATAATATACAATATAAAAATATTTTATAAATAAAATTTGAGTGGTTATAATAAATGTTATACACTTAAATTTTAGTTATAAAAAGGATTAACAGGGGTAAATAGAGGAAAAGGTAAATTGAATAACTTACAATAAAATAATGTTAAAAGAACGAAGAATAAAATAAAGCAGTTATAACAAGTGTAAGTATATTTAAAATAAGTGCTAAATATGTCGTGAGGAATAAATTTAATTTTATTAGGAATAAAGAAGAATTAAATTTATTAAGTATATTATGAGTATAATAAAGGATTATTTTTCAAACCTATGGTTTTAAAATTGTTAATTTAAGGTTACTGGATGATAAGATAATGAAATTTAAGACAACTAAGGTTTATTTAACTTGTGTAAAAATTTATTTTCTATTTAAGTTGAAATTTCCATGGTTTCAAACTTATTTTCTTATTTTGCTTTTCAAACTATCTTTTGGTTGTCCTTATTATCCTTATCTTGCTTCAGACTGGTATAGGCATCTTTCTATAATCTTTCTGTTTAGAAATCTTTCTATAATCTTTGATAATCTTTGGTACTCATTTTTAATCCACCTTTTTAGTGATTGTGTTCTTGATTCTGGAGGATCTTGGAAAGATCATCTCCACCTTGTTAAACTTACTTATAACAACAGTTATCAGGTATAATCTCAATCTTCTTGTCACCTTGTCTTAATCTTATTTCATTTTTATCTTTTCTATGCTTTCCTGTACCTCATTCCTTTTCGGGGACGAAAAGTTTTGAGTGGGGGAGACTGTAACAACCCTGTATTTTGTGATTATTTTAATTATATATTTTAATTAGTTTAATTGAATTTCTGATTTAAAAGCTTTATTTTATTTATTTGAAATGGATAAATTTTGTTATTTTAAAATATAAACTTTGATTTTGATATGAATTATCATTCCAAAACATGACTAAAAAGAATATTTTCCAAAAAGTGAATTTTGGTCAATATGGTCAAACTTTGACTTTTAAATTTAAAATTTGAAAGTTTGAAATTTTGAATTTTTTCTTTTATTATGAAAATAAATAAAATTTTAAGAACACTGCTTTTTTCGTTGAAATATGATTTATAATGTGAAAGTTATGTTTTTTTAACTATTGTGTGAAATTTGTTGTATTTAACAAAATTGTTTATTTTAAATTTCATGAATAATATTTTATTTGGTCATGTAATGTTCTAACTTATGTTTATATAGGTAAAATAACATGTATTGTGTGGTCTTAAAACATTTTTAAAAGTGTAATTGACATTTTCCGGTGTCAGTGGTATTTTTGTTTACAATTTCTAATTTCCAGCTTCAATTAATTTAAGGAATTCTTTATCAATTTTTCTATTTTCTCAAGATCTTATTTTATTCTCATTCCAACTTTATTTTTTTTCCTCATTTACTTTATTTATTTGACATTTTATTTGTTTTAAAGTGAAGTGGGAATTTTTCTTGAGTTAATGGTAATTTTGTTGTAATTTTCATGCCCTGTTTTCAATTTTTAAATAATTTCTTTAGTTCTTTTTCTATTTTCTCCAGTTTACTTATTTATTTAATTTTATAAATGATAAATAAATTATTTTATTTCAAATTTTTTCTTTATAATATTTTTAAAATGAAGTGGATATTTTTCCAAAGCCATTGATGATTTAATTGAAATTTTTGAACCCTATTTTGAATTTTTAAATTTCCTTAATTATTTTTATATTTTCTTTAAAATTAATTATATATTTTCATTTTATTTCACTTTGTTTTGGTTTTTAAAAGTATTTGCCGAATTTTTATTTCGTTTTAATTGAATTAAGAAAAAAGGAAATGTGAAAAGTTTTAAAAGCTTTTGAAACTCAAGTCCTTTCATCTCCTATGTCTTTTCATTTGCCACAACTCCTCAATTACTCCTTAGCCGTGTATTTGCATTGTGTTAGCCGTGACTTTCATCCTATTTCTCACACAAGAAACCATTTTTTCATTTTATTCACAGCTTCAAACATATTGGATAATGTCTTCTTCTTATTTTCTTCCTATTTTTCTTATGTATTTTGCCTTGTTCTCTCCACTTTTTTGCTCGGCCTCCTCTTGATTGTCATGGCCACCACCTCCACCATAGCTTCCTTGCCACCACCACACCTACCCCTCAGGTCATGACCATGGCCGAGACCTCCATGAACCAAAAATCCACAAAAAATCCAACATATGCCTTAAAACTAGCATAGCCACCACACCTTGCTTCATCACCTCATTGTTCACCACCACCACCACCATAGGCCGCCACCGCCACCTTGTCTTGACCTCCCCTCACCACTCCAGCTCCTGATCAGACCTGAACATGTCAAGGTCGAGCCCAACTACACATGGCCGAGCCAATACATTGACCAAAACCTCCACTATTTGGCTTGCCTCTTCATATTCAAGTGATTGTAACTCCTCTGCATGCCATGCCTTGTAACCATGCACCCCTAGGTCCAAACCTGAGCCAAAGCATGTCCAAACCTGAGCGAAAGCATCCCCTAGGCCGTGCAAGAAAATGTAGAAAGTAAGGCAAAAGATTTGACATTCAAATCTCTTTTCATTTAAAAGTTACATCATTTCAAAGTATATTGAATTTATGGTTTGTTTTGATTTTATTTGGGTTGTAACACAACATTTGTTGCTTGGATTTGCTCTCCACTCAAGTCTGAAGTCTTGTCATCGTGCTTTTGATTCCGTTGTGTCATTGATTTTGTTATCTCCAGCATTTAGAGGTGAGTAAATCTCACACGACATTTTATACTTATGCAATTGTGAAGCGACAACCTTTGAATGTGTAGAATTATAAATGATGCTATAACTGCCTGCGATTATTTATATATGATGTTAAACCTATTAAATTACATGTCGTATCACCTGTTACTGTTATATATTGCTAAATTGTTCATTTATATCTGTTTATCACACTGCAAGTTCCCTGTAGATTAGGTTCACTATGGATTGAAATGATACATACCCGAACGGACTTTAGAATAGAGAAAAATCATTATGGGCTGAAATGATAGGCCTGAACAGTTTTTATTTATTTTGTTTTAACTTGGGATTGTGGGTTTGAAATGATAGTACCCGGATTTTCTTTGTAAACTGCGGATTGAAATGATATATATCTGTATCACTTAAGCTAGGTTAGAAAACTATATACTGGCCCGTGGTTACTTTTATAAAATTTTCTGGAATTTTTAAGTAATTTTAAAAGTGTATATATATGAAAATTTGATTTAAATTGGATTTCTAAATATTAAATATAGAAATTTGGAATTTTCTATAAGTTAAAAATGTTGGAAAAATGAATAGTTACATTGAATTTTGAAAATATAACTTAAGTGGAAAATTTGAATTTTGTTAAATAAAAATGGAAATTAAATTTAATTTGAGAAAACAATGGAGAAAATTTAAGTTTTAAGTTATTTATTTAAAAATGTCAAGAATTGAAAACTTTTACACTTGAATTTATTAAGTAATTTGGTGAAATTGGATTTAATTATAAGAAATTTATTGTATAAAAATAATATGTTAAATAATATGTTAATGAACATTTTTAATGTTAAAATATGATTTTTGACAATGTTTAAAGCGTTTAAAATGAAGTTTATTAATTGTTCGAAATACACTAAATCTGGAAATCACTTTTAGTAGCATTTAGAAGTGCCATGGTTTCTAGAAATGAACTAAAAAGCTAATAAAAAAGCTATTATAGCATTTCTGAAATGTTGTAGTTGTTGTAGTTGAACTAATAGGCAAAAAACATAACTCGGGTCTAATATAGCATTTTCTGTAAATTCTGTAGTGGGTTGCTATCTTTGCTAAAATGAATTATAACCCTTGTTTTGACACCTAAGCTATTACAACATTTTTGGAAAGCTGTCTTTGCTGTTTTGGACTAAAATTTAATTAAAACTGAGTTTTAACATTAGTTTTTAAATGCTGTCTTTGCTGAATTAAATTGTTTTCAAGTGTAACTTATAACATCCTTTTCTAAATGCTGCGAAAGGCTGAAATTTTAAATATTTATGGTTTTTGACTTAGTAAACGAGCTCAGAATGGCTTGAAACTTTAAAAATTGGATACTTAATTTGAAAGTATAATAACTCCACTTTTAAGTGGTTTAAATAAATTAATTTGATGGAATATAAATCATTTTAAAAGGTGATTTGAAAGGATAATAAATGAATGTTATCTTGAATTTAGAAGGTCTTCAAAGTTGAATATTTGGATTTGAACTTATATAATAAAGTTTTGAAAGATATGTTATTTTGATATTAAAATGATTTGAAAATAAAGTTTTGAAAGATATGATATTTTGATATTAAAATGATTTGAAAATAAAGTTTTTAAAGATATGACATTTTTGATATTAAAATGATTTGGAAATGAAGCTTTGAAAAGATATGATATTTATGTATTAAAATGATTTGAAAGGAAGTTTTGAAAGGATATGATAATTTAATATATTGAAATGGTTGGACGTGAGTTGATATTTATTTTGATAAATATTTGAATTTGAAGGATATGGTATGTTGATATATTGAAATGCTTTGGAAATGATTTAATCTTTATTTTGATAAAGACTTGGATTGAAATGATATTTTATTTTGAAGTATAAAATATTATTTTATAGTTATAACCATGGGTTGTAATAACGATTGTTTGGCAAAGAGACCGGGATGGGATATGGGTATCCTCTTTGTCAATAACGAAAACCACTTTGACAACCGTGTACGCGGTGGAGATTTCAGAATGAAGTAGGATGGTAGCGACGTTCTTGAGGTATATTACGTGGACCCAACTCCCGTGAGTTGGCATAAGGTGGCAGAAACAGGAGCAGTCTCGGACCAAAAGGGGTAGCTCCTCTAGTCAGACGCATTTCTTTGATACCATTCTATTGCTTTTGTGATTGTTTGGGTGCCCCTCCGATTTTGGGAATGTGTTTCGAGGTGGGCGTATGTGGCTGCTGCGTTACCACCAGCCCGAGTGTCGTAATTGGTATATCTACCCTGGCATTGCCTTGTGTGCCATGTCACCTACCATATCGAGCCTTTACTACGAGTTTCTATTTGTGTCATACCTATGCAGTATCTTCTCATAGTCTCCCGATCAGGAGATATGCAGGTACTATGTAGACTACTGGCATTATTTGTGTTAAGGGGAATATTATGTCACTCCTTAACGTTATTTTAAAGTAAGTTTATTTTACTGATAGACATTATTATAATAGCGCAATATTACTACATAGTAAATAGTTTAACGGATCCTTAGAGGATGAGCGGTCCCAAGCATCCTTTAAGTTACTTGTACATTTACTACAGTTCACTTGAGTTGGTTTACATTGTATAAGTACGTATGTCCTGACTCGAGTGTTTGTATTTTTTTATTTACGCTCGGGTCAGCCTGAGTATTCACAGATTGGGATTCCACTTTCTAGAGATTTGGAATCGCGGGAGATTATTTTCTTGTCTTGTTTTATCTATTTCACTTCCAGTTATCCTATTGATCCCAGTATTGTATTCATTTTGTACTTGGTTATCATCTTGAGACTTCTGTTGTGCTTTATTTCTTCTGTTGTATCTTATGTAACTCTGATATATTTACATAGTAGGTTCATGAACTACTATTTCTTTTACTTCCGCTGCACTATAATTACTCTGTGTCTGTGATCTGTGATTTTTATTTACTGTATATACTTCTGCTGCACTATAATTACTCTGTGTCTGTGATATATGATTTTTATTTACTGTATATTCTGAGATTTGCCAAATTTCATTTACAATGCGGTATTTTGAGCAATTCAAGTCCGACATGTGCGGATGCGAATAGTTGAAAATACTGGGTGTTACAAGAAATGTTGATAAAATGGAAGAAAATCAATTTTAAATTGAATGACTATTTATTAATTGAATAAAATGGATTAAACCAAATTGTTGAATATTATTTTATTTTTGAATAGTTGAAGTTGAATGTTAAGATGGAATTAACTACGGTTGATCAATAGATTTAATAGACGAGTAAAATAAAACAACTTTTGTTGTGAAATATTTTGTAATAAATGTTAATAAATGGGAATAAATCAATTGAATGAAATATATGGAATTGAAATCAATTGAATGTGAATACAATAAATTTGATATATTAAATAAAATGAATTGGAATCAACTAATTGAACATAAACCAATTTTAAAATAAATGTAGTTTATATGTTTTATTTTATATTTCAAATCTATTTTTCTTTCTGGTTATATTTTTCTTTCTGTTACTTTTCTCCTACCTCCTTCCTTTTCGTGGACAAAAAGTTTTGAGTGGGGGAGAGTGTAACGACCTATAAATTTTAATGGTTTTAATTACGCGATTAACGGAAATTTTGTGAAATTTTAAATATTAAATTTGGAAATAAAAATTTGACATTCAGAATAAGTCTACTTAAACATAACAAATGGTAGTTTTTCATCGGATAATATGGAAGATTATTTTATTGTGTAATTTTATTTAAGTTTAAATCAGTTAATATTTGATGATAATAAAATATTTCTCAAACCTGAATATTTTTATATAATAAATTTGTAAATCATCTTCTTAGTGAGATGTCATATTTTGTTTTGTCAAATTTGGACTGCTATTGCTCCGTTTATCTTATTTACGGCATTTTAGCAGCATTTTCGGTACCGGATATCGAATTTTGATAGGATGGTCATACTATTGATATCTATATACCATTTTGATCGTCTCGTTTTGCTGATCTATGCGGTGATGTCCGGTATGCGGTGGAATTTGCAAGTCAGATAGCTGCATCGGTACCTGTTTTAACGTTCTGTTTTTCCATGTCCATTCAATTATCCAATGTATTTTGTATATCAATCGCCACCAACTTTTTATATTCTCGAAAATAAATTTTCAACTTTTGATTTTCTCTAGGCCTATTAATTTCTGGCGTTACTTTCTATTTGCTACATTTCTACGAGAAGAAATTATATAAGAAAGTTTATATATTTTCTTTACTGTAGTTTGCCATCTCCCTTTTCTGTTGTCCCTGCCCATGTTCGATACTCACGCATTTCCTTCCACCTTCTCTTCTAATGGCCGAGCATAACATCTCCTTATAAAAAAAGAGGAGGTATATTTGGTTCAACCTGCTCGTGTGAAGCCATCACCAAAACCACAAATCTCGGCCTCTGCCTTATCCCCTACCCTCGCATCTCCAATGGCCGCTTCCCTCTCCCTACGCTGACCAAACCCAATCGCCAGCATGCCCAAAATCTCCCTCGGCCTAAGCCTAGGCCGAAGCCTCCCTCCACCAATACCTTGTAGCTCATGTCCCCTTTCTCTCTTGCACCGAGCCTTCCCACCATGCTTCACCGCCCTGGACACCCTCCTCTAGTTTCCGCCCCACAGCCTCAAGTGCCGAACCATCCATCCTATCCCTCCAACCTCAAACTCCTCTGCCTCCTCTCTTTCGTCAGCTATGCATTCCCCCAAGCCTCCAGCATTGACGAGCTCCAAACAAACGACAGTTCTCCCTTCCTCACTGAGACCAACCAAAGCCGCTAGCAACCTCCTGTAGCTTCTACTTCATCACTGACAAGTTTTATCTTTTATATTATATGTATATATATATATTAGTATAGTCTTTATATGTATGCTCCGTGTGTGTATATGGATATATATATATATATATATATATTACATTATATGATATGGTATGTATATGTTTATATATGAGTCTATAAATAAATTTGGTGAAGTCTGCATAATCTGTTAGTTTATATAAAGGATATTATATGTTAGCATATCTAAGTTTTTAACCTGTTACTTTTAATATGTTACTGTATGTTTTATAGATATGTTTATATATGTGTGTGTATATATATGATTATGTAAGTTTATATATAACCTGCTAGTTATATGTAAGTTATATTTTGGTTTGTTTGTTTATATGAAGTATATAAATAGATTTCATAAGTATGTTGCTGGGTGTGTTAGTATAATATATGTTTGGTTTAAAAAAAATCTACATGTTTAAACTTATGTATATTTATACGTATATTACCGGTCTGTATAAGTTCATTTGAACATGATATATAGGTTATATAACAGTAATATATGATAAAGTATGTCCACATATATAGTTTATAGAAGTGGTATTTGATATGTTGTTATGTACATACTTATATATGCTTTAGGTAACTCAAGTCTAGTTGTTATACAAAAAGTTGTATAAGTGATATATTTATCCATATATAATCTGTTTGCATATATATACATAAGCATGCATATATTTGAATGTTTTGTATAGATATTATGATTAAATATATTATGATTAAAAATATAATGATTTAATTTTTAATATGTGTTTACGTTAAAGATTGATTTTAAAATATAGGTTATATATTTGAATATGTTTGCATGTATACCTTGGATCTATTGTATATATATATATATATATAAGTATTTATTTCAAAAAAAAATTATACATGTATGTTTGTTTTTAATATATGTGTTTTAATTTAAAACAATGATTTTTTATTTACATACATACTTATTTTATTTTAATGTTTGTATTAGATTAAAATATTGGTTTTAAGGAAATAATAAGTGTTAACCCCCTTTTTGCAAGGCCATGGACATGCGGGTTTAACTTAATCGACTGCACGTTCGTCAGGGCTGGTATACGATGGATTCAGTCGACTGGATGGATGGATGATGCAACATGCTTGGGAGATGGAAATATAATTGGATAAAGATGAATCAACTATAATTTGGGTCTAGGAAATATGGTTCGGCATAGAATATGGTTCGGCGTTGTGGAGGTTCGGCACAAATGGTTTGTCTGGCATTTACGTTCGAATAGCATTCAAGAGTACTCGGCATACATAGAGCGTCCGGCATACATGAGTCGTTCGGCATTCCAGGAGCACTCGGCATTCAGTAGCGCTCGGCATCCAACAGCGCTCAACATTCAGTAGCGCTCGGCATCCAGGAGCGCTCGACATTTAGAATCACTTAGCATTAGAGATCGTTCGGCATGATGGGCGCTCAACATCAAACATGGTTCGACATCAAACATGGTTCGACATCAAATATGGTTCGGCATAACACATGATTCGGCATGATGGAGGTTCGGCATTAAGGATCGTTCGGCATTGGATAAATCGTTCGGCATTAGGAAGCGTTCGGCGCTCGGCATCAAACATTGTTCGGCATCAAACATGGTTCGACATGATGGAGGTTTGGCATTAAGGATCGTTCGACATTGGATGAATCGTTCGGCATCAAGAAGCGTTCGGCATACGAAGTGCGTTCGACATGATAACCTCGTTCGGCGTACGAATGCGTTCGGCATGACAACCACCTTCAACGTACGAGTGCGTTCGGTATGGCATTTTGGTTCGGCATGGGCCTTTCGGCCCTAGTGGGCTCTGGTTATTCAGAGAGCCCATCAACTACCCGGACGTGTCTATAAATAGAGCGTGTAGGGCTTTAAGAAAGGGATCTTCTCTTCTGCTCTCTGACTTTCTACTTTCTAAAACTAAGGCTAGTCTACCACTTTGTAACTGTAATCAATTGTTACAGCAATCAAAAGGAAATTACTGGAGTGGACGTAGGCCAGAATTAGCCGAACCACTATAAAACCTGTTGTTCTTTATTGCTTTCATTTTAATTTTGTCTGTTCTTCACATTATTATTTTCTACATACAATCTATCTCTTAACCGTAACTGTTAGTTTGTGCCTTCATCTACATTCGGGTGTTAGTGACCAATTTCGGCGCTAACACTTTGGTGCTTTCAATGAGAATTGAACTCAGGAATTCTGGAGTTAGAAACTCGGATTCTAAGGAGCAATGGTTAGACCATCAGCAAGGAAGCAAGTGATAGAGAGGAGCAATCAGGAGGGAAGTAAAGAGTCTTCCTCTGGAAATGGAGCAGGAGGAGCATCCATCTACATCACCAGAGAGGAAATGGAAGCCATGATGTAAAGACAAAAGGAGATGATGCAGGCTCTTCTCAGATCATTTACGCAAGCAGGAAATGCAGGAACTCAGATCCATGAAGCCAGATCAGAAGCGGTCAACCAGCAAGCAGAGGGAATAGTTCAGCAGGGAGTAACCCCCAACCAGCAAACAACTAACAATCCGGATGGACTTAGACTCGGGGGCGCACCACCAGATAATGCTGAACCAGTTCATGGAGGGGTTACAGCTAACACCACGCAACAGGATGCTGGCAGGAATGTAAGAGCAAGAGATGAAGAGTATGTACCAGAATTCCCTCGGGAACTCGAGGGGCAACCCTTGACGTACAATGCTGGATTAGCTGAGATTATCAGGCGAACCATGCGCGGAGGTTTGACCAATAGAGATCTGGAAGGAGTAAACAAGAGTTTGTTCACTCGTGAAATCAGGATAGCTCGGAATCCACCAGATTTCAAGCTACCTAACGTGGAAATATACAATGGCAAGGCCGATCCAACAGATCACTTGATGATATACAAGACATATGGAGGTGCTGGCGGCATCAAAAGAAGTTATGGCTCAATGTTTCCCTTTATTCTTAACGGACATAGCCGCTATGTGGTTCAGGCAGCTAGAAGAAGGATCTATCGGGACATGGACAGAGTTGGTGGACAGGTTTCTGAAGCAGTTTCGGGTACATATCAAAAGGCCAAAGAATGTAATGACGCTGACATCGATAAAACAGAGGACAGAAAAATCACTTAGAGCTTTCTTAACTCGGTTCAATGCAGAGGTTGCTTCGGTGGATCGGCTGGATCGATCGATGGCTTTAATGGCGGCAGTTTCAGGAGTTAGAGAGAATTTAGATTTCAAAGTGTCATTGATACGGACCCTCCAATGGATCTCAGGGAATTCTTTCACGAAGCTGAGAGGTTCCTTCAGCAGAAAGATGCATGCTCAGATATGAAGTTAAAGGAGGTGAGCACGGCTGAGGATGGAGGGCCATCTAGCGGAAGCTTGGAAAGAGATAAAGGCAAAGGAAAAAGGAAGCTGGATGGCGAATTAGGAAAAGCTAGGAAACGGTGGAGAGATCCAAAATTCTCCACCTACACAGGATTGAATGAGACGCTGGAACAGATTTATTTGGAGACTCGGGATCGCCTTCCCTACCGAAGGCCGGCTAATAGAGAACCCTTCGAACGTGAGAGGGCATCAGGGAAACACTGCCTCTTCCACGATTTGGACGGGCATGATACCAACAGTTGCAGGCACTTAAAGGACATAATTGAGGAGCATGTAAGGAATGGACAGTTGCGACAATACGTCGAAGCTCGGAATGCCGCGGTGGGGCAGGAGCAACCACCGTCTACCTCACGTAGTGATGGTACGAGGCACATGAATGATGGTAGATTGGTTATCAATTGACTGGAATATTACGAAATAAGTAGCAAACTACGGGCAAACGACCAAGTCACTTACTCATGTACGGGGACGGAGATAGCCCCTAGGCATGCTCTGAGATGATGATAAACTGCGACACTCTAGTTTGTGAAATCTGCTTTCTCTTTTCTGGCTTGGACATTTGCTTTTTCCTGGTTTGGTTAGAACCTCCGGGTTTGTTTGTTTCTTGGTTTGAACTTTTTATTTGGGTGATTGCTTTCTGGTTTGGATATCGGTTTGGATTTTTGATATGGATTTTTTGTTTTGAGGTCTGATCTGGATTTAGGATTTGCTTTTGATTGAATTTTTGTTTGGTTTTTGGTAAACGGTCGTCGGGTATGGATTGTGCCCGGCAAGGGGTAAGTCTCTTCGCCCAAACACGGCGAATCGACTTATTCAGGTCGTCGAGTATGGACTATGCTCGGCAAGGGTCCGGAGAGACCAGGATTCGGTCTAGGACTTAGGCATCAAATTATCGGTTACTATTTCAGGTCTTCGAGTATGTTATATGCTCGACAATGGTCCGGAGAGATCAGGATTCGGCCTAGGACTTAGGCCCTGTATTATTAGTTATTATTTCAGGTCGTCGGGTATGGACTATACTTGACAAGGGTCCGGAGTGACCAGGATTCGGCTTAGGACTTAAGCCATGGCATTACTCAACGTCCAAAGACACTGGATCACGGTCGTCATGTGGAAATTGCGCTTGGCAAGAACCCGGAGAGGTTACGGATTTGGATATTGACTCGGAGAGGTCATGGATTCAGTTACTGGTTATTGGATAAGGTTGGATTAAGACTCGGTTATCGAGATGGATATGGAATTGGCTTGGACTTTGGATATCAGGGTCAGAATTATTCAAAACACACCTTCCAACAACAAGGCATGTTTTGGGGGGTAAGTGTTAACCCGCCTTTTTGTAAGGCCATGGACATGTGGGTTTAACTTAATCGACTACACGTTCGTCGAGGCAGGTGTACGATGGATTCAGTCGACTGGATGGATGGATGACGCAACATGCTTGGGAGATGGAAATATAAATGGATAGAGATGAATCAACTATTATTTGGGTCTAGGAAACATGGTTCGGCATGGTGGAGGTTCGGCACAAATGGTTCGTCTGGCATTCACGTTCGAATAGAATTCAAGAGTACTCGGCATACATAGAGCATCCGGCATACATGAGTGGTTCGGCATCCTGGAGCACTCGGCATTTAGTAGCGCTCGACATCCAGGAGCGCTCGGCATTCAGTAGCGCTCGACATCCAGGAGCGCTCGACATTTAGAAGCGCTCGGCATTAGAGATCGTTGGGGATGATGGGCGCTCGGCATCAAACATGGTTCGGCGTCAAACATGGTTCGGCATCAGACATGGTTCGGCATGATGGAGGTTCGGCATTAAGGATCGTTCGGCATTGGATGAATCGTTCAGCATCAAGGAGCGTTCGACGCTCGGCATCAAACATGGTTCGGCATCAAACATGGTTCGGCATGATGGAGGTTCGGCATTAAGGATCGTTCGGCATTGGATGAATCGTTCGGCATCAGGGAGCGTTCGGCATACGAAGTGCGTTCGACATGACAGTCTCGTTCGGCGTATGAGTGCGTTCGGCATGACAACCTCGTTCGGCGTACGAGTGCGTTCGATATGGCATTTTGGTCCAGCATGGGACGTTCGGCCCTGATTGGCTCTGGTTATTCAGAGAGCCCAACAACTACCTGGACATGTCTATAAATAGAGCATGTAGGGCTTCAACAAATGGGTCTTCTCTTCTTCTCTCTGACTCTCTAGTTTCTAAGACTAAGGCTAGTCTACCACTTTGTAACTGTAATCAATTATTGCAGTAATAAAAAGGAAATTACTAGAGTGGACGTAGGCCAGAGTTAGCCGAACCACTATGAAACGACAACTGAAATATACTGCTAAATTGAACTGTTAATTATTTAAATTTTATATATGATACGCTATTATCTGTAACTGTTCACCTGTGGGATATGACCCCATATCATGTTGTTTATATTATATTATTATTGAAGATATATGTCTGCTGTTGATATGTTATATTATTATCACAATTGTTCTCACTTGGCAAGTTCCATGTTAGTTTAGAATTCCCTATGGGTTGAAATGATACATACCTAAATGATTTTATAGAATAGGAGGAAATCGTTATGGGTTGACATGATAAACCCAAGTGATTTTCTTTGACTTTGAATTTGGGATTGCGGGTTGAAATGATATATACCTATATATATTTAAATTGCGGATTGAAATGATAAATATCTATATCACTTGACCATAGGATAGAGAATTATATACGGATAACGTTGGTCTATATTTTAGGAAATGATTTCCAAGGTTATGAAAGGAAATATATGGGTTTTAATAAATAATGATTTTTTAAAATATAATATCTGTAAATTTTCGATTTTAAATTATATGTTTTGGGAATTTTAAATTTATAAGTTAGTTTTGAAATTATAAATTTTAAGATTTTTCTTATAATTTTATTTTCTTAAAAATATATATACAATAAGATTTAGTTTAATAAAATTTAATTTAATTAGCATATAATATATTTTAAAATATTTATTTCAAATTTATATTGATATTTTAAAATAGATTTATAACTTTTATAATAAAGGTTAGAGAGATAAATTAATGCTGACTTGGATTTTAAATTGTTTAATAATTGAATTTAAGAAAGAATTGATTTAAACTTATTGGTTTTGAGATTTTGAAAAGTTATTATTATAACTTAGTTTATAACATGATTTGATAAAAATTGATTAAATGAATATTCCTAATTATGAATAAAATTGAGATTGAATATTTAATATTGATTTAAATATATAAATTGGGATTTAAATAAATTGCTATAAAATGGTGAAGGGAGTAATTTCCATTTTGAACAAATTTAGAGTTAAATGTTGAAATATAAATGAAATTTATATTATAAATGTTTGAATATTTAAACTTGAATCTTTGAACTTTAAATGGAAATGGTTAGACTGGAATTGATTTAAATTGAATTTTGGAATTTAAGATAATTTAAATCGATTTGAAAAATTGGAGAAAACTATTTTTATTATATAAACTAGTTTAATATATAAACTAATTTGATATATAAATTATTTTATTATATTAACTATTTTAATTTATAACCATTTATTATATATACTATTTTCAGTATCTAACTGTTTAAGTCAAAGTGTTATGATTTCAAAAGTGTTGTAATTTCAAAATGTTATGATTTCAGAAGTGCTATGGTTTCAAAAGCATTATAATTTTGAAAGTGTTACGATTCTAGAAATGAATATTATTTTAAGTAATGATATGAAATTGATATGCTTTTGAAATGAATATAATATTTTGATATGATGTATGAACTTCTTGAAATAAAATGACCACCGAGTGAAATAAGCGTTTGGATGTTAAAGAGACCGAGATCGGATATTGTCATACTCTCTGCCAATAGCGGTAACCACTTTAACAACTGTGTATGTGATGGAGATTCCAGAACGAAGTAGGATGGTTTGTCGACGATTCTATATGGTATTTGCGTATCCCTAACTCTCGTGAGTCAACTTGATGCGACTAAAACAGGAGCCATGCCAGGCCAAGTGAGGTCATTCCTCCTATCGGACATATTTCTTCGATCCATTCTATTGCTTTTGTGATTTGATTGGGCACACCTTTGATTTGGGAGTGTGTAATGAGGTGAGTGGTAGTAGCTACTATGCGTTACCACCACTCCGGATCCGCAAACGGTATATCTACCGTGGCATTGCTACGAGTGCCGTGTCGCATGCCCTATCACGCCTTCTACGAGTTTGTTTTGTATCATACTTATGGAGTGCTCCCTGATAGCCCACTTGCGAGTGGAGTTTATAGTATCAGTATAGACTACGACATTATATAAAATGTGTTAAGGGGGATATGAGTAACGCCTTAACGCTATTTTAATAGTTTAATTTACTATAGACATATTATAATAGTGTATATTACTATATTGTAGATAGTTCCACGGATCCTTAGAGGATGGAAATCCTAAACATCCTTTAAGTTACTTGTATTTTAGTTGACATTTCACTTGAGATGAATTTATTAATATAAGAATGTTAATCCTGACTTGAGTGTTTTGTGTTTTGCTTTACGCTCGGGTTAGACTGAGTGACACATCATTTGAGACTCACCTTTGAAGTTGGAGCTTTGTTGGAAGATTGGTCTTATCTATTCATCTTTCAGCTATCCAGTTGTTTTGTTCAGTCCCGCTATCTGTTTGTATTCGAGACTACATTGTATTTGAGATATTCTGTTGTATTTTATTTCGAACTTTGTTGTTTATGTAGTAGCTTCGTGAACTACTATTTATCTTTCCGCTACTTGTTGTTACATTGCTCTGTGTCTGTGATTCTATGATTTATTTATTTACTGTATATGCTGAGTTTTTTCAAATATAAATTAACAATCTGTTGTTTTGAGCAATTCAAGTCCGACATGTGTGGATGCGAATGGTTCGAAATACTAGGTCGTTACAAAGGGAAAATAGTATGATATCGTTGCAAAACCATAATCCGTAGACGTACATATTTGTCGGGTAAACAATGCTTTATTTACGAAACCAAAAGTAGCAGTTATTGCTTCCATAAACCTGTATTTCACTTATATAATCCAAAGAGTGTGAATTATGTACAAGAAAAATATTTAGTTGTTTTCAATTGGCAACCAAAGAAAATCAATATGATACATATACAAACAACAATACAATCATTATATGCAACCAATGAATCCATCATACATCCATAGCAACCAAAACTAATGGTTTGTTTAGTTTAGAAACTGTTAATCGTGCAAGGTGCTAAATAAACTATCAAGTCTACCCTATGCTCAATAGCCTTAGGTAATTACTTAATAAATTATCCATACATCTTTAAACAATTAGAAATATTCTTTTCCAAACATCCCATAAACCAAAACAACCAAGAATTTCAATAGATTATTTAAGTTTATTTAATTGGTTTCTTTTCACATCATTATTTACTTTTTATTTATTTCTGTTCATTCATACAATGTCTTTTTTCCATGCACTTATATAAATTATTTCACATTTATTATTTGAATTCATCAATGAATCAAGTTTAAAAATGGCATACAAATTTCCTTGCAACTGAATCACATTCAATTACTTACATAAATTATTTTTCATTCAATATTTAAATGATCAATGAATTCATTATTTAAGTATCACATATATTTTATTGCACTGTATTTCACATTTATTATTTACTTATAATGTTTGATATCCATTTAATATTAATATTCATCAGTGAATCCTTTTCAGTCATTTTCTTCATTTTATACACATTTACCAAAAAGTATTTAATTTTCACTATTTAAATTAATTACAAGCATTTCACAATATTAAGTTACATTTACAAAATTTCTTGTACATCAAAATTTTTATTTATAGAAATAGTTCCATTTGAACCCTTTCATTACTTAAGTTTTACTTGTATAATATTCTATTACATATCCCTATTTAATATTACAACTTTTTAAATATTTGGTAAGTTATATATATGTCTTTTAGAATAAAAATTAATGTTACATAAGTAAATCTTATTCATTTTAGTTAACAGAATGTTCAATGATTACATTTCTTCCAATTTACGAGTTAAATTTCCAATTTCTTATATATTTCATTAATCACTTAGCATCTAACTTCTTATTTCCCATTTTAGAAGTTCCCAATTATTAAAATAGTTGAGATTTCATTTCATTACAATAATTGAAATCCCTATTTTATAGAAACTTAAGAACTAAATGACAGGTTCATTTCAAATACTATGTGCAATAGCCCGCAAATCCGTACCCCTTTGAGTCGATAATATTCTCCGTCAAATCAACTCAAAGTGGACGGAAATACAAACCATTAGGGTTAAAGAAGAAAGAGGTAAAAGAAGAAATAGAAAACAACATCAGAATCTCACAATCGCACCGGAACAATATATACTATATAACAACATGTTTTTATAAAAAAGAATCTGTAACTGTATAATACTTACAATCATCAGAGTACAATACAATCCATGGCACACAACTAGACAGTTATAATAAATTGTCCTCATAAAAGCTGATTATACAGCATACCATACACAGCAAAAAATAAGTCAAGTACGTGTGATACGTCTCGCCATCCAGCTCGTCTCCTGAGCTCCACAGCATCCTATCCTGTATCTGTAGCACTCGGTCTGACTTGTGCATTATAACAAAATAACACCTGAGTCAGTCTGGAAACCAGCGTGAGAAAACACACTCAATTGGATTATTAACGTTTTCAAAATCCTTTGAAATCAAAGGTATCTCGCAAGACCATGCCACAAATTAACATGCCGGGTTTTTGCCTTATGATAAACAAAACATTTTTATCAAATTCATCTAATATTATAATAGTGTCTATAGAAAGTAAAATAGAATCTAGCTGAAATGCTTGCATCTCACATTCCAGCATAGTTGGGAACAATCAAAACCGTACTAGCGCTTATTGAACATTTTATTCCATACAATGGAAGGGCTACTGGGGTACCGTCCGTCATAGTACCTGGCCTAGATCAGAGTACCAAGGACCACTTCCGATCCCTTGCAACACAAGACCGGAGCTACCCCTTACTGGATAGTCCAAATGAGATTACCCCACGGTTGGGATCAACAACGGCCCACTAAGCCGAGATTAAAAGGGACTCTACACAGGGACGACCTTACCCTACTTGGGTGCTATCCAGTTGGCCTTATTGCACCTTCCCTGTTTAAGCCATTCTCGGTTGATGAGGCTAAAGGCTATGCGTTACCTTATTAGAACACATTTCACTTAGAATGCTCATCATCCTCCTAATGATGGTTTGATAGCATTCGTCCATACAAGTTGCCTGGGTCTGGACAAAACGAATCACCGTCTTCATCATCTTCACGGTCTTCATTCGCAAATATTCAAATCGGATCGAAGTGGTTTTCGGATAATTAAACCCGATCCCGGTCTCTTCAAAACGGTCGACGCATTGACCAATATTGATTGTCGGTTATTTAACTATTAAATAACATTCACAAGCCAAATATTTTGTTTCCACTGAAAAGCACCAAGCCTTATTAAAATTAGATTTTTAATAATTTAAATCACTTTACCCAGAAATATACACTTAAAATATTTAAAATAAAACTACTTAAATCACTTTATTCAAAATAATAGTTATGAAATTCTATAATAATTTCCCATGTAAACTTTAGCCAAAAAATACTTTTAAAATAAAACTATTATATATAATATATTTAGTTAATAATTATCCCTTTAAATCATAATACTAATTTAACCTTTTTAAAATAATTAATTACTAAAATTAACTTAAATAAATATTTACTTTAACAATTTTTAAACAGCTAAAAGTAACTTTTCTAAAACATTCTTTCAAACACCTTTAAAACTTCCAATTTGTACTTTAAAATCTTTCTTTGAAAATATACTTAGCTTTCTAGGAGAATGCACTTTTCATTCCAATATAGCCCATCTAATCATTTCCACATCCTTCTCGATTTATTTCCACTTTAATTTACGTCCCAATCCCGTAAATTTTCTTTCCCATACTTTAAAAACTGAAACTACTCTTTTATTTTTAAAACGATTTACTCATTCCTTTATAAGTTCCCACCGTGAATTTAAAATCCCAAATATCCACTAATATTTATTTCACTTAATTTATAAACCCTGTTTATAAATATCATATTCTCATTCCCCTTTTAACCACTGTTTCAAAAATGCTTAATCGATTTCCAAATCGATCTTCTAGAATTAAATTCCATTTTAAAGTTTATTTCTCGATTTATCTAAATTTATTCCGAAATCCATTAATTCCAGTTTTACTTCCTTTTTTGATTTAAAACTATACTAAATATATCAATTTCATACGCTATTTTAAAATTCTCATTTTATTTTTCCCAACTCACTTAAATCTTATGTTTAAAAATATGTTCTTTCATACTTACAACAATATGGCTTAAGACCTTATGTTTTTTAAATCTTTTTTTTTTTCACATTTGTTCAAAATCCTTATTTTTTTCCCATATCTCGGAATTGATTAAATAGGATTTAAAAATCAAACTATTTATTTTCCCAATTCTTTTCTTTTTAAATGTATCCATCTTTACTATAAATTTCTTTAAATTTTCCCTTTTTATTTCCCTTTTCAAAATTAAATATCTATATTTTTAAGTTGTCATAATATATCCAGCAATATATTAACATCAAATAAATTAATTTCCTAACATAATATATCACAGAATTATTCAAAATTCATATAACTGAATACGAAAATAAATTCAACATTTTTGAGGAATCTAGTTGGTTCCCTCCAACCTGTTCTCCTGCATCCACAGATGTTAGCACAATATAAAAAATACCAATCCCTCTTCGAGGGGAATATCGTGGTATATAGAGTCATCCGCTATTATAATGTGGGAATATCAATCACTCCAATATATATACACACACACACACACATACTACTATATGTAATATTACATCCAGACTGATAATAAATTATCAATTCAAGCAATCAATCAATAATTTAAATTTCAACTATTTAAATTCACTAGTAAATCCAATTTGAATGATATTAACTCACCTTTGATTTGTTTTGCAATCCGACCCAAACCGACTTGTTTTCTTCAAAACTTCAGACCTTGTATAAACATTACAGGGTTTATTAACATTTGAAATAAATCGAACTGTCCATTACCGTTTATTAATTTATTTTAATTAGTAATTTAATTAAACAATTTTTTTCCTTTAAACTCATATGTATCTCTTGTTGGAACTATATATATACTTATAAAATAGTCTACATAGATTTAAAAATCTAATTTTTTATATTTAAACTCTATAACATTTAATATATTTTCCAAAATCTTATCCATATAAACAAATTTTCTGTTGCCTATATATATTAAAATATGTGTATGTGTGTGTATATAAATTTATTTAAAGGTTTGTTTTCTGTTTCTGTAAACAACAATAATCTACTTTACAGTAAATAATTTTTTCTTCTTCTTTTTTTCTTTTTAAATAAAACTTTATTTTACTGTTAATTAATTTTCCAAAAACAGAATTGTTTTACCTTCTGTAATTATTTTTCTCTAACCATAAAATAAATATTTACCTCACCATGCTAACAGGCTCGAGAACACCCATCCTCGCTACCGATGCTGCTCTGGCTTGTCCCATCCTCGCGAGGGCCCACGGCTCATCCCGCACCGTGCCTCACCGACGCACGCAACTGCCTTCGACGAACTTGCCCAAAGCCTCAGTCACCGAAATTGACTTCGACTCCAGGCTCGCGAGCCTACAATCCAATATCGTCCTCGAATCTCGAGCTCGAGTTCGAGCTCGCAACTGCGGGAATTCAATCGCCGGAATTCATACGCGATTCGATTTTTTTAGTTTTGAATTCACCGTTCCGCCATTTTTTCCTCTAATCGGTTTTATTTTCGAATGAAAAGGAATGGAGAGAGAACCTGGGTTTTAAACTGAATGAATTCGATCAACATATTTTTTTAGAATCGCAAAAGAATTTGAAAAGGAGGAAAGGGGAGACAACGTTCTGCCATTTATTTCTTCCTGTCCTTCTATCTGCTTGCAGTTTTAAAGGGGAAGGGAGACATGATTCGATGGTTGCATGCTTCAACCAACATGCAACAATATTCTGAAATTAAGGGGAAAAGCACTGATGTGAAAGAAATGCAGCTGAAGATTGACTAGAGTATAAAAATATATATTAACTCTAATCCAAATTCAAATTGTCTCGATAGATGCAACTTAAAATTTCAAGCTCCTATCGAGGCATGCCGTCAGGCGTTTATAATGTTAAACCCCTATTCCAAACGCAATGGAAAAAGTTTTGAGTCCTAATTTGATCATATGGAGAAGATAGTTTTTTGGACCTAGTTATTATATTGAATTTCCGATATAAATTTCAGTGTGTTTACCTACCGTGCGGCCAACCAATAATTCCAAACACTACGAAAATTAAATCCGATAAAAATACATTATTATGGATCCAATGGAATTGGTTTCATCAGATTCCGAGACTGTAACCCGAAAGGCTATTTTTAAATGTTAATTTAAACGATATATTATTAAAACTGAACAAATCACAAAGTTCTATCATCTTCAGTATTATCGATATAAATTTTATAAGCCTTTGAACTACTTTTAACAAGCTTGAAACTCCAGATTTCATATTTTACCCAATTTTCAATTGTTTAATTATCAAATAAATAGCTACATTTGAAATTCAAGTTAAAGCTTAACTATTTAAATATTTAAAATCAATTAAATATTCCAATTTCAATTATCCAAAACTCCGAATCGTCACAATATGAAATAATATACACACACACATACTCTCATAGCTTTTATATATCAAATCATATTTGGAAATACAAAATTAGGATTTGTTTATCAAAACTAATGTGTAGTAAAATAACTACAGCGGCCTTTCCACTTTGAAACTCGAAAATGAACGTCGATAATGCATGCACTCATCATCGAAATTATTTTCTAGTGACAGAAGAGGGGAGTACAAAACTTATTTCCTTTAAAAAATTCTTTTAAACATTTCTTTCAAATCACATTTGAGAATATTTATCCAAAATACATCCGAATAATACCGGTATGATATTTCAAAAATCCCTTGAAAATAAATTTCAACCCGGAACTTAATTTCTCAATTTTCAATTAAATTCATTTTATTTATAGTCCTATTTTGCAATCAATATTTATAAAATTTCACTTCCTATCAAACAAATATATCACATACAACTATTAGTACTTCAAAATCAAGTAAATATTTCAAAACATACTTCAAAGTAGCAATTTCAATTTATTTTTCAAGCACATTACTAAAATAAATTTCCCAAATCATTTATTTTCTTATTTATATAGTCCACTGATATAATATTTTTAAATTATAAATTCAATGAAACTTACATAAATTTTAATTGAAATATACATTTGAAAATTTCATTTACAAATTAATCATCTTTAATACTTTACAAAAATTCATCCGTAAAATTCCTTACTTCATTTATAATTACCATTTTAAAAAATCTTAAATAACATCTTTACAAATATATGTAAACTATTTGAAAATAATTATTTACATCATTATTTTTATTTAAAAGGATTTATTGAAAACCTTAAAAAAAATTAGTTTTAAATCTCAAAATACTTTTCAAACGTTATTTATAAATCAATAATCATTAACTTTAAATATGTTTTATTTAATTAGTAACTTCTCACAATATTTACAACACTAATAGTTACCTATTAAACCATGTTGTACATAAATAAACAATATTTTAAACATTTTAAAAGTAGTTAGAAAAGAAAAAGCAAATTAAAAAATGAATAAAATATCCTTTATATAATAATTTATCAAAATACTTTTATAACTCGATGTTTTAACAAGTTTATCCTCATTCTTGCAAACTCTAGTCATGCGTTGATCAAGCATAAGGCTAGAATTCTCGAAGTACTCAGTAGACCTGTTTCAACACTCAGTTAAAACAGTTAAACATTTAAAAGTAGATATGAAAAGCACATTCCCCCATGGATCGCAATTAAGCAATGGTTACACCATTATCCCGGTGGAATCACTCGTAACTGTAGGCATCCTGCCCCTCGACTTACACCATGGTTCATAGATCGCAGTTACGCGATGGTTACACCGCTATCCCAACGGAATCACTCGTAGCTATAAGCATCTCGCCCCACGATTTACCCTATGCATCAATAGATCACAACTAAGCAATGGTTATGCCGCTATCCCAGTGAAATCACTTGTAGTTGTAGGCATCATGCCCCTAAGATTTAGGCCATGCATCAATAGATCGCAGCTACGCAATGGTTATGCCACTATCTCAATGGAATCACTTGTAGCTGTAGGCATCACGCTGCTCGATTTACGCTGTTCAACAATATCAAATGAGTATAACAAGTGACCCACCAAATTGATTCTGCTACGTGTTCCTACCAAGTTGGACCCCGATTTCTGATGGACACCCTACGCGGAGTTCCAACGCAACCCTACCGAGTAGGATCGCGATTTTCGATGGAAGGGACTTCCCATATCATTTACTTCAAATGATATACCATATATAATACCCTTTCTAAATTATAACTTCAAATATCACACTTATATAATTTCCATTATATATAAGATTTCATTTCCAGATAGAATACTTTCCAAGATCAATAGTCTCGAATATATCAAATCATTCTTATATAAATTCCGTTGTATATAATATTTATCTCTTCAGATCGAATACCTTCCAAAATCAACCGTCTTCAAAATCACATTATACTTATATAAAGTCCATCTTATATAAGAATAAATAAATTTCAAAAACCATTTATGCTGCATAAAGAGCCATATAGGATTGAACATCTTTGCTTTATAAAAGGTTCTGAATTTTGAATAATTTCTTATATAAAATAGTTTGTAAAATAGTTTTATAAATTAGTTTAAATTAATAGTAGTTTTGCACAAAAAAAATACCAATTTAAATTACAAAGGATATCCAACCCAACAACTTTAAATTTCAGCATCAAAGCATACCAATTATATTAAAACATAAGATGTACATATGTCATCTCATGCGAAATCACATTCGATCACTTGCTCGGTCACATAAGTTCACTTTCGAACTAGTATTGTTCATTTGACTTCCCTAATGCGGACTCGATAAGGTTTATTGATTAGAAACTATCATTCTTCTTGTATAGCCATATACTATGATAGAGAATTTTAGAATCAAACCAAAAATCCATATCAAATATTCGCCATCAAGAATCGAATGAAAAATCCTAACAGTAAATGGTGCAATTCACCTCTAACTTGTGTACTCAAATCCAGATCAAATTAATTATGCAAATAAACAATATACTTACAACTTTCTTATTTATTCCAACTTATTTCATCACAATTACATTTTCAATTTAACTTCATTATAAATCTCATTTATTAACACAAATATCACTTCATACTTAAATATTTGTTACATAGAATTTCTCCATTTAATATATAACATTAATATATTCATTCTCATAACATTGCTTATTCATTTTAGATTACATTCATTTTCACATGTAATATTTCTCATTTAATACTACATTTATTTGCGAATCATTTCATAAGAAATTCTCTTAGGTTTATAGCCAATTTATAAAAGCTTCACTTCTTATATAAAACATTATTCGAGTTTAAAATCAACACAACTTTAATTATAACCATTTATTACAACATCCATTTATTTCATAAACAATTTACAAGTCATGGATTTATTTATAATCATTTCATTTTAATTCATATTTGTTTATCTAATTAACATTCAAGTTTACTTCACAAATTTATTTATGCCACATTTCTTAAATGTTAATTGAGTTTATAAACATCTTTTTTCAGTTTAATCTCATTTGCAGCATTTCCTTAATTGCAATTTCAATTTAAATATTCCAAGGCTTAAAGTTCACACTTGTATATCATTACATGACATGCCAAGAATGTATACAACAATTCTATTCATTTACTAAACATAGATATAACAAATTAAACCTTGTTTCACTTGCTTTCAAATCAAGGTTATTAAATTCAAATGCATAATTCAACACAATTACTATGTTTCAACTCATATGTTAATTCAGAAGATTTCGACTATCCAAACATCTGGATATTCCATTTTATTTCAACAATTGAAACTACCAATCAACAAACAACAAAATTTACAACAAAACACCTAAATTTCATAATGAGTATCCTAATTATCCACTTTTGAATAATACTACTATTATTTACAAAATATTAGGAAACCAATTTCTAAGACATCAGAGTTTAGTTCTAAATTTCAGTTTGAATTCTCTTATTAAGACTAAACTTAGAAATCATATTCATGTAATCATTCACTTTATTCTCTTTAATACACAATTATTAAACTAGTGTTTAGTTCATAAATTCAATCAACCATAATAGCCAATGCTTGTAATTGACTAAATACAACAAGTCAACAATAAATGGTAAAAATTAAGTACTACCATTTTATAAAACAAACACATTACAAATAACTAAGTATAAAAAAATTATTCCTTTATGTATAACATATAATATTAGGAAAATTTATTTTATTTCAAAACTTATATAAAACATTTTATAATACTAGCAAATATAAGCTCTCGTGTGTGTGTGCGCGCGCGCGTATACACACACATACTAAGACGAACTCATTCTACGATATTACTACCCTATCTCTAATGAGTTAATCCCAACAGGCTAAGGTATGTGTAAACCAAAGCTCTGATACCAACTGTAACGACCCACTTTTGGATGTTTTAAATCGACAATATACCACACATGTCTAATTAAAACCACCCAAAAGGGAGGATTGTTATTGGCGTAAATAAGAAAATAATAGAAATGAAAGAAAACATAACACAGAACCTCGCAGCGGAATGACAAAATATAATAATCAAATAATAGTTCATGGAGCTATTTTACAAATAACATTTGATTACACTTTTACAATTTCAAATCAGAGTTATAGTACATGATAAATAAACAAATAATGCAGCAGAACATAGGATGCAGTGGAATGATTATAATAAATAGTAATAATGTACTTAATCTTCATCTTTGTCCTCCAGAAAATAATCTTTAATACACTGAAAAGCTCAGACTGACCCAAGCATAATGAAAAACAAAAACACTCGAGTCGGAACTAAAAGATCCTATGTAAGTCAAATCAAAATAAGTAAAATAGAGATATTAGTGCAATGGCTTCTGAGATGTTACAAGATTTCCATCTCCTATCAAGTGTACAATGTGAATATAATTATTCAAAATATTTCATATAATTCGAAATACCTATCTTAATCATTTTAATTAAAATAAATCTGAAGCTTAAATTAACTTAAACCTTCCAAATAATTCAATTCCAATAAATAATACAAATTCAAG
Source organism: Allium cepa (assembly GCA_030765085.1). NCBI lineage: Eukaryota > Viridiplantae > Streptophyta > Magnoliopsida > Asparagales > Amaryllidaceae > Allium > Allium cepa. The sequence continues at coordinate 364,945,454 of CM060929.1, read as the reverse complement.
AAATTATATGGGTATATGTCATCTCAACTAGTATCCAAAATCAAAATTTCTAAATAAATGAAAATCGCTTGGATTTATCATTTAACGATTTTCCCTAATCTATAAGATCGTTCAAGTATGTATCATTTCAACCCAAAGGGACAACAAAGATATAGATATAAATAAATACGCAATCATCCAAAATGTCAACCAATAACATCCATCACAAATTAAACATCCAAATCAGCCAATAAATCACAACAATTAATTGGTTATCATTATCAGGTGTTTAACAAGCAAGTTGTATTCAATATTAATTAAATGGCAATTCAATTCAATATAAATTCAAATTTAATGTAAATGACAATTTAAAGTACCAAACAACAATTAATAAATTTCTAATCACATCATGAATTTAATTTAACTAACGTAAGATAATTTAATATTCATGAGTGGGTTAAAACACTGACGTTTGATTTGTCGTTTATTTACAATCCAAAATTAGCCCAAAATTTTAACAGTATCAAAATGCAACCAAACTAGTTCCAAAATATCCAAAATTTCGATACGATTGCAACGGAGAAACCACGCGTGAATCCGAGCTCGTATTAAAAGTTATTAATGTTAGAAGACTGGAAAATTTAGGCCCTGAGTCCACTTCGAGTCCTACTTCGGTCCGCCGCCTCAAATCCTTGGTGCTTGTTTTGATTTTTTGCCAAAACGACCCGATATCTGAGTCATTTGGCCCCTGACCCGAAGTTTCTGCATGGTTTTCGCCTCTGGAACCCGAAGCGTGACTTAAAGTCGTCCTAGATCTGCAATTTTTTTTTGCTTTTTTGTTTTTTTGAAATTGAAATTGGGGTTTTCAGCCATTGAAAAAATATAGGAGATAAGAAGGTAATATACGTACATAATTAATAAAATGAGAAACAGCTAGGGTTTTTAATAGCCTATATATATGTGGGGTTGGATCGAAACGATAACAATGACCCAAAAAACCCATTTTGTTTTCGAAATGAAAATGGGTCATCCAATATATAAAAATATATGTTTTCGATATTTTTAAACTCAATGGAATGAGTTTCAAACCCTATTTCTATTGTATACAGAAGTTAGGTTTTAAAATTAAATAATATTCATTTAAATCCTTTTAACTGATTTCTACACGTTTCAAGCCCGCACGATAAAATGGCAAGTCCGATCGCTATGAAACTTGAAATCCTACAATAATTCATTATTACGGATCCGATGAAACTGGTTTTGTCGCTATCCGAGACAGTGGCTAAAATGGATATTTTCATGTTAATTAAATAAATTATTATTAAATTAATTAAATCGCTTTTTAAATTTGAATTTTATAACTAACAAATTTTATAATTTTTGATTACCTAATAATCTATAATCTTTAAAATAAATTTCCATATCAAATCTAATGTTAAATATTTCACTAATTGCAGTGTTCACTTGCAATTGCAATAAATTCATTAATTATAATTTAAATTCTAATAATTCATTTATTTTGATTTCACTCTTATTATTGAATCAACTATTATCATATGTGTAACGAACTGTCTTTTTGGACATTTTAAGCGGACACACATGCCAAACTCAAACCATTCAAAAGGGCAGATTGTTACGGATCCGATGAAACTTGTTTCGTCGAAATCCAATATAGTGGCCAGAATAGCTATTTTTACATTAATTAAATAAATTAATATTAACTTAACTAATCACTTTTTAATTCTATATTTATAAACTAACAAATTTCATAATTTTTGATTACTTAGACATTTATAATAACTTAAAGCAAATTACATATCAAATTCAGTGTTCAATATGTCACTTGTTACAGTGTTCAATTTCAACTTTAATTACATCAAATTAATTAAAAAAATTATTCCAATAAATTTATTATACTTTGATTTCAATCATTATATTTAATCAATTATTACTCCAATAACATTGTTAATATTTGTTGACATCTTATTTCACTAATATGCCACAATTTCTATCTTTTATTTGTATTAACTACTATATTTCCATTATATTGAATTTTTGTCAGTTTTACACATTAATTATAATTTAAAATCATAAATTTATTTATTTATCTTGACTTCACTCTTTTATTAAATCAATTATTCATTATGAATATATTAACATTTCTATTTCTTTTATTACATTCACAATTTTCAGTTATTGTCTTCAGTCACATAAATGTAACATTTAATTACATTCAATTTCAATTGATTAATTAAATTGGTCACAAGTAACAACTGTCACCATTTCTACATTTAAGAACATTTGTAAGTTTATCACGTTTAACTTTTAGTCACATTAATAAGTTTATTATTTACAACCAAATGTTATAATTACTTACATAACACTGATTTTATTCAATTACCATAAATTATATATTACTTCATTAATTGATTCAACATTTACATTTGTTTTCCTATGTTCACTTTATATCCTAGTATAACCATTTAAACCATTTCAATTGATTGAAATTTCATTCAAATTGTTAATAATTAACTTAAATTAACACTATTACATTTTATTTTAGTTATTATTTCATTAATATATCATAACTTTTTTAATTTCTCCCAATATTAAATCACAAAAATCTTATTAAATTAACTAATTTAATCGTAAAAAATTACGGGCCGTTACACTCTCCACCACTCAAAACTTTTCATCCTCGAAAAGAAAAAGAAGGAAAAAGAAGTCAATATATCTCATTTAAAATAATAAATTTATAAACAATTAATTTACATAATTAAATAATTTAACTAAAATATATCAATCTATAACAATTCAACACTTTATATTCAACTTAATAAAATTTGGAAAACATTTCACAAAATTTTTTAAGTCCAAAATTTACGGAAAATTTCGGAAGAGTCTCCTTTGTATGGAGAGGTTTGAGTGAAATAATAATATCAATAATAACAAGATATTTATCATATTTTTAAAATAATATATCCCAAACCACAAGAAAAATAATATAATATCACTAGAAAACCGTAATCCGAGAACGTACATATTTGTCGGGCAAATAACGCTTATTTTATGAAACCAAAAGCTGTAGTAATTGCTTCCATTACCTGTATTTCACTTATAAAATCCAAAAGAATTAATAACTAAATAAAGAGAAAATATTTAAGTTGTTTCAATTAATAACAAACAAAACATCACAATATAACAACAATTTCATACAACAAATCATTCAATCAACACATATAGTCAAAATATCAATTTTACATCTATAGCAATGAACAACAAATGGCTTGTTCGGGTTCAGAACTTCTAATCATATAAAATGATAAATAACTATGAAGTAAACCATACACTCAACAGTCATAGATAATTTTATATATTATTTATACATCTCTATACAAAATAGAAGTATCTTTTTCCAACCAATCCATAAGCCAAACAAACAAAGAATTCAACACATTTTCCAATAATATTTATGTTTTATTCTCATTATTATTTTTTTATCTTCCCACATTATTTATTGTTTATTGTTCATTTTCATTTGTGCATATAATGCTTATTTAGTTACTTTTCATTTACCACTTACAAAATTCATTTTCCATTCATTTATACAATACCACTTTTCTGTTCATTACTTACATTCATTACTTGCATAAGTTATTTCCATTTAAGTTATTTGGATCATAAATGAATTCATTATTAAAGTACTGTACATATATTTTATTTCAGTTTTCTTCACATTTACAATTTTGCTTGATTTTCATATTTTTCTTTCCATCATTTACTTTTCTTTTCTCATTCATATAATGTTATTTTCATTAATTTACATTCGTTATTATTTACAAAAGTTCATTTCTCCTCTATTCATAAAATGTCATTTTCTTTCATTTTATTACTTTACATTCATTGCCTAAATAAGTTATTTTATTTCAATTATTTAATTATACATTATTAGGTAAGTTTCTTTACAATTGAATTCACCAATTTATAGGTTATTACTTTTCACATTCATTCTTCCATATATAGTATTATTGAATATTAACTCTATTTCTAAATCATTTCCAGTGTTCTCTGAAGTTATGATCATTCAATCTATATAGTACACATTATAATTATAAATGGTTTCAAAATTAATTCAAGTTTATAATTATTTACTCACAGTATTCACCTTTTACCATTAAATCTAATTATAAATAGCCTAAAGTGTTACCTTAAGTTTAAACTCATTTTTCTTACACTATTCGTTTCTATTACATTTAATTAGTAGCATTTCAAGTTATTAACTTAAGTTTATAATAATTTATTACATTAGAATTATTATTTATAGAGGTAATTCCATTGAACACTTCCATTTTTTCAAGTTTTACTTGTATAATATTCTATTACCTATTCTTATTAACATTTCAACTTTTACATTTTGGTAAGTTATATATATATATATATATATATATATATGTTTTCAGAATGCCATAGAAGGTTACACAAGTTATCATATTTATTTTAATTAAAAAATGTTCAATAGTCACATTTCCTTATTTTCATTTGCCTTTTTTTTCTTTAGTTTACCAATTTTCAATTTCTTATCTATTTTATTTATCATTTTGCATCTAGTTTCTTGTCACACATATTAAAAATTCCAATGATTAAAATATTCAAGATTTCATTTCATTATAATAATTGAAATTTTCAATTAGCAGAAATTTAAGAACTAAAGACTGGGTTCCCTTTCAATTATTTTAAAGCTATATATATATATATATAATCAATCCTTTATATATATCCAATCATATTCGAAAATTTAAAAATTAATTTTTGTTATCAAAACAAATGTGCAGTAAAACTACTATAGCAGCCTTCCCACTTTGAAACTCCAAAATGAACGTCGATGATGCGTGCAAGTATCAGTAAACTTATTTTCCAGCGATAGAGAGAGGAGTACAAAATTTATTTCCTTTCAAAATTCTTTTAAAACATTTCTTTCAAATCACATTGAAATATTTATATCAGAAAATATTTTTAAATACCATTAGTATTACATTCCAAAATCTTTCAAAAGAAATTTTCAAAAATCCCGGAACTTCAGTTCTAAACTTCCAATTTATATTTACTTTATTTGTAAATCCAATTTTTAAACAAATATTTATATAATTTCTCTAATTAACAAACAACATGTTACATCCAACTATATCATTTATAAAATTTATTATTTTATATTCAAAATATATAGTAGGAAAAATTATTTCATTTACATATATTTCAAAACAAATATTGTGTCAGTCTGCCCTATTAAGTGCTTAGAAATCCCTATCGATGTCATAGCGTCCTACGCACCAACCAAGATTTATAAATACAAAACGAAATAAATTAACACTATAAAAAAAACTTTATAACACTAACAAATACGCTCTCTCGTATATGTACACTTTGCGACTCATTCTAGGGTATTACTACAAGAGTCAGACCCCACAAAGCTACGGTTATCGCTAAACCAAAGCTCTGATACCAAAGTAACGACCTGCCTTTTTAGACGTTCTAAGCGACACACATGCCAGACTCTAACCATTCAAAAGGGCAGATTGTTATGGGGTAAATAAGAAAAAGAGGAAAAAATAAAACAAATACAGAATCTCATAGCAGAATGATAAAATATAATAATCAAACAATTGTTCATGAAGCTGTTTACAAATAAATTTGATTATACCAATACAATACAGAATCAGAGTTACGGACAATAAGAATAAAGAAATAAATGCAATGGAACAACATTATAGAGTAGAATAAATATTTTGGATAATAATAGTCCAAATCTTCATCTTCTTCCTTCAGGAATAAGGTCTTTAACCCTGAAATACTCATGCTGACCCGAGCGAATTGAAAAGACAAAACATTCGAGTTAGAACAAGAAGATCTTACGTAAATTAAATCAATCGGTAAATATGAGTGCAACGACGTCAGAGATGTTACAGGTTTGACATCTCCTATCCAGCGTCTAACGTGAGTGCAATAACTTAAGAGATGTTAGGGATTTACATCTCCTAAGGATCCGTTAAACTATCTACTATGTAGTACAATACTCTATTATAATATGTTTGCAGTAAAGTAAAAGTATGAAAATAGCATTAAGGAGTTACCCATATCCTCTTTAACACATTTTTATATGTTCTCATAGTCTATACAATACCGTAACTCCCCCGTAAACTGGAAGCTATCAGAGGGCACTCCATAGGTATGGTACAAAACAAACTCATAGAAGGCGAGATAGGGAATGTGACAAGGAACTTGAGGCAATGCCAGTACCAATTGCGTATTCGGATTGGTGGTAACGCATAACAACTACTACCGCCCACCTCGGAACAAAATCTCAAATCAAAATCAAAGGGTGGTGTAACGCCCTACCTCTATGCTCGCAATAACAAAGAGTATTAAAAGGAATACTGTCTGTTATCACGAAGAATAAGGCTGGATAGGAGTGACCATCCGTAGTTAGACCTTACACTAGTATTAGTTACCTCGATAGGAGTGGTATATATTTTTATTTTTCATCTCATATTTATTTACTCCCATCAACATACCCAATTCTAGTATAAAACGAACTACGATGGTTCATAATAGTTTAGGACAATATATATAATAATAACTCAGATAATGTAAATGCGGAACACAGATATAATAGAAAGTCTTATATATATATATAAATATAAAACTGATGTCAGTTGATGTACATGTGATACAATACAGATGATACAACTACAACTGTCGACTCTGGAAGTTACATATACAAGTACATTATCGTATATAATATACATGAATACATATCTTCCTATACAAATAAACCGACTACTATAAATGACGACGACTACTCCAAAAGATATGAAGTGACTTCATAGCTCAAGAAGCAACCCAAAGTAAGATATCAACAACCTGTAAATACTCGGTCTGACCCGAGTATTACATTCAAAAGAAAATAATACACGGGTCAGTCTAATTCAAACTCAGTTATTAGTGCACAGAAGCAATAACAATTAGACGACAGTCAGAATAAATTCACCTATCCGATCCTTTACAAGGAAATAGGATAACGGTGAAAATAACACGTAATAGTGTTAAACAACAAATCAGCAGATTCAAAATATCTACAAAGATAGATGAAATGATTATCAATAAAGATAATTTAGAAAACATCTGAATTGCCAAAAACGGCAATTAACAAAAAAAAAAATCATCAAATCAAAACCAAATCAAATTATGATTCAAAATGTATTGAATTTGCAACATAAAACAATTTTAGAAACAGCAAAACATCAATTTTGATTGGCTGCCGTACACGCTATCATGTACGGCCTCGCCAATACGACATACGAAATATGAAATGAATCAATGAATCAAAAACAAAAGAAATATCAATTAAAATCAATACTGAGTGGCTGCAGTACAGGCACGCGTGTACGGCCTCGCCAACTCGAGTCACGAGGTCAAATCAAAATCAGATTCAACACAAGTGAAAATGGGCTCAACCGAAATTCAAGGTATCACTGCACAATAAAACTATGCATGTACACAGGTACATGAAATGAAAACAGTTCCAAGCTCAAGAAGCAACGAGGTCAAGTTTTGAAATAGTTAAATTGAAAAAAAAAACATGAACAACACTGATTCAAATGAATCAGTAATACAAAACAGCGCAACTGGACAACAAGCTGTAAAACCACGACTAAAGGCTACAAAACAGTATGCATCAGATCTGAAAGATAGATGTATGCACATCAAATCACAAGCTACATGAATACTCCAAAACAACATGCACATATATGAAGACTACAGGCACATAGTCAAGTGCACTAGTTCGAAAAAGCACAAGAGAGTCAAAGTGCACAAGAGATACAAGTGCAGACACAACAGTGCACCAGTACAACACTACAGGATCAAGTAAGTATATGCACATCAAACCAGAAAAGTGCATAAAGACTACAAGTTCAAGTGTCAGTGTAACTAAAAATGCTACAATGGATCAAAGATCAAAGAAAGTAAATGGTCCAGTTTCAACATGAATACACAGTATAGAGGTGACAAACAAACAGCATACAAGCATAGGTGAATGTGCAGACTAGAGTATGCACTGGAATGCAACAAGCTAGTCTACAAGCACAAGACAGTGGTAACTACACAATGTAACTGGTCATAAGTGAGCAAACAAGTTCAAGTAACTTCAAGTACATGAATGCACAGGTTAAAGTGACTCAAAAACAAAATGAATGCCTGTACAAATGCAACAACAAGGAAGTAAAGTCAAGAGACTCAAGTACAGACATACAGTGGCAAATGCATACAACTGCAGCACCAAAGTCTCGAGTGAACAAGACTCAACATGAATGATCAGGTAATAAGCATATAACCATCAAGTTAGAGCATGCTAGAGAATCATAAACCAAGTGTACCCAAATGTACTACATGTATTCAACATGAAATGAAATGAAGTTTATAAGCCAAAAGGTCAGAGGCAATGCAAACACAACATAGCAGTATAAATGGTGAATGCAACATATTACAACAAGTTACAGTATGGATCGACATGAAATGAAGTTTATATGCCAAAAGGTCAGAGGCAATGCAAACACAACATAGCAGTATAAATGGTGAATGTAACTTATTCTTTAAACTGTGTTTTGTTAAAATCCAATCAAATGCACTGCATCTCGAATACAAGATACAGGCACCAGTGGAACAGAATGTCACAGACTATACATGATGAAGCAACCAAGTTAAATGACCGAAATCAAACAAGTGACAGGGGTTCAAACGTCTAGTAGATTCAATAATATCACAAAGGTGTCAAGGCCGACATCAACAAGTCAGTGCCAAAGTCGAACCATCAAAATCGAAACCAAGATAAGCAAAGAAATTCAAGCTGTAAATATCGAGGAATCTAACAAAATCAGAAATCAAAACCCAGTCAAAAATCATTAACTATCAAAACAAGCTCGACATCACAAAAATCAAGTTTGAAGTCGAAGACCACTGTAGGTCAAAGTCAATGCCGAAGTCAAAATACTTCCACAAAAAGACAAAGTGACCAAAGCTTACTTCAATTCATAGCCGAGGGGAAAACACGAAATCACACTTTCAAAAATCACGAAAACTTTGAACTAGATGTGAGTGAAAGATATATCACTCACCTTTCTCTTTGACGAGGGCTCACGCCAGACAAAACCGAAGTCGACTCGATCGAATAGATGTAGCCACAATGTAACGACCCGTGTAAATTCGATGTTTAAAATGAATTAAATTATAGGATTTCTAATTTAAATTTAGGAAGAAACAGAAATCTTATTTGTTTACATGAAAGAGAATGTTGAAATTTGATGGATCAAGGGTAATTAAATTTTTACAAATTTAATTTTATGTTTCAATTAATTGGAATTGTGAAAATTTGGAAATAGATTCAAATTTATGTAAGACAATGAATTGCAGTAATTAAAGTTAATAAATCAATGGATTAAATGGAATAATTAATTGGAGTTAAGATCTAAATTTGTATGTGAGCATTCATTGATATTGGAATATAAAAGGGTAAATTTATAGTATAAAATGTAGACATCACCTTTAAGACGATGGGTTTATAATTGATGCATAATAGGGAAATCAAATGAATTGGTTTAATTGAATAACAATTAGCAATTAATGGATGAAGAGAAATTTTAAGGGCGTAATTGTTTTCGTTAAATTAATTTTGGTAACAAATTGTATTGAATATAAATTTAACGTTGGGTGATGTATTTAAGTAATAATTGGAGAACAATGTAAATTATATCCGTGAATGGTCAATTCAATTAAACAACAAGATTTTTAAATAAATAAACGTTTTTATTTAGGTTTCAATTTGTTAATTTATGAAGTTTAATGGGAAATCAATTGCAATAAATTGCCCTAATTTATGCAGTTAGAGAAGATTTGGATTTGCATTATAGATGGAAGTATAATCTAAATTGATAGGTAACAAACTTAAGAATAAAATTTAGAGCTAATATGTGGCAAATTTATATAGTTGTTTATTTACGTAATGTGTACGTAAGCTTTGGTAAACCGATTTCTATCGATCCAAATCTAACGATTTGTTAATATAGATTTAAGTATAGGAGCAGTATTTATTAATTAAATTGAAGTATTGAAAAATAAATGAAATTCAACGTTTTATATTACATTATTGTAAGTAAGATAATATGTGTAAGTATTGTTAAGGTTATTCATATTTGACAAATTTATTGAGTTATAAGGATTGATATATAAATTAATGTTGGTTTAGGATATCGTTACTTGGTGATTTACTATAGAGTAACGGGAGTGTGAACGTAAAATAATAAAAGCATAGATTAATGGTAGGACATAATTTATGGTTTTAGGAATTTAAATCCAAAGATTTATTTATTTGAGGAAATAATACGTATTAAATCTCAACGTGATATAATCAATGCAAATTTAGTAATTAAAAATAAATTGCAAGTTGGTAATTTAGGATGTTTGTGAGTAAATTTGCAGGTAAGATAATTTTTAAAGTTTTACCCATTCATATAATTTATTTAAATATATATAAATCAAATGGCAACATTGTGTTAATAATAGTCGTAAGTGAATTTGAATGCTAAAGGGGTAACAATCGTTTTAGGTTAACCGTTTATTTAATATATTAAGTCTAGACTGGTAATCGATTGAAATAAAAAAAAAATTATTTTGTTTTGTTAATGTGACTTAGTTAATAAAGAGGAATTTATATGAAATGAAGCATGCATGAGAAATGCATTATAATTCAATGTTATGTTTACCCATTAAATGTATACTAGGTTAAGTATCAAATAGAGGGAAAGAAAAGTAAATATTGAATTGATTGATGAATAAGAATTCATTGGATAGAAATTTAATGTAAAGTTGATATTAATTGTATAAAATCTATCTAAGATAATGAATTGCAATAAATTGTGGGTTGATAATAAGGTGTGAATGGAAATTTGATTTGTTATATTAAATGAATGGGATTCAAATTTATTGGGAAAGGTAAATGGATATTTGGTAATAAATATAAACGGACTTCAATAGTGAATTTAGTTAATTTGAATATATAATAAATAATGATTTAATGGAAACCTATACTCTGTATATATCTATAATATTTGAGTGGAAATAATATATACTTACAAATGTGGGATTTAGAGTCTTACAACAATTATTAGGAGTGATATAATTAGTTCATTCAATTAAATTTGAAAACATTGTAATAGATGTAAATTAAGGGTTGTGTTAAATAAAGTAATAAATGGGAAATAACGTAAATGTCTTCATAGTATGGTGATTTGTAATTATTACGTTAATTTAAATTATCGTTCAACGCGTTTGTTTATCAGATCCATCTACTCTAATTCTAACCTATCTATATAAACCAAATTATAAAACCCTAGCCTCCATCTATTCTCTTTTATTTGTGCGTTCATTTTCTTCAATTCTTTCTCTTCCTAAATGGATGCAAATTTCAGATCCAATTCTATTCAAAAATCAAATAAAATTCAAGTTCTCAGAAAATTTCAAATAAAATAAAATTATGTTGTAGTTTTCATCTACGGATCTAAGCGCAGTCTTTGTTTTTGCAATAGTCGCTTGAGACAATCAGAAATCACGGTCAAACGTGTAAAATTCGAAACCCAAAAGGTTGAATTGGGGCTTTTTGATTTCTTTATCTATTTGCGAAATTGGAACATGGGTTTGGTGAGATTAGTCACTAGGGGTGCGCAGGAAACGCTAACGTGGCAAGTTGTAATAGGTAGGTTTATTTTGTTTGAATTTAATTTAATTTTGATTTTTCAAACGCGTTAATACATTTAACTTCCACATACGAACTCCGTTTCACGCGCGATTTTTTATGTTAGGATCGTAATTAAATTCCAGATCTTTTGATGCTGTTACAGATTTGGAGACCATCGAATTTTTGGGTTTAAATCGGATTTAAATTCGATTTAAATTCAAAAGGTGAGTGTTTCAACCCACTCACAATTTCTAAAATTTCTTGTGTTTGTTAAATTAATTTTAGATATGAGTAGAAATTTATTTATGACTGTTTGGCATGTTTTATTTATTATCTTTGACAAATCGCATTCATTTAATATAACTGTTAATTAATTTTATTTATTGCATAAATTTGACAGTTAGAATTTATTTAATTGCATACTAACTGCCAGTCATAGTTATGTTAAATTTTTATTTCATATTAACTGCCGGTTAAATTTACGTTTATTTTTGCATATAAACCGCCAATTAACAGTTATTAAATTTATTTTGAGTATAAACTGATAATTGATACCATTATTTATCACCTGTTATGTATTGATGATTGTTTGAAATTGGATGATGACTGTGATAAATGGATGTATGATTTGATGGATGAATGGATGATTAATTTTATTAATTGCAAGTTGCTATGCATTTCATTCATTCGGGATTGCGGTTTGAAATGATATACAACCGCATTTTATTTTAAATTGCGGATTGAAATGATAAACATCTGTATCACTTGACCATAGGATATAAAATTTTATATAGGCACCGCAGTATATATATAAAATATATTTTGGAATGTTTTTATGGTTTTGTAAAGCTATATATATGGTTTATGGGATATTGAATAGTTATTTATATTTATATATATATATATATATATATAGTAATTTTCGGGTTTAAGCTTTGTATAAATTTGATTTGAAGTATAAAATAAAGTTGATTTTTAAGATCAAATACGATTAAGCATTTATTTAAAATCTAATTTCTGGAGTTTTTATGACTTAAATGAGAATAAGATTTGGAAGATGAATATTAAGTTAAATTGAAATTTAATAAAAATTAATTTTTTTAAAGGATATGATTTTTATAACTTGATTTTTGTGTAAAGTGATTTAAATGAATATCAGGTTGATTTAAATGAATATATCAAGTTTAATAAATTGAAAGATTTTCCAATTATGTGAAGTTAAAGGTTTTACTTAGATTATATTGAATTCATTAAGTAAACATTTCAAGTCTAAATAATAAGTAATTGAATTTGATATATATGGGTTTGTCAAATGAGTTGTTTTTGAAATGGTGAAATATTTAAAGCTTTGAAACATAAGAATTAAAATGGTATTTGGAAGTTTAAATCGATATTTGGAATTGATTTGTGAAATGTAAAGAAGCTATTTTGTTTTATAAAAGTAATCTAATATTTGACCATTTAAGAGATGGAAACTTATTTCAAAGTTACGATTTTCAAGGTAGTATAATTTGAAATTTTATATTCAAGAGTTTTGACCTCTAAATATTTACTTTGAAAACCCTATGATTTTGGAAAGTATATATATTGGAATAAAATGATATCGTATTAATTCGGGTTTTAAAAGGAAATGATATCATATTTATATGGTTTCGAAATGGATATTTTATTCTAGTTTTAAAGTATAATTATTTTAAATGACCGCGGTGTTATAATAACGATTGGTTGGCAAAGAGACCGGGATCAGATATGGACATACTCTCTGTCGATACCGAAAACCACTTTGACTAACCGTGTACGCGGTGGAGATTCCAGAATGAAGTAGGTTGGTGGCGGCGTTTCCTGTAAGGTAAATACGTGGACCCAACTCCCGTGAGTTGGCATAAGGTGGCTAAAACAGGAGCGATTGACGGGTTAATGAGGCAGCACCTCTGATCGGACACTTCCCTTCGATACTATACTCTGACTTTGGATTTTTCGGTGGCCACCTTCACTTTGATTTCTTTGATGTGGGGAGTTTGTTCGAGGTGGGAGGCAGCTGCGCGCTGCGCGTTTCCATCGGCCCGGAAGCGTAATTGGTATATCTACCCTGGCATTGCCTAGTTGTGCCGTGTCACCTACCCTAGCGCGCCATATACGATTTTGCTTTGTACCATACCTATGGAGTGCCCTCTGACGACGCCCAGTACGGGGGAGATTACGGTACTGTATAGACTATGGGAATATATAACCGTGTTAAGGTGGAAAATGTAAAGCCTTAACGCTATTTAAAAGTAAGTTTATTTTACAAATAGACACTATTATAATAGCGCAATATACTACATAATAAATAGTTTAACGGATCCTTAGGAGATGTAAATCCTGAGCATCTCTTGAGTTACTGCACTCATATTTATTTCTGTTAATTTAACTTACATAAGATCTTTTAGTTCTGACTCGAGTGTTTTGTCTTTTCAATTCGCTCGGGTCAGTCCGAGCGTTTCCGGATTTGAAGTTTTAGCTCTGGAGGACGAAGACGAAGATTTTTATTACTATTATCTACTATTATTCCACTGCACTATTTAATTTCGCAGCATTAATATTATTGGTATATGAACTCTGATTTTTATTATATAAGGAAGAAGCAAAGTTTTGTAAACAGTTTCATGAACTATATATTGATTATTATATTTTATCCTTCCGCTGTGAGATTCTGTTTTCTTCTTTTATTTCTTTCTTGTTTTTTTTTCTTATTTATCCCATAACAATCCACCCTTCCGTATGGTTTGAATTGGCATGTGTGTCGGTTTAAAGCGTGCGAAAAGGCGGGATGTTACACACAAGCAGACATGAAGAGTCGATCGCCAAGGCTAAGCCGAGATCATCGGTGGAACGAGCTACCGGAGTCGAAGCCTTCGATTTGAACGAGCCCTAGTTGTTGAAGATGAAAACGAGGCCGCCATTTTCTTTTCGTTTATCTCGTTTAGGTTTTCGAATGGGAAGGTAAAGGGGGACGGGTCGAATTGAATTAAAAAGGGAACGGCATCGAAAATAAACATGGGCCGATATTAATAATTTAAAGCCCGTAATCCCTTAACAAATTTCAAACTCATATCAACAAGATAAAATCCCTATAGCAATTAACGACCGATATAATCGTCATTTGACGATAATTAACTATTACTAAACTCCGGGTTGTTACAGACTCCCCTCCTTATAAAAATTGCGTCCCCGCAATTTTCATAATTAAGGACGTCAATAACAATTATTTTTCTAACATAAACTGGTTAAGCTAAAAATAAAGGTCGAGAATACAAATGTCAAAGAAATCTTTTAACTTCATAAAAGAAATTTACAAATTCTCAACAAAAATCTAATTATCAAGTAGACAATCAGAAAACAAAACTGTATAAATGCAATCATCAGCAATATTCGATTATCAAAAATGATAATCAAATCTCAAATCAACAAATATCCGATTATCAAAAACGATAATCAAATCTCAAATCAACAAATATTCGATTATCAAAAATGATAATCAAATCTCAAATCAACAAATATCCGATTATCAAAAACGATAATCAAATCTCAAATCAACAAATCAACAATCAACAAATATCTAATTACCAAAAACGATAATCAGAAACAACAAATATTCGATTATCAAAAACGATAATCAAATCAACAAATATTCGATTATCAAAAACGATAATCATATCTCAAATCAACAAATATTCGATTATCAAAAACGATAATCAAATCCCAAATCAACAAATATCCGATTATCAAAAACGATAATCAAATCTCAAATCAACAATCAACAAATATCTAATTACCAAAAACGATAATCAGAAACAACAAATATTCGATTATCAAAAACAATAATCAAATCAACAAATATCCGATTATCAAAAACGATAATCAGAACTCATAACATCAACTATCTAATTACCACAAGCGATAATCAGAAACAACAAAATTCGATTATAAAAAACGGTAATCAAAATCAACAAATATCCGATTATCAAAAACGATAATCAGAAACAATAAATATTTAATTATCACAAGCGATAATCAAATCAACAAATATCTAATTATCAAAAACGATGATTAGAACTCATATCAATGAATATTTAATTATCATAAGTGATAATCAAATCAACAAATATCTAATTATCAAAAACGATGATTAGAACTCATATCAACAAATATTTAATTATCACAAGCGATAATCAAATCAACAGATATCTAATTATCAAAAACGATAATTAGAACTCATATCACAAATATTTAATTATCACAAGCGATAATCAAATCAACAAATATCTAATTATCAAAAACGATAATTAGAACTCATATCAACAAATATCCAATTACCTGCAGATAATTGGAAACAACAAATATCTAGAAATCAATTAAGATATTCTAGAAAATCAACATAAAAGGTGGATCGATCCCAACAAATGGCGAGTTTTAGCTACGCCGCACGTGCATCAACATATGGCCGAAGCCTACCAAGTACCCAACATAATTTTGGCGCCCAACAAATGACCCGAAGGTCCAACATATGACCCGAAGGTCCGGTACTGGTATTGACCCGAAGGTCCAACATATGACCCGAAGGTCCTCATAGTGGCTCGAAAGCACACGAAAATCATCATATATTCAATCTCTTCATGTCCCATAACCAAAATAACAAACGCACATGTCCCATAACCACGTGTTTTACTAAATTATTTAAATCTCTTCATCGTTTCCTTGAAAGTGCAAAATTGTGTATTCCAAAAATAACATTTCACATTCTCAAACGGACAAGTCCGGAATTAAACGAATCAGTAAAAGAAAGGGGTCATAGTCCTCGATTTTGCTGAAACGTTTAAGTCACTTTCTCATTCTCCTGAAAACGCAAACTGTAAAAGTTCTGAAAACAATTTCATTTATTTTATAAAAGTAATAATTTACATTCTCAAACGAACAAGTCCGGAATTAAGAGAATCAGTAAAAGAAAGGGTTCATAGTCCTCGATTTTGCTGAATCGTTTAAATCGCTTCCTCATCCTTTTAAAAGCGCAAACTATAAAAATTTTGGAAAACAATTTTTTTTTTAACGATTTGCAAATCCATGATAAAAACAGCAATATTAGTGACAATTTCGACAAGGAAATTGCACTTCTCAAAACACCGTAGAAATGGATCTCAAAATCAGCATTGCGGGATAACCGCTTGAAAATCCACTTTAAAATTTGACGGTTGCTGAAGTCAAAGTGACAGTAATTTTTAAACGTTAAAATCTCATCAAAATAATTTGCGTCAAAATTTCATATCAGTGACTTTTCATTCATTAAAAATGTCAACAAGACACCATGCTTCAAAAATTTATCATTGGTGTAAAAATCCCGTTAAAAATAACGGCAACAAAATACGCTTCATAACCAAGCATCGATTCAACGTAACAACATAACGCAGTAACGTGCAACATAAATTTGCAAGTATACCGCAAAATGAACAAAGAAATCATTAGAATATATCTTCAATGAAGATAATTCAAAACAGCAAAAATCTAATCAGATATGTGATTAGCAACAAAGAAAACCAACAAGAAGTTTCAACAAATCAAATCCACTGGTTAACAACATAATGAAATTAAATTCATTCTCATATTTTGATTTTTTTTATCAGCTGTACACAGCGAAGGCAGTCTCACTGTTTCCGCTGCGCACTCTGGTAAACAGAACACAATCAATCAATTCATCAAAGCATAATTTCACTTTTATTTTTAAATAAAGCTATCTAAAAATTTCATCATAATTTCAAAACTTTAGTTTTTGACTCAAAGCACATATAAAACATCGACAAATAGTTGTAACACATGTTCCATCTAAGTTATGTTCTATATTATGTCCATAAACCCCAAGCTCTGATACCAACTGTAACGCCCCACCTCTATGCTCGCAATAACAAAGAGTATTAAAAGGAATACTGTCTGTTATCACGAAGAATAAGGCAGGATAGGAGCGGCCATCCGTAGTTAGACCTTACACTAGTATTAGTTACCTCGATAGGAGTGGTATATATTTTTATTTTTCATCTCATATTTATTTACTCCCATCGACATACCCAATTCTAGTATAAAACGAACTACGATGGTTCATAATAGTTTAGGACAATATATATAATAATAACTTAGATAATGTAAATGCGGAACACAGATATAATAGAATGTCTCATATATATATATATATATATAACTGATGTCAGTTGATGTACATGTGATACAATACAAATGATACAACTACAACTGTCGACTCTGGAAGTTACATATACAAGTACATTATCGTATATAATATACATGAATACATATCTTCCTATACAAATAAACCGACTACTATAAATGACGACGACTACTCCAAAAGATATGAAGTGACTTAATAGCTCAAGCAGCAACCCAAAGTAAGATATCAACAACCTGTAAATACTCGGTCTGACCCGAGTATTACATTCAAAAGAAAATAATACACGGGTCAGTCTAATTCAAACTCAGTTATTAGTGCAAAGAAGCAATAACAATTAGACGACAGTAAGAATAAATTCACCTATCCGATCCTTTACAAGGAAATAAGATAACGGTGAAAATAACACGTAATAGTGTTAAACAACAAATCAGCAGATTCAAAATATCTACAAAGATAGATGAAATGATTATCAATAAAGATAATTTAGAAAACATCTGAATTGCCAAAAACGGCGATTAACAACAAAAAATCATCAAATCAAAACCAAATCAAATTATGATTCAAAATGTATTGAATTTGCAACATAAAACAATATTAGAAACAGCAAAACATCAATTTTGATTGGCTGCCGTACACGCTATCATGTACGGCCTCGCCAATACGACATACGAAATATGAAATGAATCAATGAATCAAAAACAAAAGAAATATCAATTAAAATCAATACTTAGTGGCTGCAGTACACGCACGCGTGTACGGCCTCGCCAACTCGAGTCACGAGGTCAAATCAAAATCAGATTCAACACAAGTGAAAATGGGCTCAACCGAAATTCAAGGTATCACTGCACAATAAAACTGTGCATGTACACAGGTACATGAAATGAAAACAGTTTCAAGCTCAAGAAGCAACAAGGTCAAGTTTTGAAATAGTTAAATTGAAAAAAAAAACATGAACAACACTGATTCAAATGAATCAGTGATACAAAACAGTGCAACTGGACAACAAGCTGTAAAACCAAGACTAAAGGCTACAAAACAGTATGCATCAGATCTGAAAGATAGATGTATGCACATCAAATCACAAGCTACATGAATACTCCAAAACAACATGCACATATATGAAGACTTCATGCACATGGTCAAGTGCACTAGTTCAAAAAAGCACAAGAGAGTCAAAGTGCACAAGAGATACAAGTGCAGACACAACAGTGCACCAGTACAACACTACAGGATCAAGTAAGTATATGCACATCAAACCAGAAAAGTGCATAAAGACTACAAGTTCAAGTGTCAGTGTAACTAAAAATGCTACAATGGATCAAAGATCAAAGAAAGTAAATGGTCCAGTTTCAACATGAATACACAGTACAGAGGTGACAAACAAACAGTATACAAGCATAGGTGAATGTGCAGACTAGAGTATGCACTAGAATGCAACAAGCTAGTCTACAAGCACAAGACAGTGGTAACTACACAATGTAACTGGTCATAAGTGAACAAACAAGTTCAAGTAACTTCAAGTACATGAATGCACAGGTTAAAGTGAATCAAAAACAGAATGAATGCCTGTACAAATGCAACAACAAGGAAGTAAAGTCAAGAGACTCAAGTACAGACATACAGTGGCAAATGCATACAACTGCAGCACCAAAGTCTCGAGTGAACAAGACTCAACATGAATGATCAGGTAATAAGCATATAACCATCAAGTTAGAGCATGCTAGAGAATCATAAACCAAGTGTACCCAAATGTACTACATGTATTCAACATGAAATGAAATGAAGTTTATAAGCCAAAAGGTCAGAGGCAATGCAAACACAACATAGTAGTATAAATGGTGAATGCAACATATTACAACAAGTTACAGTATGGATCGACATGAAATGAAGTTTATATGCCAAAAGGTCAGAGGCAATGCAAACACAACATAGCAGTATAAATGGTGAATGTAACTTATTCTTTAAACTGTGTTTTGTTAAAATCCAATCAAATGCACTGCATCTCGAATACAAGATACATGCACCAGTGGAACAGAATGTCACAGACTATACATGATGAAGCAACCAAGTTAAATGACCGAAATCAAACAAGTGACAGGGGTTCAAACGTATAGTAGATTCAATAATATCACAAAAGTGTCAAGGCCGACATCAACAAGTCAGTGCCAAAGTCGAACCATCAAAATCGAAACCAAGATAAGCAAAGAAATTCAAGCTGTAAATATCGAGGAATCTAACAAAATCAGAAATCAAAACCCAGTCAAAAATCATCAACTATCAAAACAAGCTCGACATCACAAAAATCAAGTTTGCAGTCGAAGACCACTGTAGGTCAAAGTCAATGCCGAAGTCAAAATACTTCCACAAAAAAACAAAGTGACAAAAGCTTACTTCAATTCATAGCCGAGGGGAAAACACGAAATCACACTTTCAAAAATCACGAAAACTTTGAACTAGATGTGAGTGAAAGATATATCACTCACCTTTCTCTTTGACGAGGGCTCACGCCAGACAAAACCGAAGTCGACTCGATCGAATAGATGTAGCCACAAGCTGACATGAAGCGTCGATCGCCAAGGCTAGGCCGAGATCATCGGTGGAACGAGCTACCGGAGTCGAAGCCTTCGATTTGAACGAGCCCTAGTTGTTGAAGATGAAAACGAGGCCGCCATTTTCTTTTCGTTTATCTCGTTTAGGTTTTCGAATGGGAAGGTAAAGAGGGACGGGTCGAATTGAATTAAAAAGGGAACGACATCGAAAATAAACATGGGCCGATATTAAAAATTTAAAGCCCGTAATCCCTTAATAAATTTCAAACTAATATCAACAAGATAAAATCCCTATGGCAATTAACGACCGATATAATCGTCATTTGACGATAATTAACTGTTACTAAACTCCGGGTTGTTATAGGTGTCCACCAAATCATCATCAAAGTCATAATATGGTATCGAAGAAATGTGTCCGATCGGAGGTGTAACCCCACTTGGCCCGACGTGGCTCCTGTTTTAGCCACATCAACCTAACACACGGGAGTCAGAGATACGTAAATACCTCATACAGAATCGTACACCAAACCATCCTACTTCATTTCTAGAATCTCCACCACGTGCATAGTTGTTAATGTGATTTTCGTTATTGGCAGAGAGCATGACAATATCCGATCCCGGTCTCTTTGACAACCAAATGCCTATTTCACACCGGATGGTTCCTTTACATTTCAAAAAGTCAATTCACAATTTATACCAAATGTCATATTCAAGTTCAAATCATATCTCTTTCAAAATCATATTCACTTTCAAACCATATTCACTTTCAAAATCATATTCATTTTGAAATTATTGATTAGTTATGTCAATTAATTCTTCATTTCAAAATCAACCTTATTCACTCAAATATGTCGTTTCACAAAAGGTATAAATTTCAAACTCCAAATTAGGTTGTGTCATGATCAAGGATTTAAATATAAATACTTCAACTTTACGCAGTCTGAAATTTTAGGAAATAGTTTAGACAGTCACGAATAGTTTTAATAATTGTTAAAAATAGTTTATAGATAAAAAAATAGTTTAAATAATAAAAAATAGTTTAAATAGATTTAAAGTTGATTTAATAAGTTTTAAAAATGATTTAAATAGATTTAAATTATATTAAGTAGATTTTTAAATAGACTAAATAAATTTAAACTCGATTAAATAGATTTAAATTATATTAAATGGGTTTAAAATAGATTAAATAAATTTAATTAGTTTAAAATAGGTAAAATAGATTAACTTGGATCAAATAGGTCGTAATAGATTAATATAAATTAAAATAGTTTAAATTGATCAAAATAGGTAATTTAATGGAAATAGTTTAAATTAGTTTAAAATTAATTTCAAAGTTATATCCAAACATTTTCAATAACTCAATTCCGTTAAATTCATTCATATTCGACACTTCAACCTCAAAATTACAAATTAAATCCTTTAAACAATTCATTTAAACCAATTCCAATTTCAGCTGTAACACTTGGATTATCGAAAATGATTCAGTTTATATAAATCAATTTCTATTCCAAAATACCAGTTAACTGAATTCAAAATTATAAAGATTCAAAAATTATTTAATTTAACCAATCCGGTGTCCGTGTATATTTTTCTACCCTAGGGTCAGGTGATACAGATATTTATCATTTCAATTCGCATTTAAAATTTTACGGTTATATATCATTTCAAATTGCAATTGCGAATTAAATTAAATCCATGAAAATCGCTTGATTATATCATTTCAATTAATAACACTTTTTCCCTAATCTATAGATCGTTCAAGTATGTATCATTTCAACCCATAGGAAACTTGCGGTGTTATAATAATATAAAAATAAAATATCCAGTTATCCAACATCAAAAATCAAACATCCAACACAATCATCATCCAAGTCAATCAATAAACATTAATATGTAACTGATAATCAATAACAGGTATTAAATTTAAAATTTAATTCAATATTAAATCAAACGATGATTAAATGCAATAGAAGTCGAATTTAACTAGAATGGCTATTTAAACATACCAACAATCAATCAAATTTCTAATCACATCATAAATTTATTTTAACTAACATAAGATAGCTTAGTAATTGTGAGTGGGTTAAAACACTCACCTTTGAATTTCAATTGTTTTGAAATTCAAAGAAAGTCCCAAAATTCAACTGTCTCAGAATTCAATCAAACCAACATCGAAATGTCCGAAAGTTATGTAAGTTAGAAGATGTACAATTTAATTTCAAAATAAATAAAATAATTAAACAGTTAATCACGTTCATAAACCGAAGCATCTCGAGCACGTGCGCAACCCAACACACAGCCATCGTTCGAACCCTCAACATCATAGCCACCATTCAAAACCTATGCACCGCACCTTCTAACGTCGCCATTACGTAGATCTGACACCGCCCACACGACGCCCTGGCCGAGACGCCTCTCCAGCCTCCACACCAAGCTTCCGGTCGCCTCTTTGGTGATCGCATCACCACACAAAGATGATCAATTTCTGGCAAAACCATGGCTCCAGGTGATGAACGAAGACCAGATCTCGAACCTGCTCGACCCCCTCTTCGCAACGGAGCCTCCCGATCGTCGATCGAACGACGATCCGCCATTGGATCATCAAAACTTCATATGGATGGCCGAAAATGATTTAATGAATTCTGGATAACCAATGAATCCGATTGAAAAAACGAATCATACCAGTAGATTAGGCTCGCCGAGAGCTTCGAAACGGTATATAATTTGTTAGGTTTTGGAGGAGTTTGATTTTGATTTTGAATTAGAAATTGTGTTAGGGTTTAAAGCCATTGGAAGGAATAAGAAGCAGATAGATGGAGTTATACATACTGAAATCAGACCATGAGAAACAACTAGGGTTTATAACTGGTTATTTGTAGGTAGGTCGAAAATAGAATTGAATGGGCTGGATAGATTTGAAAGTTGAACGATAAACGACCCAAAAAGCCCGTTTCGTTCCCGAAAAGGAAATGGGTCATCCCAAATATCAAAATAGATGTTTTCGATATTTTTGAACTTAATGGAAGTGATTTCAAGTCCAAATTCCATCATATGAAGAAGTTGCTTTAAAATCTGCTTATTTCAAATTGATTTCAATTGATTTTAATTAAAATTGATTTCATCTCTAGTCCATACAATCAAACGACAAGTCCGATCACTACGAAACTTGAAACCTTACAATAATTCACCGTTACGGATCCGATGAGACTGGTTTTGTCGAAATCAGAGACAGTGGTCAAAATGGCTATTTTTACATTGATTAATAAATTAATATTAAATTAACTAATCACTTTTAATTCAATATTTATAAACTTACAAATTTCATCATTTTCGATTACTTGGACATTTATAGTATCTTAAAGCAAATTTAAATATCAAATTCAATGTTTAATATTTCACTAGTTACAATGTTCATTTTCAACTGCAATTAAATCCAATTAATTAAAATTTTATTCCAATAAATTTATTATACTTTGATTTCAATTATTATATTCAATCAATTATTACTCTAATAACACAATTAATATTTATTGACATCTTATTTCACTAATATGCCACAATTTTCATCTTTTATTTGTATTAACTACTATATTTCCATTATATTGAATTTTTGCCAATTTTACACATTAATTATAATTTAAAATCCCAAATTAATTTATTTATCTTGACTTCACTCTTTTATTAAATGAATTATTACATTATGAATATAATTAACATTTCTATTCCTTTTATTACATTCACAATTTTTAGTTATTGCCTTCACTCTCATAAATGTAGCATTTAATTACATTCAATTGCAATTGATTAATTTAATTGGTCACAATTTGCCACCATTTCTACATTTAACAACATTTGTAAGTTTATCACCATTAACTTTTAGTCACATTAGTAAGTTTATTATTTACGAACAATTGTGATAATTACTTGCATAACACTGATTTTATTCAATTACCATAAATTATACATTACTTCATTAATTGATTCAACATTTACATTTGTTTTCCTATGTTCACTTTATAACCTAGTATAACTATTTAAACCATTTCAATTGATTGAAATTTCATTCAAATTGTTAATAATTAACTTAAATTAACACTATTACATTTCATTTTAGTTATTACTTCATTAATATATCACAATCTTTTTTAATTATTTCTCCCAATATTAAATCACATTAAATTAACTAACTTAATCGTCGAAAATTACGGGTCGTTACATTGTGGATGTAATTAACGTTGATTTACACCTTATTACATTAATGTCCTATAATTATCATCTTAATTCATATTATTTGCAATATTTCGGTTATATAAAATTTTATCGATTTCTAAATTAATTTAAACGGATTAAATAGAAAAATGATAATTAAAGTAATTATTATACACTATAAATCAAACACATTTCCAAGTCTATTGTTTACGAACAAAACCCAATAAATTTAGGGGTTTTGGCCAAAGATCCCAATTCTCAAAGGTCATGCACAAAAAGTCCCTACTCATAAACTCATGTAAATTAGGTCCCTGTTTTGTTATTTTTTATCAAATTGTCCCCTTCTAGAAAATCGTCCCAGCATTGAAATCAGGGGCAAAAGTAGCATAAATTAGTCGAAAACTAAAAATAGGGATCAAATTTTCATAACTTTTTCGGGAGGGACTTTTCTTCCATCATCTTTCAATTCTAGAGACTTGGCAACCGTTCTTTGATAAATTTATGTACTAGTAAATTGATCTCCTAATTCATAATAAACCTACTTCAATTAACAACATATAATTCTAACATTAAATCCAACATTCAATTGCCTTAATTCCATTAATTACCCATTCAATATTCAAACAGATAAATTAATCAGAAGATAACTAACAATTGTTTATAATAATAATTCATATCCATTATCTTGTTAGTTACAACCAAGGGCTATAAATTGCTTACCAAAAATGATTTTATATTCTATATTAACCTATTTCAGTCAATTACATACAATCTCACCATTCAAGACATCATTTAATTTTTTTCATGATTTACAATTATAACCAAATTAACCTGCAATTTTGTTTCAATTGATAGAAATTATATTAATTAGTAATCAATAGCAATTAAAACATCATTACATCATATTCTAATTATTTCCTCATTAATAAATCATAAATTTTAATTTCTTACGATATTAATATTTCAAAATCTTATTAAATTTAATAGTTTTTAATTATCGAAAAATACGGGTCGTTCCATCAACCGCTTCGAGGCAGGATTCGTATACAAAGGATCATCTGCTCTTACACGTGAACGTAACAGGGACTCATCCGCTCCAATAGGCGGGAATATATCCAAACAAACAAATAAAAAATATAGTAATTCATTCAAACAATCATCCAACAATTTTTACCGACTATATATTATACTAGTCGACAAAAAAGGTATGGGCTTGTGTACGAGGTGGGCAGAGATTAGGGTATGGGATGATGTGAATGGACATATGTATGGTTAAATCCAAATCAAAATATCTATATTATGTAAATTCAAAATATCATGGTATATAATTTCAAACCTCGATCGAGACGTGCCGCCTGACGTTCTTTATGTTATATCGCTATTCTGAACACAATGGAACTAGTCTCAAGCCCTAATTCGACCGTATGTAGAAGATAGCTTTTTGAACCCAATTATTATATTAACTTTCTGATTTTAAATCCTACGCGTTTTCGATCTTGCACGGCCAAACGATACATCTGATCACTACGAAAATTTCACGGCGTACAATAATTCATTATTAAAGCTCCAATGAAACTGGTTTCGTCAAAATCCGAGACTATCCCTCGAAGTCTATTTTGTATGTTATATAAGCGAGTTATTTACAAAATCGATTAAATCACTTTTAAATCCAATTTAAAAGTTTTATTATCTTTGTTCTTATTAAACAGAAATTAAATAAGCCTTTACATCATTTCTATTCAAATAAAAATCCAAGATTCAATTATGTTAACAATTTCAATTATTAAATTCAACAATTAAATTATCCAATAAATCGCCATATTCGAAATTCGAGCTATTTAATCTATAAAATTAACTTTTCAATATTTAAAATTAATTAAATATTTCAATTTCAAATAATTAAAATTTTGGGTCGTTACAATTTGCCTCATTTATCTCATTGTTACTAATTGAGACTGTTAAACTTGTTTGTCGTGTAGTTGTGACCATGTACTGTGTTATTTTCCAAAAACTTTAAATTTGTTCGTTCATGCTTCTGTTGCATTTGCTGATGTATCTTTGCACTATTGTGAACTATGTTACTTTGTTTTTCATTTGGCTTTATCTGCTTGATTCTAGCACATTGGACTTTGTTTAGGTCCATTTTCGTACTTTTTTCTTTATGTATTGTCATTGTTGTTTTCTCTACTTTCAGATTTGACTCAATGTTTTGCTTTGTTCCATCACCTTTGGAATTCGAATTATTTGAAATGCAAACTATTTCTCGCTGTGTCAAAAATATTTGCATTTCTAACAGTGTGTTGGTGTCCACGCATACTCCATCTTTTGTAGTATGATTTGGTCATTTTCGTAAAGTATTACTGCTTGTTTTCGGAAACTTTAGGTAGTGTTTGGTTTAAAAATGAATTTTGTGTTTTCGGTTTTCAATATGTATCTCAAATATGAGAAAAATGGAGGGACGATGGAAGGGATAAAAGAAAGATGGATGAGAGGACGAAGGGGATAGATGGACGATGGAAGAATGAATTGTTTCACGTGCTTGTGTATTTTTCAAAACGTGGAAAATAAAAAAAAGTTATTTTCTATTTTGTATGTTAACTTAGTTTTCTAAATTGACCGTTTTTGACAATATAAATACGTCGGGTGCATTTTTGTTCGGACGAAAACTCAAAACTAAAAATAACAAATCAAACACTACCTTAGTTACAATTGATTTCAACAAGCACACACATGTAGAACATTTTTATCATACCTTCTACATACTTATCTATTTTTTTGGGATCACTATCACTGATGTTAGGCAAATATGCCTTCTTCCATCCAATAATTAAGTGGGACATTCGGTAGTTTAATCCAAATTGGTGTAGTTTGCAAAAAACTTTTTTCTGAATAATGCTTTGGGGTTCATCTTTTCATCATAATAATTCATCTATCATAAAAATATGGACCGCCTTCGAGAATTTTATCACAACCATCTATCCTCTTGAATTTAATTACAGGAATACATTATCTTTTGTAAAAAAAATTAAACTCAACATTTGGTTTCCATGCCCTAGAGATGTAAGCTTTGAAGATGGGTGATATGGTCTTGATCTGATGGCATAAATCACAATTGTGTTGTTCCAATAGTTGCACGTGGTAGCAACCATTGATGTTGACATCTTACCACATTTCCTATTGATTTTACCAATCGGATCAAAAAAACGGTGGTTGCAATCAGGATTTGGTTCACCGTAATAATTTCCTTCCATGATCTTACTATAGGGTTTTGTTCCATTGGCGGTTCATAGACTTTACGATTTGTTTTCATTTATTAAGGTTACAGTCTTGATGGCATGCTGTTTTTTCTTTCCAAAGCATGATTCTGGCCAAAGCTATCAAAATTGAAAGTTGAAGACAATGAAAGGGGGTGGTGGCTATGTGGATGCCACGGCTAGGGTATACATGAAAGTAATTAATTCATAAGTAGTACTACGGTTGTGTGGCTTCTGGCAAAATTTATTATTTCATAAGTAATACTTGGCATACATGAAAGTAAAATTTTAAAACTTGATGTGTCTATTAGAAATTGTAATATTGTATGCTCTGACTATTTCCATTTTATAATAATAACATATAAGTATGACGCTCCATTTAACATTTATTATAGGCTATTCTTTTCTTTTACTTTAGCTAATTTACAGTTGAGAATTTCAAACTAAAGATCTCGCACTCAAAGAAATTAATCTTATATAAAATAATTTTGTACAAGAAAAATACGTTTGGAATAGTAATCATACTTCTTATTCCCTTATTATACCTTCTACGAATATAATAACCAGTTATGTTCCCAATGTTTCTTCATGAAGCAAAAGTGATCGTTCACTCTCTTTATCCCAACCGTGCCAACATTACTTCCATTCTTAAAAAATTTCTTTCTCTTTTAAAAGGTTAAACTATTCAAAAGAAGAAACCCTTTACTATAAGTCTTTACCAGATTTTTATAAAAATGCAATTGGCCATCCTTAACATTTAAGGATATCGAATAAGTTTTCAAATGAACAGACCAATAGTGACATTTCAAAGATCGAAATCCTAGGCACGTCTTGTAGTTCTTGGTTTAGTGTTGTTTATAACACAACAAAATTCTTACTATATTCAATCGCAGTGTGCACACGATCTCATACTATGATTTGCTTTCTCATTTTGATAGAATATTTTGATTGAGATTTCATATAACACGAAAATGACTGTTCACCATACAAATTTTGTTTGTGATCGAATATAGATTAAATATCCATACTCTTATATTTCTTTGAAGTTCAAAACTCATAGAAGACAATACACCATCTCAAACAAATTAAGACTTAAGTGACCAAGGCAGGAATGTTTTTAATGGTTATATAATTTGGCTCTTGCAAGGGTCTCGAAGCAACAACATGCCAAAAGATTTATTGGTAAGTGTATTTATATTTCTTCATCAATCTTTAATTCATTTCATTTAGTATATTTTAAACGACAAAATTTTTATTAATCATATTAAATGTATAATTTATTATGGTAGATTTTATAATATCTCATATGTACTTATACTTATTAGATTAGTTTTCCATATTTATCTAATAAGAGTCCCACTAAATTTTGCAACTCTAATAACCTAAAAGGAAATATAAGAATTTCATAAATTCCTACAGTGGGTGTTAGGATTCATTTATCATGTTATTACATCCTTGAGGGTGCTCAACAACTCATAGTATCCATAAATGGTAAGTAACGATTTTCTATTTATATCTCGTATATAACTCCTAACTTACTTTTACTATGCTCCTAATAATCTTTATGACCTTGAAAGTGCTCAACAAATCATAAAGTGCATTAAATATTCGAAACCATCATTTCACGATGTCCTAAGTGGGGTTATGTAATCCTTATGGGTGCACAACAAAGTCACATGATATTCTCACTTATATTAGGATAATATAAACATTTTCGTAGATATTCTGTGGCTCGAGGGTGCTCAAAAAACATAGGTATGTAAGTTCTCTATTAATATAGTAAATGATGGAGAGCATTATTATTTTAAAGTCTTAGTTCAAAATAATTTTTATAGAGTGTTATGGATTATTTAAGGGAGATGCATATGAGTTATGACATTATGCATCTTTATATACATTCAAAGTATACTCCCTTAAGCATTTTGGGTTTTATTTTATTTAGCCTCTCACTATATATATATATATATATATATATATATATATATATTATAGCATTTATAATTCATTAGGTTACACATACATATACCTACATACACACACTTATATCCTTTTATTAATTAAACAACTTAATCAATTATAAATACAACATTTATATTTATTCAAATATATAAATTTAAAATAATTTAAAATTTACTTATTTATAACCTTTGTGAATACAAGTTTTAGAAATTTAAATTACACTCATGACCCTCATAAATTTTAATTTTAGTTTTAATTCAAAAAAAATTTAAATCTGAATTTCAAAACTCTTATAAATTATATAATACTTTATCTAAATTTAGAACATTTCTAAATTTAAATCATAATATTTAAGTACGTTAATTTGAATCAACCTAAAAACCAAAACACTTTTGAGTCTTTTACAAGGGCATACCCTTAGATCTAACAACTTCGACAAAGCAGGTAAAGGCCAGGAGATTGGAAGGTCTTACATTCATAAAAACATTCCTTAATTAGAGTAACCTTCCCTTAGTTTAAGCATTTTTTACTTAGACACATATCTATTTGGTTTTTTAGAAAGATTGCCCTATATATCAGTTAATTATTCACATAAATACAATGCAGGCTCGGATATGATTGTTGGATCAGGCGCGTTAGCAATAGGGTTAAGAGAGTGAAAATAATTATTTTTACCTTTTGTTAATGTGCACAAGATCAAATTTTGTTATCATGTGAATAATATTATTTATACTAAATAATATTTAGTATTTATTGGTAAAAAAGTTTTATAAATATTTTTAATTTATTTAATGTGTTTTAAATATTTATTCGTTTGTTATAGTTCAATGATAATATTTTGCTGTTAATTTCAATTTAATTTATTGATTTAATTTTATAATTTTTGTATGTTGATGTGTTTGTATTCATAGTACAAACATCATACCTATACCAAAAGGAATAATCTAACTTGGGGATAATATGGGAAAATGTATATAATTAACCGTTGTGACTTACGATTATAAATATATATTACGATTATAAATATATAGGCGATGGCCATATGACTAAACTGATGGTGAGGGATACATATATACATAGATACATACATACAAAATACATACATATATAGATACACACACATACATAATTATAGTTCATATATATAAAATATTTAATTCGAGTATTAACTAATTTAATCAAAACTTATACACACATAAGTGTGTATGCATCTGTAATATGATATTATTTAAAATATATCAAAAACTTATACATATTTCAATATATATGTATGTATGTAAATATATATTTATTTAAAATTATTTTGAATAATAATATATATAATTTCATAAATATGAATATTTAATATTAAAATAATTTAGTAAAATGAGTGATCCTCTCAAGGAGAAGAGCACTTACGTAATTTTATTCCATACTTAAAAGGATGCCGCCAACAAGTCTGGTAGGTAGCAAAAAAACCCTATACAAAAGTAATAAATGAAAAAAACCTTTCTAACGTAGAGATTAGGATCCAAAATGAGATACTAGGATCGAAAGTAGTGCTAAAACGAACGTCGGAAGTAGTACAGTAATAGTAGTGTGTCTAAATCTAGAGTATCAAGCTGAATCCCAGTAGAGGCTATAGAAGGTGACCACTCTCAACGACTCCACTTCCACTTCCTTTAGGTAGCAGCTCTATAGCATGGACAATCCAAATCATCCTTATCTACTAGACTCAAATAAGCTCAACATAAGAAGCGAGTCCAGTGCATGCGCGCGCACACACACACGCACACGTATGTGTATACATACACATATTATATATATATATAAAGGGTTTATATACATATATATGTGAAAGAAGTAAAACAAGAAAGATAGAGACATAAACTTAAATATCTAGTAGGTGTGAAGGGATCAGGAGATTATCCTCATTGGAAGAATCAACTATGTTAGTGCTTAAGGCCATATTATGTTTTCCACTATTATAAAAGCTTTTTAACTTTAAGATGCGATGCGACTTTTTATTTTTTAAGTAATTCCTTGAAGAATACATTTTTTGTCGATTTGTAGCTAGGATTTGCAACCCAGTTGTAACTAAAACAACACAATAGCTTAAGTCGGGTTATTAGAAGGAGTGCCAGTGCTATGTATCTCTAGGAAAGAATATCTTAGCAATATATATCTTCAAGAGAGATTTAAGTAATCAAAGGATGTGATAAGAAAGGTTTAATGATTCTGTATAACCGGAAAGAATGTTTTAGTAATATATATCTCCATGAGAGATTTTGATAAAAAGAACTTAATAAATTAAAAAATGATTCCCTATTGACAGAACCTCTTTTTATCGATGATTGGATCGAAGGAACCGGGATCAGATCTGGGTAATGCATATTCGAAAACCACTTCGAACCAACGTATTCGTTCGAAAAATGAAGACTTGATAAAGAAAATTAGGGATGAACACCAAAGACTTTCGGGGTGGAAGGACTACTTGTTGATAATTCTAGTTAGCTCCTAAATACTAAAGTAGCAGTGGTCCCTTCATTTTCGAAACTCTTTGGGTTGCAAGGACTTCTCGCTACTAATCCTAGGTGTTAGCATCAAACTTGGTCACTAACAGCCAAATGTAAATGAAAGCACCAACTAACAGTCACAGATAACAGATAGAGTGTATGTGGAGAGTATAAATATGAAGGGTAGTAAAAATTAAAAAGAAAGCAAAAAAACAGTGGATTTATAGTGGTTCAGCTGACTCTGGCCTACGTCCACTCCAAAATTTTCCTTTTTATTGATATGACAATCAATTACAGTTACAGTCCGGAGTTTTCAGAACAATTATGGCAGTGTAGCCTTAATGAGGAAGAAGAAGGGAAACCGAATGAAGATCCTTTTTTTGAACCCCCACATGTTGTATTTATAGGTAAATCCCGAGTTGCTGGGCTTTCTGAGTAGTCCGGGCCCATCAGGACCATAGTCGAGCCAACATCCTTCATCAGGCGACTTCCTGTACGACTTCCTGTTCTTGTGGAGAGTTCCTGTTCCTGTGGCGACTTACGCTTCCTGTGGAGACTTTCTGTTCCTGTGGCGGCGTCCTGTTCCTGTGGCGGCTTCCTGTTCCTGTAGCGGCTTCCTGTAGCGACTTCCATGCCGAGTGACTTCAATGCCGAGCGACTTTCTGTAGCGACTTCCTGTTCCTGTAGCGACTTCCTATTCCTGTAGCGACTTCCTGTTCCGTGGGACTTCCATGCCGACCGACTTCCACGCCGACCGACGTCCACGTCGACCGTATTCCACGCCGACCGACGTCCATGCCGACCGACTTCCATGCCGACCGACTTCCAAAACGTGTTGCGTTACCAATCCATCCAGTCGACTCAAACCTACTACATTCCATCCTCGATATCTGAGAAATCGACTTAGTTAAATCTGTCTGCCTACAGCCTTGCCAAAAGGCGGGATAACACTTTGCCCCCCAAAACATACCTTTTGGTAAAAGGAGTATTTTGAACGGCTTCGAATCTAATATCGTGAGTCCCTATTTTATTAATAGCTAGAGTATACTTGATCAAGTTTGTGGCTGTTCGAAGCCGAACCGGTATTCGTTTCCACTTGTGGAAGTCGGACATTAAATTATGCAGCCTCTCTAGACTATCGATGGCCACTTTGAACTCTTGCCAAGTCCATACCAAACACTACGGTCGAATAGAAAGATCCTGTTGCGCTCCAGCGTTGCTTTCTGTCCCTTGCACTCTGACCCCAGCGAGGGCATATAGCGATGTCTTGGTCATCCTAGACCAATCATAGCCTCTTCGGGCTCTTACTGGATCCCATCCTGTCACTCTCCGGTGAAAGGGGAAACAACGTTGAGTGAGCCGTCCTGTCGCTTTCCGGCGAAGCAGCGTCACTCCCTGCGTTCCGATTCAGTGTCCTTGAACGTTAAGCGATGCCCTAATCCTCCTAGACCGATATCAGCCTCTCCAGGCTCTTACTGGATCACATCTTGTCACTCTCCGGTGAAGGGGAAACAACGTTGAGTGAGCCGATCATGTCGCTCTCCAGCGAAGCAGCGTCACTCCCTACACTCCGGTTCAGTGTCTCTGAACATTAAGCGATGTCATGGCCTAAATCCTAGGCCGATTACAGGCACTCCAGGCTCTTATCGAACCCTTATCCAATCACTCACCGGTGAATGGAGAATGACGTTAAGTGAGTTGATCATGTCGCTCTCCGGCAAAGCAACTCACTTCTTGCACTCTGGACCCTGTCTCTTCGGGTAGGGTCATAAAGAGATAAATTTCAAATTGACTTCCAATATTCATCCTTTAACTCTCCGGTCCAGGGTTTATTTCATGAAATTTAAGTTCGTTTATTAAATTAAAATTCCAAATGCTCAACCACAAACAAAGGAAAAATCTAGATACTGCAACTTTGGGCAAAGCAGTCTATTACCATCTCAGAGCATGCCTGGGGATCTCTCGGTTCCCTCACATGTATAAGTGGAATAGCTGTTTTATTTTGGAACCAAAATCTAATCATTTTATGTAATCAACCAGAGTTCAAGTCTTGAACTTGGCCCATGCCATCATGATCAATTAATGACGAGTCGTGATCCCAATCCAGGATTAGTTATGTTGGGTGCATGCGGTAATTTCTCAGGTCCTACGGCCACTGTCCGATTTCTCACGTACTATGGCAATATACCATTTCTAACATGCTCTTCCACCTCATCCTTCAAATGGTGGCATTCATCAATAGCATGTCCTTCCAGCTCATGGAATAGGCAATACTTTTCACTTCTATGTTCCCGTTCCATGGGATCTCTCCTGGGTGGTTTCCGATAGGGGAGATTCCCTTGAGTTTCCGTGTAAATCCGTTCCAGATTTGCCATCAAGCCAGCGTATTATTTGAATCTAGGTTCTTGGAATTTCTTCCGTTTTTCAGGACCATCGTATCTGTCATCCTGCTTTCGCTTTTCTTTGTCTATTCTAGTCTATTCCTTGGAGGTTCCTTCGCCTTGCACGGCGTTTATTTCTCGCCTTTCGGCACGTGAATGCTCTAGTTAAATGAACCTTTCAGCTTCATGATAAAATTCTCCAAGGTCTTGTGGTGGATCTCTTGCTAAAGAATCCTTAAACTCTGTGCCTTCCGCAACCCCTACTACCGCCGCCATCAAAATCATCGATGGATCCAGGCGATCTACTGAAGCGACTATTGCATTGAA
The DNA here is from genome assembly GCA_030765085.1 of Allium cepa. NCBI lineage: Eukaryota > Viridiplantae > Streptophyta > Magnoliopsida > Asparagales > Amaryllidaceae > Allium > Allium cepa. Next base: position 364,910,305 of record CM060929.1, on the reverse strand, counting down.
TTGCAATAGAAAATATCTTATGGACTCTTCGGTCCTCTACTTCATTGAAGCTAAGGTCATTACACTCTTGGGTCGCATCACGTGGACCTTAAACTATCTCATGAAGCGTTCCACAAACTCACCCCATGTTTTGATTAATCCATTTTCTAGATACCTGAACCAAAGCACAACCAAGTCTGTTAGATATAGAGGGAAGCATCGTGTCATCACTTCCTCATATGCCCCCAGCACTTACATATGCCTGATATATCTGGTAATATGCATGGTTGGGTCTGATTTCCCATCATAAGGATCCAGCACGGGTAATTTGTATTTTAGAGGATTCCTTGCATTTATGATATTCGGAGTGAACGGACTCCGGCTAACTTCCTCTAAGCCTCCGCTTGACAATCCTCCTCTCATAACCCTTCTTATTAATCCATCCATCCGCTCATCTCTATCCAAGGGTAGTCCCCAGTTTGCATCTCTACCTTGCCCCCTACGTCCTAGAGGGTACTCCGGGTAGTACTCTTCATGTTGGTCATTTACGCTCACGTTGGTCCCTGCTTGCTGAGCTTTGTGCACCGCTCTCCCAGTATCCAATCCTGGAGGTCTGCCCCCGAGCCTTTTCTGATTTCCTTCAATCCCTCCAGTATGGTTCTGGTGTTGACCTCCAGAAACTTCTACAGCTCTGGGTCCTTGTTCTGCAATGCCAGCAGCCGCGGTTGGTCCATTCCCTTGACTTTGTGCTCCAACATGTCCAACATGTCGAAGCAGGTTCTGTATCATGTCTTCCTGCCTTTTCAGCGTCGTCTCCATCTCGTCCGTAGTGATGTAGATGGATGTTTGACCTGCTCAAGCTCTAGAGAAGGCCTCTTGACTTCCCTCCTAATTGCTTCTTTCTGTCACTTGCTTCCTTGTTGATGGCCTAGCCATTGCTTTCTAGAATCCAAGTTCCTAGCTCCAAAATCCCCGAGTGCTTGCCTTCTCAGTGAAAGCACCAAAATGTTAGCACCAAAATTGGTCACTAACACTCAAATGTAAATGAAAGCATCAACTAACAGTCATATATAACATATAGAGTGTATGTGGAGAGTATAAATATGAAGAGCATTAAAAATTAAAAAGAAAGCAAAAAAACAATGGATTTATAGTGGTTCGGCTGACTTTGGCCTACGTCCACTCCAAAATTTTCCTTTTATTGATATGAGAATCAATTACGGTTACAATCCGGAGTTTTCAAAACAATTATGGTAGAGTAGCCTTAATGAGGAATAAGAAGGGAAACAGAGTGAAGATCCTTTTTCTGAACACCCACATGTTGTATTTATAGGTAAATCCCGAGTTGTTGGGCTTTCTGAGTAGTCCGGGCCCATCAGGACCATAGCAGAGCCAACATCCTTCATCATGGTACGAGCGACTTCGTGTGGCGACTTCCTGTTCCTATGGCGACTTCCTGTTCCTGTGGCGACTTCCTATTCCTGTGGCGACTTCCTTCTCCTGTGGCGACTTCCTTCTCCGGTAGCGACTTCCATGCCGAGCGACTTCCATGCCGAGCGACTTCAATGCCGAGCGACTTCCATGCGAAACGATTTCCTGTAGCGACTTCCTGTTCCTGTAGCGGCTTCAATGCCGAGCGACTTCCACGCCGAGCGACTTCCACGTCGAGCGACTTCCACGCCGACCGGCTTCGACGCCGACCGACTTCCACGCTTACCGACTTAGTTGAATCCTCCTACTTGCAACCTTTCCAAAAGACGGGATAATGCAAGGGTTAATCTTCAATATGATGTGGTAGGTGAATGCCTTCAGTTTCATTCATTACCAGAATGAACTTGTATGTACAAATGTCAGACGTTGCATTTCTAGTTACATAAGTGATCTCTACGAATGTATCATTTACTTGGTGGCATAGAAGACGACTTCTCTTAGCTTAACACCCTTTTCTGAGATGTACAAGCTCATGAGTTATACGTTTGTACAAATCAGTTATGTGACCATGGAATGGCAGTGTGGCATTCAAAGGATGATGATGTGAAATGTGGAAGGTAATCGTTACCTGAAGCCTCATACCCGAAAATGGCCGAAACAGGAAAGATGCGGTAAGGCTATGTGGTTCGCAACCATTAGGATATGATCATCCCCTTTTAGATATATTTATTTCCGCTATGACATTTGGGGCTTAAATTATTATGGATGTATGCTGTGAGGGCCCTCGGATAGGTCGGTAAGGATGGGGTGATGACATATTTGATACTATCTACGAAGAGGTAGGCCGATCATGTATTGGTGGAGGACCATCAGTTGGGCCTCGATACATTCCTCTAGAGATGTACTGCCGGAAGGTAGTCCCTTCACCTTGTCATTTGTATGGAAATCCATTCTCCAATAAGAGTCCGCCATTTTGTTTATAGAACCTAGTATACTGTAATTAAATAACGGTAACAATTTGGATTAAGATTAATTAGTTTACATGCAAATGGTTTTGAAGATATCTCATTAAAAATAATATTAAGTGATTTTATGTAATAATGGTTTGATTATCATAAGGTAAAAACATGTTTCGTGTTTATGTGCGGCGTGATCTTATGAGATACCTTTTTTGTTTTGAAAATGCATATTTTGAGTTCTCACACTAGGCCCATGACTGACATGGAGTTTATTTTTCCCTTCCCTTAAACTCTTGGTGCCTTAATTTTCCCAGGCAGCCTAGAACACAGGTTTAGTTTAGAAGAAATCTAGATGGAGCTCGAAGCATGAAGTCAGAAGATTTTTCTAAAGATTTTGGTCGATTTCCACCACAATCTTGTACTATAGTATTCCGCATTTGTAAGGACAAAAATTTATCATTATCTATGTTTTAATTATGACAAATGTATTTTAATTTCCACTGTGAAGTTTTTATTAAAATAAAATATGTTAGATTCCATTTTGTCTTTATTTTTCTTTCTTACCCTTGAGAATCCGCTTCTCCGACACTTGGATTTACGGCACGTAAATATCGAGGATATATTAGTGTCGATTTTCGAGAGTCCAAGAAGCAGGTCCTCACAACGTGGTACAAGAGCTTAGGTTGAGTGAATACCTAAGCCTAATAGAGGCAAAAGACTTCTCAGAGATAGGGTTTGTTGTACCCTAGGATGAGTAACTCATTAGATATAGGGTTAGTAACGCCCTAGAATTAGTTTGAATATGTGTGTGTGTGTGTGCGTATTTATTAGTACATATATAAATGAATTTGGTTTTATATGAAATCAATTTACCTATATATATATATGTACATGTATTTGAAAAGAGAAGAATATTTTGGTAAAATTTTCAAAGAATTTTCAAAATAATAAAACATTTTTATACAAAGAATTTTAAAAGCTATCTTTAGAAATGAATCTCGAAGCATTTTTCTGAAAATTAACCAAAAATATCTACCTAAAAATACGCTAGCAATCATTTACTACTTATGTCTAAAAGAATAATTTTTTAACTTGTAGAAGCCGTATGGAGAAATTACATGAAAAGGGAGTCCTCTAAAGCAAATTGGGGTGAGAAGGATAGCCTCGTTGTTCTCTCTAGCGACGAAGAGGAGCAACCAGAATATCGACCTAGCAATGGTGGGTACCCGATTGAGGAAGAATATCCCCATACACTCAAAGGGGTGGAGATGGATACCCTATGGCCAGAATGCTTGTACCGCCTCTAGCTCCAGAAGTAATTATGATTTCTAGTGATGATGAACCCGGACAGGCCTCGGAGGGAAATTGGATAGCAGATCCCGTTAGCTCCATTTTGGGACCAATAGAAGAAATTAAGCCAATGGAAGAAGAATCATAACCCATGGAAGAGGAAATATAACCCATGGAGGAGGAATCAAAGCCAATGAAACATCCTGATGCTATCATATCAAGCGAATGTAGCAATATAATATAGGATATGGATGGGGAGCATGTTGTATGGCAGGAGGGATCATCCAGTTCGTACATAAATTGGAATGAGACAGAAAGCAACAACAAAGAAACAACAGAAGAAGAAGGGGAGGAGAGGGTCGAAGAATTCGAAAACCCTTGGGAGGAAAACGTGCAAGGCTTGGGAGAATTAGAAGAGGGTGGGGTCATTCTTGGAATACCATTCAACATGGGACAAGTCCCATGAAACCAACCATGGTTACCCCGGTACTAGGAGAGGTTCAGGAGGAAGATAGTAACGAGGTCGATGATGAGCTGGACAGTAATGAAACAGGAGAAGGTGAAGTGATGATTGACCTTGGTAATTGGAGTCCACCATCATCTTCATACACGAAAGAGTTGGAGTAACATTTGGGGAGTTTGGCATAGTTCTAGTATGTATAAGTTGGATGGGATGTTTATTTTGATTTAATATTTTGTGATGTATTAGTGTGAGGTAGGGAGGGGAATTTTTCTTTTTGGAACCAAGTTTCAAAGAATTTAAATGGTTTAAGCATGTGAGAGTTTATAATATGATGTTGTTCTAACTTCTCGTTGGAATGAATCTTTAAAATAAATCTTTAAAGTTATAAATGAATGGTTTTGGGGTTTGTAGTAAACGACGTTTTAGCAACATTTATTTTTAAATCCTTGAATGACCCTTTGGAAGAAATCTTATGGATATATTTAAATCTTTAATGATGAGATTTAAAGATAATAACAAATATCAGGATCTTTTACATAAAAGTAGAAAATGTTATAAGTTCAAATATAAAGGAAAAGGAGATTATTATAACAATATTTTGGTAACAATTGTTTTAATCTTTTTGATTATATTTTAAAGTAAGTAAAAATTGTTAAGTAAATTATGAATATACTTAAAACAATTGAGTAAGTATATAAATACTTTTATATATTAAACCTGCAAAAGTAAAGAGAATACATATATAAAAAGGAAATTTTAATTAATAAAAGTGTATTAATTAGAAAAGTAAGTTTAACTAATAAAGAATGTTTACACATTTGATATTAGCTAAAAGAAGCCTATGATAAGTTGCTAATTTAATGAATTATTTTGAAAATTTGTTTTTCAGAAACCATTAAGTTATGTTTAGAGATGTATTTATCTTTTGAAAAGAAATGTATTTTTAAATAGAATATTTGGAAACAAAATATAAAATGGTTAGTATAAAGAAGTATCTTTATAAAAGTTTGATGACAGATGAAAGTTTTATGAAGTATTTTCATAAGAATTTTAGAAAGATTAATTAATTCATATGAAGTATATGGATTATTTCGTTGCAAGATTTAATCTAAGATTCGAGTGTAGAACTTTGAGAATGTGACACTTATCCGAAAAAGTATTTATCACTCGATTCTTGACGATGAATATTGATGAGGGTTTTGGTTGGATACTTGAATTTTCTATCATAGTTGAAAGCTATGCAAGGAAAATTAAAGTTCTAAGCAGAAAGCCTGGTCAGAATCCGCACTAATGAATCGACGGATCAATGCTAGTTCAAAAATAAAGTTGTGAATTCAAATAGAATATCGAATCAGATATTGCATACGGGTGATCTATATATATCATACGAGTGTAAGTTGAAAAATATTTTGGGCAAACCTTTGGGTATTTGTTTTGGGTAATTTCGTGGATGAAATTCTTTTAAGGGGGGAGTCTATAACGACCCACCAATTTATCACTTTGATAAATTATATTTATTTTTAAATTTATGCAAATAAAAGGTTGATAATACAAATAATATTGTTTTAAGTGATAGTAAATAATAGTAATCTTGTTTTGAATAAATATTTACAAAAATATTTTCCTTGAAATATATATATCGATAAAATTGCATTATATTTAAATATATATTTATGAATTTAAACCGAGATTTAATTGTTAAATAATTATTTTAATTATTCAAATAGTTATTTTAAATGATGATAATTCATTTTGAATAGTTATAAAGTGATAAATCATTTATAATAGCTTTATAAAGAGATATGTTTGATTTGAAAATATAAGAAAAAACCGATAATGCTTTATCGGTATAATAACAATCTCTGTAAATAATTGTTAATATTTATTTATATGGTTTTATAAATGAAATATGATCATTTTAATTAACTAAAAATGATAAGAAATTTATTTTTATATTTTTCTTACAAATATATGTACTTAATTAATAAGTGAAAATATGACCGATAATTGGTCCTCGGATTTCAATAATTTAACAAACAAAAGTTGATCGAAGACGGTTGAAGTGTTATGCACCTACATGTACATGCATATATAGGTTACATGCACATGTTAACATATACATGAGGACATGAACACTTATATATGTATGTATGTATGTATAACATATGCATGTGCACATGAACACTTATATCTATATATATATATGTATGTATGTATGTATGTATATCACAAAAAAATTTAAAATATTCCTAAAGCTTAACCTTTAAGTAACCAAAAAGCAAACATCAACTATTGTGCCACGCCATTACCTCACATCACCATCACATTGCTTGAGGGGAAGCCATGTGTGTAGAGGGGTAGGAGGGGTGTGGGCTAGGGGTGTTTTGGTAATTTTTCTTTTAAATATTTAATTTCAAGTTTTTTTCTTATAAATACCGCCCCTCTTCTCATAAGTTTCTAATACCTTTCCACTTCTTCCTCTTCTTTTCAAGCTTCCTAAGAGATTCTCTAATGGCTTCTTATTCATAGAAAAAAAACAGAAAAGTTAGGAAAAAAATATCTCAAATAAAAGAGGAAAATATATACACTGGTTTATAATATCAATCCACTTCAAAACTCCTCCTCTAATCTTCCAAAATTCACGGTCACCATCCTGCACCACCAAGGCCGTGAGTTCCAAGCTTGTTCGTGCACATCTAAAAGTCTTGGACTCGATTCCACAAGTTCTGATGCATCGATAGCGAAGCTATAGCCAATTTTGTATTAGCTCGAAGGGAAAAAGAAGGTGAGAACTCCTAAAGTATAATATTTTATTTTTGGAAGATGATATTATGTTTGCAATGGATGTTTAATACGCTTGATCATCAAGTTTGGCTATTGCATATGAATTTTGAATATATATGCAAGTCACGGAAATACGCGTCGATAAGCACAAAGGAAATCACTTCCCTCTATATTATGAATTGGTGTATATGGAATGTTAAACCTCTTCAAAAATGGTTTAATATGATTTAGAAAGGTTTTATAAACATTTAAAAATATTTTGATGAAGTCTGGATGAGAATTAAAAATATAGTCAAAAGGAGGCACGTCGCATAGTGGCAGTTCACGATTTCGCACCATAAAAGTCAAACGAGCATACAAAATGGAATATAGCTCGAAGTTCTTCAAGATAAATTTTTTTTGAACTATTATATCCATAGTTTTCCAACAAAGAAATCAAATAGAGATTTCGACAAGTAGATTTTGAGATATGAATATAACAAGCTTTTTGAAAAATCGAGGTTTTGTAGTTCGGAATCCAAAACTGGATTTCTTTGAAAATGATGTTTTGATTTTTTTTTAAAATATGGAATAAATATTATAAATCATTAGATGTTTTAAAAGTGATTTGAGTTATAAAAATGAATTACAAATAATATTAAAAGTCGTTTTGATTAATATTGCTAAAAAAGCACTTTCCGTAGCACTTTTCTGTAACTTTTAAATTTTAGTTTTAAACTTAATGATTCCTTTCCAAATCTTTTATAATTCTTTTCAAATGGATAATTAAATGTTTTAATAATGATTGGAGGTTTTCCATATTATTTAAGAGAGTTTAAATAAATGTTTAAATGAAAAGCTATTACAAATAAAGTGGTTTAATCTTGACTCCAAAGTCGATGAGTGGACTAGAATTTTCTATTCATGTGATTCAGATGTGAGGTGCTTAAACTAAGGAGATTTTCAAGAGAAGATTTTTGAGGTGGAAGGACTGCTTGTTGATAATTCTAATTAGCTCCCAAATACTAAAGTAGCAGGGTCCTTTCATTTCTAAAACTCTTTGGGTTGCAAGGACTTCTCGCTACTAATGCTAGGGTTAATCTTCGACGGGATGTGGTAGGAGAGTGCCTTCGGTTTTGTTCAGTCCCAAAACGAACTTGTACGGACGAATGTTTGACATTGCATTTCTAGTTACATAAGTGATCTCTATGAATGTATTATCTACTTAGTGGTGGAGAAGGCAACTTCTCTTAGCTTAACACCCTTTTCTGAGACGTATGAGCTCAGGAGTTATACATTTATAGAAATCAAACGTGTGACCATGGAATGGCACTGCAGCTTTCATAAGAAGATGACGTGAAATGTGAAAGGTAATCGTTACCTGAAGCCTCACACTCGAAAATGGCCTAAATAGGGTAGATGCGGCAAGGCTATGTGCTTCGCAACCTTTAGGATATGATCATCCCCTTCTAGATATATTTATTCCCACTATGACGTTCGGGACTTAAATTATTATGGATGTATGCTGTAAGGTCCCTCGGATAGGTCGGTAACGACCAGGGTGATGACATATTCAGTACTATCTAGAAAGAAGTAGGTCGACCTTGTGTTGGTAGAGGACCATCAGTTGGGCCTTGATACATTCCTTTAGAGATGTACCGCCGAAAGGTAGTCCCTTCACCTAGTCATTTGTATGGAAATCCATTCTCCAATAAGAGTCTTCCATTTTGTTTGTAGAACCTAGTATGCTGTAATTTAATAATGGTAACAATTTGGGCTAAGATTAATAAATTTACTTGCAAATGTTTTTAAAAATATGTCATTAAAAATAATGTCAAGTGATTTTAAGTAATAATGATTTGGTTATCATAAGGTGAAAACCCATTCCATGTTTAAGTGCGGCGTGGTCTTATGAGATATCTTTTGGTTTTCAAAATGCACATTTTGAGTTCTCATACCAGTCCCATGACCGGCCCAGAGTTTATTTTTTCCTTTCTTTAAACTCTGGGTGCCCTAATTTTCCTAGGCAGCCTTGTAGTCAAGTTTAGTTTAGAAGAAATATCGATGGAGCTTGAAGCATGGAGTTAGAAGATTTTTCTGAAGATTTTGGTCTATTTCGACCACACTCTTGTACTATAGTACTCCGCATTTAGAAGGACAGAAATTTATAACTGTCCATGTTTTAATTCTGATAAATGTATTTTAATTTCCACTGTAAAGTTTTTATTGAAATAACATCTATGAGATTCTGTTCTGTCTTTAATTTTTGTTCTTATCCTTGAGAATCTGCTTCTCCGACACTTAGATTTACGACAGGTGAATACCGAGGATGTATTAGTGTCGAATTTTGAGAGTCGAAGAAATGAATTCTCATAGCTAATATATATAATTCATTTATAACGACTCGTATTTTTAACAATTGGATATTTAAATAGTTTATTTAAATATTTAGTCGTTAATTAAATATAGGCACGGTAATGTGATTTTTCGTATATGGCCGAATCAGGAGTCGAGACCACTACCATTGAGTCTGGATTGACGTTGTGAATCTTAGTGAGTATAAGGATCACTACATTTCGAGATCGAACAATCCAATGGCCAAAATGGTCACGAAATACGCCAAATTAGCCTTCCGATGCGTGCTCTCTGATGGAGATGCGGTTAGTATCGTTGGATCTGGAAAAATAAAGTTATGTACGCAGATGAGTTTTATGACAATCGGACACACCGCGTGATTGTACGAGCTCGAAACGTGCGATCATTTATTTGAGAAATTAAATAAACAAGTCATATATATTTTAATAATATAAATATGGCCCAAATTGAATTCTCCCTCCAGAATTCATTCATCTCATTACTGTAAAATCCACATTAAAGAAAAATCATGGCGGAACTATTATCTTGATCTTTAAATATCAAATTCTTCGAATCTACTCCACTAAAATCACGAAACCAAACCAGCTCATATCGATGAGAGCTTCGATTCTATACCATCGATTTGATGAGCAATCGACATTGGCCGAGGTCGACCTTCCATCGTGAAACTAATTTTTTTGTTTCTCGAATCTTGAGCCAGATTTAGATGAGTCGAAGATTGTAGTTGTGTTTCCCTCGACATTTAGCACTTTGTCGCGTCAATCGCCTAAGCTCTGATTGCCGTGGGTGGATTGCGACCGTATAGAGGCGATAAAGATGGGCAACCGGTCACGATCTGCAAGGAGGCTTCGAATGGGATGATCTTGGCATGGATGGGTTGAGTATGCGATGAGAAGAATGATGGGGAAGACAGATCGAAGAATCGTGGCTTATAGGTGGAGAATTTGGCGCGTATGTACATGTTGGCATATCTCATGCAGGGCCTGGATTTTGAAAAGGAAGAAGAAAGGTTAGTGGCTTAACTAGGTGATTATTATATTAATTAATTAATTAATGATATAAATAACATAAATTCTTATTTTGTGTATATCTTTTTCATACGAGGTCCGTTTTCGATGTGGTTTCTTACATTGCGCTCGTATTGACAAGATCAGTGATATTGTCTCTCACTTTACTATGGTTGAATATTTTGTCTTATATTGACCCTCAGGAATGATTTTTGGTTTTAAAACATGATATTATTATTATTATACACACACACAACAACTATATTTTAAAAGGATTTATAATTATTTTTAAATGATTTATAAAGACTATCACATATTTTCCATTGTCGGGCGATAATTAGGGAATTATTAGATAGATCTAATATTAAGGTTATTTTTCCATATTAATTGATATGGATGGATTGTTCATGTTTTATGTATGTTGTTTTAGATGGATGTATATGTTTGTTGATATATGGTTGTTGGATGTATGGATGTTTGGATGTAAGTTTGACTGTTTGGCTTGCTTTCTTATTTGGCTATTTTGGTTGAAAACGCCATAGCGGTGATTTGATTTTAGATAGCATCTTATACGTTAGAGTTTCACACATGTGGAAATCTAATGAACGAGATAAGCTATAGAAGAGGTTTGGGATACATGGCGATGGATCTGGATTTCGAAGTAGATGTCGGACGTTTTCATTTGGTCTATACTTAACTGTTTGGTTAAGTACAAGAACAACGTGGATGGTATTGACCATAGTATAGTGGTCAATGTCCATCACTGTTGTCGATTGGCGATTTGGCCGATATGTGGCTTGGACGTTGATGAGATATCATGGTGCATGATGTGATGGTTTGTTTATGTGACCAGTTTAGAGATTAGATGTTATTACCCTATGACGATTGATATAGATGGTGAGGAAATGATGAAGTGCTTCGACCAGGTGATTTTAATGTTGAGGCTGGGAAATAATGCTTCAACCTGGTAGACTGATACTGTAGATAGTGACTCGATGATATATGGAGTAGGCTCCGGGATGATAGCAATTGGACTGTATGGATCATACTGGACCTCGGGCTTCGGTTGGCATAATAGTAGGGTTCTTTGATCGACAACTCAAATGGAGAGCAGGATCGTGGATGACAGCTCCGATTGGAGTAAGGCTGCAGATAGTGGATTGGGTTGAGCATTAGGGCTCATGCCCAAAAACTATAGTGAGCCGGTAGGGTTTGAATCCGTATCGAGTAAGTAGGGGTCGATGGATGTGTTTGTGCCTAGGGGTCGTTGATGACTCAGAGTGTTTTTTGTCATGTTTAGAGCAGGTGTAATATATGCAGGCGATACCTATGGGCTGGTAGCGATGGTCGTGTAACCTGGACTACCCCGAGGGCGTCTAGTGTCATATGGTACATAAGTACTGTAGGAGACAACCGTGCAGGGTTTTGAACCTAAAAGTACGGTGAAACATAACAGAGAACCGAGATTTCCACAAGTCCTTGACAGTTGGTCATATGAGTCATCGTATATCTGGCACATTAGGTGACAGTTAGTATTGTTTGAAGGAATCTATGTTTATTATGGTTGCTCGCTGGTCACCTGTCACTCTAGGGATGTCACATTAGGTAGGTATTGTGGTAGGGATACCTAGATACCCTGACTTGACATTGTGTGGAGTAGGTATGATGGAGATACCTAGATACTCGAAGTTTACTTTGTATGGAGTAAGGACTATAGGTGGAGATACCTAGGCATCCTGATAGATACTAAGTATGGTATACCTTTTTTATAATGTTACAAAGTAGCATATTACTCAAGTTTATGTGCCGACTAGGTGGTTTGCAGGGGCAGTTCGGGTATGGTTTATATACCCTCTGTTTAGTATATTATCGAGTTTTATAGTATTTTGAGATTTAATATCGCTCGCACTCGACTGCTGTCTGGCCCGGGGTTTTATGTTTTGCTTCTTATTATTTCAGATAGTCTTAAATGAGTAGATTAAAGGTAGGAGGATGATTGTGGAGTTGTACAGGTGGACTGGCAAGAGGTAATGGTTATCTATACTTATTTGCACGTTTGTATTATTTTTCCGTTGTGTGACACTGTGGAGCCTTGACAGTGTTGATTTGTTATTATGAGACAATGTACCGGTTGAGTTTACTTTCCCATTATATAAACTCTACTATGGTGTTGTATAACATTGTGGATCTTTATTCAGATGATTATTTCACATTGTTATTATTGTCTCTATTGTTTTATACCTGTATTGATTATTATACTTTCTCTGATGTGATATGAGATATGCGATAGATAATTTGGTTAGTTGATGCTTCCTTTTTCTTTTTTTCCATTCTCTTCTCTTCTATTTCCTTCATCTTTACTTCTTTTATTTCCTATGACTACCTTTCTGCACCGTACGTGTAGGGCGACCATTAGATTTTCTATCAAAGGAAAGGTTACTCGATTAACTTTAATTGATACCATGATCCGGTGGAGATAGGGTAGGAGTTATCGCCTTAGATTGAATCTAGAGAGTGTATATATACAAGAGAGTTCATATTTGTTATATGTTTTGGTTTTCAAAACTATATGATATTATATATAGTATATAAGTTGGGTGTACACATGAGCACTATTGATGCAATTTTCTTTGTGAGAGACGGATCATCCTTAAAATAGAATCGGAATGATCTGGCATGAAAGAAAAACTGCTATTGACTCTATCTTTAGAGTTGAGTATTGGGAAGGATCAGTGTCGCTATCCTTGATTGATAGGATATGTTCATAGAGTTGGTGTGGATCATTTCTTGGATCCCCAATTTGTTCTGGATGGTTATGGTGCTCAAGTGTAATTGGTTAGAGTCAACTTTGCCGAGCCATACATAGACCATGAGAGTCTAGGAGGCTGGTCTTTCATTGGAATGGAGTCGGTTGTTGGGAGGCAAGTTTGGTTGGTTGCTTGCAGAAGGATCTTCGATGACTTAGAGTTAGATGATGCATGAGGTAGAATTTAGCCTCTGGATGACTCTAGGGATAGATAATGGACTAGTGGAATATTTTTGTAGCTTCAATTCCCAAGGACCGATTTGCTCAGGACGAGTTGATCGTTTGCTTCAAAGAAGATTTGTCTCGACTTTTCTGAAGTCCGAGATGGTTAGGGAGTTTGTCGATTTAAAGTATGACGATATGTCTGTGTTGGAGTATGCGGTTGGATTAGATATGATATCGAGGTACTGACTATTCTTGTTGATACTCAACATAGAAAGAACTAAAGTTTATCATTGGATAGAGATATCATCTTAGGGGTCAATTGATTCGTCACATTGATGAGGGCTTCGAGGGGATGATCAAGAAATACCAAGTAATGAAGAGTTATCCCATACCAGTTGTGTAAGGATAGATCGGGAAGGGTATGTATTGATCGATGTTCTGGTTATGTCGATGGCATCATCAATGAAAGAGAAGGGAAATGGCTTCACCATTTGAAATATGCTTTCCATATATGGTGGTTCCGTGCAGGTTTTATTTGACGTTGCGGTTTCGCATTCCTTCGTATCTAGACCCGATGGTTAGATATTGGGATCGAGACTTGAGATAATTACCGATTTTTGACCGTGACTGTAAAGGCCCGTATCTTCGTTCTCTTTGAGTTGACAATAAATCAAACATGTCCAACTCAAATTGAATGGAAATACGGGCCTTTACAGTAGGTATCAGAGTGAAGAGGTATGGTGAAATAGTATTTTAGCAAGTGGTTTTGGATTTTTTTTTATGGTGTAGAATAGGAAAGATCAAATTTTGAAATTTCATTGTATTTTTTTCTTAGAACTACTCGGTTGGGTTTCAAAAGAGAATGAGGGGAAACGATGGAAGGGAAAGGTGGCGTGTATGAAAAGGTAAAGTCAAATCTTGGTTGTAGAAGAAAAGACTGGTCTGACTAATTAATATATTGATTTAATTTCAAAATGTATCGTTTTATGTAACTTAAAATCTCGGACCCTTATCGAGGCATGCCGCTAGGCATTTATAATGTTATAACCCTATTCTAAACGCAATGGAAAAGGTTCCAAGTTCTAATTCGATCATATGGAGAAGATAGCCTTTTGAATCCAATTATTATATTGAATTTTCGATATAAATTTCAACGCATTTCTATCCCATACGATGAAACGATAAATCCAAATGGTACGAAATTTGAAATCTTATAATAATACATTATTACGGATCTAATGGAACTAGTTTCGTCAAAATATGAGATAGTGCCTCAGATCGTTATTTTAATGTCTCGATTATAATATAAAATTTCCAATTTCTAATTATTCACTTTTAAATCCGATTTTAAATGTCGACAATCTTCGTTGTTGTTTAAATAAAATTTGCATCAACTTTCGACATCATTGTCAATTATATTGAATTCAGAATTCAATTATTCAAATAATTTCCAATATTAAATTTAAACAATTTAATTGTTTAATAAATCAATAAATTTCAACATTAGATTTTAAATAGATTTTAATTATCGATCAATTACTTTATTTCCATCTACTGAATTCAATATTATTATTTAATCCAACTATTGATTGTAAACACATTCAATACATAGCATTATCTTTCAATACTTATTATTACTTGAATCTTTGAAATTAGTTTATTTCAAAATTTTATTCAAGTTCATATCCAATAACCTACATTCAAAATGATTAAATTTTTATTTTTAACCATTTTTATTCAATAATTACATTAAATTTAATAATTTAAAATAGCTAAAAATATGGTTCATTACAGTGACAGACCTAGTTAGGGATTCCGCCAGCCTATACGTGGTTTGTCAAGACCTTGCCCTTTTGGTTCATGGTTGTTTATTTGTTAGGCGTTGATTGTTTGGGGTTTAGTTGGGTTGGTATTATAGTTTAAGAATTGACTGGTTGAGGAGGATATGGAATAATGGTGGACTGAGAGAGGCCGTTGATGACGATCGGGGTTGTGGTGGAGCGGATGGTAGTGGTTAGCAGCCAATAGAGGAGCCTTATATATTCGCTCGATATTCCATATGATAGGATGTTGTCTGTGCCTATGGCTGGGGATTGTTTGAACATACTCGAGGAGGTGACCGGATTACCACTATATAGTGATAAAGTTCTGTATCGATCTGGTCAGAGGAGTTTGACCAGTATATATGACTTTGAAGCATAGGGTGTCCAAAAAGATTAGGAGATTGGTGGTGCGAGTAGATGACCTGTTTAGGTGATGGTTCATCCATGGGTGTATATTTTGGGTTGGATGCACTTGCTGTGTTCGTTAGTAGGACAAATGGCTTTTTGGAGTTGTTTGTTGGTTGTTGTGAGCAGTATAAGATGACAAACTGGTTCGTACTCCCATTTGTTGATGACTTGTTCGATCGGCTCTATAGCGTGATGATGTTCTCTTATTTGGACCCTTCGGTGAGGTTGCACCAACTAAGAGTAATTTGGGTTAGTGTGTCGATTATAGTGTTTCACACACTATGTTGATTTTAGGTTGGTTCTGCCATCTGGGAAAACCAATGTGTCGACAAATACCGTGGACTCATGGACCACGATTAGAGTGGTCACTTCAGTAGGTTATGCTTGTGTTCATTGATGATACTTTCGTCTACCCATGGACGAAAGAGGATCACAAGGCAAGATTAGTGATGAGATTTTGATGGTATCATTCTTGAGGGAGGGGAGTGAGATGATTGGGTTATGTTTTTTCAAAGTAGAAGTCATTGTAGATCCTTTAGTTACGGCAGTCCGGAATCTGGGTAGACCTAAGATTGCAGTATCGTTGACCTACTATATGGAAGAGGATCAGACTTTTGTTTGAGACGTGAGGTGTAGACATGCGTTAGTGAATATGACCGATAGGTTGATGAGTGTATTGATGGTACCCATCCTGAGCGGGAATGAATAGAAGATAGTACGCACTTGCATATGGTACTTAACTAGGTATGATAGCAAGGTTGAGAGGTAATATCCAACTCTTGGTTTGAAGTTGGAGGCGATAGAGTTAGCTTTGGGGATATGGAGGCACTGTCTATTAGGAGAGGAGTTTGATCTGTTCTATGATTCCATATCATTGTAGTATCTCTTCTCTAAGAGGATCTCCACCTTCACATGTAGCAACCGTTGGAGTTCTTAGCCTCCTATGGGTTTGAAATTTCCTAGACATTTGAAGGAAATGTGGTAGTTGGTATTTGAGTGGGAGACATACCAGTTTAGGAGCGATATTCCTAGAATGGGCATTGCTCGAGCTTGTCACTAGTTATGACTTCAAAACTCAATGAGCTATGGCCGGGTGTGATGGCTAGTTTGACCGTCATGCCTACTCTGATTTAGCCGATTGAATCTAGTCAGGGGCATTAAACTAGACTAGTGGAGATCATAGCTAAATTAAAAGAGCAAGTAGTGTCTGGAGAGATGATGCAGTGTGGACCCGACCGAGGCTGTTATTTCCATAGGGATTGTTTGTTCTCGAGTAGTAGGAACAAATGTTTTAGGACTGCATCAAAGGATTATCGATAACTAATGATAGAGAGATGGCAATTGAGTCATAGTTGATTGGTTGATAGATGATGCTAGATTTGTATTCCTTAAGTCCAGTAGTACGCATCTGCTTTTGTTGTGTTGTTTAGGGGGTGATTGTTGTGAATCCATTGCATGCCAAGAGCATTGTAAGTAGCCAAGACCCGTTGTTTGATAATGGGATTTAGGAGAACT
Organism: Allium cepa; assembly: GCA_030765085.1. Classification (NCBI taxonomy): domain Eukaryota; kingdom Viridiplantae; phylum Streptophyta; class Magnoliopsida; order Asparagales; family Amaryllidaceae; genus Allium; species Allium cepa. The sequence continues at coordinate 364,893,320 of CM060929.1, read as the reverse complement.
TACAAGAGGCGTTTTGATATTTGGCACTAAATGGATTAGATGATACTGAGACTGAACCATAGACTTAGAGACCTCATAAGCCTATTCGTGCTAGTAGATGTGATATGAATTAGTTAGGAGGAGGTCAAAGAAGTAGTAGGGTTCAGTGGAATGAAAGCGAAGATGATAGGGTTTAGTAAACTATGGGGAGCACGAGGACCGTTAGTGCGGAGCTCATTAGACGATGAGAATTTGTCTTTATTGTCAGCATTCATTATGGATATCATATTAGATATTTATACCAGATGGTTTATTGTTTCTCATGCTATAATAGGCATGGATGGCATTTTTGGATGGTAGATCTTATGTATGCATGTTTGATTTAACTATTAGCATTTGAGATGGTAGTTTATGTTGTATGGTTATTAGGCATGCGGGATAGTTATTATTTGGTATATCATTGTTGTTTGATGATTTCTATAGATGATCTAGTATAGTTAAACATACGAATTATATACATATCTTTGTTATAGTAGAGTTTTTCAGACTTAGTCATCCAAATGAGGTTCTACCGATTTTTTTGAAATCTGATAGATTTTCGAGGGCCGATGGGTTAGGAGACGTTCTCTTTGCTATGTGATTTCGAGGATGAAATTCTTTAAGAAGGGGAAATGTAATGACCCGTATTTTTAACGATCAGATATTTAAATAGTTTATTTAACATTTAATTGCTAATTAAATAAAGGCCTAGAAAGTTTTTTGTATATGGCCGAATTAGAACTCGAGACTACTTCCATTGAGTGTGGATTGACGTTACAAATCGAAACGAGTATAAAGATTGCTATATTTTGAGATCGGATGATCTGATGGCCAAAATGGTCTCGAAATATGCGAAATTAGCCTTTCGGGCGCAGTCTTAGATGGAGATGCAGTTAGCACCGTTGGATCCGGAAAAATGAAGTGATGTACACAGACGAGTTTCATAACGATCGGACACATCGTGTGATCGTACTGGCTCGAAAACATATGATCGTTTATTTGAGAAATTAAATAAAAAAGTTATATATATTATAATAATACAAATAAGTCCTAAATTAAATTCTCCCTCCAGAATTCATTCATCTCGTTATTGCAGCATCCACATCAAAGAAAAATCATGGTCGAACTATTATCTTGATCTTTAAAAATCAAATTCTCCGAATTTACTCAACTAAAAATCATGAAACCAATTCCAGTGAGCTTGTATCGATGAGAGCTTTGATTTTATACCCTCGGTTTGATGAGCGATCACCACTGGTTGAGATCGACCTTCCATCGTGAAACTAGGGTTTCCAGTTCATGGATCTTTAGGAAGATTTAGGTGAATCGAAGATTGTAATTGTGTTGCCCTTGACATTTAGCACTTTGTCACGTCACTCGACTGAGCTCCGATCACCATGGGTGGATTGCGACCGTATGAAGGAGGTAAAGATGGGTAGAGGTCGCTATCTGTAAGGAGGCTTCGAATGGGATGATCTTGGCATGGATGGTTCGAGTACATGATGAGAAGAATGGTGGCAAAGATGGATCGAAGAATCATGGCTTGTAGGTGGAGAATTTGACATGTATGTACACACTGACATATCTCATGCACATCGTGGATTTTGTGAAGGAGGAAGAAAGGTCATTGGCTTTATTAGATGATTGGTATATTAACTAGTTAATTAATGATTTAAATAACATCGATTCTTATTTTGGCCATATCATTTGCATACGATGTCTATTTTAGGTGTGGTTTCTTGGGTTGTGCTTGTATTGGAAAGATCTATATTTTGCCACTTATTTGGATAGATTTGGCTGAGGTAAGTGGTATTGTCTCTCACTTTACTATAGTTGATTATCTTGTGTTATATTTACGCTTGGGAATGATTTTTGGTTTTAAAACGTGATATTATTATATATATAGCATCTGTATTATTATAAAAGAATGTAAAATTATTTTTAAATGGCTTATAAAGAATATCACCAATTTTCCATTGTCGTGCCATAGTTAGGGTATTATTAGATGAAATCTATTATTGAGATTATTTTCCTAAATTAATTGATATGGATGGATTGTTTATGTTGTACGTATGTTGTTTTGGATGGATGTATGGTTGCTGGATGTATGGATGTTTAAATTATTGAGATTATTTTTGTTTGGCTTGTTTGCTTGTTTGGCTATTTTGGTTGAAAACACCGACTAGCGGTGATTTGATTACAATTAACATCTTGTATATTGGAGTTTCGCACACATGAAAATCTAATGAATGAGATCAACTATAGAAGAGGGTTTAGGATACATGCCGATGGATTTGGATTTCAAAGTGGATACCGGACATTTCCATTTGGTATGTACTTAACCATTTGGTTAAGTACAAGACCAAGGTGGATGGTATTGACTATAGTAGAGCGGTCAATGTCCAGCACTATTGTCGATTGGTGATTTGGCTGATATGTGGCTTAGACTCTGATGAGATATCATGGTGCGCGATATGATGGTTTATTCGTGCGACCAGTTTAGAAATTGGATGTTATTACTCTATGACCTATGTTATTCATGGTGAGACAGTGATGTGGTGCTTTGACCAGATGATTTTGATGGTGAGGCAGGGATGTGGTGCTTCAATCCGGTAGACTGATACTGAGGATAGTGACTCGATGATGTATGGAGTAGGCTCTGAGATGATAATATCAGGACTGTATGGACCCTGCTGGACCTCGGACTTCGGATGGCATGATAGTAGGGTTCTTAAATTGAGTGCTCAAACGGAGAGCAAGATCGAGGATGGCAGCTCGGATCGGATTGAGGCCGCAAATAGTGGACTGGGTTGAGTGTTAGGGCTCGTGCCCAGAAACTATAGTGAGCCAGTAAGATTCAAATCCATATCGAGTGAGTAGTGCTCGATGGATGCGTTTGTGCTAAGGGATTATTTATGACTCAAAGTGTTTTCTGTCGTCTTCGGAGCAGGGGTACTATATGCAGGTGATATTCGAGAGATGGTAGTGATGGTCGTGTAACATGGACCACCTCGAGGGAGTCTAGTGTCAGACGGTACAAAGGTACTGTAGGAGATAACCGTGCGGGGTTTCAAACCTGAAGGTACAATGGAACACAACAAAAAACTAGGATTTTCACTAGTCCTTGACAGTTGACCATATGAGTCATCATATATCTAGCACAATGGGTGAATTTAGTATTGTTTGATGGATGCTATGTTTGTTATGGTTGCTCTCTAGTCACCTGTCGCCCTAAGGATGTCACACTAGGTAGGTATTGTGGTAGGGATACCTAGATACCCTGACTAGACTTAGTTGTGAGTAGGTATGGATGGAGGTACCTAGATACCGAAAGATTACTTTGTATGGAGTAGGGACTATAGGTGGAGATACTTATGCACCCTAACAGATATTGAGTATGGTTTACAAATTTTACAATGTTATAGAGTAGCATGTTACTCATGTTTATGTGCTGACTCTGTGGTTGCAGGGACAGGTCAAGTACGGTTTATATACCCTTTTTCTGCATATTATCGAGTTTTATAGTATTTTGAGATTTAATATCGCACACACCAAACAGTTGTTAGACCTGAGGTTTTATGCTTTGTTTCTTATTATCTCATGTACTCTTAAATGAGTAGATTGAGAGCAAGTGGATGATTATGGAGTTCTACATGTGGACCGACTAGAGGTGACGGTTATCTATACTTATTTGTGCATTTGTTATTATATTTCCGTTGTATGACACTGTGGAGCCTTGACAGTGTTGATTTGCTATTATGAGACAGTGTACCAGTTGAGTTTACTTTCCCATTGTATAAACTCTACTATAGTGTTGTATAACTTTGTGGATCTTTATACAGATGATTATTTCACATTATTAGTACTATCTCTATTGTTATATACCTGTATTGACTTTTATACTTACTCTGATGCGATGTGAGATATGCAACAGATAATTTGGTTAGTTGATGCTTCCTTTTTCTTCTTTTCCATTCTCTTCTCTTCTATTTCCTTCATCTTTACTTCTTTTTTCCTTTGACTAACATTGTACGCCGTTGATGTAGGGTGGTCATTACATCAGTAATGCAGTAGAAATAAGAATACTACAGTAGGTCAACATCCAGCTCGTCTCCATAAGCTCCAAATCGTATAAAGCTAAATTAGGAAATATACATGGGCTGACCTAAGCATTATAAGAAAATAACTCTCAGATCAGCCTGGCAAACAAGCATGGGAAACTCAAGGAATCTGTATGACGAATAACAGTAACCATTAAGTTCGTTCGGATTCACGTAATGGTTTTTATTAGTACCTTAGGAATAAATTTTAATGACAACAACCATATGCATTATATGAAATATAGATACTAATGTTTTTAACAAGTTATACATAGAATATAATGCAGGATATTAGATAGGTATTGATTAAGAAGACTGTACAGTATCAAGAGAAGATTCAAAAGGTTGATATAGAGATTCAAGAGTTAGGATTGAAGATTCATGAGCATTGAAGATTCAAGATACCTAGATAAGTTATAGAGTCATAGATTACTTTTTTAAATCCTGATGGCACTTCTCTGATCTCTCTTCTCATTTTTCTAAAAGATTTTAAAATCTATTTTCTGTTTTTAAATATTCCTAATTTCAAAAATAATTTTAAAAGAATTCCTATTTTCAAAATGGCTTTCAAATGATTTCTGACTTTTGATTTTATAATTATATTGAGTAATTAAGTTTTTAAGTATTTTATATATTAGTATACTTTTAAATATGTTTACTTTATTATAGTTTTAGTTTTATGCTTTCTAAATATTGATAAGTATGTTATAAATTTATTTGGACTTTTTTATTCACTTATACTTCATATATATTATTTTCAAAAGAAATTTATATATAAATATTTTATATATTTAAAACATTTCAAAATAATTTTATAAAGTTTTTTAAAAGTTTTATTATAACTAAAATATGTATAAACTATGTTTAAATGATTATACAAAATATCAAAATATTATCCTAATATTTTCAAAATAAATTTTATAAAGTTTTTTTCAAAAATAGCAATGATATGTCGACATACATAGTTAGGATAGGTCGACATGTAAACTGATTTTTTTTTTCAAAATTCAAATTTGAATGAAAGTGTCTTTTCATCATATCTCTTCACGAATGGAAATGAATGTGGTTTCTCTATAAATAAGTGTTAAACCAACGAAATTTGATTAATTGCTTTCTTATATTCTCTCCACTTTTTACTATCCCGTTTTCTAAAAGATATTATACTCAAACCCTTCTGAAATTCAATCAAAACCAAATCCAAACTCCATTGATTTGATTCTCTATTGATTACTCTAATCTCTATCATCTCTCTCACTCAAATCATGATCAAAGTGATATTCAAAAGGTTATAGGATCATTTGTACTCATGATCAAGAAAAAGAGTTTGTAAAATCTATCAAACCATACTATTATACTTTATGGTATGCTGGTGTCTCAAAAATCCAAGTGAGTGTGCTTATGTCCCATCTAAATCAAGCGGGTATGCTTGGTGTTGTGAAACTCCTTGTGGGTGTGCTGGTGTCCGGTCCGAATCCAGTAGGTGTGCCTAGAGCTCTTAAAATCTGAAGGGTGTGTCTCGTAGCTTTATTTGAAAAGAAATTTGCTAAAGAAATTATGTGGGACTGGATGTAGGGTAACTCCAAAGCAGTATAAAAATTCCTCATGCGATCTCTCCAAACCTTTACTTTTTACTTCTACTGCGTTTATATCTATCTATGTTTACATCTGTGATTGTTGATTATGCATTATTCAATTATAATCTTAAAAGAATTATCACAAAACTCAGTAAACATTATTCAACCTGTAATGAACCGGCTTTCGATCCTTGAAAATCGACATTAATACGTCCACTGTATTACACGCCGAGTATTCAAGTGCCAAAAAACATCGATCATTAGGGGAAAGAAAGAAGATAGAAGATAGAGAAACTAAGAAAAACACGGAATCTCGCAATGCAACGGAATAACACATATACTAATCTACATAATATTTACAAAGTCAATTACAAAATGATACATTAGAGACGTGCTAATACAATTCCTAACAGTCCATGTACCAGTATTATTTCTCCATAATATAGCGTTACATCCCAGGTTACGTTGCCATCACGGCAAAAGTCCATGTAACTGTAGGCATCAACGCCCTCTATTTTCGCTGCCAAATGAAACTTCACCACTTCTACATAGGTCGTAGACTACATCAGTCAAGTCTCTCACAGCCTCTCGACTATCGCTATGTCTCCATAGATCGCAGTCCACCGATGTTACGTTGCCATCACGGCAAAATCAAATGTAGATTGTTGGCTCTCACAGCACATACGACTTCCGCTATGGTTCGCAGTAGATCGTTGTGACATCAAGTTACACTGTCGTCACAACATAACCCAAATGTCTCTGCAGGCATCAGCGTCATCGACTTTCGCTACCCACGACACAAAATCCTCAGGAACTTCAGTTTGTCCGGACTTCCCCCCAGTATTCAATTTAGAGCCTCCCCCTTAGGGCTCAAGGCAGAACAGCCATGTGGATCTCCTATGAAGTTCATTTTAATGGGAGAGCCTTTTCTCCAGAGCCAATCCCAAAACACTTTATACTATACACTTATAGCATGTTTCAAATCATACCCTTTATGATTTACATCAAAATCTCCTTTACAAAAAATCGATATCTCAAATCGATAGTTCCAAACTTGGCTTTCCAAATTCCCAAAAATTGATTTTTCCTAAAAATCAAAAGCCTTTTCCAAATCCATAGGTTCCAAAACCTTTTCCAAAATCATTCTCATAAAATCGCTTATATATATATATATAACTTATCCTTTCCAACTTGAAAATAATCTTTGGACCACTTGTATAGATTCCCCCTTTTATACTTCAAATATTTTCAAAAACTCTTTCTTCTGGTTCTAGATTCAACAAAGGAAAATTTATCAAAACAAACATATATTATTTATACCAAAACCAATATTCAAGTTTGATTCCCCTTATAAATTTATTCACCATACCACTTACTTTCATAAAGTGAATTCCAAAAGATATCCAACTCTCACTTTTATTCATATATATTTCTCACAATATACTTTTCTTTTCAAAATCATTTATACATTTCTTTCAAAATTTCAATATCAGTTTCATTTAAGCATGTACGATGTACATATACCATCCATACGCAATATTAAACCTGATCGCTCACTCGATCACGTAATTCCACTTCCGAACTAGTATCGTCCACCCGACTTCCTACTGCAGACTCAGATCTGGTTTCTTGATCAGAAACCATCATTCTACTTGCATAGTCATAACTATGATAAAGAATTCCCAGAATCAACCAAAAATCCATATCCAGGGTTCTGTAGGATCGATTTCACCCTAGAGGGGGTGAATAAGGTGATGCTATTAATTAAAAATTTAATGCCGAAGTTAATAAAATAATTGCAACACAGATTTATAAGAATTATAGCAGCACAGATAATAGTAGAATAATAAAAATGCAGAAATAGAACAACACAGAATTTACCCAGCTTCGGCAAAACCCTGCCTACGTGCTGCCCCCAAGGTTTCTACTAGAAATCAAGCGGTCAGACGCTTCCACATGTAAACTCGCGACACCCGCTATCGACTACCCTTAACTCTACGCTCAAAATCCTGCCACAACTCAGCCATGGAGTTGCGAATTCTTGACTTACACCACTGTAGTTCGTCCCCTAGTCACACGACTAGAAATTACAATTGTTAGGAAGGAAAATACAAATTTAAATCAAAAACTAATTTTATACTAAAGCCCAGTTAATATGAGTCGGCCCAAAATAAATTATCACTAAAAAAATGCGGCCCCATTATTTCTTTTATTTCGTTGCTCTATTTTGCTTCTGTAAAAATGTCGGCCTTATTCCTTTGCTCGTTCCTCTTTTTCTTTGCTCGAAATTAGGGCCTTGAGAAATCTTTGAAGCCGCCAACTTATGTTGATCGATCGAATGGATGATTGTACGTTGCTAGCTCTGTCGAATGACCGTCTCCTTATAGCTTGCTTCGACTGCTTCGACGATCAAGTTTAATCTTGACTACGGTATGTAATTATGACTTTTGCTTCTTCTGATTTGCTTCCTTGAACTCGATCTTGATTCGAGTTGAATGATTATTGTTCTCTATTTAGCTCGAACTCGAATGCATTTTACGACCGACGATGATTGGGTTACATAGGATTCTAATTCCTATATTCTCGTTCGTATATAATCATTTGAATTCGTCTGTAATTCTCCTCGGCCATTGGATATTGTATAGATGCTTGTGATGATTTCAAACCTTTTCAATTCCTATATTTTCGTTGATTTATTCTCACGGTTTCGATTGATTTCTTTCCCACCACGGTTTCAAATTTCTGGCGTGTTCGACCTTTTTCCTTGGTCATCACGGCGTTGACTTTGCTGGTGACTTTGGTATGTATGTTCATCCTTGTAGCATACTTGACTTGTTCGATTTTTGACTTCGGCCTTATACACTGTGCACTGCATACATATTTTTCTTCTTCATATTTTCTAGTTGCGTCGATTTGTGGTAGCACTGTAATATTGCCTCTTGAACTTGTATCTGGTTTTCCTTTGATTTATTTGCTGCCAGTTTCCATTTCACTTGCATGTTTTCGTATTGTTATAGCCACGAGCTACTTTCTTCATTGCACCCATATTGTCCTTGTATATGCGTGATGCATTCATGTGTGACCTGTTTGCAATATTGTTTCATTTGTTATGTTGAGGCCCGATCTTTGTGTTTCAGTGATGCATTGCATTTTTGTCTACTACCATGTAGCCTTTATGGCTTCACTTGATTTCCTTTGTATTTGTTAGTTCTTTGGTTCGACTACTGCATATTTGTTGTGAGTCAATCGCTTGTTGTTCATTAGCTTGGTCTTGTAGTCTGCATTGCACTGGAGATTCATATATATAGTATATATGAAGTCTGGCACACTTTGATACACATATGAGCTTGTGCATGCTCTGGTTCAGGTTGAAGTTTCACTGGGTTTGAATTTGGTCTTGGTTCCTAGTATACGTGAGTCTGTTGGATTTCACTCTCTTGTTGTCTGGTCGACACTCGTTGTTGGTCTTCACTGCACTTGTGCATTGTAATTGTATACAGTTAAGTTTCTTTTTTAAACTGTTCGACACTTTGATGCCAGGCTTGTTCTTGCTTTTGTATGCCACTGCTTTACGTACTTTGGTTTCTGGTTGCATTGTATATGTACTTGTAGTCTTCACTTTTGAACTTATCTAGTGCATTCTTGCATATTGATGTTGTTGAGCCACTGAGTCAGTTTGCGTTATTAACCTGGTTAGTCTGCAGTTCCATGTTGTCACCTCTGTTTCATTTTTGTTCTTGTGCATTGTTAACTGCTTGGAACTTGTTGTTTTCTAACTTGTATTCATAAACTCGTCTTTTTCACTGTATTATGCTGGTGCACTTTGTTGTTTGAATCTGGCCATTCTGGGTTCAAGTGTATATTCGAATTTTTGGTCGAGGCTGTGTTGTATGTATCTTGACCCATAGTTTTGATTGCACCTGTGTTGAATCCGGCTTGCAGCTCGGGTTTGACCTTGTGCTAGTGTCCTGACATTATTTTTATTGCACTTGAGTTGAACCCGACTTTTTATTTGGGTTTGACCTTGTGCTCACATGTCCCTGTAATTTTATCAAGTGTATATCGGTGTGCACGGCTTTATGGCATGTACGGTGGTACACTGTGCATGTCATAAGATGTTCGTGTATGATGAATTCAAATTTAAATGATGACGAACAACCCAAATAACTGCAAATGATATTTCCAAAATTACATTTTATTTTATACTGCAAAAATATTTTATTTTCAATTTTACTGTGCCAGTGTATATTTTTGCAGATTGCTCAGATGCTGGATTCAAGTTGAAGATTAAATATGAGTGAATGAGCGATATGAAATGAGGCCAATTATGTAAATGATAAATCGTGATGTAATCGGATTTGTATTGTAACTGAAAATCGTATATGTATATATATATATATAGTGAGAGATCAAATTTGTACTATTCAAAATTGTAATAAATATTTGTTTGAATTAAATATCTGTATGAATTTAAAATCTGTGTAATTTATTTTATTCAGCAAATATTTATTTAATTATGTGAAAAAATAAAATAGCACATTAACAAATACATTTAAATGAATATATATATATATATATGTTTATGATCATAAAAAAAATCATATATTCGCATATTCAACAATCTCCCCTTTTGATGATAACAAACATATACTTAAGATTTTAAATTTATTAAATGTATTTGATTATTGAATTTGCTCCCTCTATTTGAATGCTCCCTCTCTACACAAAGCTCCCCCTTCATATATGCATGCAAATAAAAATATACAAATGAGCCTAGATGCAAATAGAAAATATTTGACCTTTATTTGTCAAAATCTTAACTTTTCTCTCCCCCTTTTGTTATCAGCAAAAGAGTAATAGTGTTAGAGAAATAGAGATAAAGTGATAGACATTAATACTCAATCGAGTATAATTATTAAAAATCAAACAAAAATCATAAATACTCTATTTGACGCATATTCCACTTTACAATGATAGGAATGATGTCATCATATAAAACCATATAGTTGTGTCTATTTGTGGTATATTTGTACCAGGAATTTGAATATCTACTAATCATGCATAACCGTTAGGACTTTTAAATGAGATTAGTAGTATTCCAAATTTTTTTCATAAAAAAATGAATTCAAGTATTTTCTGACCATGCATAATCGTGAGGACTTTTAAAGGGGATTAGAACCAAATTGTCTATTTAACAAATCAATTTTGATATGCATTCCATACATGCATAACCATAAGGACTTTTAAATGAGCATGAAAGCACATAATGAAAAAATCCAAGTAATTCACCCATGCATAACCGTGAGGACTTTTAAATGAGAGTGAATACTTTGGATCTTTAAAAAAAAATGAAAAACGAATGATTTCCTATTTAAAATACCACATATTGACATACTATATTTGATTTTGATGAGTGACAGTTGATAGAAATATGATAGAATTAGAGACGGTCATGGAATTTTTTTCCAACAGAAAGTGTTTATAACTCTTGTTTAATTTCTAAAGAAATTTATTAAATATACCGTCTAAAGTTATAATATACGATGAATATCAACACTCATCACTTTTTCAATCACTGTTTATCTTTTAGATAATCAGTAGTGAGTCAGATTAGTCAATGTAGTTATTTAAAATCAAATCAAAAAATAATTATAAAATCAAAATTTTCAAAATGACTAATCCGAAACAAGGTCAACAAAAATGATTTTCTAGAAGGGGTTTTATAAAAGAAAAAATGTTTGCAGTTTGAACATTATTTGAAATGAAAAATACGCAGATTTTTTCTTTGAAAAAACGATGCAATTACTGAATGTCTCAACATAAATCACGTTCCACTAGAAATTTTTCTATCAACTAGATTACTAGTGCAATTTACATCTGAATTTTTCTTTCACTCGAGATTATCATTAGTTAGATGCTATAGACCGGATTGTGATGTTGCAACAAATTCTTGAAGAACTTTTTGAATGAAATTCTTTTCAATTTTAATTTAAGCCGTGCCAATAAACAAAAACCATGAATATAGAGTCTGCCATAAAATAACCAAATGTATCATCATCAACCAATAAAACACTATCATTAATCCAAACTAATCTATATGAAGTAGTTCAAAGGCTCTATAATTTTTCATAGTGTTCTTGGCATAAAAATATAATTGGCCAACAATTTTGAATAAGCCAGAATCAAAATCAGCATTTATTTCTATATAAATAACTGGCTGAATTAAACCAATTTATGGTGCAGATTATCACATTGAATGATCGTTCAAAATAAGCCGTTACCTTTTGTACCTTTACGATAATTTTTCATTGTTGTCCATTGTGATTTTGTCACCTTTATACTAGGCTAAGGAACTGTGATTTGTCGCCCATTGTGTTCTTGGAACAGCCAGAATCCAAGTAACATGATTGTTGTTCCTTAGCCTGCCACCACACCTACACGATGAAAGATTTTTGTGATCTATTTGTTTTTATAGGTCCATGGTTGTCAGTGGCAAATGATTTTGAAAAATATATTTGTGTAGACCCAAAACTATTTATATATGTTCCTTTTGGCACCCAGATTTGTTTAACTTTGAGGGATTTTATATTTATGCCTTTTGGAGCCCAAATTGGAATGATTTTCACATGTTCGGGTCTATACCAACAAATATTTTGATTGTGTCAATTTTTCTACAAATTATGCACATGGAATTGACTTGTTTAATTTCGTTTCTAACATTTTTAGATTGATTATATCCAAGTCCTTGTCTAGCTGTATTAGCAGTTTGTTTCCCTAAAAGCATATTCAACGATTTTTCACTTTTGGAAAATTTTCTTAATGTCGTTGATAGTTGTTGGACTTGTGTTTTAAGTGATTCGTTTTCATTCAATAATTGTGTGCACCTTTTAATAGATTTTTTTCTCCTTATGTTTTCACTTTCTTTCAAAATCAGAATTTCATTTTCAAGTGATTTAATTTTAATTTCTGATTTTTTAATTTCATCTTCAAATGTTGGACACTTTTCACACTTAGGGATCTTACTTTGATAGTTTTTAACTAATTGATCAAGCTGTTTATTTAAATCTATCAAAGTATCTCTTTGTGATTCAAGTTTAGCGTATTTCTCCCTAAGTCTTTTGAAATAGCCCTTTACTTCATGGAAATACATAAGTAATTCTGAGTGAGTGAGTTTTGGTACCTCGCTCGGCTCGTCATCATCACTATTAGTTATATCTCCTCATAGGCTCAGTTTTACTCTTTCACTCTCACTGCTAGTGCATTTACCATCATCACTTTTATTCCACGTGGCTGCAAAACTTTTCCTTTTTGAATTCTTTTCTTGGCCGTGTTGAATTCGAGGATAATTGGGCTTGATATGACCGGGTTTGTTGCACTTGTGAGAAATGACCCCGTGTTCTTTTGAGTTGTCCAGTGTTTGATTATTCTGCTTTTCAATTGTTGATTTAGAGCTAGATTTTCGTATTTGTGGTTCCACTTTTTGAATTTCTTTATTAGTAGCGTCAACTCAGCTCCTTCATCCTCACCACTACTATTTTTTACCAATCCTATTAAGGTCGTTTCTTTAATGGGGTCGATTAAGGATGATTTCTCATTGTTGTTGACTTTTGCACCATATATTGCATCAAAAGCATTCCAGATTTCCTGTGCATTTTCACAATGAGAGATAAAGTTAAAATTATCTTGATTAATATGATAATATAATATATGCATAGCAAGATCATTAATCGAGATAATTTTCTCATCTGTTATATCACACCCATTTTCAATAATATCCCAACATTTAACATTAACAGATTTTAAATAAAATTCCATTTTTAATTTCCAATTCAAAAAATTTGTTCCATCAAAAACAGGAGGAATAATATTAGACCGACCTATAGTAAAAACAATATTAACAGAAGCCATTCTAAAAATTTCAAATTTGTAAGAAAAATTGGTCTTTGAAAAATCAAACTTTTTAAAACAAAAATGGCTTTTGAACCTGCTCTGATACCACTTGTAGGATCAATTTCACCCTAGAGGGGGGTGAATAGGGTGATGCTATTAATTATAAAAATTTAATGCGAAAGTTAATAAAATAATTGCAACACATATTTATCAGAATTATAGCAGCATAGATAATAGCAGAATAATAACAATGCAGAAATAGAACAACACAAAATTTACCCAGCTTCGGCGAAACCCTGTCGACGTGCTGCTCCCAAGGTTTCTATTAGAAATTAAGCAGTCAGATGCTTGCACATGTAAACTCGCGACATCCGCTGTCGACTAGCCTTAAAATTATGCTCAAAACCCTACCACAACTCAGCCACTGAGTTGCGAATTCTTGAACTACACCACCGTAGTTCGTCCCCTAGTCACACGACTAGAAATTGCAATTTTTTAAAAAGGAAAATACAAATTTAAGAACAAATTAAAATAAAAACCCTAATTTTATACTATAGCCCAATTAATATAAGTCGGCCCAAAATAAATTATTGCTAAAAAATGTGGCCACGTTATCTCTTTTAACTCATTGCTCTATTTTGCTTCTACAAAAATGTCATCCTAGTTCCTTTGCTCATTCCTCTTTTTCTTTGCTTGAAATTAGGGCATTGGGAAATCTTTGAAGCCGCCGACTTATGTTGAACGATCGAATAGATGATTTTACGTTGCTAGTCCCGTCGAACGACCATCTCCTTGTAGCTTGCTTTGGCTGCTTCAACGATCGAGTTTAATCTTGACTACAGCATGTAATTGTGCCTTTTGCTTTTTCTGATTTGCTTGCTTGAACTTGATCTTGATTCGAGTTGAATGATTATTATTCTCTTTTAGCTTGAACATGAATGCATTTTACGACCGGTGATGATTTGGGTTAAATAGGATTCTAATTCCTATATTCTCGTTCGTATATAATTATTTGAATTCGTCTGTATTTCTCCTCGGCCATTGGATATTGTACATATTCTTGTGATGATTTCAGACCTTTCCAATTCCTATATTTTCGTTGCTTTATTCTCATGGTTTCGATTGATTTCTTGCCCACCATAGTTTCGAATTTCTAGCGAGTTCGACCTTTTTCCTTGGTCATCACGACATTGACTTTGCTGGTGACTTTGGCATGTATGTTCATCCCTGTAGCATACTTGACTTGTTCGATTTTACACTTCGGCCTTATACACTGTGCACTGCATTTTTTTTTTCATATTGTCTAGTTGCGTCGATTTATGGTAGCACTGAAGTATTGCCTCTTGAACTTGAATCTGGTTTTCCTTTAATTTATTTGTTGCCAGTTGCCATTTCAGTTGCATGTTTTCGTGCTGCTGTAGCTATGAGCTACTTTCTTCACCGCACCTATATTGTCCTTGTATATGCATGTTGCATTCATGTGTGACCTGTTTGCAATGTTGTTTCATTTGTAATGTTGAGGCACGATCTTTGTGTTATAGTGATGCATTGCATTTTTGTCTACTTTCATGCAGCCTTCATGACTTCACTTGATTTCGGTTACATTTGCTAGTTCTTTGGTTCGACTACTACATATTTGTTGTGAGTCAATCGCTTGTTGTTCATTAGCTTGGTCTTGTAGTCTGCATTGCACTGGAGATTCATGTATATAGTATATATGAAGTCTGTCACACTTTGATACACATATGAGCTTGTGCATGCTCTGGTTCAGGTTGAAGTTTCACTGGGTTTGAATTTGGTCTTGGTTCCTGGTATATGTGAGTCCGTTGGATTTCACTCTGTTGTTGTCTGGTCGACACTCATTGTTGGTCTTCACTGCACTCGTGCATTATATTTGTATACAGTTGAGTTTCTTTTTTAAACTGGTCGACACTTTGATTCCAGACTCGTTCTTGTTTTGATATGCCACTATTTTATGTACTTTGGTTTCTGGTTGCATTGCATATATACTTATAGTCTTCACTTTTGAACTTATCTGGTGCATTCTTACATATTGATGTTGTTGAGCCACCGAGTTAGTTTGCATTATTAACCTGGTTAGTCTGCAGTTCCATGTTGTCACCTCTGTTTCATTTTTGTTCTTGTGCATTGTCAACTGCTTGGAACTTGTTATTTTCTGACTTGTATTCATAAGCTCGTTTGGTTCACGACCTTGTAATTTTATCAAGTCTATATCGGTGTGCACGGCCTTGTGGCATGTACGGTGATATACTATGCATGTCACAAGCTGTTCGTGTATGATGAATTCAAATTTAAATGATGACGAACAACCCAAATAACCGAGGCAAACAATATTTTCAAAATTAAATTTTATTTTATACTGCAAAAATATTTTATTTTCAATTTTACCGAGCCAATGTATATTTTTGCAAATTGCTCAGATGCTGGATTCAAGTTGATGATTAAATACGAGTGAATGAGCGATATGTAGTGAGGCCAATTATGTAAATGATAAATTGTGATGTAATCGAATTTGTATTGTAATTGAAAATTGTATGTATATATATATATTTATATATATATATAGTGAGAGCTCAAATTTGTACTATTTGAAATTGTAATAAATATTTATTTGAATAAAATATCTGTTTGAATTTAAACTCTGTGTTATTTATTTTATTCAGCAAATATTTATTTAATTATGTGAAAAATAAAATAGTACATTAACAAATACATTTAAATGAACATATATATGTTTATTATCATCAAACAAAAATCATATACTCTCATATTCAACAGGTTCGCCGTCAAAAATCGAGTGAAAAACCCCAGCTCGGATCAATATACTATCTCAAAATTCTGTGCTTGAATCCGGACCAAATCACTTTGCGAATAGAATAATATACGTACATTCTACGTATTTACCTTCATTGATTTATCAGCTAAATAAATATTCACAATTGCCTCCAATTTTTATTTGGATTATCACTTCACTTATAAACAATTTGCACTCTGACCAACTTGAATTTAGAAAGTAGCTTTGAAATTTTTTAAAATAGATAAGTAGTTGTAAAATAGTTATTAGTTGCAAATAGTAGTAAAATAGTTAAGTAATTTTAAAATAGTTGTAAAGTAGTTGAATAATTGTAAAATAGTTGGATAGTTGCAAAATAGTTATAAAATAATAATTAGTTTATAAAGTAGTTGCAAAATTGTTGTAAAATAGTCACATAGTTCCAAAAGTAGTTGTAAAATAAGTATAAGATAATTTTGGGTTTTAAAAAGAAAAGTTGTATTGTAAATAGCTAGGAAAATAGATTTAAAAACAGTTATATTAAAATAATTTATTTGGAAAAATGGTTTAGAGCAAAACTGTTCAATTCCCAATCTCCATTTCCAATCAATTCCCAATTTCCACTTCCATTTAAATTGACTCAGTTCCAATTCAAATTGAATTAACTTCAACTTCCTATCCCAAATTAAAATCAAATTCAATTTGAACTAAATCAATTCAAATCTCATCTTTAAACCATCTCGAATTATATAAATTCGAGTTAAATTTCAAATGTTGATTTAATCCCTTAAATCAAATTAACCTTTACATTTAAATCAACAATCTAAATCTTTAAAAAAATTAATTCTGAGTCCAAATTTCAAATTTCCATTTTAAATTACCTTTACTTAACTTATTTCAAAGTTCAAATAAGAGTTTAGAAATAATTTTATCTTCAGAATCCAATCTATTACCCAATTTTTATTTCGAAATCAATCCTTAACAAATTTTCAGCAAGCTCATTTATAACATCTAAATCTTTTCAAAGGTTTTGGATAATTATAGATTAATTAAGGACTTGGATAATTATGGATAATAAGTGTTAAATACTTGAATCAATAAACATATTATTACAGTTGGCAGTAAACATTAAAATTTGGTAGTAATAAACATTGTAATGATTGCAGTAAACATTAAAATTTGGTAGTAATAAACATTTTAATGATTTCCTTTTCTTTTCAAAAATCTTCTCAGCAAAGCTAATATCTATCTCAGCCACCAAAATTGTCATTTCTTTTTATTTTCTAGTGATTTCAAGCATGTGTGTGTGTATGAACATGTCAGATCTAAGTGGTTTGCTTTAGAAATCAAAGGTATTTGATAATTAAAGGTATTTAAAATGAAATGATTTAAATTATTTTAAAATCAAAGGTATTTGGACTTGGGGATTGATGGTGGAAATAAAAAATATTTGGGAAATTTATTCTTTGAGAGGAAAGATGGTTTGAAACTGCTTTCAAAGGGTTGAAGTGTGGAAAATATCTTGCAAAGATATTTTGAAAATAAATTAATTTGGGAAATTATCAATGTTTGATGGTTGTTTGTGAATGTTAATTGATAGTTAAATAACCGACTATCAGTATTGGCCAATGCGCTGATCGTTTCGAAGAGACCGGGATCGGGATTAATTTCTTGAAAACCACTTTGATACGGTTTGAACGTTTTCGTATGGAAGACAATAGCTTAGATTCGAAGATGGAGTAGTGAAGTGCAATGGCTAATCGCTACTAATCCTGATGGTGATTCCAAAATGGATGTAGTAGGAGTAGTGCCTTCGGTTCCGTTCGAACCCGAAATGGATTTGTATCGATGAATGCTTTCAGAACATCGTTCAGAGGGGGATAAGCATTCAAAGTGTATGTGTGCTAAAAAGGTAACACATAGCCTTGAGCCTCATCAACGGGAATGGCCAAAACGAGGGAGGTGCACACAAGGCTAAGTTGCTAGCAACCAATTAGGGTAAGATCATCCCTGTCTAGATGTCCCTTTTATTTCGGCTGTGTGGGAGGTTGCTGATCCCAACTGCAGGGTGAACTTATTCGGACTATCCAGTAAGGGGTAGCTCTGTCCTACGTGCCTTCATGGTTTTTGTTTGTAGAACCCACTTTGTGGCTAGTAGATGGAATTTAATATTGGAACAATTTTGGCTATTTGAATAAGTATTTGTATTTAGACAGTACTATAATATTAGAGGATTTTATAAGAAATGTTTTGGTTATCGTAAGGTAAAAACCCGACATGTTTATTTGTGGCGTGGTCTTACGAGATACCTTCGATTCAAAAGGATTTCTGAAACTTTAATAATCCACTTGGGTGTGTTTTCTCACGCTGGTTTTCCAGACTGACTCGGGTGTTATTTAAGTATAATGCTCGGGTCAGACCGAGTTTTATAGAGTACAGATTTTAGATAGACTGCTGTGGAGCTCAAGAGACGAGCTGGATGGCGAGACGTACTTCCGTACTTGATTATTATTCCACTGTGTATTCAGTTCTGAGGACAAGCTTATATAACTGTTCAGCATTTGGATATTGATTGTGTTGTTGAATTGAGTTGTACTCTAGGAAATGTATGTATATATGATGAAACAGATTTTTGTATTTAAAGTCGATGTTATATATCATATTTTATTCCGCTGCGTTTGTGAGATTCGGATATTGTTTTCCATTTCTTCTTCTACCTCCTTCTTCTTTGGCCTAATGGTTCGATTTTTCGGCGTTTGATCGTTCGGCATTTGATACAGTGGTTATATAAATGTCGATTTTCGGGCGTCGAAAAATCGGTTCGTTAGGAAAGTTATAACAGTCTGTCCTTATACACAGATATATAGTACATAAAATACAGCGGAAACAAATATCCAATCATGGTTTAATTTCCATATGGGATCCACTAAGCCTTTATTATTTCTCTTTCATTAATAAAACCACTTTATAAAACCTGATCACAAGATCTTTTCAAAACACTATTCTCAAGTCCCTTACATTTCCTTTTATATTTAGGAAATACTTATATACTTATCTCAATGTTATAAGTATATTACTAAAACATTTTACTTTTCATATCTTGAAATAAAATCATAAACTTATCTTATCAGTATAAGTATATTTACAAACTTTTCAAAGTTTTCTTCTTTCCAAATCCCATATTAAATAACCAAATGTTTCTACCAAATAAAATATTTCACTTATCCTTTATCAAAAATTCCCTTTTTTAAAAGCTCATCTCATATTTCAATTAACTTATAACTTTCAAAATAAAGTTATAACCCACTTTTATAAATCTTTAAGTTAATTTATAAACTCTTTCCAAATCTCTGAAATGATTTATAAACCTTTTTCCTATTTTTTAAACTCTTTATATAAACCTTTCTATACTTCTTTATAAACATCATTTGGAAAACATCATTTGTAAAACACCTTAATAACCTTTTTCGATAGTAAAACCCCTTTCTATACACAAGTTATCATTCATAAATACCGTTATAAGAATTACATAACTTGAAAAACCATGTATAAAACCTTAGTCTCAAATTGATTAAAGAATATAAGTAAATTCAGAACCATATTTATAAATTCCAAATGAGGCTTGGCAATGGCACACTGATTTAAGTTACCATTTTATTTCAATTTAATTCCTAGGCACTTATCAATTATTTAATAGGCCAACATATATGTAAATCCAATAAATTATCAAATCTGGGAATAACATGTCAATACAACTCAATTTGCATATACATGTCTAAACAACATAATAGCAGGATGGTGATTTGTCATGCTAAATAGATGTCAAAACAATTTAATTAATTAATAGCAAAGCAGGGATTTATTCTGCTAAACACATGTCCAAACAATCCAAATAATTACCCTATAACATAACGTTGTTTTATTCTGCTAATGGATGTCCATACAACACAAACAATCACATTCTAACTTATTCACAGTTGTTTGTGTATTTAATATCATGGATAAAAGATCCTTTGGTTAAAATCAAACCACCTAGAATAGAACCCAACTTAAAACATAACCGATAAAGATAAAATAACTTTTAATAATTAAATCATATTTTAATATAAATTAAATCTTAAATAATCAAAAACAGATCATAATTAAGTCTTAATTAATTGAAAATAAATTAATAATTAAACTTTAAACAAATAAATTTACTTCAAATTAATCCCTAATTAAGTAATAATTAATCTTTAATTAAGTAATAATTAAAATAATTAAACTTGATTAAATAAAAATAATTAACCTTTTAACTTAATTAATCATTACTTAAAACTTCTTAATAACTTGCTTAATTATCAATAATTAGTCACTAATTATTTAACCTAGTTACTGATTAATAAATAATTATCCTTATTTAATGAATTAATTAATTATTAAACATAGTTAATCAAGTTATAATTAACTTATGTGTTGCTAATTACGTTTGAAAATAGGTTTTCAAATCATGTTTAAAAAAAGCTTTAAAGTTAAAAATCAAACTTTTCTGAACTACATCCATAGCGAATATCGCTACGGACGCAATAACTTAGAATTTGCTTCTCTAAGCTACCATTTAAAACTTTAACCTTCCACTTTGGATTATCTTTTAATGCATAAAAGAAAGGGTTTTTAAAACCTTAACTAGAATTAGAATTTAAACAAAAACATTTACTAACTCAAAACTAGTAAGTGATTAGATTTCTAAATGGATCTCAAGTCCTTTCAACATTCCTAACTACTAATTATTCCATAGCCATTCAAACAAAATCAAGATGTGTAACAACCTGATTTTTCATGCCATTCGCATCAATACATGTCAGAATTGAATTGCTTAAAATATCAGATTACTAATTTATATTTGGCAAAACTCGGCATTTACAGTAAATAAAATAATCATAGAATCACAGACACAGAGTAATATAACAATAAGCAGCGGTAACAAATGAATAGTAGTTCATGAAGCTACTATATATATATATAACAGAGTTAAAACAAGATACAACAAAAGTCCCGAATACATAGAATTCTCAGTACAATAGTCAAAAACCAAAATATGAATATATCACAGGAGTCAACTGAATAACTGAAAGCTGAATAGTTAGATGGATCTCCAAGCAAAGCTCCAACTCCAAAGGTGAGTCTCGAATGCCGTGACACTCGGTCTGACCCTAGCATAGAGAAAAGCACAAAATACTCGAGTTAGGATTAACATTCTTATATCAATAAATCCAACTCAAGTAAAATATCAACTGAAATACAAGTAACTCAAAGGATATTGGGATAACCATCCTCTAAGGATCTGTGGAACTATCTAGTATGTAGTACAATACGCTATTATAATATGTCTATAGTAAAGTGAACTATTAAAATAGCGTTAATGCGTTATCCATATCCCCCTTAACACATTTTATAGTGCCATAGTATATACAATACCGTAATACCCCGTCAACTGGAGCTATCAGTGGGAACTCCATAGGTACGACACAAAACAAAATCATAGTGGTCTCGATATGGTAGGTGGCACAACACAACTAGGTAATGCCAGGGTAAGTATACCAATTACACTTCTGGGCTATTCATAAAGCAGAGCCGCAATAATCGCCCAACACGATCCACACTCCCAAAAATCAGAGGGGTGCACCCAATCGATCACAAAGTAATAGAATACTATCGTAGGAGTGTGTCCTATCGGAGGTGTTACCTCACTTGGCCCATCAATTGCGCTTGTTTTAGCCACCTTTAGCTAACTTACGGGAGTTAGGTCCATGTATATACCTCATATAGAATCATCGTCACCATCCTACTTCATTCTGTAATCTCCACTGCATACACGGTTGTTAAAGTGGTTTCAGTATTGGCAGAGAGTATTACAATAACCGATCCTGGTCTCTTTAACAACCAAACGTTATTATAACACCACGGTCATTTCATTTCAAATAATTCATATTTCAAAATCAAAATATCATATCCATTTCAAAATCAACTCAACACGATATCATTTCTCACTTAAAATAATATTCATTTCCAAAAATCATAACACTTTCCAAAATTATAACTTTTCAAAATTATAACACTTTGATATTATAACACTTTGAAAAGTTGAAATTGTTAGTCCCTAAGAAGATGGTTTTGATGACAACAACCTTAGAATAAGATTATAAAATAAATACTAACATTATAGTTTAGATATATATGTATATGCAGGATTTAACCGTACAAGTACCAAGAATGAAGACTGTACAGTACAGAGATTCAAGACCGAAGATATGATGATTGAAGACACATGAGTATCAAGATTGTCAAGAGTTCAAGATTTCAATAATAAATAATTTAATTAGGAATTTTATTAAAACTCCTAGAAAAGCACTGGCATCTTAAAATCTTATTTATTCATGGAATGGAATCCACTTCGAGCCCGTTAAAGGGATGGAACCTACGAAAAATCTAGTGGAACATTGTTTTGTATCCACTAAATTTTATTCAAATGTTTTACAAAATTATATCTTATTTTCAAAATGATTTCAAAATCTTCCTTTTTAAAGAATCAAATTATCCTGGTTTTAAATACTTTTAGCCTCAAAATAATCTTTATCTTCAAAATCAAATTATCCTTGGTTTTAAACTTTTAGATTTAAATATTTAGTAAAATTTTATGTATACCAAAATATTATTCTCTATACTTATTTATGTATTTTAACTATAGTTAAGTATATTTATAAAGTTTAAAAATAGTTTTAATACAAGATAGAAGTTATTTTCAAACAAAAATAAATTACCAAAAATAACATAGGCCTGTCGGCAACCCCCACATACCCTTGTCGATAAGGTGGCAGTTTATTTCAAAAATTTGAATTTCAAAGGAAGTGTCTATTCATCATATCCTTTCATGAATGGACATGGTTGTTGTTATACTATAAATAAGGGAAGTTTTAAACGAATTTATATACATGTTTTCTCTAATTTCACTCCCCTTCTTCTTCCACATTTCTTTATATACATTTTTACCATTACTCTGCTGAATCACCATTGAATCTAACTAGATCATCTCTGGTTTGATTCTCTATCACTATCTCAACAAGATCTCGGTGCTGTTCAGAGTTATAGGCTTCCTTGTAATAAATTGAGTGAGAAAAGATGTGATTGTAGCCTGTGAAGTCAATCAAGCGAGAAAATGTGTGATTGTAGCCTGTGAAATCAATTGGGTGAACTTGTTGCCCGTAAAATTAAGTATCTCTACCCAGAGGATTGTGAATCTGGAGTGGTGTACCTCGTGGCCTTGAAATCGAGGGTGTAATTGTAAAATTTGATTTTGAATGGAAATCCGTACTTGTGTGCGGGACTGGATGTAGGGTAACTCCGAACCAGTACAAAATCCGGTGTGTTTTTTCCTTTATTGCTTTTACTTTATTTCTGCATCTATGTTTGATTTTGTGATCATATCTGTGTCTGAATATTGCATACATTTGTGTTCAAATTAATATAAACTCAAAAAGATTTAGTAATTCCTTAAAACACTATTCACCCCCCACTCTAGTGTTAATTCTAGCCTTAAGATCCGTAATCTGCATTTCTCACATTTGGTATCAGAGCAAGGTTTTCAAAATTTCATAATACGATTTTTGAATAAGCTTTTAAAATGGTTATGTTTAAAAACTTGTTAATATTAGTTTAGAAATATTCATATCATCATTTGCATTGGCGAAGTGTGCTTTGACAAGGATGGAAATCTAGTCGAACAACGTGGAAATTTCTGTTTCCACTACCCAAATTGCTCGATTCATAGATCTCCGATTTTCGAGGACACACATTAGTTTCTTTCCTCTCTTTCTTATTGTCATATGATCTTACTTTCTTCTTCTACGCAAATGTAAATATAACAATATATAATTAATAAATAATTTTTGTTCTTATATTTGATTTCTCCCATTATCACTATTATAAGTATTATCATATATGGATTCTTAGTTAGGAGAGTTAGTAATTAAGGACGAAGTTTTAGTTTTAGAATTAAGTGATGATTAGTTATGATAACACTATCATTATAATCACATGTCATATGGTATTTGAATAAGGGGAGTTATATAGTTTGGAGTTAGTTTTTGTTGATGACAAAGGGGGAGAAGTATAAAATATGATAGTTAGTCATAGATTAAGGGGGAGTTATTAAGTAATTTTTATAAACAAAGGTTGTCATCATCAAAAAGGGGGAGATTGTTAGTCCATGAGAAGACGGTTTTGATGACAACAACCTTAGAATAAGATTATATAATAAATACTAACATTATAGTTTAGATATATGTGTATATGCAGGATTTAACCATACAGGTACCAAGAATGAAGATTGTACAGTATAGAGATTCAAGACTGAAGATATCAAGATTGAAGACTCATGAGTATCAAGATTATCAAGAGTTCAAGATTTCAATAATAAGTAATTTAATTAGCAATTTTGTTAAAACTCTTAGAAAAGCACTGACATCTTAAAATCTAATTTATTCGTGGAATGGAATCCACTTGGAGCCCGTTAAAGGGATGGAACCCTAAGTAGGATGGAACCAAAGAAAAATCTAGTGGAACATTGTTTTGTATCCACTAACTTTTATTCAAATGTTTTACAAAATTATATCTTGTTTTCAAAATGATTTCAAAATCTTCCTATTAAAAGAATAAAAAACATCTATCCTGGTTTTAAATACTTTTAGCCTCAAAATGATCTTTATCTTCAAAATCAAATTATCCTTGGTTTTAAACTATCTTTTAATTATAATGTATTTAACTTTTAATATTCATACTCAGATTTAAATATTTAGTAAAATTTTATATATACCAAAATATTATTCTCTATACTTATTTATGTATTTTAACTATAGTTAAGTATATTTATAAAGTTTAAAAATAGTTTTAATACAAGATAAAAGTTATTTTCAAAGAAAAATAAATTACCAAAAATACCATAGGCCTGTCGACAACCCCCACATACCCTTGTCGACAAGGTGGTAGTTTATTTCAAAATTTTGAATTTCAAAGGAAGTGTCTATTCGTCATATCCTTTCACGAAAGGACATGGCGTTGTTCAACTATAAATAGGGGCAGTTTTAAACGAATTTATATACATATTTTCTTTGATTTCACTCCTCTTCTTCTTCCACATTTCTTTATATACATTTTTACCATTACTCTGCCGAAAGCTCCATTGAATCTAACTAGATCATCTCTAGTTTGATTCTCTATCACTATCTCAACAAGATCTCAGTGCTATTCAGAGTTATAGGCTTCTTTGTAACAAATTGAGGGAGAAAAGGTGTGATTATAGCCTGTGAAATCAATCAAGCGAGAAAAGGTGTGATTGTAGCCTGTGAAATCAATTGGGTGAACTTGTTGCCCGTAAAATCAAGTATCTCTACCCAGAGGATTGTGAATTTGGAGTGGTGTACCTCATGGCCTTGAAATCGAGGGTGTAATTGCAAAATTTGATTTTGAAAGGAAATCTGTACTTGTGTGCGGGACGGGATGTGGGGTAACTCCGAACCAGTATAAAATTCGGTGTGTTCTTTTCTTTATTGCTTTCACTTTATTTCTTCATCTATGTTTGATTCTGTGATCATATCTCTGTCTGAATATTGCATACATTTGTGTTCAAATTAATATAAACTCAAAAAGATTTAGTAATTCCTTAAAACACTATCCACTCCCTCCCCCTCTAGTGTTAATTCTAGCCTTAAGGTCCGTAATCCGCATTTCTCATAGAAATCATAACACTCTGAAATCTATAAGATTTTTCTCTTAAACAGTTTAGATATTACTGATAGTATATATATATATAAATATATATATATATATATATATATATATTAAAATAGTTATAAATAAAATAGTTAATATAATAAAATAATTTGTATATTAAAATAGTTATAAGTTAAATAGTTTATAAACTAAAATAAATAGTATATTAAAATAGTTTATGTTAAAATAATTTATAACAAAATAATTTATAAATTAAAATATAAAAATAGTTTTAAGTACAATTTAAAAATACTTTATATAATAAAAATAGTTTCCTCAAATTTCACAAATCAATTTAAATTAACTCGAATTCCAAAATTCCATTTAAATCAAATCTCAGTTCTTCCATTTCAATTTTAATCTCAATAAACCATTTATATCAATTTAAAATATAGATATAAACTACAAATTAAACCTTTTCAACATCAGTAGATTTCATATCTTTAAATATTCAAACAAATACAAAACTAAATTTGACAATTTCATATATATACATATCAAATTCACTTTACTATTATTTAGTTTTGAAATATCTACTTAATCATTCGAATAACATTTAAATAAACTTCAATTTCAAATTTTAAATAAACTAAACATCCCATTTCAATTTATATCAATTTGAAATTTTCATTTAAATCACTTTTAATAAAAATCAAGTTATAAAATCATATCTTTAAAATCTCAAATTTAATAAATTTCAAATCAAACTTATTTGAGTAAAATTCTTAAATAAATACAATTTCAGGCCAATTTCTATTTATTTTTCCAACATTAATTTAATAAAATTATTATAAAATCTATTTTTAAAATATAAACTTTTATATAATACTTAAACATAATATATACAAATTAAATTAAATTTTATTAAATTAAATATTATTATTAAATTAAATTTATTTTAAAACTCATTATATATTTATTTTTCTAAAATATAGAAAAATTATGAGAAAAATCTTAAAAATTATAATCTTCAAAACTAAATTTAAAATTTAAAATTTTCAAACATATAATTTTAAAAATCTAAAATTTAAACTTTTATAAAAATACCATTTATATAATATCTTAAAATCAATATTTATTAAAACCATATATATTTCCTTTCAAAACCAAGGAAATCATTTCTCAAAATATATATATACCATCGGTGTCTGTATATAATTTTCGATCCTATGGTCAAGTGATACCGATATTTATCTTTTCAATCCGTAATTTAAATATATACGAGTATATATCTTTTCAACCCGCAATCCCAAATTCAGCGTCAATGAAAATCGCTTGGGTTTATCATTTCAACCCATAACGATTTTCTCCTATTCTAAACGATCATTTAGGTATGTATCATTTCAACCCATAGGAAATTCTATACCAGTAGGGAACTTGCAGAGTGAGAACAGTGATTATAATAATATAACATATCAACAACTGGCATGTACCATCATTGTAAATAATAGATGATGGTGTCAGATGTCACAGATGAACAGTTACAGATAATAGCATATATATAACAATTTAAATAACTAAGAACATCATATTTCAATTGTTGTTTCATTTGAAATCTAATTTAATACATATAAGAACATTAATCATGCATGATAGCTCAACTTACGAGGCCAAAGATGAAGGAGAATGGGATGAGTTATGAATCAAAGCACGAATTCCAAAGAAAAGCAAGATTGGCATAGATTTGACGATCAAAGCTGATATCAAGGAATCGATGAAAACAAATCAAAACTGGATTGATGAAGATCAATGGTATAAGTGGACGTATGGATAACTATATATATATAATCATATCCTAAATTCAAACATATTTTAAATTTAAATATATATGTATTTCAAAATCATTGTTTTAAATTAAAACACATATATTAAAATCAAACATATATAATATATTTTGAAATAAATACTTATATACATATTATATTCATTTCAACATAACATATCACGTATATATTTTAAAGTACCACATTATACTGCAACATTTCAAAATTGAAATCCTTAAACATAAAACAAATATATTAATGCACATATATGTGAAGCCTGCATCTTTTCAAAACAAAATATATGTGTAGACTATATATATATATGTAGCTAATAAACAGCAATTATGTGTAGATTCCATTTATATACAAATACATGTATAAGTCAGAATATAAACGCAATATGTGCCAAAATGTATTTATAAATATACATATAAGAAATCATACTTATATATATACTCGTTTTAAAATCAAAGTATTAATATATACCATATTAAACTCTATACAAACAGCATACATACATATTTATACTACCGTAATGTAACAACCCGATTTTTCGACTTCCGAAAGTCGACGTCGATACGCCCACTGCATCAAATGCCGCACAATCGAATACTGAAAATTCTAACCATTAGGGCTAAAGAAGATGAAGATAGAAGAAAACAGAAACAACAACAGAATCTCACATTTCGCAGTGGAACAACATATAATAGATAAATGAATAATCTTTAAAACTAAGAACCATATCTGTTATTACAATACATCATTAGAGTATACACAACACAACACAACAATGGCAATCATTATAGCTTGCCTACATGAAACTGAAATTGCAGCAATCCCAACGTAGCGGATAATACATAGTATAATTACATGTCTCACCATCCAGCTTGAACTCTAGATCTCTACAGCATACTGCTGACTTCGCTCCAGAATAATGATAACCTGACTCTAGGCTTCCCGTGTGGAAAATTATGGGCACCCAGAGTTACAAAGGGGACAATAAACTCCAGGTCAGTCATGGGACTGGTGTGAGATCAAAAAAACAGTTATTTTCACAAAGAAAGGAAAAGAAATCCGCTATGCTTTTGGAAAATGAAACAACCATAAGGCCTCCCCCCCACACACAATGCAAACGTAGAATTGGAGGAGATTTCTCCTTATGATAGTCAAACATGCTTGATACGCAAAATTCTTTTTAATATTATCATTATTGTATAGTGTGGATAACATTTCGAAAGTACAATATTAATCTTAGCCAGCATAGACATTTCGCACTTATGCCTACTATAGCTACTAGGTTCAATAGCCGGTTACCGCCACATTCCATAGCAGGTTATACAACTATAACCGTACATGACGCTTATTGTTTCTTTGGATTTTCAACAAACGGTCAGGCTAAGGAACTTCCTATTACCACATGGGTACGCCTCTGGAGGGACGCCTCGAAAACCTAACCGGATCTCTACCAACACAAGGCCGGGTTACCTTTGTAACTAGGTAACACTACATAGCATGCCATTCCTCGTTCGTTAGCGACCTTTATCCGAGGATCCTCAACCACAAAGTATAATAAATTTGCAGCAACCACATAGGTTAAATATCTGGGCTCCATACCATGATACAACCCTTTTTCAGAAGAAAATGACATACCCTCAGGAGGTGCTACCCCCAAATAACCTTGTCGCATCCTTCCTGTTTCGACCACTTTCGAGTTGTGAGGTCCGACGAAGTCTCGTCCACAAAGCTACACTTTTCACAAAGCCATGCTTCGATCAACAAATGATCAGCAACACTTCATATGCCACATTACCAAATTGGGAATGTATCTTTAGTAACCATCAACTACATAACCTCTGAGCTCATATGTCTCAGAGAAGGGTGTTAAGCTAAGAGAATAAATTATCCACCACCAACAGAAATGTATTTGATAGAAACCGACTTTACATCTCAAAGTGTAACGTCAGACATACGTCCATTCAAGTCCGTTCCGGGATCGAACGAAACCGAAGGCACTCCAAAGAAACCCTTGCAAATCCGGATATTCACTAATCACGTCCGGACTCCCCATCACAAAGGGTGATAAAATCTGTATACCTACCGGAGCAACCCAGTGCAGAGACATTCGACAGGTAATCCTTTCGCTTTCGAAAATATCCGGTCTTCGACACCATCTTCAATGCAATTCCATTTCGTCATAATATTATTCGGAATGGGTTTTATGACGCAAAGTCCTCTCCTGGCTAATCCGAATAACGAGCTCTTATTTAAAAAAAAATGTTACATTCAGATTTCAAGTAAACCACAATAATATTTCCACTTTTGATCTTTTAAACAAAAGATCCATCACAAAGATTCGATGTGGTTTTCGGATATCCATTTGGAATCCGACCCCCGGTCGCATCGAAATTCAAATGTCATTTAAAGGCTAATATTGATAGTCGGTTATTTAACTATCAATCAACATTCACAACAATCACTAGATTTCAAATAATTTTTCCCTAATTATTTATTTTCAACATATCTTCGCAAGATATAATTTCAACACTTCAACATTTTGAAAACAAATTTCAAATCACTTTCCTCACATGGAATAAATTTTCAAATATTTATTTCCACTGAAAATTTTCCGAGTTCAAATACTTTAAAATAATTTAAATTACTTAATATTTAGAATAAAAACTATTTCCAAACACTTATTTGAATAGTTAGCTATGAAAACCTTATACCAATATCTCATATAAAACTTCAAGTCCAAAACTAATTTTAAAATAAAACTAATAGATAGGGTATAACTATTTAAATATCCATTTTCTAATATCAATTAAATCTTTAAATAATCACTTCTATAAGTAATTGAATAATATTCACTTTAAAGATTTAAAAACAATTTTACAAAAATAATTTCTCCAACAAACATTCTTTTTAAAACCAACTTTGAAACTTTAAAGTTATATTTATAAGCTACTTTGAAAATATACTCAGCTTTCCAGGGAAAATACACTTCCCTTTTCAAAATAGTCCATTTAAATCAATTTATAAATCCTTCTTGATTTATTTTAATTTACATTCCAAATCGGTAAGTTTCTTTCTACGCTTTTAAAAATAAACCAATATTTATTTTTAAAACAAATTTCCCTTTCCGATTCAAATCCCCATTATGAATTTAGATTTTCTAAATATCCTCTGAGATATGATTTTCAAATCAATTTTCAAATATTCACTTTCAACACTAAATCAATTTTCATATTGATTTTCCAAAGATTTATTTTTCCAATACCAAATCAATTTTCAAATTGATTCTCAAATTTATTTCAAACACCAAATTGATTTCCAAATTTATTTTCAAGACACCAAATCAAATTCAAAAATTGATTTCCAAAATCATTTCAAACCCCAAATTAAATCCAAATTTTAATTTCTAAATTTATTTCCTTTTAAAATAAATTCATTTATCTCTTCCAAACCATATAAAATACGAATTTTAAATAAATTCTTCAATTATTAAGCAATATTACTCAAAACCCATTTATTAAAATCCTTCCCTATATTTTTGGAATTTATTCGATAAGATTTCAAAAATAAAATTTTTTCTATTTAAATTTTATTCTTTTAATTTCACCCAATTCTTTAAATGAATTTATTATAAATTTTCCACTTAAATTTCAAAAATCCAATTTTACTTATTTCTAGTATCCTACGATACCAAAAATATATTCGACTAAATCATAGCCTTCAACGGTTATAATCATAAACATAATCATACACAGATATCCAAGCCCTAACTCCACGCCTGACCACCATCGCAAAACCCACCTACCCAGTTGCACGCAACTCCGACACGAATCCCCAAACCCTAGAACGAAACCGCTGCCAGCCTCGTCAATCGAACGCCACGATGAACCATCATCCTGCGACCCCGTCGATCATCTGCAACCATCTAAGCACACCGCAGTTTCGTCACTGCTCGAACACGAGCTCCTAGTGCCGTCGCCGCCGTTTGCGACCCATAAATCAATCCCCCGTCACGATACGCCTCTCACCCTCGAGCATGGAAATCAAGTCACGATCAAGCCCTAGCCAAACGCGAAACCCCTTCGACGATGCGCCTTGCCACGACCTCGATTACACGAACCCTCGCACCCATTCGACTTTGCAATCTCAAATTTTAAATCGCCATTCTTTTTGTTTGAAATGCTTCTTGGCTGAGGGATTCAATTTGTATAAAAAAAGTAAGCGGCGACCATTATTTTTATTTTATTTGAGGAACGACATTTGAATTTTTTTTCTTATTGCTTGCGTTAACATCGTCATTTTTTTCTTCTTTTTTAAACGAACGCATGTAATTAAAATGAACATATGTTGTAAATCGAATGCCAAGTGTTTGAATGTGGTCTAAAATTTGAAAGGACATGTATATATATTTTATATTTAAAATTAAATTTTAAATTTAAATTGTCTCGATTCCGCAACTCCATAATTTGACATCCAATCGAAGCATGCCACTAGGCTTTCATAAAGTTATATGCTTATTCAGAACACAATGGAAAACATTTCGAGTCCAAATTCGACCGTATGGAGAAGATAGCCTTTTAAACCCAGTTGTAAATTTAATTTCAATATAAATTTTCAGCGCATTTGCTTATAGTACGGCCAAACGATCTCTCCAAACATTACGAAAATTGAAATCCGGTAATAATACACTATTACGGATCCAATGGAACTGGTTTCGTCGAATTCTGAGACTGTGCCTCGGAAGGCTATTTTTAATATTGATTTAAACAATATAAATTCAAAACTGAATAAAATATTTCAATTTCAATTCTGAAGCTTCCATAATCTTCAGTATTATCAATATCAATTTTCTAAGCCTTGAAAATATTTTTAGTCAGCTTAAAAATCAAGATTCAACATTTAACCCAATAATTAATAATTAAATTCAATGATTTTAATTGCCAATCCATAGTTATATTTAAAAGTCAAGTTAAATTAACTTCCAAATATTTAAAAATCAATTAAATATCACATTTTCAAATTTTTAAAATTTTGGGTCGTCACATTCTTTCCCCCTTAAAAGAATTTCGTCCGGAAATTACTAATTAAGAAGAATGATCCCTAACTCGTTTATAATTTTCGCAAAACCAAATAGTTTTATCAACTTGTCGAAACAAATCTTTTTATTAAAGACCATTACCACTTTAGTTAACTTTGCAAAATTTTCCATAGTTTCCAAATAACATTTTTTTCTTAACAATTCAAATTTAAATCAAAATTTTCTCAAAATTTTTCTAGCTCCCTATATTTTCGAAAAATTTCGTCTGCGTCTCCTTTGCATGGCAAGCTCGGTACGACTACAAAATGGCACCACAGGCCCTCAGATTCAAAAGGAAAACGAAAAGCCAAGTGGCTTAGACAAGAAAATCACAAATTTCATATTGAAATTCAAATACATACCTTTTTCGTGCAAATTAGATTTTATCTTCAAAATCAAATCCCAATTCCATTTTCCTTTATGACACATGCACATACATCCTACTAGCTTTAATATCCGATTACAACATTCAAAGTCATTTTGCACATTTCTTTACAAAAGTTTCAACATTTACTTAAGACGTACGATGCCCGTATATTATCCGTATGCAATATAAAATTCGACCGCTCACTCGATCGCACAATTTCAATTCCGAACTAGTGTCGTCCACCCAACTTCCTAATGCAGACTCAGATCTAGTTTCTTGATCATAAACCATCATTCTCCTTGCATAGTTCTAAACTATGATAGAGAATTTCCAGAATCAACCAAAAATCCATATCTAGGTTCGTCGTCGAAAATCGAGTGAAAAGTCCCAACTTGGATCGATATAACTATCTCGAAATTCTGTACTCGAATTCTGGATCAAATCGTCATGCGAATAAAATAATATATGTATATCTTACGTATTTATTTCAAATTGATTATTATCCATATCAATTCCCTTTTTATTCACATTTAAATTTTTGATTTCTGCCAACTTATTCACAATCACCATTTCATAATTTCCAGTTTAACTTTCATTCACTTTTTAATTTAGAATATTTTCTCAACTCTAAATTTTACTTAAGAATTACACCATTCATTATCTTAAGTTCGATACAAATATTTTATTTTAGTACTTTGCATCATTTGGTCTGACTTAACAAAATTTCCATGTCACTTTGTTTATCACAAATCAAATTCAATTTCTAATATTCAGCTTGAATTTTAACATAATTCAATTATCTTCCAATTAAATTCAAAATTTTAAATTTCTATATAAGTTTCCCAACTTAATTATTATTCCATAACAATTCTTAATAAAATTCCAGAGTCTTTCCAACATTTCAAAATCATTTTTTGAAATCAATTCAAATTATCTTCTGAATTCCCAAAACCAAACCCATTTTGCAAACAACTTCCATTTAAAACAATTTGGCAGCAATTCCTCTTTTGGAAACCCGAAAATGAACACCGATGATGTCGCGATCATCATCAGAATTATTTTCTAGCGACCGAAAAGAGTTTAGTACTTTTATCCCTTCAAAAACATTTTTCCAAACCTTGAGAATCATTTTCAAACTAAAAAGGGATTTAAACTTTCCCAAAACTCTAAAACTTCAAATCCTTTCAATTTCTTTTCGAATATTACTCTAGAATTCTATTTCCAATTGTAAATCATATTTACAATTTATATTTACAAATCCCATTTGTATATAAATTTATTTCTTAGTTATGATTTTGATTTCTTATTCAATAATCAATGATAATAATTTAATATTACCACTTCCTAACATCCAAGCAACCATATACTACTACAATAATTTACAAAGATTATTTTCTTTTATATACGAAAATAATTTGGGCAAAAATTATTCCATTTACCCCATTTTAAAACAATACCGTGTTGGTTTATCTAGTTTAAGAGTTTAGAAACCCCTATCGACACAGTTGGCCAAATTGCACCAACCAGAATCTATAAACAATCAACCGATAAGTCAATACAATATAAAACAATTTTACATTCACTAACAAATACGCGCTCATATCTATTATTACACTCAACTCATTCTAGAGTACTACTGACTCTATCTCTAATGAGTAATCCCCACCAAAGCCAAGGTTGTCACTTAACCAACTGCTTTGATACCAAATTTGTAACGACATGATTTTTCGACTTTCGAAAGTCGACATCGATACGTCCACTACATCAAATGCCGCACAATCGAATGCCGGAAAATCGAACTGTTAGGGTTAAAGAAGAATAAATAGAAGAAGAAAACATAAACAACAACAGAATCTCACATTTCGTAGCGGAACAATATATAATAGATAAATGAATAATCTTTGAAAAAAAGAACCATATCTGTTATTACAATACATCATCAGAGTATATACAATACAACACAACAATGGCAATCATTATAACTTTCCCACATGAAACTGAACTTGCAGTAATCCCAATGCAATGGATAATACATAGTATAATGATACGTCTTGCCATCTAGCTTGAACTCCAGATCTCTATAGCATACTGCTGACTTTGCTCCAGAATAATGATAACCTGACTCTAGGCTGCCCGTGTGGAAAATTATGAACACCTAGAGTTTAGAAGGGGGACAATAAACTCTAGGTCAGTCATGAAACTAGTGTGAGATCATAAAAACAGTTATTTTCACAAAGAAAGGAAAAGAAATCCGCTATGCTTTTGGAAAATGAAACTACCATAAGGCCTCCCGCCACACACACAACGCAAACGCAGAATTGGAGGAGATTTCTCCTTATGATAGTCAAACATGCTTAATACACAATTTTTTTTAATATTATCATTATTGCATAATGTGGAAAATATTTCGAAAGTACAATATTAATCTTAGCCAGCATAGACATTTCGCACTTATGCCTATTATAGCTACCAGGTTCAATAGCAGGTTACCGCAACATTCCATGGCAGGTTATACAACTAAAACCGTACAGGGTGCGTATTGTTTCTTTGGATTTTCAAAAAATGGTCAGGCTAAGAAACTTCCTATTGCCACATGGGTACGCCTCTGAAGGGACGCCCTGAGAA
The DNA here is from genome assembly GCA_030765085.1 of Allium cepa. Classification (NCBI taxonomy): domain Eukaryota; kingdom Viridiplantae; phylum Streptophyta; class Magnoliopsida; order Asparagales; family Amaryllidaceae; genus Allium; species Allium cepa. The sequence goes on along the minus strand of CM060929.1, from coordinate 364,857,293 downwards.
ACTAACCGGATCTCTGCTAACACAAGGCTGGGTTACCTCTGTAACTAGGTAACTACTACATAGCATGCCATTCACCGGTCGTTAGCTTATCCGAGGATCCTCGGCCATAAAGTATATTAAATTTGCAGCAACCACATAGGTTAAATATCTAGGCTCCATACCATGATATAACCCTTTTTCAGAAGGAAATGACATACCCTCAAGAAGTGCAACCCTTGCTGCATCCTTCCTATTTCGACCATTTCCGGGTTGTGAGGTCCGACGTAGTCTCCACAAAGCTACACTTTTCACAAAGCTATGCTTAGATCAACAAATGATCAGCAGCACTTCGTATGCACATTACCAAATTAGGAATGTATCCTTAGTAATCATCAACTACATCATCTCTGAGCTCATATGTCTCGGAGAAGGGTGTTAAGCTAAGAGAATAAATTCTCCGCCACCAACAGAAATGTATTTGATAGAAACCGGCTTTACATCTCGAAGTGTAACGTCAGACATACATCCATTCAAGTCCATTCCAGGATCGAACGGAACCGAAGGCACTTCAAAGGAACCCTTGCAAATCCGGATATTCACTAATCACGTCCGGACTTCCCATCACAAAGGGTGATAAAATCTCTATACCAGAGCAACCCAGTGCAGAGACATTCGACAGGTAATCCTTTCGCTTTCGAAAATACCCGGTCTTCAGCACCATCTTCAAATGCAATCCCATTTCTTCGTATCATTACTTGGAATGGGTTTTATGATGCAAAGTCCTCTTTCAGCTAATTCGAATAACGAGCGCTTATTCTAAAAAAAATAAGTGTTACATTTAGATTTCAAAATAAATCAAAACAATATTTCAACTTTTGATCTTTTAAACAAAAGATCCATCACAAAGATTCGATGTGGTTTTCGGATATCCATTTGGAATCCGACCCCCAGTTGCATCGAAATTCAAACGCCATTTAAAGGCCAATATTGATAGCCAGTCATTTAACTATCAATCAACATTCACAACAATCACCAGATTTCAAATAATTTTTTAACACATCTTTGCAAGATATAATTTTAACACTTTAACATTTTGAAAACAAATTTCAAATCACTTTCCTCACATGGAATAAATTTTCAAAAATTTATTTCCACTGAAAATTTACCGAGTTTAAATACTTTATAATAATTTAAATTAATTATCCAAAATTTACTTGGAAATATTTAGAATAAAAACTACTTCTAAACACTTATTTAAATATTAGCTATGAAAACATTATACCAATATCTCATATAAAACTTCAAGTCCAAAACAAATAAAACTAGTAGATAGGGTATAAATATTTAAATATCCATTTTCTAATATTAATTAAATCTTTAAATAATCACTTCTATAATTAATTTAATAATATTTACTTTAAAGATTTACAAACAATTTTACAAAAACAATTTCCCCAACGAACATTCTTTTTAAAACCAACTTTGAAACTTTAAAGTTATATTTATATGCAACTTTGAAAACATACTCAGCTTTCTAAGGAAAATACACTTCCCTTTTCAAAATAGTCCATTTAAATCAATTTATAAATCCTTCTTGATTTATTTTACATTACGTTCCAAATCCGTAAATTTCTTTCTACACTTTTAAAAATAAACCAATATTTATTTTTAAAACGAATTTCCCTTTCCAATTCAAATCCCCATTATGAATTTAAATTTTCTAAATATCCTCTGATATACGATTTTCATATCGATTTCCATATATTCACTTTCAACACCAAATCAATTTTCATATTGATTTTTCAAAGATTCAATCAATTTTCAAATTGATTCTCAAATTTACTTCAAACACCAAATTGATTTCCCAATTTATTTTAAAATTTAATTTCAAGACACCAAATCAAATTCCCAAATCGATTTCCAAAATCATTTCAAACCCTAAATTAAATCCCAAATTTAATTTCTAAATTTATTTCCTTTTAAAATAAAGTCCTTTATCTCTTCCAAACTATTTAAAATTCTAATTTTAAATAAATTCTTCAACTATTAAGCAATATTACTCAAAACCCATTTATTAAAATCCTTCCCTATTTTTTTGGGATTTATTCGATAAGATTTCAAAAAAAAATCTTTTTCTATTTAAATTTTCTTCATTTAAATTCACCCAATTCTTTAAATGAATTTACTATAAATTTTCCACTTAAATTTCAAAAATCCAATTTTATTTATTTCTGGTATCCTACGATACTAAAAATATATTCTGCTAAATTATAGCCTTCAACGGTTTCAATCATAAATATAATCTTACATGGATTATAAATAAATCATCACACAACATATGAAATAAATTCAAATATTTGAGGAATCCAGTTAGATCCCTCCAACCTGTTTCCCTGCAACCACAGATGTTAGTACAACAATTAAATACTAATTCCACTTCGAGGTGGAAAATCATGGTATATGGGATTTATATAATATCATCCACTATTATGCGGCGCATAGGGTCTCATCCGCTATATAATGTGGTAAATCAATCATTCTAAATACGTATATAATACCAATTCCACTTCGACGTGGAATATCGTGGAATATGGGTTTATATAATATCATCTGCTATTATGTGGCGTATAGGGTCTAATCAAATACAACTGATAATAATTTATCATTCAAGCATACAATCAACAATTTTATATTTATCTATTTAACATTAAACTGAAAATTCCAATTGAGTGAAAAGATCTCACCTTTAACAATGCATGCAATCCATTTTCCATTCCGGCTTGTTTCTTGATTTTAGACCTTGTATAAATATTAGATGATTTAATTAATATTCGAAATAAATTGAATAATAAATTTCCTTTTAAATTTAATTAACTAACAATTTGAATTAAAACTAACTTCCCTTTTGAAATTCCTATATTTTTTCTTTCTTTTCCCAAAATCATATCTATTAATATTAAACAAACTGTTTAAATCAAATTTGTATAACTTTTCCTTTCAAAATTCCATTCCTATATATACATTTACTGTTTAAATTATTATTTTTTCTGCATGCATGTGTATATTTTCTTTTGAAACCATATATATACACTTATAAAAATAAACTATATAAAAATCTAATTTTCTATAAATTCTTATATGAATTTTCTGTTTACTGTAAATAAATTTTTTTCCCTATAATTTTTTTCTTTGAATATACATATACACATATATTAAATTAATGTAGATCTGAAAATACCTTCACTGAGATGATCGATCGAGATATCCAAGCTCTAACTCCACTCCTGACCACCATCGTGAAATCACCTACTCAGTTGCACGCTACCCCGACCTGAATCCCTAAACCCCTGAACGAAATCGCTGCCAGCCTCGTCGATCGAATGCCATGACGAACCATCATCCTACAACCCCTCGATCATCTGCAACCATCCAAGCACCCCGCAGTTTCGTCACTGCTCGAACACGAGCTCCTAGTGCCGTCGCCGCCGTCTGCGACCCATAAATCAACACCGTGTCGCGATACCCCGCTCACCCTCGAGTACGGAAATCATGTCACGATCAAGCCCTAGCCAAACGCGAAACCCCTTCAACGACGTGCCTGCCATGATCTCGAACATACGAACCCTCACACCCATTCAAATTTACAAGCTCGAATTTTAATTCGCCATTCTTTTTGCTTGAAATGCTTCTTGGCTGAGGGATTAGATTTGTATAAAAAAGTAAGCGACAACCATTATTTTTATTTTATTTGAGGAACGACATTTGAATTTTTTTTCTTATTGCTTGCGTTAACATCATCATTTTTTTTCTTCTTGTTTAAACAAACGTGTGTAATTAAAGTGAACACGTGTTGTAAATAGAATGCCAAGTGTTTGAATGTGGTCTTAAAATTTGAAAGGATATATATATATATATATTATATTTAAAATTAAATTTTAAATTTAAATTGTATCAATTCCGCAACTCAAAATTTTGACTTCCAATCAAAGCGTGCCGTAAGGCGTTCATAAGGTTATATGCCTATTCCGAACACAATGGAAGAGGTTTCGAGTCCAAATTCGATCGTATGGAGAAGATAGCTTTTTAAACCCAGTTGTAGATCTAATTTTGATATAAATTTTTAGGGCGTTGCTTATCATACCGCCAAACGATCTCTCTAAACATTACGAAAATTGAAATCCGATAATAGTACACTATTACAGATCCAACGGAACTGGTATCATCGAATTTCGAGACTGTGCCTCGGAAGGCAATTTTTTAATATTTATTTAAACAATATAAATTCAAAACTGAATAAAACATTTATAATTTCAATTCTGAAGCTTTCGCTATCTTCCTTATTATCAATATAAAATTTCTAAGCCTTGAAAATATTTTTAATCAACTTAAAAATTAAGATTCAACATTTTAACCCAACGATTAATAATTAAATTCAATAATTTTAATTGCCAATCCATAGTTTATATTTGAAATCCAAGTTAAATTAACTTCCAAATATTTAAAAATCGATTAAATATCACAATTTCAAATGTTTAAAATTCTGTGTCGTCACACGTAAACTTCTATATATGACTAACATATTATATACATATATTTTACTAACATACATATATATATATTGATACAAACTGATAAAGATACACCTTATAAACAGCTAACATAATATATATTACCTATACGTCAATAAAAAAATCAATATAAAGTCACTTTATTCTAATGTATATAAACTGACATATACTTATATGTAAGTGACGAAATTGCCAACATTTATAAGAACATAATACCCAACCACAACTATTGAAAGAAAAGAAAACTATATATATATATATAATATTTTGAAATAAATACTTATATATATATATATTATATTCATTTCAACATAATATATCATGTATATATTTTAAAGTACCATATTATACCGCAACATTTCAAAATTGAAATTTCTTAAACATAAAATAAATATATGATTACACATATATGTGAAGCCTGCAGCTTTTCAAAACAAAATATATGTAGACTAAATATATATGTAGATTATAAACATCAATTATATGCAGATTCCATTTATGTACAAATACATGTATAAGTTAGAATATAAATGCAATATGTGCCAAAATGTATTTATAAACAAATATATAAGAAATCATACTTATATATATACTCGTTTTAAAATAAAAATATTTATATATACCATATTCAACTCTATACAGACAGCATATATACATATCTATACTGCTGTAAACTTCTATATATGACTAACATATTATATACATATATTTTACTAACATACATATATATTGATACAAACTGACAAAGATACACCTTATAAATAGCTAAAATAATATATATTACCTATACGTTTATAAAAAATCAATATAAAGTTACTTTATTCTAATGTACATAAACTGACATATACATATGTGTAAGTGACAAAATTGCCAACATTTATAACAACATATATACCCACTTGCAACTATTGAAAGAAAAGAGAACTATATATATAAACCCATATAAAATAAAATATACAAACGAACAGATTACATTAACAAATATATATAAAACTCACGCAACCCATAAACTTTATATACTATATGTATATTAACTTTAATATAACCTGAATACGTTAACATAACTACAAATACACACACACACACTCATATATAAATATACATAACAATTTAAATATTAAATAAAGTAATATATTACCTTAACGTAAGAAAGAATGTTCGGCCGCATAAGATGGAGTAGGTAAACAAGTAGGTAGGCTTCATAGGCGAATACAAGCAAACATAAATTTCCATGGTGAGCGAGCTTTGGTAGGTGAAAGAGAGAGGCTGTGGGCTTAGGAACGAAGGATGGGAAGCCTGGTTTAGGGTGGCTTTGGCGAGGTGATGAGCAAGATTCTAGAAGAAGAAAAATGGCGGTGAGAGGTGAATGCACGAAGTAGAGGAAGGTATAGTATTGCAGGCTTGGCGAAAGAAAAGGCAGAGCTGACATGGCAGGTTGTTTCAGATGGCAGGTCGGGGCAGATGGCAGATGGGTCGAAGTTAGCGGCGGGCGGTAGTTGGAGTTTTATGTGGTATTGGCTATTGTGGAAAGAGGGTGGACATAAGTGGTGGAGGCTTGATGAATAAAGGTGGGGAGATGTATAAATTAGTTGGCTTATCACAAAGAAACGAAAATAGCAGATACTTTATTATTTATTGTTTTATCTCAAAATGAAGAAAGCAACGAATCAGATGATAATACGAACTAGCAGATATAAATTTGAAAAGGTGTAAACACAAAAGTCAAAATATTAGATTCAGGAAAATTAATATCAAGTGGCTGTTAAACTATGCATCGGACAATTGAACGGACACACAGTAAAACAAAGATTGAAATTTTCGTAACCGATACATCTATTCGTTACACAGACTTCGCCAGGTATCGGACTCCGAACTCGGGAGTGAATATACCGTAGAGATCAGCATGACGAGACGATCAAACGATATAAAGATATCAGTGGTACGACCATCTATCGAAAGTCAATAATCGGTACCGAAAATGCTGCTAATACGCCAGAATTAAGGTAAACGGAGCAATAGCATTCGAAATTTGACAAAACGAAATATGACATCTCACTCAGAAGATGATTTACAAATTTATTAAATAAAAATATTCAAGTTTGAAAAATATTTTATTATCATCTAATATTAACTGATTTAAATTGAAATAAAATTACACAATATAAATAAACTTCCATGTTATCTGATGAAATTTACCATTTGCTATGTTTATATAGACATATTCTAAATATCAAATTTTTATTCCAAATTTTATTATTTAAAGTTTCACAAAAATTTAGTTAATTGCGTTATTAAAACCTTTAAAATTTAAGGGAATTACACTCTCCCCCACTCAAAACTTTTCGTCCCCGAAAAGGAAGAAGGTAGGAGAATAGAAATAGCCAGAAAGAAAAACAGATTGAAAATAAAAATAAAACAATTAATTTAAACCATATAAATTACAATTTAAATTAATTAATATTCAATAATTGATTTTGATTCAGTTGATTTCACTTAAGTTAATTTCACTTATAATCCAATTTGAACTATTTATAAATTCATCATTATCTATTCATTATCTTATTATTCAATTTTATCTCAATTAACATTTTCTATTATCACAAATTAAGTGTATAAGCATTTATTATAATCATATTTTATTCAAATAAAATCTTCTTTTTCCTAAATTATTATTAAATTTATTCCACTTAATATATCTTATCATAGATTAAGTAGATTTTCACTTATTATAACCACTCAAATTATTCATAAATTCCTTTAATATCGTTTTATATTGTATATTATTCAATTTCATAGTTAACTTCTAAATAATTTAGGTAAGTTATATTGGAATGAAAATGAATATTATACAAGTAAATTTTCCAATTCAATTATTTCAAGTTTAAATATATATTCAAAAAATTCGGCTTCATTTGATAATTGAAGTCATCCTTTAAGAAAATTTAAGAATTAAAATTTCAGTTTCACTTCAAACGATTTTAGAGATTAAATATACATATACATAAATATAAATATATATACTCTATATATCAAATCAAATCCATAAACATATACCTATATATATTATACATCAAATCAAACTTAAGAAATTCAAATCAAATTTATTTTCCAAAACAAAAGTGTAACGAAGCTACTGAATGGCCTTTCCAATTTGAAACTCGAAAATGAATGTCGATGATGCTGCAGTCATCACCAGAAATTTTGCCCAATGACAAAAGAGGAGAGTACTGATTAAAACTTTCAAAATTCTTGGGAAACAATTTCTATTTGAAAATACTTTAAATAATACATTCTCAAATTTTAGAACCAAAGTTTGGAATCACCGAAAATTAAATTCTCAAATTATAAATTTAAATTCAGTTAAATTTCCAAAATAATTTCTAAACCATGTTTTATAATTCCATTTAGTCAATGGTTTACAAAATCATAAATGAAAAATCAAATATTATCATTTCAACAACCAATTCAATTTACTATTTAAATTTCAGATAATTTATACTTATATATATATAATCATACAAAATTTTCCCACTTACCAAATTTGAAAACAATATTGTGTCAGTTTGCTCTGTTCAAGTGTTTTGGAATTTCTATTGATAGCGTTGATCAGACGAATCAATCGAAACCCCAAATCAACATCAACAACTCAAACAACACACTATAAAATATTTTAATATTAATACAAATTCACTCGCTCACTGGATGATATAAGAAAATGGGTTTCAAACGAAGATAGAGATCCAGAGTAGAGGGACCCAAATTGGGAAGAATTCTAACTAGAAGATAGGCTTGTAGCGAAGATGAGATAATTAAACTATAAAATAGAAAGATTGGTATACTGATATTAATCACGGGCGACCTTAACCGGGTCAACCATGATTTCAAAAATAAGATCGATGCAGAATTCAGAGGCAAATCGACGTTCGATTGTAAGAGATAGAATTCGAGCACAGCAAAAGAAAGCAGCATCTAAACCGATGATACAGAAATCTTCGGTGAATCGATGTCTGTTGTAATGGAGTTTCATCCCTTTACAAATATTATAGTGGAGCTATGCGATACTCCAGAATCAAGAAAAAACGAATAGGTAGAGACAAGAATGGGTTTTGGAATCGAGAGGAACGTTTCAAAATTCAAATAAAACCGAATAAAAGAGGAAGTAATTCAAGCTCGAACGAAGGTGATTCTGTAATTAAGTTTACTATATATGAAAAGTTTTGCCTAAAACTAGAGCTCTGACACCACATGTAACAACCTAATTTTTTATTCCATTCGCATCCACACATGGCGAAATTGAATTGCTCAAAATATCAGATTGTTAATTTATATTTGGAAAAACTCAGCACATATAGTAAATAAAATAATCACAGAATCACAGACACAGAGTAATATAAAATTAAGCAGCATTAACAAATGAATAGTAGTTCATGAAGCTAATATATATATATATATAATATATATATATAAAAGAGTTAAACAAGATACAATAGAAGTCCTGAATACATAGAAGTCTTAATACAATAGTCAAATAACAAAATCTGGATACACCATTGGAGTCTACTGAATAATTGAAAGCTGGATAGATAAATGGATCTCCAAGCGAAGCCCCAACACCAAAAGTGAGTCTCGATTGCTGTGACACTCAGTTTGACTCGAGCACAAAGCAAAACACAAAACACTCGAGTCAAGATTAACATTCTTATATCAATAAATCCAACTCAAGTGAAATATCAACTGAAATACAAGTAACCAAAGGATGTTTGGGATAACCATCCTTTAAGGATCCATGGAACTATCTACTATTTACTACAATATGCTATTATAATATGTCTATAGTAAAGTAAACTATTAAAATAGCATTAAGGCGTTACCCATATCTCCCTTAACACATTTTATAGTGCCATAGTCTATACAGTACCGTAATACCCCATAAACTGGAGCTACTAGAGGGCACTCCATAGGCACGACACAAAATAAACCCGTAGTGATCTCGATATGGTAGGTGACACGGCACAACTAGGTAATGCCAAAGTAGATATACCAATTACACTTCCGGGCTGTTGGTAACGCAGAGCCGCAGCAATCGCCCAACTCGATCCACACTCCCAAAAATTAGAGGGGTGCACCCAATCAATCACAAAGTAATAAATGGTATCGAAGGAGTGTGTTCGATCGGAGGATCTACCTCACTTGGCTCGTCGATTCCCCCTGTTTTAGCCACCTTGACTGTCTCACGGGAGTTAGGTCCACGTATATGCCTCATATAGAATCGTCATCACATCCTACTTCACTCTGGAATCTCCACCGCGTACACGGTTGTTAAAGTGGTTTTCATTATTTGTGACAACCCAGGATTTTTGGCAAAATATTAATTTAATAATCTTCTAATATAATTATTTAAATTTACAAAAATTATCATTTCAAACAAATAAAATATGTTATCTATTTACAATTGTTCATATATATATAGATTTGATAAGAAACTATGATTTAAATTCAATGTAAATTTCTCTAAAAAATAATTAAATTTAAACTCTACATTCTAAACACTAATATATATATATATATATATGTGTGTGTGTGTGTGTGTGTGTGTGTGTGTGTGGTTATTAATTAAAGTATTAATAGCTTAAGCCTAAAATAAAATGAGTAAAAGGTTTTATAATATTAAGTAAACATGGTAAATACAAATATAAAAAAAACACACGCACGCGCACACACACATATACATATGTGTGTGTGTGTGTGTCTATAAACAATAAGAAATATTTGTAGGATATTTGTAAGCTAGAAAGAAGACCTATGTATACAAGTGGAAAATTGTTCTCTTAAAATGAATTTCTTCATTTTAAAAAAAATGATTTAAAGAAGAAACCAAGGGCTGTATACAGGAAGTAGTTTACCTCTTTTTATATATGTCTCTTAAGTTTCTTCTTTCTTTCATTTTCTTTCAAAACAAATCAAAAACAGAAAAATAAAAGGAAAACAAACAGCTTTATCATTTCACCACTGAAATATAGCAAATTATAATTTAACTTAAACAAAGAAGATCAAAGTAAATCCAGAAATCAAGTGTGGTTTTTCAAAACAAAACTGGGTTGCTCTGTTCAAAGTTTTTATGGTGAGTAAACTTAATTTTTTTAAAAAGCTAAATCATCTTTATTAACTTGTGCATGTAATGATTTATGATAGTAATGACTTGATTATTGCTTGCATGAATGAAAAAAAAATGTTGCCTGGGTGTATGACTTTGAACTGCGGTGCGAAAATATATGCATGTCTCTGTTTGTCCTAACAGACTCAAAATCATTCAAACAATTCAATTCTCTTCACTCAATCTCTTTTAGGTTATGATGATTAAAGGAAATAGGTATGTATTTGTAATAAACGGAATTTTTCGACTTTCGAAAATTCAACATCGACACTCACTTTATCGACTGTCGAGAAATCGAAGGCCGAAAACCCGAAATGTTATGGTTTTAAGAAAAGAAAAAGTAGAAAAGAAGAGAAGAAGAGAATTTAGATAAGGTAGAAGATGGAGGGAAAAGAAGATAGAAAAATAGAGGGAAGAGAAAAACAGAAAATAGAAATTTTATACTTTAAACAAAGAACATAGAACAGAACAGAAAACAACAGAACAATAACAGAATCTCACAATTCGCAGCGGAACAACATATAATAATAAATGAATATTCTTTAAACAAAGAACTATATCAGTTATTACATTTTATACTTTACATCATATCATCATCAGAGTGTACAACAACAAACAATGCAGCGGAAAAAGAAATACTATACAAACTAGTAATACGCCATGCTATCCATCTTGCCTCCAGCAACTCCAGAATATCCAGAATATCCTGATAAACCTTAACTCTTGACTGCCCGTGTGGAAATTGGTGGGCACCCAGAGTTTAGGAAGGAAAACAATAAACTCCAAGTCAGTCATGTGACTGGTGCGAGAACTCAAAACAGATTATTTTTTTCTTTAAAATTAAAATGGAGGAATATTTTTAAAAATCAATTCGCAATGCTTTTAAAAATGAGACTACCATAAGACCTCCTGCCACACACACAATGCAAACGCAGACTTGGAGGAGATTTCTTCTTATGTTAGTCAAAGATGCTTGATACGTATTAAAATCAAATCAATTTTGATATTATTATTAGTGCATAGTGTATAAAACGATTTCGAAAGTAGAATATAAATCTTAGCCAACATAGGTACCATTATATTATGCCTACTATAGCTACCTCCTGAGGAAGCAGGTTCTACAACTAAAACCGTACAAGTCACGTATTGTTTCTTTGGATTTCCAACAAATGGTCAGGCCAAGGAACTTCTCATTGCCACATGAGAATGCCTCTGGAAAGACATCCCCGAGAACCAAACCGGAACTCTGCCAACACAAGGCCGGGTTACCCCTAACTGGGTAACTACTGACACGAGCACGCCATTCCCCGATCGTAAACGACCTTTCTCACGGGATCCCGAAAACCAACAACCACAAAGTAATAAATTCGTAGTAACCACATAGGTTAAATATCTGGGCTCCATACCATGATACCACCTCTATCCAGAAGGAAATGTACATACCCTAAAGGGAGCTACCCCTCATAACCTTGCCGCATCTTTCCTGTTTTGACCATTTCCGGGGTGTGAGGCTCGACGAAGTCACGTCCACAAAAACATACTTTATATAAAAGCCATGCTTTGGGTCAACAAATGATCAACACAATGATCACCAAGATAGACGATCAAATAAACGATCCTATCACAATAATCAACACAATGATCATTTACAGCAACACTCAGCATGTCACATTACCAAATTGAGAATATATCGCTGATAACTTCAACTATATAACCTCTGAGCTCGTACGTCTCAGAGAAGGGTGTTAAGCTAAAAGAATAAATTCTCCGCCACCACAGAAATATATTTGAAAGAAATCGGCTTTACATTCTCAACTTGTAATGTCAGACACACAATCCATACAAGTCTGTTCCGGGCTCGAACAGAACCGAAGGCACTTACAAAGAAGTCCTTGCAATCCGAATAATCTCTAATCACGTTCGGATTTCCCATCACATATGGAGATCTCAATACCAGGGATCAGCCAGTGCAGAGACAATCAACAAGAAATCCTTTCGCTTTTGAAAATATTCGGTCTTCAACACCGATCTTCGAATGCAATTCATAACGACGTATCACATATTCGGAATGGGTTATACGACCCCAAGGTCCTTTCCCGGTTAACCCGAATAGTGAGCGCTTATTTTTTCTAAAAAAATAAGTGTGGCATCCAATTTCAAACAAATCACAACAAATACCTATTTAAAGGTAAATATTGATAGTCGGTTATTGAACTATCAATAGATATGCCAACATCACCAGATTCCAAATAATTTTTCAAATTATTTACTTCGCAAAAATATCTTTACAAGATATAAACATAATTTCCATACTTAAAAAATAAATCAATATTTTTTTTTAAATCTAATTTCCCAATTTCATTTATAAATTCTATATTGAATTTACATTCCAAAATATTTATGAATATACGATTTCCATTCAATTTCTAATATTCATTTTCAATTTATCTTCAAAAAGATAAATTCCAAATATTCACTTAATATTGGAAAAGCATTTCTATACTTATTAAAAATAAGTAATTCACAGATCTTTTTATTTTCTATACTGAGAAAATATTTAATATACCCTAATCGAAATTAAGTATATATTTCATTCTTTTAAGGAAATCATTCACTTAATCATATTCATTTGGGTCAAAACGAATGTCGCGTAAAACATCGTTACGACAACCCAAAATCACTAGTATAGGGATTCGAAATTAAAATAGATATATAAATCCCAATACTATACAAAACATTTCCTTTCGGAAATCATTTATTATAACAACAGTGTTATAATCTACCATTTCCTTCTATTTCTCGAAAACGTCTATTTCAACAATGAATGTTGAAATCTATGGTTTCAAATCTCAATACATTTTAAAACATCTTTAGATCGTTTTAATTCTATTTAAAACATCACATCTAAAATAATTTCTTTAACAAAATATTCACTATTCAAAAACGTGAATACACTTGTTAATAAATTTCATCACTTCTATTCATTTTATTTTAAAGAATTATTCACTGTCTAAAACATGAATATAATTCCATAAATAAATTGCAACAATTCCTTATCAAAATAAGTCGTTGCGGATTTATAAAACAATGTTTATAAATTCTATTTCTATTTATTTTATAACAGCTTTCTTTTATAAATTTCCTTTATAAATCTATTCAATAATATATCTCAATGATATACTAAAATTCATATTACAAGTCAAATACTTATAATTTATTTATTTACAAAATCATTCCTTCAAACTTCCCAAATCTATAAATCTTATAACTTCTAAGATTCATTTATTTATCCACATCTATTTCCTAAATAACTTTATAAATTTTTATTTATAAAATTCTATTTATAACTTCACCGTTATAATTCTATAAATTTCATTCATTAGTGAAATTCATTCACAATTCTTTCTAACTCTTATAAAAGCTCGTTTAATAATCCCAATATATTTTAATTTATAAATATCAATTTATAAATCTTTTTAATATAAAACAATTTATATTACTATTTTAAAACGTCTTTTAACTCCTTTATAATTTATCATTTTGATTTATAAAATAATCAAATTTGATAAATTCTATAGATTTCATTTCTTTATGAAATTCATTTACAAATCATTCTATCACCTATAAAAGCTCGTTTTATAATTCCAATATTTTTAATTTATAAATATCAATTTATAAATCTTTAATATAAATTAATTTATATTATTACTTTAAACATCTTTAAACTCTTTTATAATTTCATCATTCTAATTTATAAAATAAAAATTTTATAAATCCTATCTTTAAACTTCTTATAATGAATTCAGAATTCCCAGTTCAAACTATTTTATAAAATCACTAATCCCATATTTTCAAAAATCAACTTTTAACTGTATTTCTCAAAAATCATAATTTTTATAACATTAAAATTTTAACGTTTATTTATTTAAGATGAATCAATTCCAAAAATATTTTATAAACGTATATTTCCAAGAATCACTTTAGAAATCAAAAATCGTTATTTTTAAACTTAAAATTTGGATTCGATGATGCAACACATCGATATTCAATCACAACTTTCAAACATCATATATCATCCATGATAACAATCAAATATCACAATATATGAAATCAAACAAATATTTGTAAGGAGTCCAGTTGGATCCCTCCAACCTGTTTCCCTGCATCCACAGACATTATCACAATACCATTCCGTTTCAAGACGGAATATCGCGGTACATGGGATTTTATAAATATATATCCGCTTACTAACGGCGCAATAGGGTCTCATCCGTTAAAAGAAAATACGGGAAATCAATCAACTGCAATATATACATATGCCAATATATATATATTGCTATATATAATATAATACCAATTCCACTTCAAGGTGGAATATCGCGGTATATGTGTGTAATAAATAACCTCCGCTTACTAACGGCGTATAGGGTCTATTCACATCCAATAACTATATATAACAATCATCATTCAATCATTCAATCAACACAGTCAAGCAAATTTTAAATCTAACTATTTAAAATTTAAATAAACAATAAAATTTCTTTTGAGTGAGAAGTTCTCACCTTTGCTTTTATTAGCAATCCATTTCCATCTTGACTCGATTTTCTTGATTTATACCTTGTATAAATATTATACACAATTTATTAATATTCGAACAGATCGAATAATAAATTTTCATTTGATTATTTCGATTCATCGGTGATTTCATTTTAATAGTTAAATTAACTCATAGTTTCGTTTAAACCAATTTCTCGTTTAATAAATTTATTTAAACAAATTTTCTTCTTTAATAAATTTATTTAAACTAATTTTGTCCTTTTAAAATAATTTTAACTAGAGATTTCCAATTGAACTGAATTTCCTTTTTATAAATTAAACCTACTAATTATTTTACTCTAAATTAATATCTTAAAATCAATTTCTTTTAAATAATTTGTTTAACTAAAAATTTAAATTTCTTTTAATAACTTTCTTAACTAACTATTTATTTAAATAAATTTTCCTTTGATAAAATATCCTTTAGTTATTTAAAATAAACAGATAAATTTTGTTAAAATAATTAATCCTCATATTATGTATTATTTTAATTTAAACTTAGTAGATTTTAAATCTATCTATACATTTATTTTACATCTCTAACTAATGACTTATTTATTTATAAGTTAAATAAATCATTCTTTAATTACCATATTAATTTAGTCATTTTATTACCTTAATTATCTCTAAGATAACAAATTTCTTTATTAATGATTTCATTCTTTTAATATCTACTTTCTAGTTTAAACCTTGTTTTAAACATTTAAATATTTAAACTTTTATTTCAAATTAACTTCTCTTTTTTTATTTTAAATCAACTAATTTTTCTTTAATAAAATATTTATCCAAAAATTTAAAAATTAAATTCCTTTAATAAATCATTTCACTTAATAAATTGAATTTCTATCAAATTTTCTTTTAAATAACTTTATAAATTTTTAAACAAATCTCTTTTATAAAACAAGTTTTCCTTTTTATAATTTATTTAACAAAAATTTAATTTAAACAATTAAACTTCCATTAAAAATTTATTTTTTTTAGTAACTTAAACGAATCAAATAAATATTTGTTAACGAGTTAATCACTTTAATGTAACTATTAAATATTCTTTCTAGGTTTAAACATGATAACAATATTTAATTTCAATTTATTTTTAAAACTAAGTTTTCCTTTTTATAATTTATTTTTAATACCTATATGTAAGTATATCTTTTTTCTTCTTCTTCAATACTTATGCGTTAAAAAAAAAATTAAAATTACCTTACTGCATTCGAAATCCCCACCTCATCGCCGCAGTCTCGAGCACGAGCCCCAATCGCCGTCGCGCCTCCCATACGAGCTTCCTCCCCCAATTCGCACAACGCTCCCCAACATCCACACGAGCCACCGCGACCTCGCGCTGCCACTGCCATCAACTCGCGCGCCTCCTTGAATCGCGCGCCCCCACTGACAGTCGAAACCCCTCACGCGCCGCCGCCTCACACGCGCGCTTGCTCCCCCCCAATCGATCGCGTGCTCGCGATTCCTGTTTTAGGGCTTCGGCCATTAACTTTTTTTTTTTTTTATTTTGAATTCGTGAAGTATGGGTTCTGATTTAGGAAGAGGGAAGGAAGCATAAGACTGTCGCCATTTTTATTCGTTCGGCCATTGAATTCTTTCACGCGAACTTGCGCGAGATAAGGGGATTCGGCCATTATCGTTTTTATTTCGTTCGAATTGTTTTGAACGAGTAAACAATTGCTCGTGCCATTTTTAAAAGAAGCTGCAGGGGAACAAAGTTACGTGATTCAACAGAGAGAACGTGATTTTCTGCGTGATTTTAGGCATATTTTTAGGACGAACGTGTGTTCGTTTGACCAAATTTAAATTTAAATTTAAATTTAAATCGTTGAAAATTTCGACGTGTTTATGTGTCGTGTGCTCACATATTAACTCCAAAAATTACGAAATTTGAAATCCGACAAAAATTCAATATTCCGGACCCAATGGAACTGGTTTCGTCGAATTCCGAGACTGTGCCTCGGACGGCTATTTTTGAATATCGATTCAAACGATTTAATTTCAAAACTGAACAAATCACTTTCAAATTAAATTCTGAAGCTTCTAAAATCTTCAATATTATCAATATGAATTTTACAAGCCTTTAAAATATTTTTAATTGGCTTAGAATTGAAGATTCAAATTTTTATTCAACTCTCAATAGATTAAATTCTATAATTTAATCGACAAACTCAAAGTTATATTGAAAATTTAATCTAAACCATCATTCAAATATTTAAAATTTATTAAATATTTTCAAATTAAATTATTTAAAATTCTGGGTCGTTACAATCTTTCCTCCTTAAAAGAATTTCGTCCCGAAATTACAAGTTAAGAAGAATGCCCTTATCCCATTTATTATCTTTCACAATCCAAATAGTTTTATCAACTTACTAGCCTAAATCTTTTTACTAGAGTTTCATTATCATTTCAACTAGCTTTCCAACTTCAATTATAGGTTTCAACCAACATTGTTTTCCTTAACAATTCAAATTCAAATTTCAAACTTTCAAATTTTTCTCAAAATTTTTCTAACACCCTAAATTTTCGAAAAATTTCGCCAGCGTCTCCTTTGCGCGGCTAGCTCGGTACGACTACAAAATGGCACCACGGCCCCTCAGAATCAAAAAGAAAAGAGAAAAGCCAAGTGGCTAGAGAAGAAAGTCATCAAATCTCATACTGAAATTGAAATACGTATCTTTTTGTCGAGCAATTCAATTTTATCTTTGAAATCAAAATCTCAATCCTTTTATATACCTGTATAACCTGCTAGTAGTAGCATCCAAATCCAAATACAATATTCAAACCAATTTGCCAATTCTATTGCAAAATTTCGATATATGTTTCTTATATATTTTAACTTCACTATTGAAGTTACATATTCATTTCATTCAATTTTACTCTTCAATTCAATTCACAATTTCAATTCTATTTGAATTCAATTCCATTTGAAATTATTTCACAAATGAATAAATTATCGAGTTAATTTACTTGAATCCAATCTATCTTATTTAATTCCATATACTAATGATAATAATTCAATATTATCACTTCTTAACAATCATGCAACCATATACTATAATAATTCATAGAAAATCATTTCTTTTCTATACAAAAATAGTTTTGGGCAAAATTACTTTATTTACCCGATTCAAAAACAATTTTATATTCACTAACAAATACGCTCTCATATCTATTATTACATTCAAACTCATTCTAGAGTACTGCTGACTCTATCTCTAACGAGTAATACCCAACAGAACCATGGTTGTCGCTTAACCATAAGCTCTGATACCAAATGTAACAAACTGGATTTTTCGACTTTCGAAAATTCAACATCGACACTCACTTTATCGACTGTCGAGAAATCGAAGGCCGAAAACCCGAAATGTTATGGTTTTAAGAAAAGAAAAAGTAGAAAAGAAGAGAAGAAGAGAATTTAGATAAGGTAGAAGATGGAGGGAAAAGAAGATAGAAAAATAGAGGGAAGAGAAAAACAGAAAATAGAAATTTTATACTTTAAACAAAGAACATAGAACAGAACAGAAAACAACAGAACAATAACAGAATCTCACAATTCGCAGCGGAACAACATATAATAATAAATGAATATTCTTTAAACAAAGAACTATATCAGTTATTACATTTTATACTTTACATCATATCATCATCAGAGTGTACAACAACAAACAATGCAGCGGAAAAAGAAATACTATATAAACTAGTAATACGCCATGCTATCCATCTTGCCTCCAGCAACTCCAGAATATCCAGAATATCCTGATAAACCTTAACTCTTGACTGCCCGTGTGGAAATTGGTAGGCACCCAGAGTTTAGGAAGGAAAACAATAAACTCCAAGTCAGTCATGTGACTGGTGCGAGAACTCAAAACAGATTATTTTTTTCTTTAAAATTAAAATGGAGGAATATTTTTAAAAATCAATTCGCAATGCTTTTAAAAATGAGACTACCATAAGACCTCCTGCCACACACACAATGCAAACGCAGACTTGGAGGAGATTTCTTCTTATGTTAGTCAAAGATGCTTGATACGTATTAAAATCAAATCAATTTTGACATTATTATTAGTGCATAGTGTATAAAACGATTTCGAAAGTAGAATATAAATCTTAGCCAGCATAGGTACCATTATATTATGCCTACTATAGCTACCTCCTGAGGAAGCAGGTTCTACAACTAAAACCGTACAAGTCACGTATTGTTTCTTTGGATTTCCAACAAATGGTCAGGCCAAGGAACTTCCCATTGCCACATGAGAATGCCTCTGGAAAGACATCCCCGAGAACCAAACCGGAACTCTGCCAACACAAGGCCGGGTTACCCCTAACTGGGTAACTACTGACACGAGCACGCCATTCCCCGATCGTAAACGACCTTTCTCACGGGATCCCGAAAACCAACAACCACAAAGTAATAAATTCGTAGTAACCACATAGGTTAAATATCTGGGCTCCATACCATGATACCACCTTTATCCAGAAGGAAATGTACATACCCTAAAGGGAGCTACCCCTCATAACCTTGCCGCATCTTTCCTGTTTTGACCATTTCCGGGGTGTGAGGCTCGACGAAGTCACGTCCACAAAAACATACTTTATATAAAAGCCATGCTTTGGGTCAACAATTGATCAACACAATGATCACCAAGATAGACGATCAAATAAACGATCCTATCACAATAATCAACACAATGATCATTTACAGCAACACTCAGCATGTCACATTACCAAATTGGGAATATATCGCTGATAACTTCAACTATATAACCTATGAGCTCGTACGTCTCAGAGAAGGGTGTTAAGCTAAAAGAATAAATTCTCCGCCACCACAGAAATATATTTGAAAGAAATCGGCTTTACATTCTCAACTTGTAATGTCAGACACACAATCCATACAAGTCTGTTCCGGGCTCGAACAGAACCGAAGGCACTTACAAAGAAGTCCTTGCAATCCGAATAATCTCTAATCACGTTCGGATTTCCCATCACATATGGAGATCTCAATACCAGGGATCAGCCAGTGCAGAGACAATCAACAAGAAATCCTTTCGCTTTTGAAAATATCCGGTCTTCAACACCGATCTTCGAATGCAATTCATAACGACGTATCACATATTCGGAATAGGTTATACGACCCCAAGGTCCTTTCCCGGTTAACCCGAATAGTGAGCGCTTATTTTTAAAAAAATAATAAGTGTGGCATCCAATTTCAAACAAATCACAACAAATACCTATTTAAAGGTAAATATTGATAGTCGGTTATTGAACTATCAATAGATATGCCAACATCACCAGATTCCAAATAATTTTCCAAATTATTTACTTCGCAAAAATATCTTTACAAGATATAAACATAATTTCCATACTTAAAAAATAAATCAATATTTTTTTTTAAAATCTAATTTCCCAATTTCATTTATAAATTCTATATTGAATTTACATTCCAAAATATTTATGAATATACGATTTCCATTCAATTTCTAATATTCATTTTCAATTTATCTTCAAAAAGATAAATTCCAAATATTCACTTAATATTGGAAAAGCATTTCTATACTTATTAAAAATAAGTAATTCACAGATCTTTTTATTTTCTATACTGAGAAAATATTTAATATACCCTAATCGAAATTAAGTATATATTTCATTCTTTTAAGGAAATCATTCACTTAATCATATTCATTTGGGTCAAAACGAATGTCGCGTAAAACATCGTTACGACAACCCAAAATCACTAGTATAGGGATTCGAAATTAAAATAGATATATAAATCCCAATACTATACAAAACATTTCCTTTCGGAAATCATTTATTATAACAACAGTGTTATAATCTACCATTTCCTTCTATTTCTCGAAAACGTCTATTTCAACAATGAATGTTGAAATCTATGGTTTCAAATCTCAATACATTTTAAAACATCTTTAGATCGTTTTAATTCTATTTAAAACATCACATCTAAAATAATTTCTTTAACAAAATATTCACTATTCAAAAACGTGAATACACTTGTTAATAAATTTCATCACTTCTATTCATTTTATTTTAAAGAATTATTCACTGTCTAAAACATGAATATAATTCCACAAATAAATTGCAACAATTCCTTATCAAAATAAGTCGTTGCGGATTTATAAAACAATGTTTATAAATTCTATTTCTATTTATTTTATCACAGCTTTCTTTTATAAATTTCCTTTATAAATCTATTCAATTTCATATCTCAATGATATACTAAAATTCATATTACAAGTCAAATACTTATAATTTATTTATTTACAAAATCATTCCTTCAAACTTCCCAAATCTATAAATCTTATAACTTCTAAGATTCATTTATTTATCCACATCTATTTCCTAAATAACTTTATAAATTTTTATTTATAAAATTCTATTTATAACTTCACCGTTATAATTCTATAAATTTCATTCATTAGTGAAATTCATTCACAATTCTTTCTAACTCTTATAAAAGCTCGTTTAATAATCCCAATATATTTTAATTTATAAATATCAATTTATAAATCTTTTTAATATAAAACAATTTATATTACTATTTTAAAACGTCTTTTAACTCCTTTATAATTTATCATTTTGATTTATAAAATAATCAAATTTGATAAATTCTATAGATTTCATTTCTTTATGAAATTCATTTACAAATCATTCTATCACCTATAAAAGCTCGTTTTATAATTCCAATATTTTTAATTTATAAATATCAATTTATAAATCTTTAATATAAATCAATTTATATTATTACTTTAAACATCTTTAAACTCTTTTATAATTTCATCATTCTAATTTATAAAATAAAAATTTTATAAATCCTATCTTTAAACTTCTTATAATGAATTCAGAATTCCCAGTTCAAACTATTTTATAAAATCACTAATCCCATATTTTCAAAAATCAACTTTTAACTGTATTTCTCAAAAATCATAATTTTTATAACATTAAAATTTTAACGTTTATTTATTTAAGATGAATCAATTCCAAAAATATTTTATAAACGTATATTTCCAAGAATCACTTTAGAAATCAAAAATCGTTATTTTTAAACTTAAAATTTGGATCCGATGATGCAACACATCGATATTCAATCACAACTTTCAAACATCATATATCATCCATGATAACAATCAAATATCACAATATATGAAATCAAACAAATATTTGTGAGGAATCCAGTTGGATCCCTCCAACCTGTTTCCCTGCATCCACAGACATTAGCACAATACCATTCCGTTTCAAGACGGAATATCGCGGTACATGGGATTTTATAAATATATATCCGCTTACTAACGGCGCAATAGGGTCTCATCCGTTAAAAGAAAATGCGGGAAATCAATCAACTGCAATATATACATATGCCAATATATATATATTGCTATATATAATATAATACCAATTCCACTTCAAGGTGGAATATCGCGGTATATGTGTGTAATAAATAACCTCCGCTTACTAACGGCGTATAGGGTCTATTCACATCCAATAACTATATATAACAATCATCATTCAATCATTCAATCAACACAGTCAAGCAAATTTTAAATCTAACTATTTAAAATTTAAATAAACAATAAAATTTCTTTTGAGTGAGAAGTTCTCACCTTTGCTTTTATTAGCAATCCATTTCCATCTTGACTCGATTTTCTTGATTTATACCTTGTATAAATATTATACACAATTTATTAATATTCGAACAGATCGAATAATAAATTTTCATTTGATTATTTCGATTCATCGGTGATTTCATTTTAATAGTTAAATTAACTCATAGTTTCGTTTAAACCAATTTCTCGTTTAATAAATTTATTTAAACAAATTTTCTTCTTTAATAAATTTATTTAAACTAATTTTGTCCTTTTAAAATAATTTTAACTAGAGATTTCCAATTGAACTGAATTTCCTTTTTATAAATTAAACCTACTAATTATTTTACTCTAAATTAATATCTTAAAATCAATTTCTTTTAAATAATTTGTTTAACTAAAAATTTAAATTTCTTTTAATAACTTTCTTAACTAACTATTTATTTAAATAAATTTTCCTTTGATAAAATATCCTTTAGTTATTTAAAATAAACAGATAAATTTTGTTAAAATAATTAATCCTCATATTATGTATTATTTTAATATAAACTTAGTAGATTTTAAATCTATCTATACATTTATTTTACATCTCTAACTAATGACTTATTTATTTATAAGTTAAATAAATCATTCTTTAATTACCATATTAATTTAGTCATTTTATTACCTTAATTATCTCTAAGATAACAAATTTCTTTATTAATGATTTCATTCTTTTAATATCTACTTTCTAGTTTAAACCTTGTTTTAAACATTTAAATATTTAAACTTTTATTTCAAATTAACTTCTCTTTTTTTATTTTAAATCAACTAATTTTTCTTTAATAAAATATTTATCCAAAAATTTAAAAATTAAATTCCTTTAATAAATCATTTCACTTAATAAATTGAATTTCTATCAAATTTTCTTTTAAATAACTTTATAAATTTTTAAACAAATCTCTTTTATAAAACAAGTTTTCCTTTTTATAATTTATTTAACAAAAATTTAATTTAAACAATTAAACTTCCATTAAAAATTTTTTTTTTTTAGTAACTTAAACGAATCAAATAAATATTTGTTAACGAGTTAATCACTTTAATGTAACTATTAAATATTCTTTCTAGGTTTAAACATGATAACAATATTTAATTTCAATTTATTTTTAAAACTAAGTTTTCCTTTTTATAATTTATTTTTAATACCTATATGTAAGTATATCTTTTTTTTTTCTTCTTCAATACTTATGCGTTAAAAAAAAAATTAAAATTACCTTACTGCATTCGAAATCCCCACCTCATCGCCGCAGTCTCGAGCACGAGCCCCAATCGCCGTCGCGCCTCCCATACGAGCTTCCTCCCCTAATTCGCACAACGCTCCCCAACATCCACACGAGCCACCGCGACCTCGCGCTGCCACTGCCATCAACTCGCGCGCCTCCTTGAATCGCGCGCCCCCACTGACAGTCGAAACCCCTCACGCGCCGCCGCCTCACGCGCGCGCTTGCTCCCCCCAATCGATCGCGTGCTCGCGATTCCTGTTTTAGGGCTTCGGCCATTAACTTTTTTTTTTAATATTTTGAATTCGTGAAGTATGGGTTCTGATTTAGGAAGAGGGAAGGAAGCATAAGACTGTCGCCATTTTTATTCGTTCGGCCATTGAATTCTTTCACGCGAACTTGCGCGAGATAAGGGGATTCGGCCATTATCGTTTTTATTTCGTTCGAATTGTTTTGAACGAGTAAACAATTGCTCGTGCCATTTTTAAAAGAAGCTGCAGGGGAATAAAGCTACGTGATTCAACAGAGAGAACGTGATTTTCTGCGTGATTTTAGGCATATTTTTAGGACGAACGTGTGTTCGTTTGACCAAATTTAAATTTAAATTTAAATTTAAATCGTTGAAAATTTTGACGTGTTTATGTGTCCTGTGCTCACATATTAACTCCAAAATTACGAAATTTGAAATCCGGCAAAATTCAATATTCCGGACCCAATGGAACTGGTTTCGTCGAATTCCGAGACTGTGCCTCGGACGGCTATTTTTGAATATCGATTCAAACGATTTAATTTCAAAACTGAACAAATCACTTTCAAATTAAATTCTGAAGCTTCTAAAATCTTCAATATTATCAATATGAATTTTACAAGCCTTTAAAATATTTTTAATTGGCTTAGAATTGAAGATTCAAATTTTTATTCAACTCTCAATAGATTAAATTCTATAATTTAATCGACAAACTCAAAGTTATATTGGAAATTTAATCTAAACCATCATTCAAATATTTAAAATTTATTAAATATTTTCAAATTAAATTATTTAAAATTCTGGGTCGTTACAATCTTTCCTCCTTAAAAGAATTTCGTCCCGAAATTACAAGTTAAGAAGAATGCCCTTATCCCATTTATTATCTTTCACAATCCAAATAGTTTTATCAACTTACTAGCCTAAATCTTTTTACTAGAGTTTCATTATCATTTCAACTAGCTTTCCAACTTCAATTATAGGTTTCAACCAACATTGTTTTCCTTAACAATTCAAATTCAAATTTCAAACTTTCAAATTTTTCTCAAAATTTTTCTAACACCCTAAATTTTCGAAAAATTTCGCCAGCGTCTCCTTTGCGCGGCTAGCTCGGTACGACTACAAAATGGCACCACGGCCCCTCAGAATCAAAAAGAAAAGAGAAAAGCCAAGTGGCTAGAGAAGAAAGTCATCAAATCTCATACTGAAATTGAAATACGTACCTTTTTGTCGAGCAATTCAATTTTATCTTTGAAATCAAAATCTCAATCCTTTTATATACCTGTATAACCTGCTAGTAGTAGCATCCAAATCCAAATACAATATTCAAACCAATTTGCCAATTCTATTGCAAAATTTCGATATATGTTTCTTATATATTTTAACTTCACTATTGAAGTTACATATTCATTTCATTCAATTTTACTCTTCAATTCAATTCAATTCACAATTTCAATTCTATTTGAATTCAATTCCATTTGAAATTATTTCACAAATGAATAAATTATCGAGTTAATTTACTTGAATCCAATCTATCTTATTTAATTCCATATACTAATGATAATAATTCAATATTATCACTTCTTAACAATCATGCAACCATATACTATAATAATTCATAGAAAATCATTTCTTTTCTATACAAAAATAGTTTTGGGCAAAATTACTTTATTTACCCGATTCAAAAACAATTTTATATTCACTAACAAATACGCTCTCATATCTATTATTACATTCAAACTCATTCTAGAGTACTGCTGACTCTATCTCTAACGAGTAATACCCAACAGAACCATGGTTGTCGCTTAACCATAAGCTCTGATACCAAATGTCACAAACTGGATTTTTCGACTTTCGAAAATTCAACATCGACACTCACTTTATCGACTGTCGAGAAATCGAAGGCCGAAAACCCGAAATGTTACGGTTTTAAGAAAAGAAAAAGTAGAAAAGAAGAGAAGAAGAGAATTTAGATAAGGTAGAAGATGGAGGGAAAAGAAGATAGAAAAATAGAGGGAAGAGAAAAACAGAAAATAGAAATTTTATACTTTAAACAAAGAACATAGAACAGAACAGAAAACAACAGAACAATAACAGAATCTCACAATTCGCAGCGGAACAACATATAATAATAAATGAATATTCTTTAAACAAAGAACTATATCAGTTATTACATTTTATACTTTACATCATATCATCATCAGAGTGTACAACAACAAACAATGTAGTGGAAAAAGAAATACTATATAAACTAGTAATACGCCATGCTATCCATCTTGCCTCCAGCAACTCCAGAATATCCAGAATATCCTGATAAACCTTAACTCTTGACTGCCCGTGTGGAAATTGGTGGGCACCCAGAGTTTAGGAAGGAAAACAATAAACTCCAAGTCAGTCATGTGACTGGTGCGAGAACTAAAAACAGATTATTTTTTTCTTTAAAATTAAAATGGAGGAATATTTTTAAAAATCAATTCGCAATGCTTTTAAAAATGAGACTACCATAAGACCTCCTGCCACACACACAATGCAAACGCAGACTTGGAGGAGATTTCTTCTTATGTTAGTCAAAGATGCTTGATACGTATTAAAATCAAATCAATTTTGATATTATTATTAGTGCATAGTGTATAAAACGATTTCGAAAGTAGAATATAAATCTTAGCCAGCATAGGTACCATTATATTATGCCTACTATAGCTACCTCCTGAGGAAGCAGGTTCTACAACTAAAACCGTACAAGTCACATATTGTTTCTTTGGATTTCCAACAAATGGTCAGGCCAAGGAACTTCCCATTGCCACATGAGAATGCCTCTGGAAAGACATCCCCGAGAACCAAACCGGAACTCTGCCAACACAAGGCCGGGTTACCCCTAACTGGGTAACTACTGACACGAGCACGCCATTCCCCGATCGTAAACGACCTTTCTCACGGGATCCCGAAAACCAACAACCACAAAGTAATAAATTCGTAGTAACTACATAGGTTAAATATCTGGGCTCCATACCATGATACCACCTCTATCCAGAAGGAAATGTACATACCCTAAAGGGAGCTACCCCTCATAACCTTACCGCATCTTTCCTGTTTTGACCATTTCCGGGGTGTGAGGCTCGACGAAGTCACGTGCACAAAAACATACTTTATATAAAAGCCATGCTTTGGGTCAACAAATGATCAACACAATGATCACCAAGATAGACGATCAAATAAACGATCCTATCACAATAATCAACACAATGATCATTTACAGCAACACTCAGCATGTCACATTACCAAATTGGGAATATATCTGATAACTTCAACTATATAACCTCTGAGCTCGTACGTCTCAGAGAAGGGTGTTAAGCTAAAAGAATAAATTCTCCGCCACCACAGAAATATATTTGAAAGAAATCGGCTTTACATTCTCAACTTGTAATGTCAGACACACAATCCATACAAGTCTGTTCCAGGCTCGAACAGAACCGAAGGCACTTACAAAGAAGTCCTTGCAATCCGAATAATCTCTAATCACGTTCGGATTTCCCATCACATATGGAGATCTCAATACCAGGGATCAGCCAGTGCAGAGACAATCAACAAGAAATCCTTTCGCTTTCGAAAATATCCGGTCTTCAACACCGATCTTCGAATGCAATTCATAACGACGTATCACATATTCGGAATGGGTTATACGACCCCAAGGTCCTTTCCCGGTTAACCCGAATAGTGAGCGCTTATTTTTTTTAAAAAATAAGTGTGGCATCCAATTTCAAACAAATCACAACAAATACCTATTTAAAGGTAAATATTGATAGTCGGTTATTGAACTATCAATAGATATGCCAACATCACCAGATTCCAAATAATTTTCCAAATTATTTACTTCGCAAAAATATCTTTACAAGATATAAACATAATTTCCATACTTAAAAAATAAATCAATATTTTTTTTAAATCTAATTTCCCAATTTCATTTATAAATTCTATATTGAATTTACATTCCAAAATATTTATGAATATACTATTTCCATTCAATTTCTAATATTCATTTTCAATTTATCTTCAAAAAGATAAATTCCAAATATTCACTTAATATTGGAAAAGCATTTCTATACTTATTAAAAATAAGTAATTCACAGATCTTTTTATTTTCTATAATGAGAAAATATTTAATATACCCTAATCGAAATTAAGTATATATTTCATTCTTTTAAGGAAATCATTCACTTAATCATATTCATTTGGGTCAAAACGAATGTCGCGTAAAACATCGTTACGACAACCCAAAATCACTAGTATAGGGATTTGAAATTAAAATAGATATATAAATCCCAATACTATACAAAACATTTCCTTTCGGAAATCATTTATTATAACAACAGTGTTATAATCTACCATTTCCTTCTATTTCTCGAAAACGTCTATTTCAACAATGAATGTTGAAATCTATGGTTTCAAATCTCAATACATTTTAAAACATCTTTAGATCGTTTTAATTCTATTTAAAACATCACATCTAAAATAATTTCTTTAACAAAATATTCACTATTCAAAAACGTGAATACACTTGTTAATAAATTTCATCACTTCTATTCATTTTATTTTAAAGAATTATTCACTGTCTAAAACATGAATATAATTCCATAAATAAATTGCAACAATTCCTTATCAAAATAAGTCGTTGCGGATTTATAAAACAATGTTTATAAATTCTATTTCTATTTATTTTATAACAGCTTTCTTTTATAAATTTCCTTTATAAATCTATTCAATTTCATATCTCAATGATATACTAAAATTCATATTACAAGTCAAATACTTATAATTTATTTATTTACAAAATCATTCCTTCAAACTTTCCAAATCTATAAATCTTATAACTTCTAAGATTCATTTATTTATCCACAACTATTTCCTAAATAACTTTATAAATTTTTATTTATAAAATTTTATTTATAACTTCACCGTTATAATTCTATAAATTTCATTCATTAGTGAAATTCATTCACAATTCTTTCTAACTCTTATAAAAGCTCGTTTAATAATCCCAATATATTTTAATTTATAAATATCAATTTATAAATCTTTTTAATATAAAACAATTTATATTACTATTTTAAAACGTCTTTTAACTCCTTTATAATTTATCATTTTGATTTATAAAATAATCAAATTTGATAAATTCTATAGATTTCATTTCTTTATGAAATTCATTTACAAATCATTCTATCACCTATAAAAGCTCGTTTTATAATTCCAATATTTTTAATTTATAAATATCAATTTATAAATCTTTAATATAAATCAATTTATATTATTACTTTAAACATCTTTAAACTCTTTTATAATTTCATCATTCTAATTTATAAAATAAAAATTTTATAAATCCTATCTTTAAACTTCTTATAATGAATTCAGAATTCCCAGTTCAAACTATTTTATAAAATCACTAATCCCATATTTTCAAAAATCAACTTTTAACTGTATTTCTCAAAAATCATAATTTTTATAACATTAAAATTTTAACGTTTATTTATTTAAGATGAATCAATTCCAAAAATATTTTATAAACGTATATTTCCAAGAATCACTTTAGAAATCAAAAATCGTTATTTTTAAACTTAAAATTTGGATCCGATGATGCAACACATCGATATTCAATCACAACTTTCAAACATCATATATCATCCATGATAACAATCAAATATCACAATATATGAAATCAAACAAATATTTGTGAGGAGTCCAGTTGGATCCCTCCAACCTGTTTCCCTGCATCCACAGACATTAGCACAATACCATTCCGTTTCAAGACGGAATATCGCGGTACATGGGATTTTATAAATATATATCCGCTTACTAACGGCGCAATAGGGTCTCATCCATTAAAAGAAAATGCGGGAAATCAATCAACTGCAATATATACATATGCCAATATATATATATTGCTATATATAATAATACCAATTCCACTTCAAGGTGGAATATCGCGGTATATGTGTGTAATAAATAACCTCCGCTTACTAACGGCGTATAGGGTCTATTCACATCCAATAACTATATATAACAATCATCATTCAATCATTCAATCAACACAGTCAAGCAAATTTTAAATCTAACTATTTAAAATTTAAATAAACAATAAAATTTCTTTTGAGTGAGAAGTTCTCACCTTTGCTTTTATTAGCAATCCATTTCCATCTTGACTCGATTTTCTTGATTTATACCTTGTATAAATATTATACACAATTTATTAATATTCGAACAGATCGAATAATAAATTTTCATTTGATTATTTCGATTCATCGGTGATTTCATTTTAATAGTTAAATTAACTCATAGTTTCGTTTAAACCAATTTCTCGTTTAATAAATTTATTTAAACAAATTTTCTTCTTTAATAAATTTATTTAAACTAATTTTGTCCTTTTAAAATAATTTTAACTAGAGATTTCCAATTGAACTGAATTTCCTTTTTATAAATTAAACCTACTAATTATTTTACTCTAAATTAATATCTTAAAATCAATTTCTTTTAAATAATTTGTTTAACTAAAAATTTAAATTTCTTTTAATAACTTTCTTAACTAACTATTTATTTAAATAAATTTTCCTTTGATAAAATATCCTTTAGTTATTTAAAATAAACAGATAAATTTTGTTAAAATAATTAATCCTCATATTATGTATTATTTTAATATAAACTTAGTAGATTTTAAATCTATCTATACATTTATTTTACATCTCTAACTAATGACTTATTTATTTATAAGTTAAATAAATCATTCTTTAATTACCATATTAATTTAGTCATTTTATTACCTTAATTATCTCTAAGATAACAAATTTCTTTATTAATGATTTCATTCTTTTAATATCTACTTTCTAGTTTAAACCTTGTTTTAAACATTTAAATATTTAAACTTTTATTTCAAATTAACTTCTCTTTTTTTATTTTAAATCAACTAATTTTTCTTTAATAAAACATTTATCCAAAAATTTAAAAATTAAATTCCTTTAATAAATCATTTCACTTAATAAATTGAATTTCTATCAAATTTTCTTTTAAATAACTTTATAAATTTTGAAACAAATCTCTTTTATAAAACAAGTTTTCCTTTTTATAATTTATTTAACAAAAATTTAATTTAAACAATTAAACTTCCATTAAAAATTTATTTATTTTAGTAACTTAAACGAATCAAATAAATATTTGTTAACGAGTTAATCACTTTAATGTAACTATTAAATATTCTTTCTAGGTTTAAACATGATAACAATATTTAATTTCAATTTATTTTTAAAACTAAGTTTTCCTTTTTATAATTTATTTTTAATACCTATATGTAAGTATATCTTTTTTTTTCTTTCAATACTTATGCGTTAAAAAAAAATTAAAATTACCTTACTGCATTCGAAATCCCCACCTCATCGCCGCAGTCTCGAGCACGAGCCCCAATCGTCGTCGCGCCTCCCATACGAGCTTCCTCCCCCAATTCGCACAACGCTCCCCAACATCCACACGAGCCACCGCGACCTCGCGCTGCCACTGCCATCAACTCGCGCGCCTCCTTGAATCGCGTGCCCCCACTGACAGTCGAAACCCCTCACGCGCCGTCGCCTCACGCGCGCGCTTGCTCCCCCCCAATCGATCGCGTGCTCGCGATTCCTGTTTCAGGGCTTCGGCCATTAACTTTTTTTTTTATTTTGAATTCGTGAAGTATGGGTTCTGATTTAGGAAGAGGGAAGGAAGCATAAGACTGTCGCCATTTTTATTCGTTCGGCCATTGAATTCTTTCACGCGAACTTGCGCGAGATAAGGGGATTCGGCCATTATCGTTTTTATTTCGTTCGAATTGTTTTGAACGAGTAAACAATTGCTCGTGCCATTTTTAAAAGAAGCTGCAGGGGAACAAAGCTACGTGATTCAACAGAGAGAACGTGATTTTCTGCGTGATTTTAGGCATATTTTTAGGACGAACGTGTGTTCGTTTGACCAAATTTAAATTTAAATTTAAATTTAAATCGTTGAAAATTTCGATGTGTTTATGTGTCGTGTGCTCACATATTAACTCCAAAAATTACGAAATTTGAAATCCGGAAAAAATTCAATATTCCGGACCCAATGGAACTGGTTTCGTCGAATTCCGAGACTGTGCCTCGGACGGCTATTTTTGAATATCGATTCAAACGATTTAATTTCAAAACTGAACAAATCACTTTCAAATTAAATTCTGAAGCTTCTAAAATCTTCAATATTATCAATATGAATTTTACAAGCCTTTAAAATATTTTTAATTGGCTTAGAATTGAAGATTCAAATTTTTATTCAACTCTCAATAGATTAAATTCTATAATTTAATCGACAAACTCAAAGTTATATTGAAAATTTAATCTAAACCATCATTCAAATATTTAAAATTTATTAAATATTTTCAAATTAAATTATTTAAAATTCTGGGTCGTTACAGTATTAACTAAATTCTATTTTTTAAAATGTTTTTATGTGAAATTAGTAAGTGATTTTGCTGAGAAGAAGAAATTATAGTGAAGATGAAATATATCAGAAAATCAATCATCTAAATTACACGATTCACTTATATAATCAGATTCATCTTTAAAAATGTGAATTTTTTATGGTAATATGATAATTTTTAAGTCAGTATATTAGAGAGGAAGCGAGAGTTGATCGAAATCGGATTTTTGGTCAATTTCTGACGATCGGATATCAGTGAGACGTCGGGGTTGTAGCTGGAGGGGGCTCGTGGGTCAAGGGTTGTGGGAAAATGGTTAGTGAATTTTCTGATCGGCGAGCTGGCTGAATGGCGGTGAAGTAGGGTTTTAGGCTTCGATCTGGACAAGGTAGTTGTCGTGGCGATTGCGACTTCGTCATCGCATCGAGTTGGACCGGAGTAGGGAGAATAGGAAGGTAGTCATGTGGCGAAAGTCTAGGCGTGGAGCTGGGTTCTCTGGTGGTCAGAGGTGGCGGTGCGTGGTGGATCTTTGCGATTGGGTTTGGTTCCTGTTGTTGCTCGACTTGCTCGATTCCGAATTTTGGGGTTGTGAGTGGTTCTGGGTGGTCGAAGCGATGGTAAGGGTCGTGGGTCACTGAGTGGTGTCGTCGACGTCGAATGGAGTTTCTCCGTCCATGTGTGCATATGCACGGTGCACGCGTGTTCATGTGTCTTGGTTGAGCTGTTGCTGTAGTTAAAATAAGAGAGGAAGTTAAGAAAAGAAAGGGGAGGAAGGGAAAGGATTGGATTTGGACTTTGGGCTGGGTTTTCTTTAAAAATAAATAAAAATAAAAATAAAAGATTAGGATAAGTATAAATGAATAAGGATAAAAGTAAAAGCATAAGCATAAACAAACAAGTTTTTTGCAAGCTAGTTTTCCAAACCAATTCTTTTAAATGTTAAATGTTTGCTTAATATTATTTAGTTAATGGTTATATAAATAATTTATTTTTAACTTAAATTAATCAAGCTTAGAATAATTTATTTATATGTCCATTATTTTAATTAATTCCTAAGTTTATTAAATTTAAATTAAAGAACGTAATTAAGTAGATAGTTAAAGAAAAGGAAAATGTTTTTAAACTTTTAATTAATCAAAGGTCTTAAGTGATTTTTATATGTTAATAATTATCTACTTACAAATGTTTAGTTAAAATAAAATATAAATGGCTAGTAAATAGTTAATGACAATTAATTTATAATTAATTTATTTTGTGTTAAATTAAATAAATTAGAAATGGTATGATCAGTTTATCTAGCTTATAAATGATTAAATTGCATTGAATGCTTTGGATTGTTTAATATCTCTAGTATGTTAATCTGTGAAATTCTGTGATATGAAATGCTTGAATTTAACTGTTGATTAATGTGAGATGCTTATTAAATAGATATCTGTGATGAATTTCTGTGTGAATATGACATTCTGAAGTTTAATTAAATTGTTTATTTAAACAACTTGGCCTTAAAAGAGGGCATTTGGATTTCGATGAGACCGGGATCAGATACCAAATTGATATATGAAAACCACATCGAAACAAATAAGCGATAGGTCATGGAATCTCAAGTGAAGATCGAGAATGAAGATCCAGAATGCAAGGGATATTTGTCACTAACTCTACGGGTGATTCCAAAACGAGTGTAGCGGAGATAGTGCCTTCGGTTCCGTTCGGACTCGGAATGGACTTGTATGGACGAATGCTACTAGACCATCGTCATTGGAGGACGATGAGTATTCCAAGAAATGTGTGCTATAAAGGTAATCGTAGCCTCAAGCCTCATTAACCGGGAATGGCTAAAATAGGGGAGGTGCAGCAAAGCTAAGTGGGTAGTACCCAATTAGGATAAGATTTTCTCCTGTCTAGATGTCTGTGTGGGCGGTTGTTGGCTACAACCGCGAGGCTGTCTTATTCGGACTATCCAGTAAGGGGTAGCTCCGGTCTTGTGTTGCAGGGGATCGGAAGGGATCCTCGGTACATTGATCTAGACCCGGTGCTGTGACGGGCGGTACCACAGTAGCCCTGCCATTGTATGGAATCCAATCTCCAGTAAGCGCCCGTATGGTTTTGATTGTGCCCAACTATGTTGGAACGTGAGATGTAAGCATTCCAGCTATTTCCTAATTTATATTGAAAACCCTAGACACTATTGTAATATAACAGGATATTTTATCAAATGTTTTGGTTATCGTAAGGGAAAAACTTGACCGTGTTTATGTGCGGTGAGTCTTACGAGATACCTTTGATTCAAATGATTTTCAAGATAAACAAACTTAAACCGTTTACTCATACCAGACCCTTGTCTGACCCGGCGTTTATTTTTTGTTTCTTAAACTCTTGGGTACTAAAATTTTCTTGAGTAGCCAAATGATCTGGGTTTGCTTTGACATATTTTGGAGGAAGACTTGGAGTAGGAGGCTTTTGCGTATCTATATATCTGTTTCCGCTGTATTAGTATCTTTGCCTGCATTTAGGTTTGTAATGAATAGGAAGGTCATCATGACTGTCTCGTATGAAGTTTGTAAAACTGAATGACTCTGATGTATGGTATTGGTGACTACTGTGCAATAGATATGAGATGTAATATATATATTTCGTTCTGCTATGAGATTCTTAGATTGTTTAGTTCTTTTTTTCTATCTATTTCTTTTCTACCTATTTCTTTCTAATTTACGATACATCTTTCTATGGAATGAAGGCGAGTTGTCATAGTATTAGCAGAGAGTATGACAATAACCGATCCCGGTCTCTTTAACAATTAAACGTTATTATAACACCGCGGTTATTTCATTTCAAATAATTCATATTTCAAAATTAAAATATCATATTCATTTCAAAACCATCTCAATACGATATCATTTCTCACTTAAAATAATATTTATTTCCAAAAATTAACACCTTCCAAAATTATAACTTTGTTCGAAATTTTAACGCTTTGATATTATAACACTTTGAAAACATAATTTTGAAATCATTACACTCTGAAATCCATAAGACTTTCCTTTCAAACAGTTTAGATAATAATAACAATATATATATTAAAATAGTTATAAATAAAATAGTTAATATGATAAAATAATTTGTATATTAAAATAGTTATAAGTTAAATAGTTATTAAATTAAAATATTTAGTATATTAAAATAATTTATATTAAAATAATTTATAATAAAATAATTTATAATGTTAAATATAAAATTAGTTTTAAATACAATTTAAAAATACTTTATATAATAAAATAGTTTCCTCAAATTTCACAAATTGATTCAAATTAACTCGAGTTCTAAAATTCCATTTAAATCAAATCTCAGTTCTTCCATTTTAATTCAAATCTCTATAAACCATTTATATCAATTTCATATATAGATATAAACTACAAATTAAACCTTTTCAACTTCAGTAGATTTCAAAGCTTTAAATATTCAAACATTTACAAAACTAAATTCGACAATTTCACACAAACACACACACACATATGTCAAATTCACTTTACTATTATTTAGTTTTGAAATATTTACTTAATCATTCTAATAACATTTAAATAAACTTTAATTTCAAACTTTAAATAAACTAAACATCCCATTTCAATTTATGTCAATTTGAAATTTTCATTAAATCACTTTTAATCAAAAATCAAGCTATAAAATCATATCTTTAAATCTCAAATTTAATAAATTTCAAATCAAACTTATTTGAGTAAAATTCTTAAATAAATACAATTTCAAGCCAATTTCTATTTCTCTTTCCAACCTTAATTTATTAAATTTATTATAATATCTATTTTTAAAATATAAACTTTTAAATAATACTTAAACATAATATATACAAATTAAATTAACTCAAATTTTATTATTAAATTAAATTTATTTTCAAACTCGTTATATTTTTTAAAAAAAATAGAAAAATTATAAGAAAAATCTTTAAAATTATAATTTTCAAAACTAACTTATTAATTTAAAATTTTCAAACATATAATTTTAAAAATCTAAAATTTAAACCTTTATAAAAGTTCCATTTATATAATATCTTAAAATCAATATTTATTAAAACTACATATATTTCTTTTCAAAACCAAGGAAATCATTCCACAAATATATATATATATAGAACAACCGCGTCTGTATATAATTTTCTATCCTACAGTCAAGTGATATAGATATTTATCATTTCAATCCGCAATTTAAACATGTACGGGTATATATCCTTTCAACTCGTAATCCCAAATTCAATGACAATGAAAATCGCTTGGGTTTATCATTTCAACCCATAACGATTTTCTCCTATTCTACAAGATCGTTCGGGTATGTATCACTTCAACCTATAGGGAATTTTATACTAACAGGGAACTTGCAGAGTGAGAACAGTGATGATAATAATATAACATATCAACAACAGGCATATGTCATCAATATAAATAATAGATAATGGTGTCAGATGTCACAGGTGAACATCTACAGATAATGGCATATATATAGCAATTTAAATATCTAAAAGAAGCATATTTCAATTGTCATTTCAATTGAAATCAAATTTAATACATATAAGAACGTTAATCGTGGGTGATTGCTCACATTTCGAGGCTAGAGATGAACGAGAATGAGATGAGTTACGAATCCATGCATGAATTCCAAAGCAAAACAAGATTGGCACGAGTTTGACGATCAAGCTGATATCAAGGAATCGATGAAAACAAATCAAAATTGGATTGATGAAGATCAATGGTATAAGTAGACTTATATATAACTATATAAATATAAAATCATACCCTAAAATCAAACATATTTTAAATTTAAATATATATGTATTTCAAAATCATTGTTTTGAATTAAAACACAAATATTAAAATCAAACAAATATAATATATTTTAAAATAAATACTTACATACATATTATATTCATTTCAACATAACCTATCACGTATATATTATTAAGTACCATATTATACTGCAACATTTCAAAATTGAAATTTCTTAAACATATAATGAATATATGAATACACATATATGTGAAGCCTGTAGCTTTACAAAACAAAATATATGTGTAGACTATATATATG
The DNA here is from genome assembly GCA_030765085.1 of Allium cepa. Lineage (NCBI taxonomy): Eukaryota > Viridiplantae > Streptophyta > Magnoliopsida > Asparagales > Amaryllidaceae > Allium > Allium cepa. The sequence continues at coordinate 364,819,344 of CM060929.1, read as the reverse complement.
TGTGTATGTAAATTATAAACAGCAATTATGTGCAAATTCCATTTATATACAAATGCATGTATAAGTCAGACTATAAACGCAATATGTGCCAAAATGTATTTATAAACAAATATATACGAAATCATACTTATATATATATTTTCTCGTTTTAAAATTAAAATATTAATATATACCATATTCAACTCTATACAAATAGCATATATACTATCTATACTGCTATAAATTTCTATATATGACTAACATATTATATACATATATTTTACTAACATACATACATATATATATTGATACAAACCGATAAAGTTACACCTTATAAATAGCTAACATAATATATATTACCTATACGTCTATAAAAAAAATCAGTATAAAGTTACTTTATTCTAATGTATATAAACTGACATATACATATATGTAAGTAATGAAATTGCCAACATTTATAACAACATATATGCCCAACTGCAACTATTGAAAGAAAAGAAAACTATATACATAAACTCATAAAAATCAAATATGCAAACAAATCAGATTACATTAACAAATATATATAAAACTCACGCAACCCATAAACTTTATATATACTATATGTACATTAACTTGAATATAACCTGAATACGTTAACGTAACTACAAATATATATACTCATATATAAATATACATAACAATTTAAATATTAAACAAAGAAGTATATTAACTTTACATAAGAAAGAATGTTCGGCGCATGAGATGGAGTAGGTAAACAAGCAGGTAGGCTTCACGGGCGAATACAAGAAAAGATACATTTCCATGGTGAGAGAGCTTTGGTAGGTGAGAGATAGAGAGAGGCTGTGGGCTTAGGCGCAAAGGATGGGCAGCCTGGGTTATGGTGGCTTCGGTAAGGAGATAAGCAAGATTCTGGAAGGGGGGAAATGGCGGTGAGAGGTGAATGTACAAACTAGAGGAAGGTATAGTATTGCAGGCTTGGAAAACGAAAGGGCAGAGCTGACATGGCGGGTTGTTTCAGATGGCAGTTCGGGGCAGGTGGTAGATGGGTTGAAGTTAGCGGCGGGCAGCAGTTGGATTTTTATTTGGCATTGGCTGTTGTGGCAAGAGGGTGGACATAAGTGGTGGAGGATTGATGAATAAAGGTGGGGAGATGTATAAATTAGTTGGCTTATCACAAAGAAATGAAAGTAGCAGATACTTTATTATTTATTGTTTTATCTCAAAATGAAGAAAGTAATGAATCAAATGATAATACGAACTAATAGATATAAATTTGAAACGATGTAAACACAAAAGTCAAAATATTAGATCCAGGAAAATTAATATCAAATGGCTGTTAAACTATGCTCCGGACAATTGAACAAACAAACAATAAAACAAAGATTGAAATTTTCATAACTGATACGGCTATTCGTTGCACAGACTTCGCCACGTATCAGACTCAGAATATAGGAGTGAATATACTATAGAGATCAGCATGACAAGACGATCAAAATGGTATACAGATATCAGTGGCATGACCATCTATCAAAAGTCAACAATCGGTACCGAAAATGCTGCTAATACGTCGGAATTAAGGTAAACAGGGCAGTAATAGTCGAAATTTGACAAACGAAATATGACGTTTTACTCAGAAGATGATTTATAGATGTATTATATAATAATATTCAGCTTTGAAAAATATTTTATTATCATCTAATATTAACTGATTTAAATTGAAACAAAATTACACAATAAAAATAAACTTCCATATTATCTGATGAAAATTCACCATTTGCTATGTTTATATAGACCTATTCCAAATGTCAAATTTTTATTTCCGAATTTCATTATTTAAAATTTCACAAAAAATCAATTAATTACGTTATTAAAATTTTTAAAATTTACGGGTCGTTACAGGATCTCACGTACACAAGCATATCATTTGCATAACATATCAAGTTCATAACTTTATATCCAAACATAACACTTAAACCATTGTTTCCAAATCTAATGCTAACCACATATTAGCACACATATGTCTATCAAAACCAAATCATAATTCATACAACAAACATCGTCCATTTAGCAATAATGACAAGCATATACATAGATAAAATCTTTCCCAAAAAGATTAGAATATACTCACCATAAAGCTTTCCTAATCTTGAAATGTTTTAGAACTTGAAAAGCCTCACAACTCCAAAACATAACCCGAAAATAGGTCATCTTGCATTCGGCCTTTAACCACTTGACTCTCGGATTTTTGAAAAGTAATCAATAAAAAAGTTTTGGAAAATTCTTTTCTCTATCATTTCCAAAAAAGAATCACTCGATTTGGATCATTTTTGAGAAAGTTATGGTCAAAAGAAGAGGTGTTATTTTTGGCCTTCAAAACATAGGTCTGAAAATGGATCTTAAAGACAAACGTTTTTGACATAGCTAGACTAAAAATTTGAGAAAGTGGTCAACATAAAGTTGTAGCCACTGGATTTATATATAGTTTGAAATAATGAAAATCATGATTTGGGGGCAGAAAGGTGGAAGTTAAGGCTGAAGGAAGTAGGATGAAAAAGGAGAAGATTTTGAATGGATTTTGAACAAGTTTTCTAAGGATTTCTTTTTTTCTTTTTCTTCTCTCAAGGCTGAAAAAAGAATCCATGAAAAACTTTAACAAGGAAGAAGAAGAAAATGGAAGCAAGGAGAAAAGAAAAAAAATAGGTGGGTATATATATAGACAAAACGAATTAAATAATACAACTTGTCATAATTACATCTAGCCACATCACAAATCTTTTATAATATATATATATATATGTTTAATCACATCACTCTTTATATATATAAGTATTATATTTAGTCACATCACTTTCTTTGATATATATATATATATATGTATGTATGTATGTATAATTATGTTTTGTCACGTCACTTTCTTTATATATATAAGTTAAATTATTAATTAAGTTAAGACGTGACAAGAGATAATAATGGTTAATGATTACAATCTAAGATGTGACAATACTTAAAATATATACATACATAAAACCTAAGATGTGATAACACTTATATATATGTATAGGTTTATTATTTTAAAAACTACGTCTTATCACATCATTTACTAATACAAATTAACATAAGATAATTTATTTCTAAGTATATTATTATTTAGTTAATGGAAACTTATATATGTGTATATGGTGTGTAAAAACGAACAACATTCCCGACAACTTCCCGGTGTCGAAAGGTTGAAATTCGAAAAACGTTCTTCGGTCATAATTTATATTTTCCTATGAACTATTTAATTTGGTAAATAAATTTTGAAATTTTTTTTATCATCATTGTTAATTAAAATAAATTAGTTTATTTTCATTACAAAACCTATATATTGAATATTTAAAATCAATTAAATATTCACTAACCAAAGCACTAAAATTCCAGGTCATTACTACCCCTTCTAGTGTTAAATTAGCATTAAGATCCATCTATCGCAAACTAGGATTTGGTATCAAATCATTGGTTTTCAAAGTATTCACAATCTTGATTTTTGAAAATTTTTAATGGCTAACAACACTGTTAGTAATACTACTTGTTACTGGTTGTTTGACCCAGTAACGAGTCATTCGGCATAGATGCATTACTCGGCACACCAAAATTCATTCGGTATCTCCCCTTGCTCGGCACAAGGCCTCGTTTGGCATCTTCCCTCGCTCGGCAAAAGGGCTCGCTCGCCACAAGGCCTCGTTCGGCATCTCCCCTCGCTCGGCACAAGGCATCGCTCGGCATAAGGCCTCGTTTAGCATCTCCCCTTGCCCGGCACAGGGCCTCGTTCGGCATCTCCCCTCGCTCGGCACAAGGCCTCGCTCGACACAGAACCTCGTTTAGCATCTCCCCTCGTTAGGCACAAGCCTCGTTCGGCCTACACTCCTCGCTCGGCACAGTGCCTCATTCGGCATACGAGTGCCATTCGGCACGCATTCCTCGCTCGGCATACGAATGTCATTCAACCTGGGTATATTGCTCGGCATAGGAATGTCGTTTGGCATGGAAACCTCGCTCGGCATTCTCTGGTTCGACCAACCTCGCTCGGCAATTGCCGTTCGGAATCCTTGGCTCGATGCGCAGAAGCTACTTACCACGGGCCGAGATACCTTGTTGCTAGGTCCGTGAGAGAAGTCCAACCCATCTTCGTCAATAAATTGAGGAGTAGGGGCATAGTGAAAGAGACCTTTTTTCAAGAACACTGGGGAGACTCTGGCACTTTCAAAACTTATTCTTTTCAGTTAGTACTCGTATTCAAGTCATTATTGTATGGATTGTATTTGTATTCAATCATTTTTGAAAGCAATAAAGATCAAAACTCAAAGTGGACGTTGGCAGTTACGCCGAACCACAATAAATCCGGTGTTCCTGTTTTTGCAGTTAATTTAGCATACAGTCCTCCATTTTAATTTACTTTCTTCATTAATCTCTCTACATAATTTTTCTCAAGGGTGTTAGTGACCAGTTCTAGTGCTAACATTTGGTGCTTTCATTGAGAGATCGAATTCTCAGGCCGCTAGGATCTTCTTTGTAACTACTGGATTGAATAAATCCTTCGAAGGAGATCCAAGTCATTCACAAGACGTCCGTTGATTCTACTCAAAGTTCCTATCAATAACTCTACTATGGGAAGACCACGTACCAGATCAGCCTCTCATAATGCGGACGTCAACGAGACTTCTAGCGTACAACAAATAGTACATATCAATCAACAAGCAAATCTAGTTGTAGGAACCACCACCCAAAATCAAACGGAAGTTGTCACCGGAACAGAGTTCAATGACCTGATGAGAGAACTCATGGAAAGTAGGAGAAAACTTAGCGAACAGATTCAAGCTAACGCCAACCTTATGACTCAGCTTACCCAGCAACAACATTAGAATGCTGGAGGTATCCCCGGTCCTTACTCTTCATCCAATATCTCGACTTCGTCCGATGAACCTCCCAGGTGTTGACGTCGCAAAACTGAAACAATACAATCAGGTGTTGTTGATCGAACTACAAGGGTTCACTTACACCTTGGAGAGCGCACCCAAGTTGGAACAGGAAACTTAGGATCTGGAGCACGTGTGGAAACTGGACGACCAACTCACCAAGACCCTAATGAAGCTGGTCCCCAAGATATACGTTTGGCAGATCACCAACAGAGGAGACATCAAACTGAACGGTCCCGTAGAACAGATTCCAACCTTCCATCTTCCATACAAACCCCGGGCTTATCGGCTATGGTCAGACAGCTGATGAAAGAAAATCAAGACTTGACCAATGAAGATTGGGGGTCATACTCCATTCATAGATACTATTCTACAGGCCGAGTACCCTAGGAAGTTTAACATGCCAACTATCCCGGCCTATGAAGGGAAGACTGATCCCAGACAGCATGTGATGAGGTATGAATGGATGATGGATTCGACTAGAGCGAATGATGCAACCAAGTGTAGATGCTTCCCAATCAATTTATCCAGAATCGCCACCATGTGGTTCACTCGACTTCCCCCGCGGTCTATATCTAGCTTTGACGAATTGGCGACGAAAATTGTAGAACAGTTCAAGATATATGCCACTCGTCCCAAGGATATGATGTCCCTATCTAGTGTAATCCAGGCTCCAGGGGAGTTGTCGAAAGAGTACTTACAGAGATTTCACGTTGCAGCTATTGAAGTTAGCAACCCTAATGACCATGCAATTTTGATGGCTGCAATGTGAGGTGTGGATCTATATTTAGAGTTTGGAGGTTGGTTGGCAGGAAAACCTTCGACTACGCTAGAGCGTTTTTACTCAAAGGCTCATTATTTCATAAGAAGAGAGGAAGCCAGGTGGACAAGGCGAGATAAGGCACCGGGGCCTGTTCAGGAGACTGTGAAAAACAACATCGTTGTAAAACAATCCGGTGACAATTCGGGAAAGGTTCAGGTCAACATTCAGAACAAGCTCGGGCAATCTAAAGGGTCCAGAGGAGGAAATCCGGAAAGAAAAGGGAAGCAGGAAAATGGAAGCCAAGGATTCCAACGTACAAAAAATATACTCCTCTGGATGCATCTCTGGAGAATATTTACCTATCAACTTGTAGTACTTTTCAATACAGAAATCCATGCCCAAAGGAGTCAACAGAGGAACAAAAGTGGACGGGGAAGTACTGACGCTTCCATGAGACTTATGGGCATAATACAGAAGAGTGTAGACACCTCTACAATGCCATAGAAAAGCTGATTAGACGGAAAAAGTTGCAGAAGTTTGTCAAGAACCCACGGGAAGGTAGGCAAGGAACATCAGACCCCGGACGCGGGCCGACTCCACGCCATTCGGAGGAACCTACCCGAACTGTAGGTAGACAGGCCATAAACACTATAGTCGGTGGACCTCACCCTACAGACAAGAACTGGCAGAAAATGGAGCAGTACGCTAACTCCTTAAGGCATGCAGATTATGAGTGTTGTTAGAATGTGGAGGATGGGATCCCCGCTAAACAACAACGCATGATGACAGACGATATAATATTCAGGAACCGAGATGCTGACCAGGTGGAGGTTCCTACCGTTGACCCGACGGTCATATCCTCGATAATCGATCTAGAATTTTTGAAGAGAATTTTGATTGATTATGGAAGTTTTGTTAACATCATCTTCGAAAAAGAATATGACCAAATGAAGATGGATAAGAAGGATTTAAAACCATCTAAAGCCCGTATCCATGGCTTTAATGGTGAAGCGGCCGATGTAGTGGGGTATGTTGAATTGCCAGTTGAACTGGGACAAGGTGAACATAGGAGGGTGCGAATCCTACCTTTCATAGTTTTGGATGTTGATTCTTCATACAATGTGTTTTTGGGTCGACCGGCCCTGGCGGAGTTTAGGGCAGCTTTGGCCCCGTGGTGTTTAACTTTGAAATTTTCGACAGACAAAGGAGTTAGTATGGTGCATGGCTATCAGGCAACCGGTCATGCACGTTATATGGATGAGCTGAGAGAGGCCCAACGGAGAGAGAAAGGAAAGGTTGCGGACAGCTCTGTCCACATCCGGAACACTGACAATTGAGAAGTAGTGCTCGAGCCCTGGCTCGGGCAAACATTCTCGGATCTATAGAGACATAGATCCGAGAGATGATGATGAGGAACCAAGGGAAGCGAAAGAAGCACCGACTGAACTGATGATTGACATTCCAGTCAGCCGAGATGACCCATCGTGAGTACTTAAGATTGGATCATAATTCGACCACTCGATGGCCGAGGATGTTACTGATTTCCTCCGAGTGAATCTAGATGTTTTTGCTTTGACACATACTGATATGTGCGGGATTTCTCCTGCTATTATGAGTTATATATTGAACATAGACTCGAGGTACGTACCTGTAAAGTAGAAAAGGAGAGGCATGGACCCAGAGAGGTCCGCTGCTCCCAGAGAGGAGGTGGACAAACTCAAAGCCAATGGGTTCGTCCATGAAGCCCTTTACCCTGAATGGGTGTCTAACCCGGTGTTAGTGAGGAAAGAAAATGGAAAGTGGAGAACCTGCATAGATTACTCTGATCTGAACAAAGCATGCCCCAAGGATTGTTTTCCTTTACTCAGGATTGACCAGGTAGTTGACTCAACGGCGGGACATGAGTTACTGTCATTTATGGATGCGTATTCGGGATAAAATCAAATCCCGATGCACATTCCAGACTAAGAACACACCAGTTTCGTCACAGATGTCGGGCTATATTGCTATGTAGTGATGCCTTTCGGATTAAAAAATGCTGGAGCGACTTATCAATGTCTCGTGAATCGAATGTTTAAAGACCAGATAGGTAAAACAATGGAAGTCTATGTGGATGACATGCTCGTGAAGTTACTGCAATCAAACGACCACACTCGAGACTTAGCAGAGATGTTTGATATACTTAGATATTATGGAATGAAAATCAATCCTTTGAAGTGTTCTTTTGGCGTTGCATCAAGGAAGTTTTTGGATTTCAATGTTAATGCGCGGGGAATTGAAGCTAACCCGGAAAAGATTCAAGCTATTCGGGACATACAAGTGCCCAAAATAATAAATCAAGTACAAAGCTTGAACGAAAAAGTAGCCACGCCGAGTCGTTCTTATCCAGAGCCACAGATAAATGTATTCCCTTCTTTGATGTCATAAATAAAGGAAAGAGAAATTTTGAATAGACGCCCGACTGTGTGGACGCATTTCGAGCTTTGGTGAGACATTTGTAAAGTCCCTCGGTGTTGTTGAAGCCTATAGACCATGAAGTATTGTATATGTACTTGGCTGTATTCCAACATTCTATCAGTATGGCTTTAGTTCGCAAGGAGGATCGAGTTCAAAAGCCGGTTTACTATGTAAGTAAACGTTTAATTGGGGCGGAAAGAAATTATTCTAAGATAGGGAAACTGGCCTACTGCTTTGTGATTGCATCACACAAGATTCGTCCGTACTTTCAGGCACACTTGATCAATGTTTATACTGATCAACCCTTGCGTCAGGTATACCAATGGCCAGAAACTTCTGGAAGGATGTTAAAATGGAATATCGAGTTGAGTCAGTTTGATATTACCTACCTGCCAAGAAGGGCCATACAAGGGGAAGCGTTAGCAGACTTCATCGTTGAATTCACCGTGTTAGACGAACTAAACAGCCACAATGTTATTCCCCCCATTCGGTGGAAACTGTACACCGATGGGGCATCTAACAACTGTTTCTTTGGGGCTTGTATAGTTCTTGTGACTCCCGCCAAACCGTTAATTTGTTACGCTTTGAAGCATGATTTTCCATCAACAAATAATGAAGCCGAGTATGAAGCATTGATTGCTGGCTTGATACTTATCAGAGAACTGGGAGTAAAATCGGTTGAAATCTTTTGTGACCTACAATTGGTGGTATACCATGTGCGGGGGAGGGGGGAGTGGGGAGGGGGCTATCAAGCAAAGGGACAGAGACTTTCCACATACCCTGCACGGGTTCAAGAGTTGCTAGCAAATCTTGAATATTATGATATTTTGCATGCCCTGCGTTAACAAAACAGAAAAGTCAATTCATTAGCAAAATTTGCAAGTAAAGGCAATGCATAACAAATAGGATCGGCTCCCATCGAAACTATACATGCTCCGAATATAAACCTGATAGAGATAGATTTCATATTAGAAACTGAAACCGAGAAGAAATCATGGATGACCCCATTTAAGCAATACTTTCTACATGGGGTCTTGCCCGAAAGAAAGAGCTAAAGACGACAAGTCATTCGTAAAGCTTCGCGATATGTGATGCAGAACGAAATATTGTATCAAAGGGGATTTTCGGCCCCCTTACTCCGGTGCATTGCCCATAATGAAATAAAATGAGTCCTCAAGGAAGTCCATGAAGGAGAATGTGGTGACCATACTATGAGGTGGACATTAGCAAAGAAAATCCTCCGCTATGGATATTATAGGCCAACTGTAAATCGGGATGCTACAGACTACGTAAGGAGATTTGACAAATGCCATAAGTATGCAAAAATCTCGAGAGATCCACCGACGGAACTCACACAAATGGTTAGTCCCTGGCCGTTTGCATTGTGGGGGATCGATATAATCGGTTCTTTACCCATATCCCAAGGTGGTGCGATATACGCGATAGTTGCGGTCAATTACTTTACCAAGTCGGCAGAAGCAGAGCCTTTAGCCACGATCACTACCAAGAAGGTCATTAATTTCGTTGTACAAGACATTAGTTTGGCCTCCCACGGACTGTCATTACAGACAACGGAAATCAATTCGAAAGTAGGGAGTTCAAAGAATTTTGTTAAAAGTATGGCATTGAAAAAAGGTTTGCAGCAGTTGCTCATCCAACAGCCAATGGACAAGTAGAAGCCGTGAACAAAATAATCAAGTCCATATTGAAAAAGCGTTTGGAAAATGCTAGAGGTAGGTGGGTGGATGAACTTCCAACAGCAGTTTAGGCTTACTGAACCACTCACAAGCTGTTATACCTATGAAACTTGAAGTTCCTTTGCATCGAGTAACTCATTATGACCCTAAGATGAATCGGGATCTTTTACTAGAATCATTGGACTTTGTTGATGAAAAACGTGAAGAAGCTGATTTAAAGGCGGCTTCATATAGGCACCGAGTCGTTCGATATTATAATTAAAAGGTCCGACCGAGAACCTTTGATGTGGGCGATCTTGTTTTGAAACGAGTTTTCCAGGTCCCATCACATATGAATCCCACATGGGAAGGTCCATACATCATTGAACGGAGGCTTGGAGAGGGAACTTTCAAGCTAGCGACCGTTGATGGCGCAACACTCCCCCGAGCATGGAATAGCGAGCATCTGCGGCATTATTATACTTAGTATATTTCTTTTGTATCTTTCCTGCAATTATTTCCAGTATATTTTTATTTCGTTGATTCTTAGTTTTCATCATGTAATAAGACAATTTAGTTTGTTTTCATTAATAAAGGCTTGAAGCCATCTTTTCCATGAATTATTGATGTTACCGTGTATGATATCTATGGCGAAAAACTAGAGTTACATTATTCTGTCTAACGTACGAACGTGCATAAACGACTTAAAATCTCTAAGTCCCCAGAGTACGGAATGGAGTACTCTGAGTCCCCAGAGTGCGGACTAGAGTATAAACGACTTAAAATCTCCAAGTCCCTAGAGTGCGGACTGGAGTACTCTGAGTTCCCAAATTGCGGACTAGAGTATAAAAGAGTTAAAATCTCTAAGTCCTTAGAGTGCGGACTGGAGTACTCTGAGTCCCCAAAGTGCAGACTAGAGTATAAACGGGTTAAAATCTCTAAGTCCCCAGAGTGCGGATTGGAGTACTCTAAGTCCCCAGAGTGCGAACTAGAGTATAAACGAGTCAAAATCTCTAAGTCCCCAGAGTACGGACTGGAGTACTCTGAGTCCCGAGAGTGCGGACTAGAATATAAACGAGTTAAAATCTCCAAGTTCCTAGAGTGCGGACTGGAGTACTCTGAGTCCCCAGAGTGCAGACTAGAGTATAAACGAGTTAAAATCTCTAAGTCTCCGGAGTGCGGACTGGAGTACTCTGAGTCCCTAGAGTGTGGACTGGAGTACTCTGAGTCCCCAGAGTGTGGACTAGAGTATAAACGACTTAAAAACTCCAAGTCCCCGGAGTGCAGACTGGAGTACTCTGAGTTTCCAAAGTGCAGACTAGAGTATAAATGACTTAAAATCTCCAAGTTCCCGGAATGCGGAATGGAGTACTGTGAGTCCCCAGAGTGCGGACTAGAGTATAAACGACTTAAAATCTCCAAATCCCCGAGTGTGGACTGGAGTACTCTGAGTCCCCAGAATGCGGACTAGATTATAAATGACTTAAAATCTCTAAGTCCCCGTAGTGCGGAGTAGAGTACCCTGAGTCCCCAGAGTGCGGACTAGAGTATAAACGACTTAAAATCTCCAAGTCCCCGGTATGCGGACTGGAGTACTTTGAGTCCCCAGAGTGCTGACTAGAATATAAATGACTTAAAATCTCCAAGTCTCCGGAGTGCGAACTGGAGTACTCTGAGGCCGCAGAGTGCGGACAAGATTATAAATGACTGAAATCTTTAAATCCTCGAAGTTCGAACTGGAGTACTCTGAGTCCCCAGAGTGTGGACTAAAAATATTCTAAGTACCCATAGCATGAAACAGAGCATTTACGATTTCCAAAAATTCTCCGAGTCGTATGGAAGTGAACTGGGATTTATGCAACTCACAAGATTCTATATCTCGACCACGGTTATACAGTAAGATGAACAATAAAAGTTGTTTGAAAGACAAAGAAACTAAAATTTTATTTAATCAATCCAAAATGAGTCTCTACTACAACTCCTCCAAAACTCGGAGTCAAAATTCTATCTACATTGACTATGAAAATAGAAATAATTACATAATCTAAGCTAACTCTCATGAACGGGTGTAACAGCTACTTCTTTGGTTTCTTTTCCTCCCTCGTTTTCTCAGACGACTCCTCCCCCATGTGTTTTCGCTTGGATGCTTTGCTTGATGGGGAAGTAACATCCGAGGAAGGATGCAGAACTTCCAATGGCCTAGACCCACCAGGGAGAATGACCTTCAAAGGCCAGTTGTGATAGCCCTGATTTTATAAGCAATTTTATGATTTAATTTAGCTTATGCTTGTTTAAAAATAGATAGGAATAGAAACTGTTTTACAAGTGTATAGTTGCAGCCTAAATGTGTACACAAGAGGGTGCACACACATGCACACATTTTTTCTGCAAGATAAAATAGGCAGAAATTAATTTGTAAGTTAAAATAAATAAATTACAAATACATAGGCATGTAGACATGATTATTGTAGACATGATAATGTCTTTAAAACAAGTTTAGCATAAAGAAAATGAATATTGGTAGGCTGGAATAAATATATGCAGAAGATAGTAAATACTTAAAATTATAAAAAGAAAATAAAAAAATAAAGACTTAGGCAAGAATAGGCATGCATGTATTATACATGTACACCAAACAAATGCTTGCTGAAATAAAATTAAAATTGCATGGAAATGGTAAGAACTTTTGAACAAACACTTTATCCATTTTTAGCAACTCTCTTTGCTTTAGAAAACAGAAATCATGCAAATGACATGACCGGGGTAATAAGGCATATTTTCTAAAAATAAAAGCAAGGACCACTTACCCATTTTCTCTAAAAATAAAATGAGAGGCAGATCATAGTTGGTAGGGCAAAAAGGACATTGGGTAATTTCCCTAAACCCTAGTAGCAGCCAGGGTTTATATAATAAGGCCTGGTGCAGTAAGGTTTTTACATTGCTCTGCCTTATAAACGAAAAAATATATAAAACAGAAGTTAGAGGAAAATGTGGAGCATCAGCCATTAGAGTAGGAAGAAGGCAGAAGATCAAAAGCAAAAGAAAAGCTTAGGAAAAAAGGGGGATTAAGGTGAGTAACCTCACTGGAAACATTGGCAATAAGTCCTGAATATTGAGGCAGCCTAACTAAATTCATATTTCATTTGTCTGCAAGCTATGTTCGTTTTTATGAATTGGTAACTTTGACTTATTTTATGATCTGTTTAAATGAAAACCCCTTTATATTGATTTACCCAGAATGAAAGAGCCATGGATTTAGTGTTTAAATATGTTTCTCTGTGTTATGATTTAACTTTGAGATGAAGTAGTTAGTATGGGTTTTTCTTTATACATTTATTAATTTAAAACCCAGGATGCTTAATATGGATATATGGTCTAAAAATGAAGGAGGATATGGGGCTGCAACATTGTATTGTTGCTTATGTCTCATATCAACAGAAATTAAAAATATAGAGGTGCAATGTATACATGTACTGAGCCTCTACATTTTATGAACTATCAAATAAACCTTATACTTGTGATTTAGTCAGATTTGAAGATCTACATGGATCTGATTGAATCAGAGGTAGAAAGAAACCAATAGAAAATTATCTATGACCATATGTTTGTAGTAGGATCTATTGAAATCCATAGGAAAAATAACATGTTTAAGAAATCACATCTGTTGCTATGATGAAGTGCTTGCTTGTGAAAACATGACTTGTTAATCTCTGGATGTACACATGTGATTGAATGTTTTCTTCACTGCTTGAACATGAGATGCAAAGAGGAATTAACACAACATTAAAAAGGGAAGTGACACTTAGTAACTTAACTAAGGACTTGGGATCTTAGGGCTACAAAATATAGCTTGGCAAGGTGAACATTGCAAGCTCACACATGGTATATTTATACCCAGGGGCCTGAGTGTGCTGGGTTAACAGTGAATATGTCCCAGACAGTGTGTGGTTTAACAAAGGGAAAGTAGCTACAGACCATAAAGAAAAAAAATACTTGATATTGAACATTAGAAATAGATTCATGTGAAGGCTTGGGTAAAATCCCTAATGGCCAGAAAATCTGTAGATGAGGAATGATGACTTAATTGATGATTGTGTTGACTGTTTTAAGGTAGTCTATGGATGAATTCTAGGTTTGTTTTCTCTGCAATAAATCATTGAATTATGTATCATTTTGTTGTGCACTAATGAACATGCATAGGTTACACAGAAATTTGCACAAGAGCAATATTGCATTCCTTTATCTATTTTAAAGTTATTTGAATATGAGAAAAGTTATATAAATTTATGTTTTCAGTTAGATTACTCATACCAGACTAAGCCTGACCCTAGTGTTCTATGCACCATTGGGGTGTCTCATGTTTACATGGGGCAGTTCATGGTGGTCTTGCAGGCAAGTAGAGCTTTTCTTGATCAAGCTTGGATGTTTAACTGCTTAGAGATTTTGGATGTTATGTTTAAAGAATTGCTGAAGTTAAATAAGATGTTTATGTTAATTTTGTCAATCTGTTTTGTTTAAGTTTGCTTGAGAAACCAATGTTTTGCTATATACTATTTTGCAAGTATTAAACATATATGTATCAGTTGAAACTCATATGTTTTGTCTTGCCAATGTGTTGTCACGTAATGAAGTCTCTGAGTTTTTTTTTTTTAAATTAATCAATTTATGATGATAGAAGATCCGAGTTTATAAGGATGTATGGATTGAAGGAATAACCTAGTATTTAACTTTAGAAAATCTATGTTTAAATTGATATGAAAATCTGGCAGAAGAAAGAATTTTGAGTTGCTTTGAAAATGGTTAAAAATGATATGTACATTGTTTCAGAATAAATGCAAAATGAATATGGCTCACCTGACCACTTTATTGAGTCTAGGTTCAGCCAGCACTAAAGAAAAAGGAGAGATTTAAACTCAATTTTGCAACAAAGCTTTACAACCCAAAACATAGGGGAGACTCGGTTATTTGGTATAAAAAAAAAAAAGAATGAGAACCTGAAACTTTCCAGAGACACACATATGCACAGAAACATGCACACACATGCACAAGCAAGGGAACAGTTTATACAATAACAAGATTATGGAAATAAATACAAAATGCTAAGCCTAGAAACATGAAACCAAAATCAAGAAATAATTTAAGTATGCCTAGAAAAAAAAATCTGATTTCTTGAAATTATATTACTATGTGGGAAATTATTATTTTTAACAATTTCCAGACAGATTTCTACTTATAAATTTTTATACTCTGATTCAAATAGAAAGTAACTTATATATCTTCACATATGTAAGTTTAAGATGATTTAAAACAAATCAATATTTATTGGCAGAAAGATCCTGGAGAGGAAAAAAATAAGAGAGATTATTATTTTCTTATTTTAGATGACCACTTTACATATGCAAAAAAAAAAAATTAAAGAAAGTGGGTCATCTCACCTTTTCAAGGGATCATCTAGATCCATAACTTGGAGCTCAATTTTGATTTCAACTTTCTTTTTCTTATCCTCCGCAAGTTGCTCCTTCATGCTCATTTTTGAAGTGTGTTCAGGGGCGCTTGTAATCTCAATTTCGTAATTTTCTTCGACAGGTGACGAAGTTTCAGACTTGTCCTCGTCAAGCGCCTCAATCACTTGAGC
Source organism: Allium cepa (assembly GCA_030765085.1). Lineage (NCBI taxonomy): Eukaryota > Viridiplantae > Streptophyta > Magnoliopsida > Asparagales > Amaryllidaceae > Allium > Allium cepa. The sequence continues at coordinate 364,803,876 of CM060929.1, read as the reverse complement.
ATCAGGACCGGAAGTCTCTCCCGCTTGAATAGCCTCGCTCGCCTTCTCCTTCTCCTTCTTGGCATCATCGTTGCTTGGAGTTGGCTGAGGATTAGAGCGGCCTGCGCAAAAACACAAGAGACAGACGTTAGAATACAATAACCACTCGCTGAAAACAACGGCTCTTTGAACTTTAAGAAGAAAGTTCATATACCGGTTTCTTGTTGACTCTCCACCGTCCGAGGAGTCTCACCCTCTGGAATGGGAGAAGCAACATGAATGTCAAGGCCAGGGTCTTTCAGGTCGTAACTACCATGTTGCTCGAACAGATCAAGTGCTGGCCGGCCAGTCGATTGGTTAGGAGGAGGAGCTGGAGACTCGGTTCCAGATGGACCGACAATATCATTCTTTCCTTTTAACGAGGAGGAATCTTTGCTATAGAGAGCCTTCACTGCAAACAAGGTTTGTTTTCTCTGCAATAAATCATTGAATTATGTATCATTTTGTTGTGCACTAATGAACATGCACAGGTTACACAGAAATGTGCACAAGAGCAATATTGCATTCCTTTATCTATTTTAAAGTTATTTGAATATGAGAAAAGTTATATAAATTTATGTTTTCAGTTAGATTACTCATACCAGACTAAGTCTGACCCTAGTGTGTTCTATGCACCATTGGGGTGTCTCGTGTTTGCATGGGGCAGTTCATGGTGGTCTTGCAGGCAAGTAGAGCTTTTCTTGATCGAGCTTGGATGTTTAACTGCTTACATATTTTGGATGTTATGTTTAAAGAATTTCTGAAGTTAGATTAGATGTTTATGTTGAATTTTGTCAATCTGTTTTGTTTAAGTTTGCTTGAGAAACCAATGTTTTGCTATATACTATTTTGCAAGTATTAAACTTATATGTATCGGCTGAAACTCATGTGTTTTGTCTTGCCAATGTGTTGTCAAGTAATGAAGTCTCTGAGTTTTTTTAAATTAATGAATTTATGATGATAGAAGATCTGAGTTTATAAGGATGTATGGATTTAAGGAATAACCTAGTATTAACTTTAGAAAATCTATGTTTAAATTGATATGAAAATCTGGCAGAAGAAAGAATATTGAGTTGCTTTGAAAATGGTTAAAAATGATATGTACATTGTTTCAGAATAAATGCAAAATGAATATGGCTCACTTGACCACTTTATTGAGTCTAGGTTGTGCCAGCACTAAAGAAAAAGGAGAGATTTAAACTCAATTTTGCAGCAAAGCTTTACAACCCAAAGCATAGGGGAGACTCAGTTATTTGGTTAAAAAAAAAGAATGAGAACCTGAAACTTTCCAGAGACACACATATGCACAGAAACATGCACACACATGCACAAGCAAGGGCACAGTTTATACAATAACAAGAATATGGAAATAAATACAAAATTCTAAGCCTAGAAACATGAAACCAAAATCAAGCAATAATTTAAGTATGCCTAGAAGAAAAAAAAAATCTGATTTCTAGAAATTATATTGCTATGTGGGAAATTATTATTTTTAACAATTTCTAGACAGATTTCTACTTATAAATTTTTATACTCTGATTCAAATAGAAAGTAACTTATATATCTTCACATATGTAAGTTTAAGATGATTTAAAACAAACCAATATTTATTGGCAGAAAGATCCTGGAGAGGAGAAAAATAAGAAAGATTATTATTTTCTTATTTTAGTGACCACTTTACATATGAATTTTTTTTTTAAAGAAAGTGGGTCATCTCAATATGGTATCAGAGCTATGTTGTTAAATAACATAGCAAAATTTTGGATGAACTTGTTTGCATTGAATGTATGGAAGTGTTGACTGCCTTGGATGCTTTGCTTTGTTAATGCTTACACTAGCAATATCTATTATAACTAAATAGTGATAGATTAAAATGAGTTAATTTACAGATTATTAGACAAAATGGACTAACCCAAGTGTTATATCCATAGAGCTACGGTAGGACCCAGACATCCAAATGTAGGACCAAGTGAACCACCTATGGTGAATATGCAAGAATTCATGAGAGCCATAAGGGATGGAGTAGGCAACAGGTAAGAAAATCCACATGAGGAGATTTCCAAACTACTCAAGACCTTTACCAATCTTGGAGGCAAAACTTTTGATGGTACAGAAGGGATCATGGGAGTTCAAAATTAGCTCAGAATTTTGGATAGAATCTTTGCAGATATGCAAGTTGAAGACCAAAAGAAGAGGCAAATAGCATCCAGACAACTAAGAGGAGCAGCTTTGGATTGGTGGGAGGTTATTATAGCTGGAAGGCCTGAAGGAGAGGTGACATGGAATCAATTTAAAGAAATGTTGGAAGGGAGGTTTGTACCTACATCAGCTAAGGAATCTTTGCTAGAGGAATTCATTAAATTAAGGCAGGGGACTATGAGTGTCACTGAGTACACATAGAAGTTTGAATCATTAGCAAAGTATGGTGAAGTGCTTGTCACAACTAGGGAAGCTAAAAATGGCAAATATATTCTAGGACTGAATCCAAGCCTTAGTAGAGCTATGTTGCCATATAAGGACAGGACATTTGATCAAGTTTTGGATCTGGCTTTGAGCATTGAACAACATGATAAGGCCAGAGAAAATTTCAGGGCATTCAAGAATAACCAAAACAAGAAAGGAAAGGGTAAGTTTCACCCTTATGATAAGAAGAAAACAGACACGGCTTCCACCAAGAAACAAGAAGAAGTCAAGGTTGTGAAATTAAGAAAAAGATTACATGCTATAACTGTGGTCAAGAGGGGCATATGAAGAATAGTTGCACAAATGTTAGGCCAGCATCCTTCAAATGTTACCATTGTGGGAAGGAAGGTCACACAAAGAGGAATTTTCTAGATTTTAAGCAAGGAAAAATAGGAACTTTGGAAGGGAAAGGCAAAGCAACTGAGGGAACAAGTGTTGAGAATCATGGCCAAGTTGAAGGTACTTTGCTTATTCACTCAATACCTTTTGCAGTAATGTATGATACTGGGGATACATTCATTGATTTCTCATGATATTGCACAACAATTAAAATTGAATTGTATGATTATTGATAAGCCACTGCTTATTAGAAGTCCTATAGGTAGTTCATGTGTTCTGGGTATGATGTGTATGCAACTGGAATTAAATATAGGGGGACATGTGTTTAGTTCAGACCTATATGTGTTGCAATATCCGGGCATAGGGATTACTTTAGGAGTTGATTGGTTAAGAAAATATAAGGCTATTATAAATATGGAAACATCTACCATATCACTGAAAATTCCTGAAGACAAAAGGGTAGTTGTCTTTGTGAGGCAAACAAGAATAGAAATATAGCCAACCTTTTTACACTGTCAAGTGAGAAACACATGCCTGCACTAGAAGAAATCCCCATAGTGAATCAATATACTGATGTGTTTGGTGAAGTTAGGGGAATACCAAACTATAGACTAGTTGAGTTTTCAATTAAATTAATTCCAGGAGTTAACCCAGTAGTTAAAAGGCCAACCAGAATGTGGCCTAAGGAATTGATAGAACTGAAAAGGCAATTGGTTGAACTTGAAGAAAAAGGCTTTATTAGACCTAGTAGCTCATCATGGGGAGCACCAGTAGTCTTTGTTAGGAAACAATATGGATCCCTCAGGTTGTGTATTGATTATAGGGAGTTAAATAAAGTCACAATTAAAAATAAATACCCCTTACCAAGAATTGATGATCTCTTTGATCAATTGAGTGGTGCAAAAATATTTTTTAGACTTGATTTAGCTTTAGGATTTTATCAGATGAAAGTAGAAGAGAAAAGCATAAAATATACAGCCTTTAACACCAGATATGGACTTTATGAATTTTTAGTAATGCCATTTGGCTTGACAAATGCTCCTTCCTATTTTGTTGATTTGATGAATAGGGTTTTTAGAGAATACTAGGATAAATTTGTATTGATATTTATTGATGATATACTAATTTATTCTAAGTCAGTTAGAGAGCATGAGAATCACTTGCATATAGTACTCCAGAGACTGAGGCAAGAGAATTTGAAAGCAAAATTTTCAAAATGCACATTTTGGCAAAAAGAAGTAAATTTTCTGGGTCACATTGTATCAGAAAAAGGAATATCTATGGATCCAAGTAAAGTTATTGTAGTGCAAGCTTGGAAAAGGCCTACTAATGTCACTGAGGTTAGATCATTCATGGGAATGGCTGGTTACTACAGAAGGTTTTAAAAGATTTTGCAAAAGTTTCAATCCCACTAACTAGATTGACTAGGAAAAATCAAGTGTTTGCTTGGACTGAGGAATGTGAAAAGGCCTTTGGGAAATTAAAGGAAGCACTAATACAAGCTCCAATACTTAAAGTACCTGAAGGGAATGAAAATTTGGTGGTATATACTGATGCAAGTGGACAAGGGCTTGGGGCAGTATTGATGCAACAACATTAAGTGATAGCTTATGCCTCTAGGCAGTTGAAACCCAATGAGGTAAGATATGCTACACATGACCTTGAATTGGCTGCTATAGTGTATGCTCTTAAGTTATGGAGACACTACTTGTTAGGGGCAAGGTTTGAAGTTTACACAGACCATAAGTCACTTAAATATTTGTTTTCACAAAAAGAATTGAATATGAGGCAGCAAAGGTGGATTGAACTCCTAGCCTCATATGACTTTGAAATATTATACACACCTGGTAAGGCTAATAAAGTAGCAGATGCTTTAAGTAGACAATATGCTATTGTAGCTAGATTAATGATAGAAGAATTTAACACTTTATCACTGTTAATTGACTCAGAGGTAGGAAGTGAGAGTGTGGAAAGCATGAGCATATGCAGTGAGAATTTAGAAATGGGAAAATTAAGTTTTATCACTCTGGGGTCAGAATTGAAGAATAAAGTTGTAAAGCTACAAGACCAAGATCCATTTTTATTTGAGAAGAAAACTCAGATATTAAATGGTGAGGCAGTGGAAGGTTTTCAGTTGAATAAACAAGGCCATTTGGAGAAAAGAAGAAGAATATGTGTGCCAGCAGTTGATGAGTTGAAACAAGAAATCTTGGATGCTTACCACAAAAGCAGATATACTATACATCCAGGAAGCAAAGAATGTACCACAACCTCAAGAGAGATTATTGGTGGACTGGTATGAAGAGTGCAGTGGGAACTTATGTATCTAAGTGTATAGTTTGTCAACAGGTGAAGGCTGAATATCAAAAACCCTCAGGGATGCTCCAACCTTTGTAGATACCACAGTGGAAATGGGAAGACATATCCATGGATTTTATTGATGGTTTGCCTAGAACTAGGAGAGGAAATGATAGTATTTGGGTAGTGGTTGATAGGCTAACCAAATCAACCCACTTTATACCAGTGAAGTCAGAAAGGAATGCATGTACACTAGCTCAGTTATTTATTAAGGAAGTAGTCAGATTGCATGGGATACCAAAGACTATAGTGACTGATAGAGATACCATCTTCACTTCAAAATTTTGGCAAAGGTTTCACAAGGCAATGGGGACTGATTTATGCTTAAGCACATCATACCATCCTCAATCTGATGGTCAAATAGAAATTGTGAATAAATCACTTGAAGACATGTTGAGAGCTTGTGTATTGGATTGGGGAGGAAGTTGGGAGGATCTTATATTTTTAGCTGAATTTGCATACAACAATAGCCATCACAGTAGCATAGGCATGGCACCCTTTGAAGCTCTCTATGGGAGACCATGTTTGTCACCCTCAAGTTGGCTTGAATCTAGGGAAAAAGTGGTTTTAGGGCCAGAAAATGTGAAGGAGACTTCAGAGAAAATATCTTTAATTAGAAAAAGAATTACTTCTGTTCAAGATAGGCAAAAGAAATATGCAGATCAAAGAAGGAAGGCAGTGCAATATGATATTGGAGATTATGTATTTATCAAAATATCACCCATGAAGAAGGTTCTAAGGTTTGGGAAACAAGGAAAGTTAATTCCCAGATACATAGGACCATATAAAATTTTAGAAAGAATAGGAACTGTAGCCTATAAGCTGGAGTTTCCAGAAGAAATGAGAGTAATGCATGATGTTTTTCATGTGTCTCAACTGAGGAGGCGGGTTCATGATGAGGAAGCAATCCTAGAATCCACTAAAGATGTACAGATTGATCCCAGAATGAGTTATGAAAATGAGCCAGTAGGTATAGTTGCTAGAGAAATCAAGAAATTGAGAAACAAAGAAATTAAATTAGTAAAAGTGCAATGGAGTCTTGACTCAAATGATTGTACATGGGAAGTGGAAGATAAAATCAGAAATGATTATCCACAGCTGTTTGATTGAATGAAAGGTATAATATATAAATACTGATGGATGTTTTGATTGAATAGTATTGTGAATTTTTGTTTTTATATACATAGAATTTAACCAATTGATTGGTTTGAGAAAGGTATGAGAACAGAAAAATTGATTTTCTGCATTGATAATACTTAAGTTAAGTATGAAAGAATTGTGGGACACAATTCCTAAAAGGAGGGGTGTATGTGATAGCCCTGATTTTATAAGCACTTTTTTGACTTAATTTAGCTTATGCTTGTTTAAATTTTTTTATAGAAAAATAGATAGGAATAGAAACTGTTTTATAAATGTATAGTTGCAGCCTAAATGTGTACACAAGAGGGTGCACACACATGCACACATTTTTTCTGCAAGATAAAATAGGAAGAAATTAATTTGTAAGTTAGAATAAATAAATTACAAATACATAGGCATACAGACATGATTATTGTAGACATGATAATGTCTTTAAAACAAGTTTAGCATAAAGAAAATAAATATAGGTAGGCTGGAATAAATATATGCAGAAGATAGTAAATACTTAAAATTATAAAAAGAAAATAAAAAAATAAAGACTTAGGCAAGAATAGGCATACATGTATTATACATGTACACCAAACAAATGCTTGCTGAAATAAAATTAAAATTGCATGGAAATGGCATGAACTTTTGAACAAACACTTTATCCATTTTTAGCAATTCTCTTTGCTTTAGAAAACAGAAATCATGCAAATGACATGACCGGGGTAATAAGGCATATTTTCTGAAAATAAAAGCAAGGACCACTTACCCATTTTCTCTAAAAATAAAATGAGAGGAAGATCATAGTTGGTAGGGCAAAAAGGACATTGGGTAATTTCCTTAAACCCTAGCAGCAGCCAGGGTTTATATAAGAAAGCCTGGTGCAGTAAGGTTTTTACATTGCTCTGCCTTATAAAAGAAAAAAATATATAAAACGGAAGTTAGAGGAAAATGTGGAGCACCAGCCATTAGAGTAGGAAGAAGGAAGAAGATCAAAAGAAAAAGAAAAGCTTAGGAAAAAAGGGGGATTAAGGTGAGTAACCTCACTGCAAAACATTGGCAACAAGTCCTGAATATTGAGGCAGCCTGACTAAATTCATATTTCATTTGTTTGCAAGCTATGTTTGTAACGCTTCGGATTTTCGTTGCCGAAAAACCGAATAGTTATGGGTTTTAAAAAGAAAATTTAAGAAAAGAAAAAGAAAGAAGAAGAGAGAAGATAGAAAATAGAGAGGAAAGAAGATAGACAATTTTTAGAAAACAGAGAATTTTGGAAAATAGAAGATAGAAGCATTTTAAAAATAGAACGGACAGAAAGGAAACAAAAAAAGAACTACATCAGAATCTCACAATTCGCAGCGGAACAACATATAATAATAAATGAATAATCTTTAAACAAAGAACTATATCAGTTATTACATTACATCACATTTCATTACATCATATCATCAGAGTGTACAACATCATACAACAATAACAGTGCAGCGGAAAAGAAATACTATATACTAGTAATACGCCATGCCAATCCAGCTTGCCTCCAGCAACTCCAGAATATCTAGAATATCCTGATAAACCTAACTCTTAACTGCCCGTGTGGAAATTGGTGGGCACCCAGAGTTTAGGAAGGAAAACAATAAACTCCAAGTCAGTCATGTGACTGGTGTGAGAACTCAAAACAGTTTATTTACTTTAAAATCAAATAGAGGAATATTTTTAAACAATTCGCAATGCTTTTAAAAATGAGACTACCATAAGGCCTCCCGCACACACACACAATGCAAACGCAGAATCGGAGGAGATTTCTCCTTATGATAGCCAAAGATGCTTGATACGCATTTAAAATAACATTTTATATTATTACTAGTGCATAGTGTAGGAAAAATTCATTTCGAAAGTAGAATATAAATCTTAGCCAACATAGACATTTCGAACTATGTCTACTATAGCTACCATCCAAACAGTGGTGACCACCATAAGTGAATGGCAGGTTCTACAACTAATACCGTACAAGTTTCGTATTGGGAATTGGATTTCCAACAAATGGTCAGGCCAAGGAACTTCCCATTGCCACTGAGAATGCCTCTGGAAAGACATCCCCGAGAACCAAACCGGATCTCTGCCAACACAAGGCCGGGTTACCCCTAACTGGGTAACTACTGACACGAGTACGCCATTCCCCAGTCCTTTAGGACCTTTTCAACCGAGCGCTCGATATCCAACATCACACCATAATAAATAGAGTGTTTTCAACATGAGTAAGTATCTGGGCTCCATACCATGATACCACCCCTTTCCAGAAGGAAATGCACATACCCTAAGGGGAGCTACAGCAACCCCTAATAACCTTGCCGCATCTTTCCTGTTTTGACCATTTCCGGGATGTGAGGCTCGACGAAGTCACGTCCACAAAAACATACTTTATACAAAAGCCATGCTTTGGGTCAACAAATGATCAACACAATGATCACTAAGATAGACGATCAAATAAATGATCCTATCACAATAATCAACACAATGATCATTTCAGCATCACTCAGCATGTCACATTACCAAAATGGGATATATCGCTGATAACTTCAACTATATAACCTTTGAGCTCGTACGTCTCAAAGAAGGGTGTTAAGCAAAGAATAAATTCTCCGCCACCAACAGAAATATATTTGAAAGAAATCGGCTTTATATCTCAACTTGTAATGTCAGACATACAATCCATACAAGTCTGTTCCGGGATCGAACAAAACCGAAGGCACTTACAAAGAAGTCCTTGCAATCCGGATATTCACAATCCTGATCGGATTCACCATCACATATGGAGTTTCTATACCGGCGCGACTCGGTGCAGAAACAATCGATAGGTCATCCTATCGCTCTTGCAAATATCCGGTCTTCAACACCGATCTTCAAATGCAATTCACAACGACGTATCACATATTCGGAATGGGTTATACGACCCCATGGTCCTTTCCCGGTTAACCCGAATAGTGAGCGCTTATTCAAAAATAAGTGTGCATTCAAATTCAAACAAATCACATCAAATACCCATTCAAAGGGAAATACTGATAGTCGGCTATTGAACTATCAATGGATATGCATACATCACCAGATTCCAAATAATTTTCCAAATTATTTATTTTCCAAAATATCTTTGCAAGATATATAATTTCAACACTTTAAAATAAATCAACATTTATTTTCAAACAAATTCCCTTTCACATATAAATTCCATAATGAATTTATATTTCAAAATATTCATGCATATGATTTCAATTTTTCATTTCAATTTATCTTCAAAAAGATAAATTCTAGTTATTCACTTCATATTGGAAAAACAATTCCATACTTATTCAATAAGTAATTCACAAATCTTTTTATTTTCAACACTTAGAAAATATTCAATATACTTAAACCGAATTAAGTATATATTTCTTTCTTTAAGGAAATCATTCACTTAACATATTTATTTGGGCCAAAACGAATGTTGCGTAAAACATCGTTACGACAACCCAAAATCACTAGTATAGGGATTCGGAATTAAAATAGATATATAAATCCCAATACTATGCAAAACATTTCCTTTCGGAAATCATTTACTATAACAACAGTGTTATAGTCTACCATTTCCTTTTATTTCTCGAAAACGTCTATTTCAACAATAAATGTTGAAATCTATGGTTTCGAATCTCAACACCTTTTAAAACATCACTAGATTGTTTTAATTCTATTTAAAACATCAAATCTAAAATATTTCCTTTAACGTGTTATTCACTATTCAAAAAACGTGAATATACTACGTTAACAATTTCATCCTTTTATTCATTTTAATTCAAAGGATTATTCACTATTTAAAAATGTGAATATAACTCCATTTATAAGTTATAACAATTAACTTATCAAAATAAGTCGTTTGCGAATTTATAAAACAACGTTTATAAATTCTATTTCTATTTATATATAAAAACTTCCTTTTACAAATTCCTTTATTAACCTATTCCAGTTTATAACTCAATTTTAGATTAAAAGTTCATATTATAAGTTAACTACTTATAAACGATTATTTCACAAAATCATTCCTTAGAGTTTCATAATTATAAATCTTATAACTTATAAGATTCATTTATTTAACCCAATCTATTCTTCAAATAACTTCATAAAATTTATAAATCTACTGTTTATAAATTTCGTTTACAACTTCACCATTTATAATTCTATTGATTTCATTCTTTAATGAAATTCATTTTCAATTCATTCAAACACTTATAAAATCTCATTTTATAATCCCAACGTTTTAATTTACAAATATTCATTTGTAAATCCTTTAATATAAATCAATCTATATTATTCTTTAAAACGTCTTTAATTTCCTTTAAAAAAAACTTCACCATTCTGATTTATAAAATAATTAAATTTTATAAATCCTATATTTAACTTTTTATAACAAGTTCAGAATCCCAATTTAAACTCTTTTATAAAGTCATTAATTCCTTATTTTCAAAAATCAGCTTTTAACTATATTTCTTAAAAAATCATAATTTTTATAACATTAAAAATTATAACGTTTATTTATTTGAAATGGATCAACTCCAAAAATATAGTATATTTTCAAAAATCACTTTAAAACCATTTTAAAATCCCAAAATCTGGGTCCAATGATGCTACACACCAAATAGTCAATCACGACTACAACGATCCATCATATATCGATATGATAATCAATCAAATATGAAAATATCTGAAATAAAATAAAAACTGTTGAGGAATCCAGTTGGATCCCTCCAACCTGTTTCCTGCATCCAAAAACATTAGCACAATACCAATTTCGCTCCAGTACGAAATTATCGCGGTATATGTTCTTATTAAATATTATCCGCTTACTAACGGCGTAATAGGGTCTCATCCGCTAAACAAAAATGCGGGAAATCAACAACTGCAATATATACATATGCCAATATATATATATTGATATTATATATAATACCAATTTCACTGTTTATGAAATATTCGCGGTATATGTTTATATTAAATAACATCCGCTTACTAACGGCGCATAATGTCTATTTTAACAATCAAAAATTTACAGTCATCATTCAAACATGCATTCAAATATTTTAAATCTAACTATTTAAAAAAAAATCGAAATCTATTCGATTGAGTGAGAAATTCTCACCTTGGTTTTAATTTCCGTTTTAGCTTTTATTTCGAATAAAATTAAACGCGCGTTTAATTTTACCCGAAATTCTCACTAACTCCAAACGACTCCAAACCAACTCCATCGCGTAGTGCTCGTCCATACGATTCCAACGCAACTGGGTTTGCATTTTTTCGACCTCGTATGAAAAAGTTATGCATTTTATAAGATCGTACATGATTTAAATAACTTAATTTACAACTAACTTAACTATTTTAAACCCACTTCAAATCCAAGCCTTAGGATCTTGCTCCAACCTCATCACCACCGTTCACATGCTTCTTCCCTCTTGCGTTTGCATCTCCAGGAAGACAATATTTTGGCCGAACCCATTCATGTAGATTAGGGTTAAACATTTCAACTTCAATGCTCAACGATACTTCATCACACTACCACCAACGCGAAGCTCTCGACAAGAGCTATCTCCACCTGCCACCATTGGAAGTTCGGCCCCCCCCCCTAGCCTAGGGTTGCGTGCGCAGGTCTGAACTGTCGGCCCCACCTATCTCTCCCTCCGTCGCACCATTTCCGATCACATCCGTATGGATTTCAAGCTCTCTTCGTGCTCTATAACTTTCGTGTTGAGAGTTTCTTCTAATTCCTTGTAGATTGGGAGAGATTAATGAATGAAAGAGGATGATTTCTGGCCTTAGGTTATATAAGTGGCGGCTACAAGTTTTTAGGGTTAGGGTTTTGTGATTTTAGCAAATTATGAAGAGGTGGGTCTATTTATAAGAGAACGAGCGACACTATTCACCCGGAAATTCCGAACTCCGATTTAGACGCCGTAACCAGCGTACCTAGGGTTTATCCCGCGTTCCGGACACAATGGAACAGGTTTCGGAAGCTAATTCGGAAGTATGTGCGAGTTATGGCTGAAAACGCTCAATTTGAATTAAACCGATTTAAGTCGATTTCTAGGCGTTTTAATTTGTACCGGACAAACGGTAAATCCAATTGACTTGAAATTTGAAACCTTACAATAATATCACATTACGGATCCGATGAAACTGGTTTCGTCGAATTCCGAGACTTTTTGAAAAATGGCTATTTTGACTCGCCAAATTTAAATTAAAAATAATTCGATGCGTTTCGAGCTGCCACGATCAAACGATAACTCCGATTGACACGAAAATTGAAATCCGGTAATAACTAACTATTACGGATCCAATGAAACTGGTTTCGTTCAATTCTGAGACTGTTCAAAAATTGACTATTTTACAGTCGATTATTAAATATTAAAAATATTCAATTTTCACAAATTAACTTTTAATTCGATTTTAAAAGTTCTAAAATATTTCTATAACTCCAGTATGATTAATTAAAATTTTACAAATCATTTTCAATCATATTTAACTAAATTTTCAATTATTTCCATAATTTAACGTATTAAATTATCGATTAAATAATCCAATTAAATCCAGTAATTCAAATTAAAATTTATTTGACTTATAAATTTCACTTATTAATATTTAAAATTAATTAAATATTCAAATTTAAATTAATAAAAATTCTGGGTCGTTACAATGTTCGTTTTTATGAATTGGTAACTTTGACTTGTTTTATGATCTGTTTAAATGAAAACCCCTTTATATTTATTTACCCAGAATGAAAGAGCCATGGATTTAATGTTTAAATATGTTTCTCCGTGTTATGATTTAACTTTGAGATGAAGTAGTTAGTATGGGTTTTTCTTTATACATTTATTAGTTTAAAACCCAGGATGATTAATATGGATATATGGTCTAAAAATGAAGGAGGATATGGGGCTACAACATTGTATTGTTGCTTATGTCTCATATCAACAGAAAATAAAAATATAAAGGTGCAATGTATACATGTGTTGAGCCTCTACATTTTATGAACTATCCAATAAACCTTATACTTGTGATTTAGTCAGATTTGAAGATCTACATGGATCTGATTGAATCAGAGGTAGAAAGAAACCAACAGAAAATTATCTATGACCATATGTTTATAGTAGGATCTATTGAAATCCATAGGAAAAATAACATGTTTAAGAAATCACCTCTGTTGCTATGATGAAGTGCTTGCTTGTGAAAACATGACTTGTTAATCTCTGGATGTACACATGTGACTGAATGTTTTCTTCACTGCTTGAACATGAGATGCAAAGAGGAATTAACACAGCATTAAAAAGGGAAGTGACACTTAGTAACTTAACTAAGGAATTGGGATCTTAGGGCTACAAAATATAGCTTGGCAAGGTGAACATTGCAAGCTCATACATGGTATATTTATACCCAGGGGCCTGAGTATGCTGGGTTAACAGTGAATATGTCCCAGACAGTGTGTGGTTTAACAAAGGGAAAGTAGCTAAAGACCATAAAGAAAAAAAATACTTGATATTGAACATTAGAAATAGGTTCATGTGAAGGCTTGGGTAAAATCCCTGATGGCCAGAAAATCTTTAGATGAGGAATGATGACTTAATTGATGATTGTGTTGACTGTTTTAAGGTATTCTATGGATGAATTCTAGGTTTGTTTTCTCTGCAATAAATCATTGAATTATGTATCATTTTGTTGTGCACTAATGAACATGCACAGGTTACACAGAAATGTGCACAAGAGCAATATTGCATTCCTTTATCTATTTTAAAGTTATTTGAATATGAGAAAAGTTATATAAATTTATGTTTTCAGTTAGATTACTCATACCAGACTAAGTCTGACCCTAGTGTGTTCTATGCACCATTGGGGTGTCTCATGTTTACATGGGGCAGTTCATGGTGGTCTCGTAGGCAAGTAGAGCTTTTCTTGATCAAGCTTGGATGTTTAACTGCTTAGAGATTTTGGATGTTATGTTTAAAGAATTGCTGAAGTTAAATTAGATGTTTATGTTAATTTTGTCAATCTGTTTTGTTTAAGTTTGCTTGAGAAACCAATGTTTTGCTATATACTATTTTGCAAGTATTAAACATATATGTATCAGGTGAAACTCATGTGTTTTGTCTTGCCAATGTGTTGTCACGTAATGAAGTCTCTGAGTTTTTTTTTTTAAATTAATCAATTTATGATGATAGAAGATCCGAGTTTATAAGGATGTATGGATTGAAGGAATAACCTAGTATTTAACTTTAGAAAAACTATGTTTAAATTGATATGAAAATCTGGCAGAAGAAAGAATTTTGAGTTGCTTTGAAAATGGTTAAAAATGATATGTACATTGTTTCAGAATAAATGCAAAATGAATATGGCTCACCTGACCACTTTATTGAGTCTAGGTTCAGCCAGCACTAAAGAAAAAGGAGAGATTTAAACTCAATTTTGCAGCAAAGCTTTACAACCCAAAACATAGGGGAGACTCGGTTATTTGGTAAAAAAAAAAAGAAGAATGAGAACCTGAAACTTTCCAGAGACACACATATGCACAGAAACATGCACACACATGCACAAGCAAGGGCACAGTTTATACAATAACAAGATTATGGAAATAAATACAAAATGCTAAGCCTAGAAACATGAAACCAAAATCAAGAAATAATTTAAGTATGCCTAGAAAAAAAATCTGATTTCTTGAAATTATATTGCTATGTGGGAAATTATTATTTTTAACAATTTCCAGACAGATTTCTACTTATAAATTTTTATACTCTGATTCAAATAGAAAGTAACTTATATATCTTCACATATGTAAGTTTAAGATGATTTAAAACAAATCAATATTTATTGGCAGAAAGATCCTGGAGAGGAGAAAAATAAGAGAGATTATTATTTTCTTATTTTAGATGACCACTTTACATATGCAAAAAAAAAATTAAAGAAAGTGGGTCATCTCACCTTTTCAAGGGATCATCTAGATCCATAACTTGGAGCTCAATTTTGATTTCAACTTTCTTTTTCTTATCCTCCGCAAGTTGCTCCTTCATGCTCATTTTTGAAGTGTGTTCAGGGGCGCTTGTAATCTCAATTTCGTAATTTTCTTCGACAGGTGACGAAGTTTCAGACTTGTCCTCGTCAAGCGCCTCAATCACTTGAGCATCAAGACCGGAAGTCTCTCCCGCTTGAATAGCCTCGCTCGCCTTCTCCTTCTCCTTCTTGGCATCATCGCTCCTTGGAGTTGGCTCAGGATTAGAGCGGCCTGTGCAAAAACACAAGAGACAGACGTTAGAATACGATAACCTCTCGCCGAAAACAACGGCTCTTTGAACTTTAAGAAGAAAGTTCATATACCGGTTTCTTGTTGACTCTCCACCGTCCGAGGAGTCTCACCCTCTGGAATGGGAGAAGCAACATGAATGTCAAGGTCAGGGTCTTTCAGGTCGTAACTACCATGTTGCTCGAACAGATCAAGTGCTGGCCGACCAGTCGATTGGTTAGGAGGAGGAGCTGGAGACTCGGTTCCAGATGGACCGACAATGTCATTCTTTCCTTTTAACGAGGAGGAATCTTTGCTATAGAGAGCCTTCACTGCAAACAAGTCTGAAGGCTCATTCCCTCCGAGAAATTCCTTTACTAAAGCCTCCTCGTCAACCTCCTCGGTGTCCAACTCAACCTTTCTGATCTTTATCACAGTTTCCCATGCCTCGGCTAGAGATTCGAGGTAAACCTCTCTAAGAAAAGTTAAGCCTCGATGCATGAGGACACGGGCATTATATTCTTCTATAAGCGGGTCGAACAAGCACTTGATCTCCTCCTTGCTAGCCTCCGTAGCCACCTCAAGATGAGAATCAATCTCCATGGATGATATTCTTTTGCCCTCCTCAAGGGCTTCATCCTTCAGCATCTCAACTTTAGAGAGTTCGTCTTCGAGCTTTGTCTTCATGAGTCGCGTAGCAACAATCTCATCGTAATATCGTTGCGACTCTTCCTTAGCAGTATTTTTTTCATCTTTCACTTTGAGTAGTAGCTCTTCCAACACTTTAACTCGTTGGGTGAATGCGTCCCTCTCCAGTTGAATGTAATCTTTCTCTAAAGCTAAGGTCTAGCAGCGTTGAACCCCCTCGTCAATTTCTTTCTTATGTGTTGCCTCCAGACGATTAACGGCCTCCGTTGTGTCTTTAGTGCTTTTTTGGGCAGCTTTGAGCTGAGACTTGTATGAAGAGAGCTCTTCATCCTGAGCTTTAATAATGTCTTTGTCGTGAATAGCTACGAGCTTCAAGCGATCGATTTCGTGTTGACGCTTAATAGAGACTTTCGAGACTTTTTCAACTAAGTGGACAAACGCGTCATGTTGAACGTAAACGTCGTTGTTACAAGCAATGGCACTTTGTTTGATTTGTCTCGAAATGTGATGAATCGCTGGGAGAAATTTTAAACCATCGAAGCATATTTTTGAGAACATGGCCTTGAGCTCAGTAAGCCTTTCCGCTACCGACGGATCATGTATAGAAGCGAGAGGAGTTTTCTTGGAGAATACAGATGTTTTGTGGGGTTCTCGGGATTGCCTGGTGCTAGATGAACCAGAATGTTGATCTCGGTGGGCCTCAGGCTGGGACCCCTTATGCATAGACTTCTCCTTGCCTTGCTCTGATTGAGAAGGAGGATCGCGAGAGTAGGAGGACTGGCTATATGTTTTTCTTCGATAAGATGATTATCGGGGGCGGTAGTCTCGATGACAATGTCATCTCTGTCTCGGCGTTTGCCGAAGCCCGAATCCCAGTCGGAATGATGAAAAATAGATAACCCACAAAGACGATTGAGTCCGTGAGTACGTCCCATATCACCTGCACAGTATTTGAATAACGACAAGTTAGCAAAGAGTAGAGTGATAGCTACAATTTAAGTGCAAAGTGAAGTGCACGTGCCCGTGTGTGTCCTAGTGTTTCCCACCGATGGACCAATTTCTTTATCTCTACTTATAGGAGTTTTTTCTCTTTGGTTATGGGCTTGAGCGCTTGCATTGCCTCTTGTGGGCGAATGAAGCTTAAGGGCTTTCAGATCATTGAAGGCATAAGTAAGCAAATCATCGGGAATAATGAGGTCCGACAAGCCTTTCAAAGAACTCTTTAAGTGCCGAGAAGAAGGCTCTCTCTCTAAGGGGGTGATTGTGACCTTAGATGTTCCACCCGCTGTCTTCTCCCTCAACTTGTAAGTCAATTTCTTCATTCCCTTCGAAAAGGGAGGCATTACTTCGATATCGTGAACCTCAATCACCATCTCTCGAGCGGGACTAAAATTATCACCTGGTACATCGGGCTCTTTAGCCTCTCTAATCTCGCCCTCCTCGGATGTGTCAGGGGCATCACGTGTTGAAGGCACCGCTTGCCTTTTGCCTTTGTCCAAGGCAGATACGGTTATAGTGACGTCGCGAGGAAGACTTATTCGACGACCTTCCACCAGCATCCCAAATTTGGAGAGCAATTCATTGGAAATAATAGATCTAATGTCCCGATCTCCCACGGGGACAGCTCGGTTAGCTTCAACGGCCTCAGAATACCTGAAGCCTTTGGGCCGTGGGTTGATACTTGTAAAAGTAGAGAAAGAATTAGAAAAGGTGCAATTTCCTCCGAAGGCGAGTATTGATCCAGAAAAGAAACTTAATCCCTTCCATCCATCTCCTTGCAAAGCCAGGGGACAACACACGTAGAACCATTCTTGCTTATACTGGACGAATTTGCTCCATGCCCCAGTTAGGATTTGGCACTTCTTATGCGCTTCAAGGAAAATGAAAGATGGGCTGTCAGACCGCCTCTTGAAATGGTAAATATAACGGATGTCGTCAGGAGTGGGGAGCCTGAATAGAATACTCATAAAGAGAATGCACGTGCCGTGTATGAACGCATGACAGTTGGGATGTAACTGTGATGGAGCAATCTCAATATACTGTAACAGGTCATGGAGGAAGGAGTTGAATGGTGGCATGCTACCAACCCTGCACATGAACTTGTTGCAGGCCGTATGTACGGCTGGAGGCAGATGATGACGATCTTGTCTCGAGGGAACCAATACATCGTTAGAATTCCGTGTATTGGGCATATGCGACAAAGGGTGCTTTTACTAATTCTCGAAGCTTGAGAATCGACTGGATTATCTAGGAAGATCGCTGTGTCTGGGGCATCGGGAGCCAGGACAGCAGATGCAACTATGGGACTCGAAATATCTTGTACAGGAGTAGTCGATGGATACGAAGTTCCAACTACTTCTTGTTGAAAAGTTAGCTCAGGTCTATCTGAGACTATAGCAGAGCTGGATTTTCTAGACATCTCTAATAAATGTTGTATCTGATGAAACACTTGTTTAAACTATACTTGAAAAACAATCAACATTAGACATAACAACAAAAATACTCCCCCCGTGTGGTGCGTGAACTAGTGCAATCGTTCGAGTATAAGTGCCAAAGAATTACAAGTCACAAAGCTGATAAAATAAAGTTAGGCTTTGGACTATCATCTTGGAAGACCATCATCGCTGACCGTCTCCGAGAGCTTGTCGTACAATGGTTTCAGTTTCGGACTCGGCATCGACACTATACGTAGAAGATAATTATTTGTTTTAATCGAGTTAAGTTCAGGTTTATAGTTGTCAAGACAGGGGAATTATCAGTCCGGATTAGTTCGATATGCTAGTTTGCTCAAGTCCTTGTCCCTGTTTGTTATCATATGGCTAAACATGGAAAATAAGTGAATTTGGCATAGGCTGTGGTCAAGTGGGAATAATTTTGATTGTTGTTACCTACTTTAAGCCTCTCAATGCCGAGCGACACTCAACACACTCGGCGATCTCAATGCCAAGCGACACTCAACGTGCTCGGCTATCTCAATGCCAAGAGACACTCAACGCGCTCGGCTATCTCAATGTCGAGCGACACTCAACATACTCGGCTATAAATTTTGAGCGGCCCTCAACACTTGCTAGCCGACCCACTCACTCTTGACACCGAACGAAGTCAGGCTACTTATCTCCTAACTCCCAAACATCACTTCCCTATGGAGACCATCAGGTTGCCAGTTCCACACTTGACCGGTTCTCTATTCGCTTACCAATGCATCACTGACCGACCTAAAACCACTGGTATCCCTATCCTTCCTCCTCTCCATTTCACCATACTCAAAATTGGTAAAGGTTCCAGCCCTAAGGCATGTTCAAAATTTGTTGGTTTTCCTCTTCTACACGATTCCCACTGTCTTGGTTCTGAAGAAAGTTCATGAACTCGAATCTCATGCTAAATTTCCTAATCTGGAAAAAGCATTTGAAAGAGAAGTTATTACCTAAGAGGATGAACGAGGCTTAGGGATCTTATTAAGCTTGAGATTAAAGTTTTCCTAGATTCAACCTGAGGGAAGAACTGTAAGGAAGATTTGTAAGGTACAGGGCAACGAAGGAAGGTTGGAGAGGTAGCTAGAGTTTGGGAGAAGGAAAGTTACGAGTTCCTGAAACCAAGTGAAAATAAAAGAGCGACGGAGAGAAGTGTCAGTTTTTATAGAGAAGGGAAGTTGAACAGGCATCGACCAGTGGAACCGGTCAAGATATTTTGATGGTTGGCATTCAGGCCTCGTTCGGCATTCAGGCCTCGCTCGGCATTCAGAAGATCGTAAGAAGTCATTGAGAAGTCTGAGCAAGGGCTTAAAGGAAAACGTGGATTGCTCATGGTTCAAAGCGCATCATGTTGGTCCACACAATACACTTTGGGGGCAAGGTTGACCCGGTAATGAGTCGTTCGGCACAGATGCATCACTCGGCACACCAAACCTCGTTCGGCATCTCCCCTCGCTCGGCACAACGCCTCGTTCGACATCTCCCCTCGCTCGGCACAAGGCCTCGTTCGGCATCTCCCCTCGCTTGGCCCAAGGCCTCGCTCGGCACAGAACCTCGTTCGGCATCTCTGCTCATTTAACACAAGTCTCATTCGGCACAAGCTCATTCGGCCTACACTCTTCGCTCGGCACAGTGCCTCGTTCGGTATACGAGTGCCGTTCGGCATGCATTCCTCGCTCAGCATATGAATGTTGTTCAACCTGGGTGTGTGGCTTGGCATACGAGTGTCGTTCGGTATGGAAACCTTGCTCGGCATTCTCTAGTTCGACCAACCTCGCTCGGCAATTGTCGTTCGACACCCCTGGCTCGGTGCGTAGAAGCTACTTACCACGGGCTGAGATACCTTGTTCCTAGGCCCATGAGGGAAGTCCAACCCATCTTCATCTATAAATAAAGGGGCATGGGCATAGTGAAAAGGACTTTTTTTCGAAAACATTGGGGAGACTCTGCCGCTTTCTAGACTCATTCTTTTTAGTTAGTACTCGTATTCAAGTCATTATTGTATGGATTGTATCTGTATTCAATCATTTGTGAAGCGATAAAGATCAAAACTCAAAGTAGACATAGCCAGTTACGCTGAACCACTATAAATCCGGTGTTCTTGTTTTCGCAGTTAATTTCACATACAGTCCTCTGTTTTAATTTACTTTCTTCATTAATCTCTCTACATAATCTTTCTCAAGGGTGTTAGTGACCAGTTCTGGTGCTAACACTCTAGTAAAACTATTATTCCACTTGTTAGTAACACATTTGTTGAAGGATAGTCTACTGCTAGAACACCACTTTTTAATGGAAGTAATACATATATTGGCCATGTAGAATGAAAATATACTTACAATTATATAGTCTGGAATATCACATAGAATGAGTACTCTAAGCCCGAAATTGATTTTTCACAATGGACTTCTGACCAAAAGGCAGTTGCATAAAGTAATTCTAAAACCATGAATATATATTTTTGTTCATTAGATAGGAATGAATTCAATAGAGTGTCTATTTGTAAGTCTATATTTGAAATATAGAGAACTCTATAAGTTACATGTAAAGGCACTAGTAAAGTCAAATAGATCAAAATCTCTATGTTAACTATTCAGTTCCAATTATTCAAGATGAGTCAAAATGAGCCTGATATGTATAATATATTTCAAGATATAGTTCATTCACTAATTGCATTAGATAAAAAAAAAATCTGAGGGAGATCAAGCTAGGAAAATCCTCAATTCACTTACTTCTGAATGTGACCAAAAGACTCTTGTGATGGAAGAGGCTTATAACATTAGCACTTTGAAAACTGAAGAGTTAATTGGCAATTTGATGTCACTTGAAGCACACATGCGGGGTAGGAGAGAAAGCAATGCAATAGAGAAGAATCCATCACTTTCAATGCCACAACAGATGAACTGGATTCAGATAATGATGATGATGAGAAAATTTCCATCATGTCAAGAAATTTCAAAAAAATTCTAAAATGTAGAAAGATGAACAATCTCAGGAGAAATGATAATAAAAATCCAGGAAGTGGAAGTGAAAGTGGAAATGCTGTTAGATTTTTTAATTGTAATAAACTTGGCCATATGCAGAGTGACTGTCTACAACCAGAGAAACCAAAAAACTCACCAAATACTGATTTGTCCGAAGAAAGGAAAAGGGGTTGTACTACTACATTGGATGATTCAAATACTTCCTCAAGTGATGATGAACCAGATACAGAGAACATCAATGTGTGCTTTACAGCAATAATCAATTCAGAATTGTTCGAAGAAATGGATAAAAAATAGGTACGCGTTTATATTTTTTAATTTTTTTAATGGAATTTTCGATTGCCTTTGATTGTTACGAATAACCTATAGATTAATAATAATATTGGATGAATATGATATGAATATATATATATATTTGTATTTAATTTATATTTTTTAATCTTGAATTAAAACAATATAACATATATTTATTTATTTAAAATAATTTTTAAATTATTTACTATATATATACATTAGTAATAATTATAGAATAATTATACATACACACATACATAAGAATCCTTAATTCAATTCTTTTTTTTTTTTAAAATCACATGGTGTATGTCGACACTCCCATTATGTATATGTCGACATATGCACTTAGATTTTGAATTTCAAATGCACTGATCCCAATATCCTGAAAAGGTGTCTCTTAACTAGAGAAAATGTCCATTGGTTCTCTATTTAATTATACCATCTCCATCCATTCATTTCACTTTCATTTTCAAATTCAAAAATTCATTTTCTCTCTTATCTCCTCAAACTATTCTTTAATGGCTTTCTCAAGCAATGCTCCATCAACTATGAGGCTTTCTAAGAAAACAATAGGCTTTCTTTTTCATGAAAAAAGCCATACAAGTATATGTCTTTCGAAAAAGTCTCTTTCAGAAGATTTTCTATTTTCGATGATTTTCCCACTTATGATGTTTATAATCCTTGTTTGCAAAATGGAATTCTTGGTTTAATAGATTCTTTCCATAATGATTTTGTATGTAATCCAAGTTTGGTAAAAATGTTTTATGCAAACTGTAAGGTAAATTTTATAGGGGAAATGAAGGAGAAGTATGGAATAGTGTCAAAGGGACACAAAATGTTTTGAGTTGTGAAATTTTGGGTCAAAATCTTAGATGTAAATCAAGTGGAATGGATCTTTCTTCTTTTAAAATTGATATTAAAAATCGTGAAGTTTTGTATGATATTTTTGAATGTGATGATTATTGAGTTCAAAAACAAAAATTTGCATCCTAAAGCAAGAATTTTAAGTCTTCTTTTGCAACAAAATATAATTCCCAGGATGAGAAATTATAATAACCCAACTCAAAAAGTTTTCAAAGCACCTTTTGCCATTTATGGTCACTACGGCATAAATTGGTCATAAGTTATTTTGGATAAACCTTTTCCTAAGAATCTCTCTAGGCATGGGAACATACTATTTCATTGTATGTATCTTACTAGAGTATTCATATATTTTGGTATTGATCTAAAAGGAGAGGAAACCATTCCTCGAAAAAATTTCGACATGGACAACATCCCTCTCATGCAAATTTTATCCATATTCGAGCCTTATGAAACTCTTCCAAAAAAGGAACAAAGATTGGCTTGGGAAGATGAGCATGAAATACAGGAAGAGGAGGAAAAGGAAAGAGAAGAAATTGAAGTTGAGGAGTAAGAACAAGAAGAGGAAGAAGATACTTCACTGGAAAGTATCGAAATGCTCTCTCATCCTTCCAACAAAGATCTTCTCAAAAATCAAAAGAAGATTGACTTTGAACCAAAAGAAACTTAAGAGATCTTTTTCTAAGAAGTTCACTTCTCTTTCCAACAAAGTAGACAAGTACTTTGGTAAGATCATTGGAAAGATTAGTGGAAAAGGTTCATCTTCATCTACTTATTCCTACTTGTTTTTCTTTGTTTTTCTTGTATCTAATTTAGATTATTCTAGTTTTCATTCTATCTATCATTTATGTTTGTCTTTGGATTCCATGTAATCTTCCTAATCTTCCTTTATTATCAATGAAATCTTATTTGTTGCTGTTAAACATTGTTATTTGTCTCTGGAAAGTTATACAAGTACAATAATTTAGGTCAAATACAATAGTACGGGAGAATAAAATAGTTTTGAAATTTATGGAACATATGTCGATATGTACCTAGTATGTCAACATATAATGACCATATTTCAATTTTTTTAAAATTTAAAAGTAAAATGACTACCAAACACCTATTTGTTTCAAATGACTTTTTACCCCTGTATATACCCATTCATTCTAGAAAATCATTATTTTTAATCTTTTTCTTCTCCCTTATCACTTATAGACATATCTTTGTCAATAATGGCTTCTCCACACCAGAAATTGTGTGAAAATCTTGAACAAACTCTATAACTATTCAAGAATATCCATACTCCCATCCTTAGAAATTAAAGACACTTAGAACTGAGTCAAATACAGATGACTAAAGAGCAAGAAAAGCACTTTGACGCCATTCGGTGGATGATTTCTTCTCTTATCAAAGATGAACTAACCAACAGTCCTCATACTACCATAAACAAAGATGATGAAGATCGGAATGTCATTAAAGCGGCTCCAATATTTGGTTTTGACGGTTGGGTAGAAGTTCCTAAGGATGTCTAAAATCGATTGGTTAGTCTTAATATATATGTGTGTGTGTGTGTGTACTGCATGGTATGGATTGGTGTGTATGAACTTATTGGTTTGAATTGATGTGTTTGATTGGATTGCTTTGTTTGATTGAATTAACTGAACGCATGTAACAGATTTGTGTGATTATTAAAAATGATTTCTATTATCACTTATTATCTTATATCCATGTTATTGTTTTATATATCATACCTTAGTTAGGGAGAGATGTTGATAATATTTTTTGTTGATGACAAAGGGAAAGAAATATATAAAATATCCAAGCTAAGAGGGAGTTTTGTAACTCAAGGGGAGTTATAACATAGTTTATAAATGGTTCTAATCATTGAAAAGAGGGAGATTATTAGTACCTTGGGAATTGGTTTTGATGACAACAACCATATGACATTATATCAATTATAGATACTAATTTTTTTTATTAAGTTATATATATATAATATAGTGCAGGATCTTAGACAGGTGTTGATTAAGAAGATCATATACTATCAAAAGAAGATTCAGAAGGCTATTATAGAGTTCAAGAGATAGAGATTGAAGACTCATTAATATTGAAGATTCAAAATATCCAAATAAGTTATAGAGTCATGGATTATTTCGTTAAAATGCTGATAGCACTTCTTTGATCTCTCTTCTCATTTTTCTTAAAGGTTTTAAAATCTATTTCTGTTTTTAAGTATTCTGAATTCCAAAAATGATTTTAAAAGAATTCCTATTTTCAAAATGGCTTTCAAATGATTTCTTACTTTTGATTTTATAATTATATTGAGTAATTAAGTTTTTCAGTATTTTATATCTTAATATACTTTTAGATCTATTATACTTTATTATAATTTTAGTTTTAAGCTTTCTGAATATTTATATGTATATTATAACCTTTACTATGACTTTGTTTTTTATTCACTTATACTTTGTGTATATATTATCCTCAAAACAAATTCATATTTACTCCTTTATATACTAAAAATATTTCAAAATAATTTTATAAAGTTTTCTTAAGTTTTATTATGTTTAAAATATGTATAAACTATGTTTAAATCATTTTACAAAGTATCAAAATATTTTACAAAGCCTAATATTTTCAAAATAAATTTTATTAAGTGTTTTTCAAAAATAGCAAGGATATGTCAAATACATAGTTAGGATATGTCGACATATAGACCGTTTTTATAAATTAAAATTTGAATGGAAGGGTCTTTTCGTCGTATCTCCTCGCAAATGGACGTAACTATTGTTTCTCTATAATTAAGGGTTAAACCAATGAAATTAGATTAACTACTTTCTTATATTTCTCTCCTCTTTTTACTCTCTTGTTTCCTAAAAGAAATTATACTCAAACGCTCTCAAATTCAATCAAAATCAAACCAAAACTCTATTTATTTGATTCTCTATTAAGTACCCTCTAGTCTCTACCATCACTCACACTCAAATCATGATCACAACGATATTCATGAGGTTATAGGATCATTTGTACTTAAGATCAAGAAGCTGAGCCTATAAAATCTATCAAACCATACTATTATACTTTGTGGTGTGCTTGGTGTCCCTAAAGTCCAAAGGTGTGCTTATGTTCTGTCTGAATCAAGTGGGTGTGCATGGTGTCCTGGAAATCCCAATGGGTGTGCTGCTGTCCCATCAGAATCCAATAAGTGTACTCAGAGCGCGGAAACTCTAAAAGGTGTGTCTTGTAGCCTTGAAACTGAGATTGTATTGAATTTGATATTTGAAAAGAAATCTGTAAAAAAATGTATGAGACTGGATGTGGGGTAAATCTAAACCAGTATAAAAATTTCTACTGTGATCTCTCCAACTCTTTTCTTTTTACTTTTACTGCATTTATTTCTATCGATTTATGCACCTGTGATTGTTGATTCTGCATTGTTTAATCATAATCTAAAAAGAAATTAAAAAAATTCACAAAACTCAGTAAGCACTATTCAACCCCTTCTAGTGTTAAATTAGCCTTAAGATCCATCTTTCGCAAACTAACAGTTTTCCCCTCAAAGCAACCAACCATTCATTAGGTTTAATATAGCGATATGATGGATAATGTCTAAGGACTAAAATATAAATCATATCAGATGGTTGTGATGCTTACATTGGTCATGCCATAACATATTTTGGTTACATTCAAAACTGTTGAGGTACGTTCGCATATTGGATTTTTCCACAAAGATCTCTCTAGAGAAGCTGATTCTGAACTTCGTGTGTAAGGATCAGAAAGTAACTTTCGAGCATCATATATCTCCAGATAAAATATACTATTAAGATAAACAGGAGTGGCCCATCGTCCGAACATAAACATGGACAAGATGAACAAAATATCATCAACTCCTGCCAGCTAATAATCGAAGTATCTCTAGATATGATAATACCTTGAAGTGTGTCGGCTAAACACCAGGTTTTCACTACAAGAAAATGTACTATTGATAGCAAGCAAATATAGCATGAAAACATGACATGCCATTATTAAGTAGTTAGTGGTCCTTTAGGATAAAAAGACAGCACGTGTTCAAGCTATTATTAACAAAAACGAAAAATTGGCCGTTCAATTTACAATTCCCTCCGTCCTATTCTTATGCCGCCAATAATCCCTCTTTTCTCCTTCACTTCCCAAATCTAAAATTACATGACCGACTACCTGAAAAAATTCACCGTCACTTGCCTCTTCCCTGATGAATCCCTCCTTACTTGAGCTGAAACTCAATTCCTCTACTTAAGCGCAATTCCTAAGCACGAAGTCGTTTCCTTAACGAAACGAAGCTAAAGCGTGATTCTTCAATATCACTTAAGCATGATTCCACAACGAAGTCTGATTCCTCCACTTCGATTGAGCGTGATTCCTCAAAGTTCGACTCCTCAACGAAGCTGAAGCGATTTGTCAACTTTGCGAAATTGGCACTTTAGATATATTTTTCAATTTCTAATTTTTTAAATGGAGCGTAATAGTTACAACAATCTCAGTTGTTTCAGTTTTTTTAAATGAGAATAAACTGATGCTTTTATCTATTGTATATTTTGACTTCAATTGTCTCATTTTTCTTCTTCTAAGAAATGCCATGTGAACAAGTTTTAGTCTAGTAAATGTTGTTTTAATGTTTTCTTTCTTCAATTTGGAATATCCGAAATTAGGGTAGTTGTATATTGTGAATTGCTTTGATTAAAAAGAAGAAGGATATATCTTTTCCATAAACTCTTTTGGCACTTTCAATCATATACAGAAGGATTATCTCATGAAGCTTATCTCAATGAACGGGTGATTGCATCTTCTTCTACTTTAAAAAATGACTGCGTTTCCAATGGTGATGAATTGAGTTCTAAGGAAAGGGAATCCACTTTCTAGAAAAATAATGGGGACGCTGTCAAGTCCTCGGTCTGGAAAAAACTTTTCGATTCTTTATCAAAAGATATAAATGTTGTTGATACCATGAATAAGTTGTTTTCGATTCTTTATCAAAAGATATAAATGTTGTTGAATCCATCCATGTCAGATCAAATACTCTAACTGTTTTAGCAGCTATGCATCATTCCGTGTAGGATGGTATGAAAGAGTCTCAAATTTCTTCACCCTTTCTGTTGGCCACACCATATTTTACATTACTCCACATTGATTTAATTATAATAATACAGTTGTTACCTTCATGCAATGCAGTCTATCACCATTGCTTAGTAGGTTTGAGTAGTCAGATTATGAAACCCTGCTTTGATTTAAGTCCTATGACAGGAGCTACCATGCCGTTAGATTGCATGCCTGAAACGGTGGCAGAGTACATCATTGATGCAGTCATTGGTTCCTTTGGGCTTTTTTTAATTGAGTTTGATGTTGTTTTGGTTGTGATCCTATTTATAGTACAACATTGAAAAACCTTATTGGAGAATAGCATAACATCACACTATGTGCACCACCCTTTGAAGTTGACCTAAAAATTTCTATCTTATCAGTATTTTGTTGCCATCTGGCTTATTTCAGTCATATCCCAGATCATGGGAAACATTTTAGAAAACACATACCATACAGGTGACTCCAAGATTTTTATCCTATTTCTACGTATCAAAAAAATTCCAGTAAATATTGTTGCCTTATTACCATTCAAATTAAAAGAATCACTTTGACCTAAATCTTTTTTCATATTGGAACGTACTATTTTTTGACCTTTATATTCATGTCGCTGTTTGACACAAGAAACAAATAAAACTTGTACTTATGATGCATAACTATAAAGCAAAATATAGGAGCTGGAGTTAATGTTCTTGTCCAGGTGCAACAAGCATGTACTTCTAATATAACATCAGCATATGTTTAAACCAAATATACTCTCTCCTAAAGAGAAGTTTAGATTTATGCAAAATTTGTTATTTTCTGAAGTATTTAAGCTCACTCTCATTAACAGGGAGAATAAGAATCTCACAGGAACAGCACGATATGCAAGGGTCAATACCCATCTTGGAATTGGTGTGTATTACACCAATGCTCTCTTCAATTAAATTAGCTACTCCTGTCAATACTCATCTTGAAATTGGTGGATCCTTTTAATTTAACGAAGAGCAAAGCAGGAGGGATGATTTGAAATCTCTTGGTTATGTATTCATGTATTTCCTAAGAGGAAGGTATACTTCATGAAAAAGATTGTTATTATTTTGATGGCCTCTTTTTTGTCTAAGTGTTTTATTTACTATGTTATCTTTACTTTGGATCAGCCAACCATAGAAGGGCTTGAGAGCTGGAACCAAAAAGAAAAATATGATAAAATTAGTGAAAAGAAAATGCACTACAAGAATAATAATTATTGATGGCATGGGGATATGGCGTTTATCGCAGCCTGCAATAGTAGTTGTTATAAAAAACAGGAAGATACAAAAGATAATGAGTATGGATGCTGTAAGAAAAATAAAGTACCAACCTTTTGGCGGCCTACCAAAATTTTTCGTGCCCGCTCCTTTTCTAATTCTTCCCCCCTTTCCTTCCCTCCTCTCCATATTCTTCCACTGTCTTTTATGAAAACCAAAAAGCTTCTACTTCATCTCTCTTCACACGACTTATGTAATCTTCACTTGTCTTCTCCTTCCAACGCCTACCTCGAGTACTGCCTTTGGAGGAATCTTCTTTGCATAGTCTCCTTTCAAAAAACCTCTAGCCCTTTTTCGATGTAGGACTTCCTCACCTAAGTTGCTAATGTATTCTCTAGTTGCATCTGCAGGATGCAAATAATCATTCCTCTTTTATTTGTTATTCGTTCTGATTTTTTTCTTTTTCAGAATTACATGTTTATACATGTTAAAGATTGAGACTTGGTTAAATATAAAGAGGTAACTAGTTTTTAGTTTTAAGTATAATTATCGTTTTATCCTTGTTCAATTTTATTTTATTTTTCCAATTTGACCCCAAAAAAATCACTTTTAGGAACAGTTGGTATGTCTTACCCATCTTAAGCATACTTCAATGAGAATATTTTCTCAGCTAGAAGCTTTCAATTTTCAAGAAAGCTGGATGTATCAGTCTTTGCTCAGGTATTGTAAAATGTATCCTTGTATCATTGTGCCCATTAGTTCTATTACTCTTTTTAATTGATCATGATTCTATTGTAATTCATTTTCATGTTAGACCAAGAAAACTGCTATTTCAATTTATTGTGCGACTTTGTTTGACTGCACTTACTGTTAGCAACGTTATTAGTAAATGCATATTAGAATAGTTAAAGTTTTAATTATATACATTGATTTGATTTCCCTAGCACAAAAATTTATTTGTATTCATCAATAAATTGAAATGATTTGCACAGATTATTTTTTTCATTGATATTTACGTTGTTTTGGCAGGTTAAGATTTGTTGAACTCTGAAGTTTTCATTGTACAATGAATTGAGTCTTATTCTGATGGATCAAGCTTTAGGTATTTAGGAAATACTATTTCCGTTTTGTATGAAAATATATTCAATTTTTTTCTCAGTCTCATATAAGGTAATAGCTAGTTTATGCACATGCCGAAGCTTCTATCAGCTGCGGTTACATAAATTGAAGAAATGTAGGAGCTTTGTTTTTATTGAAAAGTAAGTCCTATCATGTTTATCCATGTATTGGAGCTTCAGGTTTATCCCTCCTATTAACTTTTTTATTGATGAGTTTATTTTACATAATACACAGGCTTCTATTGATTGTTTATGGCGTGCAAACAGTGAAACTGTTTCTAACCCCTGCTCAACTTTGCCGGGGGACGGTAATGTTCTATTATTATATTTACAATATACCATTAATTTTGTTTGTTACCTGCTATGAGTCAAATGTCAATGGGACCATCTTTTTATTTTCTTTAGAACACAGTAAACAGTTGCAAAAAGGTGCCAATTACACAGTTGGAAATTCAGAGCTTTCAAATAGGAATTCGTGATCTTCTTTCAAAGCACCAGCCATTGGCAGAAAAGTTTCAGGCCAACCGTGACATGGATGCCAAAGACAAAGCCAAACATAAACGGTTGGAAAGTACGATTTTACACAAATCAATAACAAGATCAAGCCATTTTTATCACCAAATGCCTTATGTTCTTACATTATAAGTTTATTTTATGAATGCCTCTGCTTTTGCTTTCTAACAGCTATTATCTGGTGTGTTTGTTTAGGTGAATTAGCACCTGCTATTTCAGAGTCGGATGAAATCAACCATAAAATAGCACATCTTTGGATGCAAAAAGATGATGTAACATTTCTGTTTCCAACCCTTTTTCCTATGTTAGGAAGTAAGCCATCGGCCAAAAGTCAACTTAGAGATAAATAAACTGAATTGAAAGATCTGGAGTTCTCGTTAAAGAAATAAGAACGTATACATTTTTAGCTTATAGTAGTTTTCTCCTATAAAACTAAGTGTTTTGATATTCGTTTTTTTGAATAGGATCTTGCATCAAGCAGGCTTGTTGAAATGAGAAATCTGCATGAAGGAAGAATAGAAATTTTAAAGAAACTAGCTGATACGAGGTGTGGTTAAAAGGATTTTCTCTTTTATTTACTTTGTTTACTAAATTATTAAGCATTTGAATTTTCCTAAATAGATGTATGTATATAAACGTATTCGCTGAATGATGTGACTGATGTACAAAGCATCATTTCATCTCAAACTTTTTTGTCACTATTTGAACGGCTAGATGAATCAAAAGCAGAAATTGATCTACTCCGGGCCTCCATAAAGAAACTACAGGATATAAACATTCAACAAACTATTGTAGCCTTTGTAATTTATATTATTCTTTTGACATGTGTTTCTTAGTTGGCTGATGCTAGTTCAATTTGATCATAATAGGTCGAAAAGGATACTATAATTTGGCATGAAAAAGAAGTTACTTTAAAAGCTGGTTTGGCTAATGTTTGTCAGAGACTCACTGCTTTCTCAGAATCTCATAGAGCTAAGTTGGAATTGGATTTGTATAAATTATAAGAAGGATGGACTGTGACAAAAAGCAAGCTTGAACAAGCTTCGAAAGAGCCAGGTACTTTCCTTTTTTGTTGCCAAATTAAGGTTAATAGTTTTGTTGGATTTTATATGATATTTTATAATCTACGCTAATGAATATCTGGTATGAAAGAAATAATGGCAGAGTTTAAGTTACGCATTTCATCTCTTTCAAAGTATATGTCTTCCATGCAAAGAAAAATCATTAAGTATGAAGCGTCAGCCTCAGATTTACATATTCTACAATCTGAAGTACAGTCACTTTCTAGTATATTAGATAGGAAGGTGAAGTAATATCATACTGTGTTGGCATATTTGTCATTATGTATTAGATTTTAAGTGCATTGTCATCAAGCATACCGTATCATACTTGTAGGTGAGTATGCCTTAATAGTTCTCAGTTCCATACTTATTTTCACTTATTAATATTACAATTCAATCCAAGGAACTTTTATACTATATTTCTAAACTAGATTATCTTAATTTTGAAATGGTTTTTACCTTTGTTTATGAAAAAATTATTATATTTACACATAACTCTTATGTTCTCTTATTTTTTGTAGGGATGATCCTATATTGGCTGCTTAAGCATTTAAATGGATGACGAGCTAACTTCAACATGGTAAACATTTTTGCATTTTGTTTTTAGTATATTTTGATTCATGTACCTTGTCATATACACAAAATGTCCATCCAGTTTTATTTCCAAGAGAAATGGTATATCTTTCTGTATTGCACTCAAGTATTAGCCTTTTCCTCTGGCACGTATTTCACGTTCATAGTCATACATAAAAATACTGATTGTATTTATTGAGATGCAAAAGGTAATAGCTATGTATGCTCCAGTTAGAGTGGCATTGTAACAGCTAAAAACTTAATAATTATAAACTTCACTACTTTCTCTAATTATATTTTATTTAGTTGTCAATTTGTTGCTTTCAAGTTAATTTTTTCTACAAGACTAATCTAGACTTGATATATTTGAATTGTTAGAAAGATAAATCATAACTATTTAGACATGCAACTAATTTTGAAACTGTATATAGTAACGAACACAAATAAATTTACTGGTTATCATGCAACTCTTTTGTTCTTTATATTGAGTGTAGTCTAATATAATTCAATGTAAAACGTTTCCAAGTGTCCAAATCTTATTTTGATTGACAATTTGTTTGATCATCTTTTTGTAGGAAGAAGAACTACTGAGAACATTCCATAAACAAATTGAAGCAGATAGAATAGTTGTCCATCAAGGAATAATCTTATTGCACTGCAAAAGGCTAGTGATAGTCACCATTACATTTACAGTGTTCTTCAAAATTCAATTTGTTGTGTTTTTCTAAATCTGAAATAAGAATATTCACATATTTTCTCATCTCCTTTTTAATACTTATATGTCACAATTTGGTCTGAACTCTGTTATAAATTTACTTGTAGGTGTTAGAAGAGCATGAGCTGTCAT
Source organism: Allium cepa (assembly GCA_030765085.1). Classification (NCBI taxonomy): domain Eukaryota; kingdom Viridiplantae; phylum Streptophyta; class Magnoliopsida; order Asparagales; family Amaryllidaceae; genus Allium; species Allium cepa. Next base: position 364,770,591 of record CM060929.1, on the reverse strand, counting down.
GTCCTGACCTTTTGCTTATAAAGACGGATGATATTTTCCTAACGAAAGAAAGTAAGACATCTTACTCGGTCTCATTGCTAATCAATGCAGTGGTAGAATTATAGGCAATGTGGATGGATGAGTTATGGCATGAAGGTAGAGGGGATCCATAGTTTGTAGTAGAATCAGATGTTTGCAATAGGGAGCAGTTTGACGGTTGTGCAGGGCCGTTTGAATGGTGGCTGTAGCGATATGAGCAGTCTGTTTGGATGGTGGCTGTAGAATGTGATATGTAGGCTTGGTGAGTTGTTACAGAGGGGGGAATAGATGTTTGTACAGGGGAGAAGGATGTCTATGGGAGGAAAGCAGCTGTTTGTGTATGTATGGAATGATGCAGAGATGTGGTAGTCGATTATAGGAGATGAATGCAAGAAGAAGGGTTGTTTATGGGATGTCGAAGGAGATGGAATGGTATATGATGATGATTGTATGAAGTATGGGTGGTAGTCTGAAGGGTAGGAGTGACAGGGTGAAACTGTTGTCAGAGGAGAAGTTTGGACAGAGTAAGGTGGATATATGTAGACATAGTATATATGGACAGAGTGATGATGCGAGAGAGGAGGTGCACAGAGTGATGATGTGAAACTGATGTACTGGCAGTCTATTTAGCTAAAATGATGTACTAACAGTCTTTATCTTTTTTGTTATGAAAAATTATATAACTTGCGGATGATGTTTGGATTTGAAAAATAACTTATGTGCTTCGTTTTGACAGGTGTTGTATGATGATACCAGGGTTACTACAAGCTGGAAGGAAGGAAAAATTATTTTGCTGCATTCATTCTCTTTCAAATCGGTCATGCTTGGATTAACCTATTTTGTATTGACGTTCATATATCTTTGCTTTTAGTATGTATCGTTTTGGTCAGCTATGGTTGTATGTATTGTTTTTTTTTAAGATCACAAATATTTGAAACTTTGTGTACGAAATATTATGGATATATATTTAAATATATATTGTGGTTTGGCTTATGTCTTCATTTGATTACGTACATCATTATGTGGTAATTGTGTTTTTTGAAATTTTATAATATATTAGTAGAATTGTAAGCTTGGATGTACCTAGTAAAAAAACCGCAGGGATACAAATTTATAGCGTTTTAACTGTGCTATGGAAAGGTTGTTTTTTCCAGTTGTATATACTACAGCATTATGATAGTGCTATAAACAATTTTCATAACAAAAAAACAACGCAATAAAAGACAGCAAACCGCTATAGAAAGTAACTGTACTTATACATACAATGTACTATTGCAGCAGATAACGCTGTAAAATATTGTGTTCTATAGCGTCTATAGACGCTGTTGTATATTTCATATGTGTGCCAGCCTGTTTTTACATAGCAGTCATGAAAACGCTATAGTTTCACTTCATAGCGACTTTCCAAGGCTATTAAAAGTCATGTTTACAGCACTCATAAAACGCTATGAAATGTCCTTATCCATAGCGTCTCTTATAGCGTTTTGTATGTTGTTGTTATAGGTCACTGACCTATAACAACATGTTAATATACAGCGTAAGAAAAAACGCTATAATAGCTTCTAATAGCGTTTTTTAAACGCTATTAAAGGATGTTTTTGTTGTAGTGTTTGCATCCAACTTTGTTTCCTATCATTTCTGATGTCGAGGTTATGTTCGACATCTTTCACACGAGTCTTCATCACTCGAATTGTAGCGACCAGACTTTCTATCACCAGAAAGACGCATCACTATTTAAGAAAGAAAGGGATAGAAGAAGGAAAGAAAGAGAAGAAAGAACAACAACACATCAGAATCTCACAACGGAACGAATGAAATATAATATATAACATATATATATATATAGTATCATATACATCAGAGTACACAACTATACATCTCAATTTAGACAGTTATAACATTTCTGTCTAATATACAATACAAGAACAACCATACAGAATAACACACAGCGGAAACTCTATCTATATATCTATACGTTGAAGCCTCCTGCTCCAAAGCTCCTCCAGAATTCGTCAAGGATAACCAGAATCACTTGACAACTCATACATAATATGAGTACCCAAGAGTTTAATAAAACAGAAAATAAACACTCGGGTCAGACAGGGGTCTAGTGTGAGTAAACGGTTTAAATTGCTTAACTTTAGAAATCCTTTGAAAGAAAGGTATCACGTAAGACTTCCCACACATAAACATGGAAAAGTTTTTACCTTACGCTAACCAAAACATTTTATAGGAAATCCAGTGATATTATAATAGTGTCTAGGGTTTTCAAATAAATATGAAATAGCCGAAATTGTTACATTTATAAAATTCCAGCTACTAGCCACAAAAGTGGGTAATACAAACAAAACCGTAGGGTCTCATAGGAAGAATGGGTTTCCAACAATGGCAGGGCTACTGGGGTACCGCCCGTCACAGTACGTGGCCTAGATCACCGTACTGAGCAGTACTCCCAATCCCATGCAACACAAGGCCGGGACCATTCCTTACTGAATAGTCCCGAACAAGACCACCCCGCAGTTGGCTGCAGATCCAACCGCCCACACAGCCGAATAAAAAGGGACATCTAGACAGGGGTAAATCTTGTCCTACTTGGGCACGACCCACTTAACCTTGCCGCACCTCCCCTGTTTTAGCCATTCCCGGTTAATGAGGCTTGAGGCTACGATTACCTTTATATGACACATCTATCTTAGAATGCTCATCGTCCACTTGACAATGTTATGAAAGTATTCAATCCATACAAGTCCATTCCGGGTTCGAACGAAACCGAAGGCACTATCTCGTTGCACTCATTTTGGAATCACCCTCAGAGTCAACGACCATAGCCCTTGCACTCCGAATCACCATCTCGAACCTGTAAGTACTATTTCCATCAAACTCATCTCGGAATCACCCCCAGAGTTATTCTGACGAATAGTTCCTACACTTCGAGTCTTCACTTGCACTCCACTTGGATTCATGACCTAACGTTTAATTTGGATCGATGTGGTTTTCGGATATCCAAATATGGAAACCCGATCCCGGTCTCACCGAATCCAAACGTCATTTTAATGTCCAAGTTGTACTTAAGGGTTTTAAACAGTAGATATTCAGAATATCACTTAACATAAATGGATGATTCATAACACATAGATGGATAATTCACTATTATCAAATTCATCCACACATATCACAAAGCAACATATATATCACATCTCATATATATCACATTCATATCATTACTTATCAACCAATGACATCCAATATCATCCAATATCATTAACTCATCCAATGATATTTGTCATCCAATCATTAATCATCCATAACAAGGTTTGATCCAAACTTAATTAACCAACTTACTTATTCATTAATTAATTACAAATTAATTAATTAAACATCCCTTAATTCTCCCCTTTAATTAATCTCCCTTGATTGATTATTACTTAATTACTTTAAGTAATTATTCCTTAATTATAATTTTAGTTAATCATCTTGATTAATTACTTCTCAATTATACCAAGTAATTATCTCTTAATTACCCTTTAAATTAATCATCCTTGAAAAATTATTATTTAATTACCCTAATAATTATTCCTTAATTATCCTTTAATCATACCTGATTAATCACTTTTTAATTAATCGCACTTGATTAATTACTTTTAATTAAACACTCTTGATTAACTAATTTTAAATTAATCATACTTGATTAATTACTTTTAATTAATCATATTTTATTAATTACTTTTTAATTACATTTAGCAATTAAAACTAATTTATAGATTAATTTTCCTTTAATTATTAATTAATGATTACTTCCATTAATTAAATTTCTTTTTAATTAATTACTTTAACAAGTAATTAATCACATATTAAATTCTCTTAATCTTTTTATTAAATAACCATTAATTAAATAATTTAAACCTTTAATTAATTGTATTAATTAATTCTTTAATTAATAACTCAAGTGATTAACTCTTAATCACTTCCACCTGATTACTTTCATAAAGTAATTATCTTTTACTTAATTACCTCCAGTAATCAATTACTTAATTATTTCACCAAGTAATTTAATTAAATCATAAGTGATTATCAATAATTAAACATTAATTAATTACTAAATTAATTATTTAAGTTAATTTAAATTTAATTACATGATTCCTTAACTTCTTATATTTCAAAAGATCTTTAATTAAGAAAATCATTATCTTAATTAAATTATTAATATTAACCAATAACACTTTGATTATTAATAATAATTGAATTATCTTAATTGTCTTCACACTCTTGTTTATCTTTAATTAAATGAAAATTCTAAATTACTTAAGATAATCTTTATTATAATTGATTACCAAATTCTTAATCATTAAACTTTATTTAAAATAAAATATATTAGAAATCAATTATAATTATTAAAACCTTTAAATCTTTGAACTTCCCAAATTTATTTAATAAAATTCAATACAAAACTTATTATTAAAAATTTCACTTAGTTATTTTAAAAACTTTTCTATTTAAGTATATATAAAACTTATTTAAAACTTAACTTTGAAAAAATTAGTTTTATAAATAAATACTTGTTTTACTTTGATTTTAAAACTTGAATGATTTACAAAATCATATTTCCTTTTTTTCAAAACTTTTAAAAACATTACTGTTAGATACTAAAACCTGCTCAATCTAAAACCCGAGCTATCCACTACACAAACCCGAGTCGATCTCGAGAAATCAAGCAAAAACTCCGAGTTACCCCACCCTTCACCTTGCTTCGAGCCAAAGCAACAAATACCCGAAGTGAACTTCGAGCTCCAACCTCCTCTTCCAAAACTCGAACCTGAAGCACGAAAACAGTGCATATCAACGTGCACCGCCACGCCGGCCAACATTGAACCAAGCACTGGCCTCCGATAAGTCCCACTCGACCACAACAACACTTCATGCAACCCAGAAATCTCGATTCGATCGAGCATCAAATTTTGACCTCTGAACCCATCAGTTTGAAACCACCATCACCAAAAAATCAACCCTCCACGACATCCCAACCTCGAGAAAACCCACCATCCCCACCATAGCTACGTCACGACCTCCAGCGCCTACGGCATCACGTGCGATCGCCTCCGGTAGCTCCTCGTCGTCGCAAAACCCAATTGAACATCGTCGACAAAACACAGGCCATAAAACCCTAATTCGATAATTTCCAGCCAACTCGATCCACTATAAATTCCCAATGCAATTTTCCTACGATCATCGACACCCCCTCCACCTTCAAGCTCAACCACGACGTCCAATTTGCCGCCGATTGCCGTAAATCGGCCATTATGTCCAAAACTGATAAACCGAGATTTCACTCCAAATACCAATCTAAAAATCACGATCCATACCTCAAAAATCATGATTTTCCAATTGTAATTCAATTATAAAATCAAAACTAGAATTTGAATTCATAAATTTTCATCCAAATTTTACTTTTACTGTAATATAGAATTTCTGAACAAATGTTTCACTTTAAATTCCTAAAATTATTTTTAAATGAAAGATTACATGATTACAAACAACCTTTGTTTACAAATCATAAGCTAATTTGGATTGAAAATTGAATTATTGAATTATATTAAGAAAATAAAACCTGTTTATAAGCACACAGAGACCATTTCATCATCACAGGCATTCAAATACTCAACATTCAAACCTGCATCAAATTTTAATTCAAGTATTCAGATAACATCCAGATATTCATTTACAAGAACAAGATGCAATTCAGGTTTTAAAGCTGCTTTTAAAAAAAATCATTTACTCACTTTATATTGCAGAGGATAGAAACTGTTTCCAGGTTCTTGAATTTATCTTCCATGTTGAAATAAAATCTGATGTTGTATTTTCTAAATTGCTTGATTGCATAAAATCCTGTTGCTTGATTGAATTTGAAGATCTGATGATCTTGCATTTTAAATTTACATCTTGCTCTTGCTATTGTAATTTTCATGCATATTCTTCTTGTTTTCAGATTTCCAGATTTTTTTTTATTTATTTAACTTTGATTTTTATTGTGTTTGGGTTGAAAATGAAGAAAAGATTTTTAGCTGAAAATAAACTCTTCTTCTTATTTTACAATTTTAAATTAAAATATCAAGAGGATGACACTTGTCTCCTTAAGTTCTAATTATCTTACGCATATGCACTCTTATTTACAAATGTCCCTTACATATATTAATATATTTACAAGTGTTTTTAATGTTTAATTAATGACTTACAAATGTTATTTTCCCTTTTTAATAATTTAATTACGCTATGAATGTAATTATGTAATATTTATATGATTATAAAATGTACTTATCTTTTAATAAACAAGCTTTAGATTTTAATAAATATTCAAAAGCAAATTCATGTAAACATTTATAAATAACTTATATTTTTGATTCAATTTATACAACATATGTCTATAATAAATAAGAAATTATTCTTATTTAAAACTCAAGTTTAAAATATGTATATCTATATTAAATAAGAAATTATCTTTATTATAAAAAAAATTTAAATCTCAAATATCAGTTTAAAAGTATTAAGTCAAATTATATAAAATTTAAAGTTTGAAAACACTTTATTAAATTCAAAACAATATAATTTTCCCATTTCTAATATATATAAATATACATTTCAAATGGAAAACATTTTAACATTAGTTTTGATAATTACTATATTAAATTTTAAAACACAATTTCAAATCACAATATATACATTTATATATTACAATTTGAATATAAAGCTTTTATTACATTAAAGACTTCCTATTTACATTATATATCAATATATATATATATATATATATATATATATATATATATATATATTATAAATAGAAAACATTTTGATTAGTTTTTGATAAATAAATCTTACCAATTTTAAATTGCTAGAATAAATATTTCCAAATTAAATATTATTATTTTCAAAAGAATTAAACTTGCCTATTTTATGTTGTTAAGAAAAATGTTAATAGATATTATCAAATTATTATTATTAACCTTTAAAAGAATTTTAACTTGTCAATTTATAATGTAAAATGATCAAATTAATTTAATTATTATCAAAGATTATTAAATTGATATTGCTCAAAATTTCGGGTCGTCACATTCCTCCCCCTTGAAAGAATTTCGTCCCCGAAATTTTAAAGCAAAGATAATTTAATAACCCAGCAAAAGTTTTTAACTTCAAACAGAAATCACACAATCAATCATACACTATCAATCATAGCAACCGTAGCAACCAATTCAAACAAACAATTTTAATTATCCAGACAAAGTTCTGGATAGAACTTCCTGATATTATCAAGAGTTTCCAGGTACCTATTCTGGAATACTTGCTCTACAGAATCTTAAGTAACTACACTACTATAACCAAGAACTCCCTCATCTGATCCTAAAATCTGAACAAGATATCGACTAAACTCAAGACCAGCTCAACTACCAGATCCTTCTGAACTGCTGATTCTATCACTCGAGATGAATCATACACGTATTCCTCAGAGATACGTGAAATACAATGAATTCCAGCTATCCGAACTGGCAATTCAATCCCGTAGATCAAAATCTAATCTTCAGAGAACACAGGAAAAAATCAAAATACTTCAGGAGCTAGCTCTCCAGTTTTACCCAGTCTTATATCTCCTTTGATCGGATAAATCTAAAGCAATATCCAAATTCCAATTTCTCATTCCAAATCTTCTCAATTCTTAACTGCATAACTCTTATGATGCTCCTGAGTCACCTTCAACTTTCCTAATCAGCCTAACCCTTGTTGATTGCTTCATGAAACAATAGGACCAAAATCAAACCAATTTCCTGATCCTACTCAACAAAATGGCTCTCCCAAAAATTTGCCGAAATCCAAAACACAACTCTATTCCATAAGTATTAGTGGACTTCATACCTACATCTCTTTAACTGGAATAGCCAAACAGTTTCACTTCACAACCTTGCCTTCAAAATCCAGAAAATTTCTTCATACTTGAATTTCCTGTAGAAATCCTCTAATCCAAGGAAACTGCAACTTCCTGTTGCTCCTACTTTAGAATAACCGCTATCTAGCTTCCGCTGCACAACTCTGATCTGGAGTAGATGAGAATGCTATCGAAGAACTCGAGCACAAACTTTCTCCATACACTATTTATCCGACTCATAAAATCTTAGTGACCATTCCACTTGGTCAAAACATCCCAGCAGAATCTCAACTAGAAAACTAGATGATCAATCCCTCCTCAAGAATCCTGAGCTGCCTCACCAAACTCTTCTTGCTCTAAGAGTCATTCCTCTACAAGGTTGAACCATCAATATTGCTCCTGGAAATCCAAGTCCATAAGAAAACTCAATCTCCTATGCGGGTAGGCCTCTGATTTCCTCTAAAACATCTGGAAAATCGCTGATTACTTTCATAGCTTTTACCTCCATATGAGATTCCTCAATTCCCAAGCCAAAAAATACTCAAAGATTTCCCAAACCAATCGCAAGTCACTTTTGCGATCTTACTCAGTTCAGATTCCAAAGAACTATCCTCCCCAACTAGAACAGCTTTTCCTAATCGAGATCAATCTTCAAGAATGGCATATTTACCAGAAAAACTGATAGATCACTTCCAACAAATATCCTGCCCTGCTGAGCCTCCCGAAGAAATGGATAAGCCTTCACTATCTGCCTGGTCTGCCGATAGTAGAATCCCAAAGATTTCATAATCATCGAAGAAACGGATCCACGCTGCTGCTTCCAAACTTCACTTCAATGATACTACTAAGCCAAAAGATCATCCTTAACCCCAAGCTTCTTGAAACTCAATACCATCACCCAATTTCACTAAAGGATCCTTGAGACGGGTAGACATCTCCTCAAGAAACTCGGCTCAAACCAAACACCAACCACTTGTTCTTCTTAAGGAAAACAAATGTGACGTCCCGCCTTTTCGCACGCTTTAAATCGACACATGTGCCAATTCAAACCATACGGAAGGGTGGATTGTTATGGGGTAAATAAGAAAAATAGGAAAGGAATAAAACAAAACAGTATCTCACAGCGGAGGAATAAAGTATAATAATGAATATACGGTTCATAAAATCTTTTTACAAAACATTTGATTCTTTTTATACAATAAATATCAGAGTTCACACACCCATAAATATCAATGCAGCAGAATACGGTGTGAGTGTAGTGCACTAGTATAAATAATAATAATATAAATCTTCGTCTTCGTCCTCTAGAGCTAGAACTTCAAATCCTGAAACGCTCGGACTGACCCGAGCGAATTTGAAAAACAAAAACACTCGAGTCAGAACTAAAAGATCTTATGTGAGTTAAATTAACAGAAATAAATATGAGTGCAGTAACTCAAGAGATGCTCGGGATTTACATCTCCTAAGGATCCGTTAATCTATTTACTATGTAGTATATTGCTCTATTATAATAGTGTCTAATTGTAAAATAAACTTACTTTTAAATAACGTTAAGGCTTTACATTTTCCACCTTAACACATAATATATTCCCATAGTCTATACAGTACCGTAATCTCCCCCGTACTGGGCGTCGTCAGAGGGCACTCCATAGGTATGGTACAAAACCATAATCGTATAAGGCGCGATAGGGTAGGTGACACGGCACAACTAGGCAATGCCAGGGTAGATATACTAATTACGCATCCGGGCTGGTGGTAACGCATAGCCGCCGCTACCGCCCACCTCGAACAAACTCCTCCTAAAGTCAAAAGTAAAGTGGCCACTGAATCAATCCAAAGTCAAAGTATAATATCGAAGAGGAGTGTCCGATCAGAGGAATGACCTCATTTGCCCGAGAATCGCTCATGTTTTAGCCACCTTATGCCAACTCACGGGAGTCGGGTCCACGTATTTACCTTAAAGAAAACGCCGCCACAAACCTACTTCATTCTGGAATCTCCACCGCGTACACGGTTGTTAAAGTGGTTTTCGGAGTTGGCAGAGAGTATGACAACTTCCGATCCCGGTCTCTTCAACAACCAAACGTTATTATAACACCGCGGTCATTTAAAATAATTTATACTTTTAAAACCAGAATAAAATATCCATTTTAATCCCATATAAATACGATATCATTTATATTTTTAAAACCCCAAATCAGTACGATATCATTTAGACCCAAAATCATATAATGTCATTTTATTTTCCAATATATATTCTTTTCCAAAATCATAGGGTTTTCAAAGTGAAATATTTAGAAATCACAACTCATGAATATAATAATTTCAAATCATACTACCTTGAAAATCATAACTTCGAAACAAATTTCCATCTCTTAAATGGTTAAATATTAAATTACTTTATAAAACACAATAGCTTCTTTAGATTTCACAAATCAATTTTCAAATATCGATTTAAACTTCCAAATACCATTTCAATTCTTATGTTTCAAAGCTTTAAATATTTCACCATTTCAAAACAAACTCATTTGACAATCCCATATATATTAAATTCAATTACTTATTATTTAGACTTGAAATATTTACTTAATGAATTCAATATAATTTAAGAAAAACCTTTAACTTCATACAACTGGATCATCTTTCAATTTATTATATATTCATTTAAATCACTTTACACAAAAATCAAGTTATAAAAATCATATCCTTTAAAAATTCTAAATTTTTATTAAATTTCAATTTAACTTAATATTCATCTTCCAAATCTTATTCTCATTTAAGTCATAAAAACTCCAGAAATTAGATTTTAATAAATGCTTAATCGTATTTGATCTTAAAAATCAAACTTTATTTTATACTTCAAATCAAATTTATACAAAGCGTAAAAACCAAAAATTTCAGTATATATATATATATATATATATATATAAATAACCAATTCAGTATCCCATAAACCATATATATATATATATATATAGTTTTACAAAACCATAAAAACATTTCAAAATATTTTTTTATATATATATACCGCGATGCCTGTATAAAATTTTCTACCCTATGGTTAAGTGATACGGATGTTTATCATTTCAATCCGCACTTTAAAATATAAATGCGGTTGTATATCATTTCAAACTGCAATCCCGAATGAAATAAAAATGCATAGCAACTTGCAATTAATAAAATTAATCATCCATTCATCCATCAAATCATACATCCATTTACCACAGCCATCATCCAATTTCAAACAATCATTAATACATAACAGGTGATAAATAATGGTATCAATTATCAGTTTATACTCAAAATAAATTTAATAACTGTTAATTGGCAGTTTATATGCAAAAATAAACGTAAATTTAACTGGCAGTTAATATGAAATAAATATTTAACATAACTATGACTGGCATTTAATATGCAAAAAAATAAATTCTAACTGTCAAATTTACGCAATAAATAAAATAAATTAACAGTTAAATTAAATAAATGCAATTTAACAGAGATAATGAATAAAACATGCCAAACAGTCATAAATAAATTTCTACTCATATCTAAAATTAATTTAACAGACATAAGAAGTTTTAGAAGTTGTGTGTGGGTTAAAACACTCACCTTTTGAATTTAAATCGAATTTAAATCCGATTTAAACCCAAAAATTCGACGGTCTCCAAATCTGTCCAAACTAGCGTCAACACGTCTGGAATTTTATTATGATCCTAACAAAAAAAATCTCGCGTGAATCGGAGTTCGTATGTGAGAGTTATGTCGAAAATTGCACTTGAATTTCAAATTTAAAATAAACAAAGAATGGTACACATTCACTTACAATACCTGCCACATCATCACCCCTATTTGCACGCTACAGTCACACGCGATACCATTCCAGAAACCAACGAACGGAGCCGTCCTTCTTCCTCACCGTTGACCATGATTTCATGGCCACCACCACCTCCGTTTGATAAGCCGAAGCCACCAACGCCACCGTTTCCCCTAGCCGACCCCCTGGCCCCCCAACCCGCGCCGAACGTTCGCCAAAATCCACGAGCCGCCGCCTCCAATTAAAACCCTAATCCAATTAAATCACATGACCCAACCGTTGATTGACCAAACAAATTACTCCGATGCGAAGCGTAAGCCGATCGCCACCAAACCCAGAAAGGAAATTCCGATCCGACGAAGTTCGTCGCGGCGATGATGAACGGCCAAAAATAAATTGCTCCGATCTGGACACACAGAAACTCCAATCGAAAAACGGATAGCACCGGCAGATTACGCTCTTCGAGAACTATGACATATAATTTTTCTGGAATTTTTAGAGGAGTTTGAATTTTTATTTGATTTTGAATTGTAACCGGATCTAGGTTTTGCAACCATTGGGGAAGAGAGAGAGTTGAAGAAAGTGAACGTACAAACCAATGGAAATAGATGGAGGCTAGGGTTTATCACAGCCTATTTTATAGACGAACCGCAATACAATAAGTGGGCACGAATTTATAAACGTGCTAAACGGTAATTGGCCCAAAAAGCCCGTTCTGACCCCGGAACGAAATTGGTTAAACCCATATATCCAAATAGGTATTTTAAAATATTCTGAACGCGATGGAAAAAGTTTCATGTCCAAATTCGATCGTATGAAGAAGTTATGCTGAAAACAATATTTCCAAATTGATTTCAAATTGATTTTAATTAAATCGATTTCAAGCCGTTTCACATTCGTACGATCAAATGACAAGTCCGATCGCCACGAAACTTGAAACCCTACAATAATTCACTGATACGGACCCAATGAAACTGGTTTCGTCGAAATCCGAGTCCGTGACCAAAATGGCTATTTTTTATATTAATTAAACAAATTTATTAAATCCAATATTATATTTTAAACTCTAAAATTGAAAATTTTATCATCTTTATATTGCTCAAATGCTTACAATGATCTAACAAATTTAAACATCAATATAGAGAAGACAAATTTATCAAGTCAAATGTTAATCTCACTTTTAATAATTAACTTCATTGAATTCACAAAATTATAAATAAAATCCTCAAATTTCCATTTAGTTAAATAAATTAATTATTATTCCATCAAGTCTCAATTTTTGAAATATTAAATATTGAATTTCATTTAGTTGCAATAAATTCATTTATTGAACTCTGCACTAAATCAAATTAATAAATCTTGCCTTCTACTATTTAAATCAATGAATTTTCATATATCCAATAGGCTTATCATAAATTTCAACTTATAAAATTAACTATCTTAAATTTCGAAACAAATCTACCCTAACTGTAATTGATCCCACATTTATTGTTATTAATTAAAGTTGAAACATCAATAAATTCCGTTTATTGATTTTAAAATTTTGCTATTCAGTAAATACATTAAATGGGTAAACATAACATTTGAAACAAAATGCATTTCTCATGCATGCTTCATCTTATACAAATTTCCCTTTGTTAGCTAAATCACATTAACAAAACAAAATAAATTATATGAATGGTTAAATTTTACAATTATCTCACATGCCAAATTTACTCACATTCATCCTAAATCACCAACTTACAATTTATTTTTAATTACTAGATTTGCATTGATTACATCAAATTGAAATTTAATACGTATTATTTCCTCAAATAAAATAAATCTTTGGATTTAAATTCCCAAATCCACAAATTATGTCCTACCATAAATCTATGCTTTCATTATTTTACGTTCACACTTCCGTTACTCTAAAATTAATCACCAAGTAACGTTATCATAAACCAACATAAACTAATATATTAAATCCTTACATTTTTTTCTCTATATCCTATTTGTTCCAACTTTATTTATTAATGCTAGTCCCTTATTTTGGTTACTACTTATCTACTTGCTCAAACCTTACTACCTAAATTTCTGTTATTGTAAACCTTAAATATTTTCATCTGAATTAAATATAAATTCCAATTAAATCATCCATTTCAACATGCCACTTAATTAGGCAATTCATACTAATTGTTATCATACCCATAACTCTACGCTTATAACTAAGTCCTACATTTGAATAAATTTATTAAATTGAAATGTTCATTAAAGTTTATAAATTACCAACTTGTATTGATTTTATACAATCGCCATTTACTTTACATTTCATTGCTATTCAATATATATTTATTCATAAATCAATTCGATATTTATTCTTCTTACCTTCTATTTGATAAATAACCTAGTATACATTTACGCCCATTCATTTATGGGTATTAAATTAAATTTATTAGCTAATACCATCATTATTACCATTAATTACAATTGGATTCCCAATTTTATTCAATATCCTGAATAAATCACATATATATTAATAAAATCCTTACCTTTGTATTTCTCATATTCCATTAAAAATCAAATCATAACATTTAAATGATTTTAATGAATTGGAATTTCATTCAAGTCATAAATTATTATCTTGCACTAATATGATTCCTTAATTTATTCCAATCCGTTTACAATCTTTTATTGCATTAAATCAAATTAATACTTTCTTAAATTTCTCATATCAAATTTTTATATCCAGGTAAGAATCATTTTTCTACTTAATTCATTTGGATTTTATTCAAATTTCTATAAATAGGTTTTAAGTCACCATTTACAAAATTTATTTTAGCCCTCATTTACATTTATATCCAAATGCGACAATTTCCACTATTACAAATTAATTTCAATATATAATCTAATTTGTAACTTTTAAATTATCCTTGATACATATAATTTTCAACATTCTCTTTCATATAAATAAATAATATTTCTATTTCTTTCTAAACTTAAAATAAAATCCTATTAATTTAATTCATTTTAAACATCGAATTTACACGGGTCGTTACACTCTCCCCCACTCAAAACTTTTCGGCCTCGAAAAGGAAAAGAAGGAAAAAGGAATTAAATACAATACAGCTTATCCAAAATTATTTAATCTTATAAACTATTAAATTTACAAAATTAATTACTTTGAATAAGATATCTTAATTTATAACTATTTAATCCTTTATATTTAAATTTTTAAAGTTTAGAAAACATTTTCAAAATATTTCTAAGATACTGCATTTTCTTATATAATCCAAAGGGTTACAATTTAAATAAAGTGATTTTTTTTAAGTGGTTTCAATCGCTAACAACAAATCAATACAACATCCATCAATTTCAACAACCAGCATACCCAACAAATTCAAAGCAACCATTCAATCAAACAAACAAATAGTCGTTCGGGTTCAAACTTTTAAATCGTACGGAATGAAGAATAAACCATCAAGTGCATCATTTACTCAACAGTCTAAGATAAACTAAATAGATTATTCCTTCAACCCAAGTCCAATTTTCAAAGTATTTTACCCAACCAACCATAACCGAACAACAACAATCCAAACAACAATCAATTTAACCTTTTATTTTCATTTATTTCTTCCAATTTTATTTAGCAATAACTGCAACCCTTTTCTTAAGTTTACAATTTCTCTTTATTATAGTACATCCATTTATTTTCACTTACTACTTACTATTATTCATTTCCATTAACTCAGGTCATGCCATTAACTACTATAATTATTTATTCATTTATTATGGCACGACCTCATTTATTTACACTTTAATTACTTAAGTTGATAATCATCTATTTGAATTACTTACCTTTAATTATATTTACTTATAGGAAAGTTTCAATCATATCCTAAGTCTATAGCATTAAATTCTCATTTAAAATAGCAAATTCATTGAATACTTCATTACCTACTTTTACTTGTACAAATTTCTATTACATTTCCTATTAAACATTTAAACTTTTAATATTTGGTAAGTTATATATGTTTTTAAAGAATGTACCTGAAAGTTACACAAGTTTCCTCATTACCAATGATTAATTTAAAATTTCAATAATAATACTCTTTATTTCATAGGTTATAATTTCAAATTCCATTTAATACCATTTATAACCTATCATTAAATCTCTTATTTCCTTTAGAGGTTTTAATTTATTAATTACCTACGTCTCAATTCACTACAATAATTGAAACAATTAATTAATGGAAATCTAAGAATTTAATACCGGGTTAAATTTCAAATGATTTTAAATAATAGATAAATATATTTTTACAACTTATATATCTCTAATTATATTTAAAACAATTCCAAATTTATATATTTTTCATAAAATGAATCTACAGTAAAACTACTACAGTGGCCTTTCCCCTTTGAAACTCGAAAATGAAAGTCGACGATGCGGCCGCCATCACTGAAATTATTTTCCAGCGACAGAGAAAAAAGTACAAATTTAAAACATTTCTTTCAAAACATTTCTTTCAAATTCTATTAAAACATTTATATCAAAAAAAATACTTCTAACAATATTATTATTATATTCAAAAATCAATTGAAAGAAACCTTCAAAACCCCGGAACTTAAGTTCTAAGTTTCCACTTTTCATTTATTTTATTTTATTTTCAACTTAGTTTCAACTATTATTAATATTTTCATTACCTAACACCCAATCTATAGCAACCAAATATATATCTTTATAAAATATTTTTATATATAGAAAATATAATAGGAAAAATTATTTCATTTACCTATATAAAACAAATATTATGTCGGTCTGTCCTATTAAGTGTTTAGAAATCCCTATTGATGTCATAGCGTCCCATGCACCAACCAGAATTTATAAATACAAAACGGAACAGGTTAACACAATATTAAAACCTTTATATAACACTAACAAGTACGCTCTCTCATATATACACTCAGCGACTCCCATAGGGTATTACTACCCTATTAGTAAAGAGTCAAACCCCATAAAGCTAAGGTTTATCGCTATACCAAAGCTCCGATACCAACTGTAACGTCCCGCCTTTTCGCACGCTTTAAATCGACACACGTGTCAATTCAAACCATACGGAAGGGCGGATTGTTATGGGGTAAATAAGAAAAATAGGAAAGGAATAAAACAAAATAGAATCTCACAGCGGAGGAATAAAATATAATAATGAATATACGGTTCATAAAATCTTTTTACAAAGCATTTGATTCTTTTTATACAATAAATATCAAAGTTCACACACCCATAAATATCAATGCAGCGGAATACGGTGTGAGTGTAGTGCACTAGTATAAATAATAATAATATAAATCTTCGTCTTCGTCCTCCAGAGCTAGATCTTTAAATCTTGAAACGCTCGGACTGACCCGAGCGAATTTGAAAAACAAAAACACTCGAGTCAGAACTAAAAGATCTTATGTGAGTTAAATTAACAGAAATAAATATGAGTGCAATAACTCAAGAGATGCTTGGGATTTACATCTCCTAAGGATCCGTTAATCTATTTACTATGTAGTATATTGCGCTATTATAATAGTGTCTAATTGTAAAATAAACTTACTTTTAAATAGCGTTAAGGCTTTACATTTTCCACCTTAACACATAATATATTCCCATAGTCTATACAGTACCGTAATCTCCCCCGTACTGGGCGTCGTCAGAGGGCACTCCATAGGTATGGTACAAAACCAAAATCGTATAAGACGTGATAGGGTAGGTGACACGGCACAACTAGGCAATGCCAGGGTAGATATACCAATTACGCATCCGGGCTGATGGTAACGCATAGCCGCAGCTACCGCCCACCTCGAACAAACTCCCCCTAAAATCAAAAGTAAAGTGGCCACTGAATCAATCCAAAGTCAAAGTATAATATCGAAGAGGAGTGTCCGATCAGAGGAATGGCCTCATTGGCCCGAGAATCGCTCCTGTTTTAGCCACCTTATGCCAACTCACGGGAGTCGGGTCCACGTATTTACCTTAAAGAAAACGCCGCCACAAACCTACTTCATTCTGGAATCTCCACCGCGTACACGGTTGTTAAAGTGGTTTTCGGAGTTGGCAAAGAGTATGACAACTTCCGATCCCGGTCTCTTCAATAACCAAACGTTATTATAACACCGCGGTCATTTAAAATAATTTATACTTTTAAAACCAGAATAAAATATCCATTTTAATCCCATATAAATACGATATCATTTATATTTTTAAAACCCCAAATCAATACGATATCATTTAGACCCAAAATCATATAATGTCATTTTATTTTCCAATATATATTCTTTTCCAAAATCATAGGGTTTTCAAAGTGAAATATTTAGAAATCACAACTCTTGAATATAATAATTTCGAATCATACTACCTTGAAAATCATATCTTCGAAACAAATTTCCATCTCTTAAATGGTTAAATATTAAATTACTTTATAAAACACAATAGCTTCTTTAGATTTCACAAATCAATTTTCAAATATCGATTTAAACATCCAAATACCATTTCAATTCTTATGTTTCAAAGCTTTAAATATTTCACCATTTCAAAACAAACTCATTTGACAATCCCATATATATTAAATTCAATTACTTATTATTTAGACTTGAAATATTTACTTAATGAATTCAATATAATTTAAGAAAAACCTTTAACTTCATACAACTGGATCATCTTTCAATTTATTATATATTCATTTAAATCACTTTACACAAAAATCAAGTTATAAAAATCGTATCCTTTAAAAATTCTAAATTTTTAATAAATTTCAATTTAACTTAATATTCATCTTCCAAATCTTATTCTCATTTAAGTCATAAAAACTCCAGAAATTAGATTTTAATAAATGCTTAATCGTATTTGATCTTAAAAGTCAAACTTTATTTTATACTTCAAATCAAATTTATACAAAGCTTAAAAACCGAAAATTTCTATATATATATATATATATAAATAACCAATTCAATATCCCATAAACCATATATATATATAGTTTTACAAAACCATAAAAACATTTCAAAATATTTTTTTTATATATACCGCGGTGCCTGTATAAAATTTTCTACCCTATGGTCAAGTGATACAGATGTTTACCATTTCAATCCGCAATTTAAAATATAAATGCGGTTGTATATCATTTCAAACCGCAATCCCGAATGAAATAAAAATGCATAACAACTTGCAATTAATAAAATTAATCATCCATTCATCCATCAAATCATACATCCATTTAACACAGCCATCATCTAATTTCAAACAATCATCAATACATAACAGGTGATAAATAATGGTATCAATTATCAGTTTATACTCAAAATAAATTTAATAACTGTTAATTGGCAGTTTATATGCAAAAATAAACGTAAATTTAACTGGCAGTTAATATGAAATAAAATTTAACATAACTATGACTGGCAGTTAATATGCAAATAAATAAATTCTAACTGTCAAATTTATGCAATAAATAAAATAAATTAACAGTTAAATTAAATAAATACAATTTAACAGAGATAATGAATAAAACATGCCAAACAGTCATAAATAAATTTCTACTCATATCTAAAATTAATTTAATAGACATAAGAAGTTTTAGAAGTTGTGAGTGGGTTAAAACACTCACCTTTTGAATTTAAATCGAATTTAAATCCGATTTAAACCCAAAAATTCGACGGTCTCCAAATCTGTCCAAACTAGCGTCAACGCGTCTGGAATTTTATTACGATCCTAACAAAAAAAATCTTGCGTGAATCGGGGTTCGTATGTGAGAGCTATGTCGAAAATTGCACTTGAATTTCAAATTTAAAATAAACAAAGAATGGTACACATTCACTTACAATACCTGCCAAGTCATCACCTCTATTTGCATGCTACAGTCACACACGATACCATTCTAGAAACCAACGAATGGAGCCGTCCTTCTTCCTCACCGTTGACCACGATTTCACGGCCGCCACCACCTCTGTTTGACAAGCCGAAGCCACCAACGCCACCGTCTCCTCTAGCCGACCCCCTGGCCCCCCAACCCGAGCCGAATGGTCACCAAAACCCACGAGCCGCCGCCTCTTAAAACCCTAATCCAATTAAATCACACGATCCAACCGTTGATCGACCAAACAAATTACTCCGATGCGAAGCGTACGCCGATCTCCACCAAACCCAAAAAGGAAATTCCGATCCGACGAAGTTCGTCGCGGCGATGATGAACGGTCGAAAATAAATTGCTCCGATCTGGACACACAGAAACTCCAATCGAAAAACGGATAGCACCGGTAGATTACGCTCTTCGAGAACTATGACATATAATTTTTCTGGAATTTTTAGAGGAGTTTGAATTTTTATTTGATTTTGAATTGTAACCGGATCTAGGTTTTGCAACCATTGGGGAAGAGAGAGAGTTGAAGAAAGTGAACGTACAAACCAATGGGAATAGATGGAGGCTAGGGTTTATCACAGCCTATTTATAGACGAACCGCAATAGAATAAGTGGGCACGAATTTATAAACGTGCTAAACGGTAGTTGGCCCAAAAAGCCCGTTCTGACCCCGGAACGAAATTGGTTAAACCCATATATCCAAATAGGTATTTTAAAATATTCTGAACGCGATGGAAAAAGTTTCACGTCCAAATTCGATCGTATGAAGAAGTTATGCTGAAAACAATATTTTCAAATTGATTTTAATTAAATGGATTTCAAGGCGTTTCACGTTCGTACGATCAAACGACAAGTCCGATCGCCACGAAACTTGAAACCCTACAATAATTCACTGATACAGACCCGATGAAACTGGTTTCGTCGAAATCCGAGTCCGTTACCAAAATGGCTATTTTTTATATTAATTAAACAAATTTATTAAATCCAATCTTATATTTTAAACTCTAAAATTGAAAATTTTATCATCTTTATATTGCTCAAATGCTTACAATGATCTAACAAATTTAAACGTCAATATAGAGAAGACAAATTTATCAAGTCAAATGTTAATCTCACTTTTAATAATTAACTTCATTGAATTCACAAAATTATAAATAAAATCCTCAAATTTCCATTTAGTTAAATAAATTAATTATTATTCCATCAAGTCTCAATTTTCGAAATATTAAATATTGAATTTCATTTAGTTGCAATAAATTCATTTATTGAACTCTGCACTAAATCAAATTAATAAATCTTGCCTTCGACTATTTAAATCAATGAATTTTCATATAGCCAATAGGCTTATCATAAATTTCAACTTATAAAATTAACTATCTTTAATTTCGAAACAAATCTACCCTAACTGTAATTGATCCCACATTTATTGTTATTAATTGAAGTTGAAACATCAATAAATTCCGTTTATTGATTTTAAAATTTTGCTATTCAGTAAATACATTAAATGGGTAAACATAACATTTGAATTAAAATGCATTTCTCATGCATGCTTCATCTTATACAAATTTCCCTTTGTTAGCTAAATCACATTAACAAAACAAAATAAATTATATGAATGGTTAAATTTTACAATTATCTCACATGCCAAATTTACTCACATTCATCCTAAATCGCCAACTTACAATTTATTTTTAATTACTAGATTTGCATTGATTACATCAAATTGAAATTTAATACGTATTATTTCCTCAAATAAAATAAATCTTTGGATTTAAATTCCCAAATCCACAAATTATGTCCTACCATAAATCTATGCTTTCATTATTTTACGTTCACACTTCCGTTACTCTAAAATTAATCACCAAGTAACGTTATGATAAACCAACATAAACTAATATATTAAATCCTTACATTTTTTTTTCTCTATATCCTATTTGTTCCAACTTTATTTATTAATGCTATTCCCTTATTTTGGTTACTACTTATCCACTTGCTCAAACCTTACTACCTAAATTTTTGTTATTGTAAACCTTAAATATTTTCATCTAAATTAAATATAAATTCCAATTAAATCATCCATTTCAACATGCCACTTAATTAGGCAATTCATATTAATTGTTATCATACCCATAACTCTACGCTTATAACTATGTCCTACATTTGAATAAATTTATTAAATTGAAATGTTCATTAAAGTTTATAAATTACCAACTTGTATTGATTTTATACAATCGTCATTTACTTTACATTTCATTGCTATTCAATATATATTTATTCATAAATCAATTCGATATTTATTCTTCTTACCTTCTATTTGATAAATAACCTAGTATACATTTACGCCCATTCATTTATGGGTATTAAATTAAATTTATTAGCTAATACCATCATTATTACCATTAATTACAATTGGATTCCCAATTTTATTCAATATCCTGAATAAATCACATATATTAATCAAATCCTTACTTTTGTATTTCTCATATTCCATTAAAAATAAAATCATAACATTTAAATGATATTAATGAATTGGAATTTCATTCAATTCATAAATTATTATCTTGCACTAATATGATTCCTTAATTTATTCCAATCCGTTTATAATCTTTTATTGCATTAAATCAAATTAGTACTTTCTTAAATTTCTCATATCAAATTTTTATATCCAGGTAAGAATCCTTTTTCTACTTAATTCATTTGGATTTTATTCAAATTTCTACAAACAGGTTTTAAGTCACCATTTACAAAATTTATTTTAGCCCTCATTTACATTTATATCCAAATGCGACAATTTCCACTATTACAAATTAATTTCAATATATAATCTAATTTGTAAATTTTAAATTATCCTTGATACATATAATTTTCAACATTCTCTTTCATATAAATAAATAATATTTCTATTTCTTTCTAAACTTAAAATAAAATCCTATTAATTTAATTCATTTTAAACATCGAATTTACATGGGTCGTTACAACAAATGAGACCATGTCCAAAATAAGGTAACTCATCGACCTTAGTCTCATACTTCAACATAGATAAGACACCCTTACTTAAGATCCAGAAAATCTCTAAATATCCGAATCTTCCCTGTAGTAGGCATCACTGTTCCTTCAATACCATCTAAATCTTCTCCAAAAGAACATCTTCAGAACCATTTATGGATACTGCAATCCATCACACAGATATTCCTTCCTGAAGTCACCAAGATACCATCACCTGCTTCTGCTCGGCTGACAGATTCAACTCTTGGAATTCCCGCTCACTCGAGAGCAAATCAACCTCACACTTCAAGAATACACTCTAAATCCTTGAAAAGACTTTCTCTGGAATCAATGAAATCCTTTCACAATCTACAATGCTTATTCGAGACGGTATTAGGTCTACAATCTCGACAAATACACCTCCAACCACAACATATGAGCCTCTTCCATTAGTGGTAGTCGTGTTCCACACACTCCTACCTTATCTAACTTTATAACCTATGTTGGAAAATCCGAACAGATGACCCAACAGATTAGGTAGATATATATATATATATATAAATTACAAGTACACTCTCTCAAGAAAGAAGTCACTCCAAAGCCTATATATTCACTCAACCTAGCACTCTGATACCATCTGTAGCGACCAGACTTTCTATCACCAGAAAGACGCATCACTATTTAAGAAAGAAAGGGATAGAAAAAGGAAAGAAAGAGAAGAAAGAGCAACAACACATCAGAAACTCACAGCGGAACGAATGAAATATAATATATAACATATATATAGTATCATATACATCAGAGTACACAACTATACATCTCAATTTAGACAGTTATAACATTTCTGTCTAATATACAATACAAGAACAACTGTACAGAATAACACACAGTGGAAACTCTATCTATATATCTACACACTGAAGCCTCCTGCTCCAAAGCTCCTCCATAATTCGTTAAGGATAACCTGAATTACTTGACAACTCATACATAATACGAGTATCCAAGAGTTTAATAAACAGAAAATAAACACTCGGGTCAGACAGGGGTCTGGTGTGAGTAAACGGTTTAAATTGCTTAACTTTAGATAATCCTTTGAAAGAAAGGTATCACGTAAGACTTCCCACACATAAACATGGAAAAGTTTTTACCTTACACTAACCAAAACATTTGATAGGAAATCCAGTGATATTAAAATAGTGTCTAGGGTTTTCAAGTAAATATGAAATAGCCGAAATTGTTACATTTATTAAATTCCAGCTACAGCCACAAAAGTGGGTAATATAAACAAAACTGTAGGGTCTCGTAGGAAGAATGATTTCCAACAATGGCAGGGCTACTGGGGTACCTCCCGTCACAGTACGTGGCCTAGATCACCGTACCGAGGAGTACTCCCAATCCACTGCAACACAAGGCCGGGACCATTCCTTACTGAATAATCCCGAACAAGACCACCCCACAGTTCGCTGCAGATCCAACAGTCCACACAGCCGAATAAAAAGGGACATCTAGACAGGGGTAAATCTTGTCCTACTTAGGCATGACCCACTTAACCTTGCTGCACCTCCCCTGTTTTAGCCATTCCCGGTTAATGAGGCTTGAGGTTGCGATTACCTTTATAGGACACATCTATCTTAGAATGCTCATCGTCCACTTGACGATGTTCTGAAAACATTCAATCCATACAAGTCCGTTCCGGGTTCGAATGAAACCGAAGGCACTATCTCGTTGCACTCATTTTGGAATCACCCTCAGAGTCAAGGACCATAGCCCTTGCACTCTAAATCACAATCTCGAACCTGTAAGTACTATTTCCGTCAAACTCATCTCGGAATCACCCCCAGAGTTATACTGATGAATAGTTCCTACACTTCGAGTCTTCACTTGCACTCCACTTGGATTCATGACCTAACGTTTAATTGGATCGATGTGGTTTTTGGATATCCAAATATGGAAACCCGATCCCGGTCTCACTGAATCCAAATGCCATTTTAATGTCCAAGTTGTACTTAAGGGTTTTAAACAGTAGATATTCAGAATATCACTTAACATAAATGGATGATTCATAACACACAGATAGATAGTTCACTATTATCAAATTCATCCACACATATCACAAAGCAGCATATATATCACATCTCAGATATATCACGCTCATATCATTACATATCAACCAATGACAAACAATATCATTAACTCATCCAATGATATTTATCATCCAATCATTAATCATCCATAACAAGGTTTGATCCAAACTTAATTAATTTAATTAATTCTTAATTAAATTAATCCCTTACTTAATCACTTGGATTATCATCAATCCAACTTACTTATTCATTAATTAATTACAAATTAATTAATTAAATATCCCTTAATTATCCCCATTAATTAATCTCCCTTGATTAATTATTACTTAATTACTTTAAGTAATTATTCCTTAATTATAATTTTAATTAATCATCTTGATTAATTACTTCTCAATTATACCAAGTAATTATCTCTTAATTACCGTTTAAATTAATCATCCTTGATCAATTATTATTTAGTTACCCTGATAATTATTCCTTAATTATCCTTTAATCATACCTGATTAATCACTTTTTAATTAATCACACTTGATTAATTACTTTCAATTAAACACTCTTGATTAACTACTTTGAATTAATCATACTTGATTAATTACTTTTAATTAATCACATTTGATTAATTACTTTTTAATTACATTTAGTAATTAAAACTTATTTATAGATTAATTTTCCTTTAATTATTAATTAACAATTAATTATTTATTTCCATTAATTAATGATTACTTCTATTAATTAAATTTCTTTTTAATTAATTACTTTAACAAGTAATTAATCACATTATTAAATTCTCTTAATCTTTTTATTAAATAACCATTAATTAAATAATTTAAAGCTTTAATTAATTGTATTAATTAATTCTTTAATTAATAACTCAAGTGATTAACTCTTAATCACTTCCACCTAATTACTTTCATAAAGTAATTATCTTTTACTTAATTACCTCCAGTAATCAATTACTTAATTACTTCACCAAGTAATTTAATTAAATTATAAGTGATTATCATTAATTAAACACTAATTAATTACTTAATTAATTATTTAACTTAATCATTTAAATTTAATTACATGATTCCTTAACTTCTTATATTTAAAAAGATCTTTAATTAAGAAAATCATTATCTTAATTAAATTATTAATATTAACCAATAACACTTTGATTATTAATAATAATTGAATTATCTTAATTGTCTTCACACTCTTATATATCTTTAATTAAATCCAAATTCTAAATTACTTAAGATAATCTTTATTATAATTGATTACCAAATTCTTAATCATTAAACTTTATTTAAAATAAAATATATTAGAAATCAATTATAATTATTAAAACCTTTAAATCTTTGAACTTTCCAAAGTTATTTAATAAAATTCAATACAAACCTTATTATTAAAATTTCACTTACTTATTTTAAAAACTTTTATATTTAAATATATATAAAACTTATTTAAAACTTAACTTTGAACAAATTAGTTTTATAAATAAAAACTTATTTTACTTTGGTTTTAAAACTTGAATGATTTACAAAATCATATTTCCTTTGTTTCAAAACTTTTAAAAACATTACTGTTAAATACTAAAACCTGCTCAATCTAAAACCCGAGCTATCCACTACACAAACCTGAGTCGATCTTGAGAAATCAAGCGAAAATCCCGAGTTACCCCATCCTTCACCTTGCTTCGAGCCAAAGCAACAGATACCCAAAGTGAACTTCGAGCTCCAACCTTATCTTCCCAAAACCCGAACCTGATGCACGAAAACCGTGCATATCAACGTGCACGACCACGCCGGCTAACGTTGAACCAAGCATCGGCCTCCGATAAGTCGCACTCGACCACGACAACACTTCGCGCATCCCAGAAATCTCGATTCGATCGAGCATCAAATTTTTACCACTGAACCCATCATTTCGAAACCACCATCACCAGAAAATCCTCCCTCCACGGCAACCCCAACCTCGAGAAAACCCACCATCTCCACCGTAGCTACGCCATGACCTCCAGCACCCTACGGCATCACGTGCGATCGCCTCCAGTAGCTCATCGTCATCGCTAAACCCAATTGAACATCGTCGACATAACACAGGTCGTTAAACCCTAATTCGACAATTTTCGGCCAACTCGATCCACTATAAATTCCCAATGCAATTTTCCTACGATCATCGACACCCCCTCCACCTTCAAGCTCAACCACGACATCCAATTTTCCACCGGTCGCCGTGAATCGGACATTATGTCCAAAACTGATAAATCGAGATTTCACTCCAAATACCAATCTAAAAATCACGATTCATACCTCAAAAATCATGATTACCCAATTGTAATTCAATTATAAAATCAAAACTAGAATTTGAATTCATAAATTTTGACCCAAATTTTACTTTTACTGTAAATATAGAATTTCTGAACAAATGTTTCACTTTAAATTCCTAAAATTATTTTTAAATGAAAGATTACATGATTACAAACAACCTTTGTTTACAAATCATAAGCTAATTTGGATTGAAAATTGAATTATTGAATTATATTAAGAAAATAAAACCTGTTTATAAGCACACAGAGACCATTTCATCATCACAGGCATTCAAATACTCAACATTCAAACATGCATCAAATTTTAATTCAAGTATCCAGATAACATCCAGATATTCATTTACAAGAACAGGATGCAATTCAGGTTTTAAAGCTGCTTTTAAAAAAAATTCATTTACTCACTATATATTGCAGAGGATAGAAACTGTTTCCAGGTTCTTGAATTTATCTTCCATGTTGAAATAAAATATGTTGTTGTACTTTCTAAATTGGTCGATTGCATAAAATCCTGTTGCTTGACTTTATTTGAAGATCTGAAGATCTTGCATTTGAAATTTACATCTTGCTCTTGCTGTTGTAATTTTCCTGCATATTCTTCTTGTTTTCAGATTTCCAGATTTTCTTTCTTTTTTTAATTTTATCTTTGATTTGTATTGTGTTTGGGTTGAAAATGAAGAAAAGATTTTTAGCTGAAAATAAACTCTTCTTCTTATTTTACAATTTTAAATTTTAAATTAAAATATCAAGAGGATGACACATGTCCCCTTAAGTTCTAATTATCTTACACATATGCACTCTTATTTACAAATGTCCCTTACATATATTAATATACTTACAAGTGTTTTTAATGTTTAATTAATGATTTACAAATATTATTTTCCCTTTTTAATAATTTAATTAAGCTATGAATGTAAATATGTAATATTTATATGATTATAAAATGTACTTATCTTTTAATAAACAAGCTTTAGATTTTAATAAATATTCAAAAGCAAATTCATGTAAACATTTATAATAACTTATATTTTTGATTCAATTTATATAACATATGTTTATAATAAATAAGAAATTATTCTTATTTAAAACTCAAGTTTAAAATATGTATATCTATATTAAATAAGAAATTATATTTATTATAAAAAATTTAAATCTCGAATATCAATTTTAAAAGTATTAAGTCAAATTAAAATTTCCAAATTACAAATTATATAAAATTTAAAGTTTGAAAACACTTTATTAAATTCAAAACAATATAATTTTCCCATTTCTAATATATATATATACAAATATATATACACACACACACATTTCAAATGGAAAACATTTTAACATTAGTTTTGATAATTACTATATTAAATTTTAAAACATAATTTCAAATCATAATATATACATTTATATATATTACAATTTGAATATAAACCTTTTATTACATTAACGACTTCCTGTTTACAATATATATCAATATATATATATATATATATATATATATATTATAAATAGAAAACATTTTGATTAGTTTTTGATAAATAAATCTTACCAATTTTAAATTGCTAGAAGAAATATTTCCGAATTAAAATATTATTAGTTTTCAAAAGAATTAAACTTGCCTATTTTATGTTGTTAACAAAAATGGTAATAGATATTATCAAATTATTATTATTAACCTTTAAAAGAATTTTAACTTGTCAATATATAATGTAAAATGATCATATTAATTTAATTATTATCAAAGATTATTAAATTGATATTGCTCAAATTTCCGAGTCGTCACATGAATAGAACATGAATCCCTAAATGAACTCCATCATCTCAAACGGATGACGAATCGCTACATAGATTCAGGCATCTTGATCAGATATCGAATCTCCATATAGATCCCCACATAAGTCCTCCGATGAATGCTAACACCATCCTTGCTCTTTGAATACTCCTCAAGATAGACAGTCCTACATTATAGTATCACCTGAATGTTAACGCTGACCTCTCCCTTGGACCTAACCTTAGAATTAAAAATTCAACTCTATAACATTTCACTTCATAACTACTTCCAAAACATAAAACTTGTATACTAGTTTTGAAGTGGTATTCGATAACTGAAACACTTGTTGATCCTGGTCTCTTCAAAACCAATTCGACAAATTTTCAGTAGACACAATTTCGATTTTTTCAAACTTAAACTCGTTATAAAACATTTTTATAGCACCAAAAATACATGCTCATATATATAATACACTCAAACTCATGCTAGGATATTATTAACTCTGTATATAATGAGTTTACCCCCACCAAGGCCAAGGTTCTTGTTTAACCTTGCACTTCGATACCAAGTGTAACAATCTGCCATTCTTACACCAAAGAATGACACTTAGTACATACTCGGTATTCATGTGTCGATCATTTAAGCGTCCGAAAGACGGGTTGTTTGGGGTGAAAGAAAAAAAGGTAGAATAGAATCTCACAAAATGTGGCGAGTAATATATAATATGGACATGTCTTTACAAAAAGAAATCAATTGTATTATAACATCAGAGTACATTAACATATTATCAGCCTTGATAGTTATGACAGCTTGTCTCTAATAAATACAACAAACAGTCATCAAGAACAACTAAATAGCGGAATAATATAAGATACGTGAATACGTTTGGATAATCCAGCTCATCTCTTGAAAGCTCCAAAGAATCTTGCTAAATCTGAAAAATATGCTCAGGCTGACCTGAGCATTACACAAATGTTGAATATGCAAGTATATGATTTTTGTTTGATGATAATAAACATATATATTCAATTAAATGATTTATTAATGTATTAATTTATTTTTCACATAGTTAAATAAATAAATATTTGCTGAATATTATAAATAACGCAGAATTTAAATTCAAACAGATATTTTATTCAAACAAATATTTATTACAATTTTGAATAGTACAAATTTAAGCTCTCACTATACACACACACACACACACACACACACAATTTACAATACAAATTTGATTACAACACAATTTTCAATTTACATTTGCACCTCACTACATATCACTCATTCGCTCGTTTTTATCTTCAAATCTATTCCAGATTGAATCTAGCATCTGAATTATCTGCAAAATACACGCTGACGCAATAAAATTGAAAAAGAAAATTTGTGTAGTGTAAAATAAAATGTGTATTTTGAAAATGTTATTTGCCTCGGTTATTTGGCTTGTTCGTCATTATTTAATTTTGAATTCATCAAACACGAACAACTTGTGACATGCATAATGTATCACCGTACATGCCACAAGGCCGTGCACACCGATATACACTTGATAAATTTATAGGGACATGTGAGCACAAGGTCAAACCCAATCAAAAGCCAGATTCAACTCAAGTGCAATACAAATAAAGTCACGACACGAGCACAAGGTCAAACCCGAGCTATAAGCTGGATTCAACACAGGTGCAATCCAAATGTACACATGAATGCTATAATCAAAGACAACAATATGAAGTACAAAAAACTCTACACTCCAAATTCCAAAATCATAAATGAACTAAAATCAAGTGCACATATGAAGTGATGCACCAAACAGTTCGACTGCTCAGGCTAGTGGCATGGTACAAGGCCACGCAAGCTACATACAATCATAAGTTCAAGGCTACCAAGCTCAACATGCATTCAAGTACAAAAGGAAGTACAAAAGGTTCAGATATAAGGAAATGGATATGAAACTCAAAGTCTGAAAACATGAAACCAGAGGCTTCCACTTCAAGTACAAATGCATATCAACCCAATGTAAACCAAAAATGAGTCAAAGCAATGCATATATGTTCTTATATATGTACACATGAATCAAATGCACACCACCAGATATACACATGATACTCGACTGGAAAGACCAATAGAGACCAGTGAACAGCAAGTGGAAGAAGACCACTGGACACAAGATCAGACACATAAACATGAAAAAAGCCTCAGCAGTACAACTCAATGCTAAACAACTACAAGCATCAGGTGGAGTCACAAGTCAAGACAGTGGAGTCATGAATGCAAAACTTCCTACCAAACTTAAGAATTTAGATATATAAATATATGTATGCAGTAATAAAATGGTTACAGTGAAGACAACAACTCGAATGAGCAAGTGCAAACTAGAAGCACTAATGCATATAGACCAGAATAAAAGTGGAAACCAATGCAAGCTCAACTGAATATAAAAGTGCAGACCAACTCAAAATAAAACAAAAGTCCAGTTACAGCATCATATGTGCTCGAGACAACTAGGCTATATGCAAGCAAGGACCACATGCATTAATACATGTCCAGACACAACACAATACAACATAGCAACATGGAAGCAAGTGCACCATGTATATACATAAACAAATCGAAGTAAAAAGAGCATGAGCAAGAGCTCAATGCAACAAAGACTAGTGCATCACAAGTATACATATATACATGTGCAAACACACATGTATACATGTATATATATGTAGTGCGACCAGATAAACAAAGTCAATTTGTAGTTACAAAAATCAAGTGCGGACCAATAGTAAAACAACAGTGTCATGATATACAAGTGAGTGTAATAGTCAGTACAAATCACCAGCATCTTAACAAAATCAAAGTGGCCGAAGTTATCAAAAGTCACAGAAGCCAGAAAATAGAAACCGTGTTGAGCAAGGAAAACATTGTCAAAGCAATTCAAATCCGTGTTAATCAAGCTAACAAAAATATACGAAGTGAAAAAGTTAGAGAAATCTCAAACATTCAAGTTAAATCGAACGACCAAGCATATAAATTGATGAATTCAAACCAAATGTATACGAATGAAGAAATAGGAATTCGAATCCTATATGAACGATTAACATCATCGGCCTAAATCATCGAGTTCAAGCAAGCTGACCAGCAAAGCAAAAAGAATAAATCACATAGCATTTTAGTCGAACTCGATCGAAGTGAAGCAGCCGTGTGAGAATCGAAGAAACGATCGACTGCCGAAGCATAGCAGAGCAATAGCCATTGTAATCAACCTACAATTAGTCGGCGGATTCAAGTTTCACAAAGCCCTAGTTCTTGCATAGAGGAAAGAACGAGGAAAGGAAGAAGAAGACATTATTTTCATGGAGCAAAACGGGTCGAAGAAATAAAGAAAGGGATGACCGGAGAATTATAATTTCTCTTTTTATTTGGTTCAGCTTCTGTAAATTTTAATTTAGGCTCTGTATTTTTTAATTAGGGTTTTGTGTGTTTTAGTCATTTTTATTTTGTATTTTATTTAAACGTTTGTAATTTTCTAGTCATGTGACTAAGGAAAGAACTACGGTGGTCTAGTTCAAGAATGCGCAACTCGGTAGCTAAGTTGTGGTAGAGTTTTGAGCGTAGAGTTAGGTTTTTTGATAGCGGGTGTCGCGAGTTTACGTGTGTAAGTGTCTGACTACTTAATTTCTAGTAGAAACCTTAGGGGCAGCACGTAGGCAGGGTTTTGCCGAAGCTGGGTAAATCTGTGTGTTCTATTTTCTGCCTTTAATATTCAGCAATTACCTGCGCTGTTAGTATTCTGCTATTAACAGTGCTGCAATTATTTTATATGTTTCCACAATAAATTTATGTAATTGATAGTATCATCCTATTTACCCCCCTTTAGGGTGAAATTTTTCCTACAAGGAAAACAACGACCAGGTCAATCTGGTAAAACCAGTGTGAGAAACTCAAATTACAAGGAACTTTATTATAACTTATAAAACCCTTTTTAAAATCAAAGTATCTCGTAAGACCATGTCGCACATAAACACGGGTATATTTTTACCTTATGATAACTAAAAAAATTTATATTATAAAAATCTAGTGATATTATAATAATTTCTGGTGTTTAAAGTATTTAATAACAAAGTAGCTGTGATGTGTGTACATGACAGCAATAGTAGATATACAATCAAAAATTACAGGCTAGTATTGAAGAATGGATTTCCAACAAATGGCAAGGTAAGGGACTACCTTCCAAAAATTTGTACACCTCTAGATAAAATGTACAGTGGGATCGAAAACCTTTCGACCATGCCAACACAAGACTGGTCTAACCTTGAACTGGGTAGTATCGAATATGATCACCCCTTGGTTGCAATCAACAACCAAAAATAGGCCCTGAAGCATACTAGAGATATCGACACTAGATCTTAGGATGATTATAACCTAATGGGTGTGACCCATATGGCCCTACCCCATCTACCATATTTTAATCGTTATTGGGATGTGAGGCTTGAGAGGCTATGCTAAAATGAACCTAATGGGTGCGATCCATATGGCCCTGTCCTATCTTGGAATGATTTTGATGACTGTTTGTTCATCTTGGGACGATCATAACCTAATAGGTGCGACCCTTATGGCCATGTTGTTTGTTCTTCTTGGGATGATCATAACCTAATGGATGCGATCCAAGATGTGAGGTTTGAGGGGCTACACCAAAATTATTTTGATGACTGTTTGTTCATCTTGGAATGATCATAACCTAACTATTTGTTCATCTTGAGATACAGTAGGGCCATATGTGATGTGCATCTTGGAATGCTAACATTGCCCTCAAAGAAGAAATGTAATGCCAACATTCATCCACACAAGTTCATTCTGGGTCTGAAAGAGACTCAAAGCTCTTCAAG
Organism: Allium cepa; assembly: GCA_030765085.1. Lineage (NCBI taxonomy): Eukaryota > Viridiplantae > Streptophyta > Magnoliopsida > Asparagales > Amaryllidaceae > Allium > Allium cepa. The sequence continues at coordinate 364,736,954 of CM060929.1, read as the reverse complement.
GAACATCGTCTTCAATCATCTTTAAGATATCTTCCACATGAATGCATATGTTGGTTCGAAGTGGTTTTCGGATAACATATCTGATCCCGATCTTTCCAAACCAACCACGATAATTTATGGTTGACTCATTCCCGATTCTTTTGAAAGTATACAACTATTCGAATCCTCACCAAGGAACTCGAATATTGAATTGTACTTCCTGAGTCAAAACATGTCAAAATTTGATAATCAGTTATTTAACTATCAAATAATCAAACAGTAACAATTCAGAGATTTAATTACCCACAAGAACCACTAAGCCTCAAAATAAATCATTCATTTATTTTGAATCTCTTTCCAAAATGTTTATCAAAACATTCATACAATTATCTTAGACAAAACATTTGTGAAGAATTCTTTTTACAAAATCATATTAAAGGATCAAAAACATATTATTTAAATTGGAGATAAAGATAACCTCAAACACTATTCCTTCGGCGTTAAGCATAGAGCGAATGTCCATACCACCAAAATTAAGAAGGTCGGTTAAAGGAAATCAAATCTTAAATTCATTTATAAATTTCTTCAATAAATCCTTTTAATAATTCTCTTCAATTGTGAATCTCCTTACTAAAATTGTAAACCCATTTATAAAAATCTTTTATAATTATCAAAAATCATTTATATAAATTTCATAAATCTCCAAAATCAATTATAAAACTTCTTTACATATTAGAAACTCTATATCAAACTTTTTTATAAATATTCAGAACCCTTTATAAAGGTTTTTTTATAAACTTTCCTTAAAACAAAACTTCTTTAATAAACTTAAATCAATAAAGTTCCTTTGATAAATCAATTATTTAAAACAACTTTTAAATAAACAAGTTATTATTTAAAATATCCTTCATTAAATTCACCTTTAAATCATATTTAACAAATAAAATGATTTCTAACGAACTTTAAAAAGTATTAAATTTCTTCAAAACATCTTTAATAGAAACGCTATGTTGTCATCTTTAAATATATTATTTACAATAGTAATAAACTTTAAACCATTTTTTAAACAAAAAATAAAATAAAATATTTGACTTTGCAAAATTAGAAAAAGGTTTAGTGACCACAATAGTTTATATTTTAATTTGGTTTAATTATCCATGTTATATCATGGGAATTGTTATCCCGCCTTTTGATCAGGCCGGGATATCACGATTGGCTAAAATGGATGTATTGGAAATCGATTGTAGTTGAAACTATGGATGATGGTTGAATGGATTCAGCTGGACAATACTCAAAAAAATGGCTAAGTACGGAATTGACACTTCACCTAGGCAACAGATCAGTTCCCCAGTTTCTGATCTAACCAAGTGTGATTAGTGTGGAGTGACAAGGAAGACCACATCAGGCTACATTCCAAATTTCAAGTTGATTGGAGTTCGTATGCTCGAGTAATGGACAAAAGAAGATGGATCGGTATCGATGTTCCAGTGGTAATTTACTTGGAGTCGGACCAGGAAAAATTTGCTATTGGATTGGAGTCAGCACATGGTACACTTGAATTCGTAGAAATTTGAAGTGCTGGATCGCGCTTGGAGTCGGATGCTTGTTTGCTTGGAGATTGCTTGGAGAAAAACGATCGACACCGATCGTTTTTGTCCTTGAAGTCGGAATCACATATGCTTGGAGAAAGTTTGGATTTTACTCGAATCTAACTCTTAGTCAGAATTTTTAGCACTTGCTTCGAGTCAGAAAGGTGATTAATTCGGGTCTCGCTTCGCGTCAACCATGAAGTGGGTTTTCCGATGATCGTTTTGCAATTTTCGACGATGATCGATCTATAACTCAAAATTTACAAAGGAAATCGACATGAAATTTGGAGGTAAACTATATTACACCATGAGGGACTTACACTATCGATCGTTGGGCCCCACGATGAAGTGGGATCGATCGATCATGATCCACATGGATCGATCCATAAAATAATTCAAATCAATGATGATCAATCAATATCTCACAAAAGCAAAGTCGGAATGACACAAAACTTTGGAAATAGTAAAATATTATTTAAAGGAATCTACCATATCGATCGCATGTCATTCGGGGAAACTTGAAGGGTCGGCCTACATCGTTCTTGAACGATCGTATCATTTTAGCCAAAATGATCCTAACTTCACGGAAAACATGATACCTCACAAATGGTAAATTGGAATTGCATGAAATTTGGAGTGCAAGTAGTTAACATCATGATGGACCCACCAAAAGAATGGGACCTCAAAAGGAGAAAAAACAGAAAAATTATCCATATTTTCATTTTTCAACTCGACTCCATGGAAAATGCGATATCTCACAAACAGTAAGTCGGAATTGCACCAAATTTGAAGAGAAAATAACTAACATCATGGAGGACCCACAAAAATTATCACATTCCCATTGGAGCTAATATGAATGGTTGGCACCGCTCATTCAATGATGTGCGATCGATCTGAAGATGGGTGGATCGGGCCGTATGGCTCTGGAGGTTCTTCTTGCGAAATTTCAGTCCGATCTACGCATGTCTTCGCATATAGATACAGCGGACTTGGCTCATTACAAGGGATCTTCTGCTTTTTCGAATTGGATCGTCTTTTGGCTCTTCTTTATCACTTCTTATCTCTTCCTCCATTAATTTTCTAAGGAAAAAACAACTGTACTTGTAATCTTACAGTGTAAATAAAAGATTATTGGAGTGGACATAGACCAAAGTTTGCCGAACCACTATAAAACTTACATGTACATTTACTTTTCTGCAATCTATTATGTGACTTGTGAATCTATAATTCTCCGGTTGGATCTAAATATTGGATATTGGTGCTTTCACTTATAATAGGGTCTTTGTGTCCATTTTTGGTGCAAACTTTTTGGTGCTTTCACTGAAAAAGCTAACCCCCGTTGATTTGGAGTTCAGATTTGGAATCAACTAGAGAATTTGGAATTAGAGCAATGATGAAACCATGAACAAGGAGACAGATAGCGAATATGAGCAATCATGAAGGGAGTCAGGAGGCTTCTTCAAGAGCTAATCAAACATCAATCTACATCACCAGAGATGAGATGGAAACGATGATGGATGCAATGCAGGAAAGGATGCTAAAGAGACAAGAGGAGATGATCCAGAATCTCCTTAAGCAGATGAGATAAGCTGGAGCACAAAACCAAGGAAATGGTGTAGCAAGAAACGTTGGAAATATGGATCACGGAGTCGGAGCAACAGGAGCTAAGGAAAATCAGAATCAGGACAAAGGAAATGAAGCTAACAGACAGCAAGATGGAGAAGTACAGCTAGGGGCAGTCTGCGGCCGACACATAACGTGTAACAACCCGCATATTTATCAATTTTGTACTTAAATATTTCATCATTAGTCGGATTTTTATCCGAAAAGCTACTTTTTGCATATGGTCAAATTGGGACTCGAGACCCCTTCCATTGAGTTCAAAATTCCATTTGCAACCTTTTTGAGTATAAACATTGATATGTTTAGAGCTAGCTAAAAATTTGACGTTTTTCACTTTGGGTTTGGGTTTGGGTTCAGCCAAATGTTCTAACTTAATACCCCAAACTGAAACCCCCTCTTCATTCACTCCCTCTTCCTCTACTTTTCTATTCTAAAGAGATTAATGGTGAGTGTAATGGGAAATTAAAACTCAAGCCCTAGTTTTCTATTTGCAAATCAACTTCTAGCTCCAAATTCAAGAGAACCCATTGGTAAGCCTTCTCTTCACCTTCTCCAACTCCTTCTCTCTTGAATTTCAGAAATTCCTAAACCTAACTTTGGGAATGTTCTTCTTTTGAGCATAGATTCAAGCTCATTTGGGTTGTGTTGAAGAGTGGTTGATTCTCCCTTTGCTTTCAAGCCTCTTCTACATTGATTTTGTGAAAAAGTGAGATTTTTACCTCACATCTAAGTCTATGATTATCTTTGATTGTTAGGTATGAATTCCTAATACTTATTCATGTGCATTTGATTTTTATTTGGATTGGTTTTGTGAATATTCCAAATTTTAGTGTTTTGAGTTCAAATCTTCAAAAATCATAGCTTTGTTGTTTGAACTTGTTTTTGGTGATGCATCGAAGAGCCTATAGGGCTGGGTTGCCGTTTGGCATAAATCCCTTGCGCCATTGCTCGTTCGTTTGCGAATTGGAGGGGATTGCATAGCAATCATATATGTCGGAAAATTGCCCAAGCTCCGGTCAGTCGACTGACATTCTAGTCAGTCGACTGGCTGTAGCTATTAGGCATTCCAAGGGCCATCTGCAGAGCCATGGGGCTCTGTTTCCCTGCAGTCAGTCGACTGACTCTCTGAGTTTAGTCGACTGACCAGTATCCCGCATATTTTCAGGGACTATGATCAGTCGACTGAACTCATTGAGCCAGTCGACTGACCTGCTCTTAAATGCCTATTATGCCTATTTTGCTTATTTGGGTTGTGATTCCAGTTTTTTATCGATTCGTTTTGATTCCTAATTGATGCTATTAATTTTTCGACTTCGATGACTTCTAATATGGAATTCTTGGAAATATCCATTTTGATGGATTTGATATCGATTTCTTTGGAGTTAATTCACGTCTTCGTATGTGAATTTTGGTGATTGATTGTTTCTACAATCATTTTTGTGCTTTGTCACTTTAAAATACAAAGGTTTCTATACTGGTAGTAAATATTCAAACTCTTTATCAAAGATTATTTAAACTCTTCCAATATCAAACTCGTTTATAAAAATGTTTTCCAACCTATTAGTATATACAAGCCTTTACCTCACTCGTATGAGAAATCTAATTAAACGGCTTAGTAAAACGAGTGGTATGAAACGCTTGCGTTTACTTCGTTGGGTAATTCTTGGACTTGTTCGATTGAATCTTTTGTGACAATTTTCTAGTGGAGATCTACAATTTGTTCGTAAATATTTAAGTTAAGCTAGTGGTTATAGGACATGAAGCTAAGCTCATATATTTACTAGCTTAGTGTAATTGACACTTCTTGTGATCGATGATGATCATTTTTGTGATTTAGACTAGCAATGTGCGATGTCTCTTTGTTTGCGAGGGAGACTAAACCCCGTTTCTGTGGAGCTTCTGCTCAAATTGGTGGGGTAGCGACCCATGGTCTTCAGGCCGTTTTGCGGAGCCTCGGCTCAAAATAAATGGTTAGCAACCATGGAATAGCGTTCCGTTTTGTGATACATGTGTTGGCGAGTTTTCATGCTCCCATTTTGTGATAGGCCTCCCCCTTTTTGTGATTTCTGGATTTCCATTGTTGATTTCTAGAATTTTGCGTTTCACCAATTTTCGTGATTTACGTCGATAAGTTTTATCAATATTTGTGCATTGGTGAATTTGTGTGTCAATAACTTTTGTGATAGACATTGATATTATTGTCAATATTTATAGTTTGGTGATTTGGAAAATATGGAGTATGACATTTCTGTTGATCTTTTGAGAAGATTTTTGTGATATTGATTAATCTCTTGTTGATTTTCAATTACTTATTTATCACAGCTTGGCATCGTGATTATTATACGTTTAGTCATATCTCTTATTCTATATCATTTCATATGATATTTATAGCTAGACTGATCCGTTTATTATTTTCTTATTAAATAATACTCGGGTCAGACCGAGATGTTGCAGGTGCTTCTGCTTGACTTCTCATCCAAGATCATTACCTTGACTTTTGGCTAACTACTTAGATTAGTAGTTTTTTTTGTATACACTTGAGATATAGACTCATGGTTATATCCATATTCTTTTGTATAGCACTGGTAGCTAATTCTTTGTGATAGTGTGGATCTTGTTGACCACTACTCTGATGAACACTTTTATGTGTTATATGTATTCATATCTATTTCCGCCTTTGTGATACGAATTATCTGTGACTGATTTGTGTTATGTTTATTTCTATATTTGTTTTCAAAGATTACATATAGCCACTGTGTAGTAGTTTTGAGTTTGTGTTGGTATGTCGGATTTCCAAGTTATACTTTTATCTGGTATATCGGTACTCGTACAAAGCAATTATACAGATGGTCGCTCCTCAACAACCTTATTCTTCGTGCTAGTTGACGGCATTACCCCGTAGTGTCCTTGGCTAGCGTGGATATAGAGGTGGGGCGTCACAGCTTGGTATCAAAGCCAAACTTCAAAACAATGTAGAATAATCTAGCAAGGATCATCGTCCTAAGTCTTTCTTAGGAGTCGTGCTTTAGGATTTAATTCGAGTCTTCGTACCGATTCATCCTATTTTCTTTATGATTCCTTGTTTTATCTATCAAGGTTGCTTGATATTGGTGAATAACCTTTTTCTTCTTCTTTTTTCTTTCTTTCTTAAGGAAGGGAAATGGTTAGACCAGGCCGTCCCAGCGCCGGTCAATCTAGTGCTACTCCCCAAGATGGAGTTTTTATGTCTGCCCAGCAGCTTCTTGATTTAGTTAAGAATGCTCAAGCAGCTGGTTCTAATTCGGAACCAACTCATCCTAAGTCTGGATTTGCACGCTTGTGCAACGATTATATCAACTTGGGTGGGAAACCATTCAAGGGTTCTGAAACTATTATTGAAGTCCAGGCTTGGCTGAGATCATGCGATCGAATCTTTTCTCGCATGAATCTTATTGATCTTCACCGAGTTCAGGTGGCTTCTATTATGCTCCAAGAAAGAGCATTGGACTGGTACGAACTTCTTATTTCTGAAATTAATGAAACGGATCTCACCTGGGAGCAATTCCGGGCACATTTCGAATTAAAGTTTGTGCCAGGAGCTGAGAAGGTGACTTTGGCTCGCCGTTTTATTAACCTTGTTCAAGGTGAATCTTCCGTGACTGACTATGTCGCGTCTTTTGAATCTCTCTCTAAATATGGGGTTGAGTACATCAACACCCCATTGAAGAAAAATCAGAGATTTGTCTATGGCTTAAACAAAAATCCAAGAAGCCATTACTTCTAAATTAGAAGTTTCTTTCGACCAACTCATTGATATCGCTCTTCGTCTTGAAGAGGCGGATAGGGAAAGTGATGTTGAAGTGGTGGGTTCCAAACCAAACTTCAACAACAAGAAAAGGCCTAATAAATTCCTAGGTCCTTATCCCAACAATAAGAAAGGGAAGCAAGCCTCTTCGGCAATTAAGACTTCTACCTCAAGTAGTGGGCAATGCTACAATTGTGGTTCTAAGGACCATTATGCGAACAAGTGTTCAAAGCCTCGTACTTGTCGCTATTGCAAAAGCCCGGATCATTATTTATCTTCTTGTCCCAAACTTCAAGATAGGAAGGAGGGAAAGCTTAATGTTGCTCAAGCCCCTGGCAACACATCTCGTGGTAAAGGTATTTCTCATTCTATCCTTGATGGCATTATTTTATTTCGTGATCATCCTATTCGAGTTCTTTTTGATACGGGTGCGTCCCATTCTTTTATATCAAAGGAACTTGTTGATACCTTTTCTTTGGATGTTTTGTGTTTAATGACTTCATTGAGAATTGCGAATCCGGTTGGTGGATCTGCAACGACTAGTTTATTATGTAAAGATGTCGAGATTATTTTGTGTAATTTTTCTTTCCGAGTCAATTTGCATGTTATGCGTTACTTAGGCTTTGGAATGATTTTAGAAATGGATTGCCTTAATCGTTATGAAGCTCATATCCTATGTCCTGAGCAGACTATTCATCTTCGACATCCTCAATTTGTTAAGTAGATTTCTATTATTCTCAAAGATTCGGATTCCACTTTATCTGCATCTTTATATTCTTTAAATCATCGTGATGATGATAATGATGATGAGGAAGACGTCATTTCTCTTATTCACGTTGTTCGTAAATTTTCTGACATATTTGAGCCCGTTTTAGGATTACCACCTAAGCGAGCAATTGAGTTCAGAATTAATCTTACCCCTGGAGCTCAACCTATTACTCGTCCTCCTTATCGCATGTCCAATAAAGAAAATGAGGAGATGCGCATACAATTATCCGATTTGGAAACGAAGCAATTTATTCGCTCTAGTTCCTCACCTTGGGGAGCTTCAGCTATTTTCGTGAAGAAATTCGATGGCACACTTAGGTTTTGCGTTGACTACCGCAAGCTTAATGATCTTACTATCAAGAACAAATATCATTTACCTCGGATTGATGATCTATTCGATCAGCTTAGTGGTGCTAGAGTCTTTTCACAATTAGACTTAGCTACCGGTTTTCATTAGCTTCGTATTGCAGAGGATAGTATTCCTTTGACATCTTTCCGTACTCGTTATGGATCGTATGAATGGCTTGCTATGCCATTTGGTTTAACGAATGCTCTGGCTTATTTCGTTGACCTTATGAATAGAGTTTTCAAAGACTTCCTCAATCGTTTTGTTCTCATCTTTATTGACGATATTCTTGTGTATTCTAGAACCGAGGAGGAGCATGAAGAACATCTTCGGATTGTGTTGGAAACTCTTAGGAGTAATCAATTAAAGGCAAAGTTTTCTAAATGCCACTTTTGGCAATCTCGCATGAAGTTTCTCGGTCATATTATTTCCGAATCTAGAATTTCCGTGAATCCTTCAAAGATTGAAGCGATTCAAAGTTGGAAGAGACCAGAGAGTGTAACGGAAATCCGTTGCTTCCTTGGATTGGCGGGTTATTATCGTCATTTTATAAAAGACTTTTCAAAAATTTCTGTGCCTCTTACTAGCTTAACAAAGAAAGGTGTTAAATACATTTGGTCGGACAAATGTGAAGCTTCTTTTCAGAAATTAAAAGAACTCCTTTTTGATGCTCCTATTCTTGTTATTCCCGAGGGGAATCAAGATTTTATTGTTTATACCGATGCTAGTCGCATTGGTTTGGGTGCCGTTTTTATGCAAAGAGAACGTGTTATTGCTTATGCTTCTAGGCAATTAAAGCCTGCTGAGACTAGATATGCCACTCATGATTTAGAGCACGCGACTATTGTTTTCGCCCTTCGTATTTGGCGTCATTATCTTTTGGGAGAAAAATTTATTCTTTACACCGATCATAAATCCTTGAAGTATCTATTTTCTCAAAAGGAACTTAATTTGCGTCAACAACGTTGGCTCAAATTTCTTGCAGCTTATGATCTTGATATTCTTTATACTCCCGGAAACGAAAATCATGTTGCCGAGGCACTTAGTCGTAAACAACAAGAGGTTGTTTCTATGATGATATCTGAATGGAATGATCTCGGAATTCTATCCACTTGTGAGATTCGAGATCATGTTTCCGATTTATGTTCATCTCTTGTTTTATGTAGCCTTGAGGCTCATCCTTCTCTTTTAGACCGCGTTCTTGAAGCTCAAAAGCTAGATCCTGAATTGGCTCTTCTTGGCTGAAATCTTAGGGATAAAATTGATATTGAAGGTTTGAAAGACTTTGATATTGATTCTTGTGGCGGTATTCAAAAATTTGGTAGACTTATCGTGCCAAATATTAGTAATCTTCGTAAAGACATTTTAGAAGATTCTCATCGTTCTAAATTTACCATTCATCCCGGTAGTAGTAAAATGTACGCAGATATGAAGCGACTTTATTATTGGGTGGGATTGAAATCTGATATTTGCTAACTTTGTTAAGTGTTGCATGACTTGCCAACTTGTCAAGGCCGAACATCAAAGGCCTAGTGGGTTATTGCAACCTTTAGAAATTCCAATTTGGAAGTGGGATCAAATTTCCATGGATTTTATTGATGGCCTTCCCCATTCTCTTTCGAGTCATGATAGCTTATGGGTGATAGTTGATAGACTTACTAAATCCGCCCATTTTATTCCCGTTCGGTCCAATCGAACCGTTCCTCTTTTGGCCAAACTCTTTATTAAAGAGATTGTTAAATTACATGGAGTTCCTACTTCTATTGTTAGTGATCGTGATCCATTGTTTACTAGTGGATTTTGGAAGAGTCTTCAAAAAGCTTTGGAAACGAAGCTTAATTTTAGCACCGCTTATCATCCTCAATCCGATGGACAAACCGAGCGTGTGAATCAAACTCTTGAAGATCTTCTTCGTGCGTGTGTTCTTGATTTTGGTGGAAGTTGGGAAGATCATATTGCTCTCATTGAATTTTCCTATAATAATAGCTTCCAATCTAGTATTGGTATGGCACCTTTTGAGGCACTCTATGGAAGGCCATGCCGATCTCCTTCTTGTTGGCTTGAGGCCGGTGAGAAGCTGGTTTTAGGTCCAGATTTTATTCGTGATTCCACAGAAAAGATTGACCTTATTCGTCATAGGATGAAAGAAGCCCAGAGTAGAAAAAGATCTTATGCCAATAACCGGAGAAGGAAATTAGAATTTCTGTAGGAGATCTTATGTTTATTCGTGTTCCACCTATGAAGGGTGTTGTACGTTTCAGTCGATCGGGAAAGTTAGCACCTCGATATATTGGTCTGTTTCCTATCACCGAACGTATTGGTTCCGTGGCATATCGCATTTTATTATCGGCTTAATTTTCTGCTATTCATGACGTGTTTCACGTTTCTCAATTACGGAAATGCCTTCGAGATTTCGATTCCATTCTTGAGCCCGGTATTGTGGAAGAAATTGAAGTTTCACCTAATTTGACTTATGAGCAACATCCTATTCGTATTATTTCGGAGGTCAAGCGCCTTCGAAATAAGATGTTTCGCTTGTTAAGGTTCAATGGTCCGCGAATCCTAAGGATTGCTCTTGGGAATCTAGAGAATTCATCGAGCGAACACATCCGGACTTACTTACTCATGCTCTTTGAGGTGAACTTCTTATTTCAAATTTCTTTTGTGTTAATATGCTTTTATGGTTGTTACTTTATGTTTCCATCTTATATATTGCGAGGATGCAATTTCTTTAAAGAGGGGAGTCTGTAACAACCCGCATATTAATCAATTTTATACTTAAATATTTTATTTAAATATTTCATCATTAGTCGGATTTTTGTCCGAAAAGCTACTTTTTGCATATGGTCAAATTGGGACTCGAGACCCCTTCCATTGAGTTCAAAATGCCATTTGCAACCTTTTTGAGTATAAACATTGATATGTTTAGAGCTAGCTAAAAATTTGACCTTTTTCACTTTGGATTTGGGTTTGGGTTCAGCCAAATGTTCTAACTTAATACCCCAAACTGAAACCCCCTCTTCATTCACTCCCTCTTCCTCTACTTTTCAGTTCTAAAGAGATTAATGGTGAGTGGAATGGGAAATTAAAACTCAAGCCCTAGTTTTCTATTTGCAAATCAACTTCTAGCTCCAAATTCAAGAGAACCCATTGGTAAGCCTTATCTTCACCTTCTCCAACTTCTTCTCTCTTGAATTTCAGAAATTCCTAAACCTAACTTTAGGAATATTCTTCTTTTGAGCATAGATTCAAGCTCATTTGGGTTGTGTTGAAGAGTGGTTGATTCTCCCTTTGCTTTCAAGCCTCTTCTACATTGATTTTGTGAAAAAGTGAGATTTTTACCTCACATCTAAGTCTGTGATTATTTTTGATTGTTAGGTATGAATTCCTAATACTTATTCATGTGCATTTGATTTTGATTTGGATAGGTTTTGTGAATATTCCAAATTTTAGTGTTTTGAGTTCAAATCTTCAAAAATCATAGTTTTGTTGTTTGAACTTGTTTTTGGTGATGCATCGAAGAGCCTATAGAGCCGGGTTGCCGTTTGGCATAAATCCCTTGCGCCATTGCTCGTTCGTTTGCGAATTGGAGGGAATTGCATAGCAATCATATAGGCCAGAAAATTGCCCAAGCTCCAGTCAGTCGACTGACATTTCCGGTCAGTCGACTGGCTGTAGCTATTAGGCATTTCGAGGGCCATCTGCAGAGCCATGAGGCTCTGTTTCCCTGCAGTCAGTCGACTGACTCTCTGAGTTCAGTCGACTGACCAGTATCCCGCATATTTTCAGGGACCGTGATCAGTCGACTGAACTCATTGAGCCAGTCGACTGACCTGCTCTTAAATGCCTATTATGCCTATTTTGCTTATTTGGGTTGTGATTCCAGTTCTTTATCGATTCGTTTTGATTCCTAATTGATGCTATCAATTTTTCGACTTTGATGACTTCTAATATGGAATTCTTGGAAATATCCATTTTTATGGATTTGATATCAATTTTTTTGGAATTAATTCACGTCTTCGTATGTGAATTTTGGTGATTGATTATTTCTACAATCATTTTTGTGCTTTGTCACTTTAAATTACAAAGGTTTCTATACTAGTAGTAAATATTCAAACTCTTTATCAAAGATTATTTAAACTCTTTCAATATCAAACTCGTTTATAAAACCGTTTTCCAACCTATTAGTATATACAAGCCTTTACCTCACTCGTATGAGAAATCTTATTAAACGGCTTAGTAAAATGAGTGGTATGAAACGCTTGCGTTTACTTCGTTGCTTAATTCTTGGACTTGTTCGATTGAATCTTTTGTGACAATTTTCTAGTGGAGATCTACAATTTGTTCGTAAATATTTAAGTTAAGCTAGTGGTTATGGAACATGAAGCTAAGCTCATATATTTACTAGCTTAGTGTAATTGACACTTTTAGTGATCGATGATGATCATTTTTGTGATTTAGACTAGCAATGTGCGATGTCTCTTTGTCTACGAGGTAGACTAAACCCCGTTTCTGTGGAGCTTCTACTTAAATTGGTGGGGTAGCGACCCATGGTCTTCGGGCCGTTTTGTGGAGCCTCGGCTCAAAATAAATGGTTAGCAACCATGGAATAGCGTTCCGTTTTGTGATACACGTGTTGGCAAGTTTTCATGCTCCCGTTTTGTGATAGGCCTCCCCCTTTTTGTGATTTCTGGATTTCCATTGATGATTTCTAGAATTTTGTGTTTCACCAATTTTCGTGATTTACGTCGATAAGTTTTATCAATATTTGTGTATTGGTGAATTTGTGTGTCAATAACTTTTGTGATTGACATTGATATTATTGTCAATATTTATAGTTTGGTGATTTGGAAAATATGGAGTATGACATTTCTATTGATCTTTTGAGAAGATTTTTGTGATATTGATTAATCTCTTGTTGATTTTCAATTACTTATTTATCACAGCTTGGCATCGTGATTATTATACGTTTAGTCATATCTCTTATTCTATATCATTTCATATGATATTTATAGCTAGACTGATCCGTTTATTATTTTCTTATTAAATAATACTCGGGTCAGACCGAGATGTTGCAGGTGCTTCTGCTTGACTTCTCGTCCAGGATCATTACCTTGACTTTTGGCTAACTACTTAGATTAGTAGTTTTTGTTGTATACACTTGAGATATAGACTCATGGTTGTATCCATATTCTTTTGTATAGCACTGGTAGCTATTTCTTTTTTGATAGTGTGGATCTTGTTGACCACTACTCTGATGAACACTTTTATGTGTTATATATATTCATATCTATTTCCGCCTTTGTGATATGAATTATCTGTGACTGATTTGTGTTATGTTTATTTCTATATTTGTTTCCGAAGATTACATATGGCCACTGTGTAGTAGTTTTGAGTTTGTGTTGGTATGTCGGATTTCCAAGTTATACTTTTATCTGGCATATCGATACTCGTACAAAGCAATTATACAGATGGTCGCTCCTCAACAGCCTTATTCTCCGTGCTAGTTGACGGCATTACCCCGTAGTGTCCTTGGCTAGCGTGGGTATAGAGGTGGGGCATCACATAACGATTGGTACCGATCATTCCAAAACGATCGGCGTTGATCGATCTAGACTCAGGGGCATGCCTCCGGGTTTTGATGGATCGATCCTAGGTGGGGTGTTGGATAATGTTGAGCAGTTTGGTGTCAGTCGAAACTTGGATGCCCATCTAGAAGAGGATAACATAGAATTCCCTCATAAACTCAAAGAGCAGGATGGAAATGATGATTAGAGACCACTTACTGATGCTGGAATAGCTGGAAATTGGAATCCAGGACTTGGAGCGGAAACTATCAGACTTGGAAATGGATTGGAGCAGCCAGGGGCAAACCCCGGCCAAGGAGAATGGATTAGCACTGCTCCCCATGGAACTAGGGGGACAGATCTAATTGACTCTAGAAGGAATCAGATAACGGTGATGGAACATGAGCAGCCATCATCCACCACAAATTGGAGTGAGCCCGGCTTAAGGGCATAGGTTGTCATCTCTTGATCGGGATGGCATGAAGTAAAAGAAATTCTACATTAAAACGACTATGTCACTTACACATGTACGGGTTTGAGGTCGATCCCTAGGCATGCTCTAAGATAGTGATAAACCGACATAACAAATGATTCCAAAACTCACTTATTTGTGAAAAATAATTGTTTCGCCTCGAATGGCAATCGATCTCGAACGATCACATTTCACCTCGAATGGCACTCGGTCTCGAACGATCATATTTCACCCTGAACGAGACTCGATCTCGAACGATCATATTTCGCATTAAACGATACTCCATCTCGAACGTTCATATTTCGCCCTAAACAACACTCGATCTCGAACGATCAAATTTCACCCGAAAGGCACTCGATCTCTAACGATCATATTTAGCCCTAAATGGCATTTGATCTTGAATGATCATATTTTGCCCTAAATGGCACTCATTCTCGACTGACATATTTCATCTCGAATGGCATCCGATCTTGAATGATCATATATCGCCTTGAATGGCACTTGATCACGTACGATCATCATTCATCCCGAACGGCACTCGATCGCATACGATCATCTTCCTTCTTGAATGACAATCGGTCAGGGACGACCATCATCTACCACGTACGGCTATCATTCACAAATGACCACCACTCGCCTTGAATGGCAACATCAACCTCGAATAAATGCCAGCCTCGAATAATAGCAGATCTGACTAACAGTCTCAAATGACCACAACTAGACGATTTGGAGAGATCAAGAAATTGTTGGCGACAGATTGAATTTTGGATTGGAATATTCGGCTATCAATGGATTATGGATTTCAGATTTTGGATTCATAGAAATTCAAAACACGCCTTCCTGCTGCAAGGCATTTTTTGGGGGGCAAATGTTATCACAGCTTTTGGTCAGCCCGAGATACCACGGATTCGGCTAAAATGGATGGAATGGAAGTCGGTTACAATTAAAACTATGACGATAATTGAATGGATTCAGATGGACAACACTCAAAAAAGGCTAAGTATGGAATTGGCACTTCACCTAGGCAGCGGAGTGGATCCCCAATTTCTGACCTAAACAAGATGCAATTAGTATGGAGTGACAAGGAAGGCCACGTAAGGGTACATTCCAAATTTCAAGTCGATTGAAGTTAGTATGCTCGAGTTATGGATAAAAGAAGATGGATCGGTATCGAGGTTCAGTGGTAATTTTCTATTTGATTAGAGTTGGCTAATGGTGTGCTTGGAGTAATAGAAATTTGAAGTGATCGATCGTGCTTGGAGTCGGATGCATGTTTTCTTGAAGATTTTTTGGAGAACAACGATCGGCATCAATAGTTTTTCATGCTTGGAGACAAAATGATGTATGCTTGAAGAAAATTTGGATCTTACTCAAGTCTAACCCTGGGCCAAAATTTTCAGCACTTGCTTCAAGAAAGGTGGTTACTTTGGATCTCGCATCGGGTCTACTTTGAAATGGGGTTTTCGACGACCGTTTTGGTGATTTTCGACGATGATCGATCTATAACTCAAAATCTACAAAGGTAATTGACATGACATTTAATGGACAACTACATTACACCATGGGGGCCCACACCATCGATTAATGGGCCTCACAATGAAGTTGGATCGATTGGTCATGATCTATATGGATCGATCCATAAAACAATTCAAATCAATGATGTTCGATCAATATCTCGCAAACACAAAGTCGGAATGACACGAAACTTTAGGAATAGTAAAAAATTTTTTTTTTTAAATCTACCATATTGATCGCACATCATTTGGAGAAACTTGAACGATCGACTTACATCATTCATGAACGATCGTATCATTTCATCCAAAATGATCCCAACTCCACGAAAAAGGCGATATCTCACAAATGGTAAGTCGGAATGGCATGAAATTTGAAAAGCAAGTAGCTAACATCATAAGGACCCACCAAAACAATCTCACCTCAAAAGGAGAAAATATGGAACGATCTTCCATATTTCTTTGTTTTAACTCGACTCCGTGGGAAACGTGATATCTTACAAATAGTAAGTCGGAACTGCACGAGATTTGGGGAGCTAGTAGCTAACATCATGGAGGACCCACAAAATCGATCATACCTCCATTGGAGCTAATATGTATGATTGGCACCGATCATTCCAATGGTGTGCGATGAATCTGAAAATTGGTGGATCGGATCGTACTGCTCTGGAGGTTCTCCTGGCGAAATTTCAGCTCAATCCATGCACGCCTTCGTCTATGAATACAACGACTAGGCTCATTACATGGGAACTTCTGCTTCTTCTTTGGATCTTCTTTTGGCTCTCCTTCATCACTTCTTATCTCTTCCTCCATTTATTTCATAAGGCAAAAACAGCCGTACTTGTAATCTTACAGTATAAATAAAAGATTATTGGAGTGGTGTAAACTGGAGTTTGTCGAACCAGTATAAAACCTGCGTGTACATTTTCTTTTCTGCAATCTATTTTATGATCTGTGAATCTATACTTCTTTGTTCGGATATAAATATTGGATATTGGTGCTTTCACTTATAACATGGTGTTTGTGCCCATTTTTTGCACAAACAGTTATTTACACAACAAGTGGATATGTAAAGAGAATCAGCTAATGACAAACAAATCAATATATAGGTAAGATGTTCAAGTTACCATAAAAGCAGATGGGGATTTGTTTTGTTAAACACATGTCCAAGTTAATATAATAGCAGAATGGTCTTTGGTTTTGCTAACAGATGTCAAATATAACTTAATTAGAAGAATGGTAATTTATTCTGCTAAACAAATGTCATTGGGTTTCATATTCAATGAAGTTACTTAAAGGTGATCGAAAAGAAATCCCTTGAATTTAAGAGAAAAAAATTAAAGGAAAGTTAATCTAAAATAAAACCGATTTTCATAAATAAAGTGGTTTAAATCTCAAAACATTTATTTAAAAATTAAATAACATTTAAACTCTTTATTTAATAATAATTAAACCTTTAATTAATAATCAAACCATAATTAACTTTTAAATCAATAATTAAATAATAATTATCCTTCATATAAGTAATTAAATAATATTTAATATTTAAATAGATATTTAAACTATAATTAATCTCTAATTAATTATTAAATAATAATTTAAACCTTTATTGATAACCAAATTAATCTTAATAAAGTCTTAATTAATCTTACTTAATATAATTAATTAAATATTTAAACTCCTTTATAAATAAATAAATAAATAAATAATAATTAATCTTAAATAAATAATTATTAACCCTATTTAGTAATTAAATAATAATTAACTTAAATTAACTAACTAATTATAATTAACTTAATTGATTAACACTTAAGTATTAATTACCTTTATTAACTGATGATTAAGTACTAATTATCTTAATTAATTAGTTAAATAATCATTAAAAAAATAGAAAAATAATTACTTTTTAGTTACTTATAATATATTTGAAACACTTTTCAAAAGACACTTAAGTGGAAACAATTTTTAATTGCAAAAAGAGTTCGGTTTTATACAAATTGCACTCATGGCGACTATCGCTATAAGACCCGAAATTTTCAAAACTTTTTTAATATATCAAAGACATAGGAATCTTAGCTTTCATATACTAACTACTTTTATAAATAAATATAAGATTTTGAAAAACAAGAGTAAGGTTTGGAAACTAAATCAAAGTCTAAAACTTATAACTTTTCTAAAACAATTCTCAGGTAAACTAGTTTTTAAAACAAAAAATTTCTATGTCACAACATAAAAGATTCATGTGCTAAATTTGAATTTACATGCATTCATATATTTAAGATTACAACATCATAAACCTATCCAAACACAAACATAACAAAGATCGCAACTTTGTACCCTTTACATCACTTTCAAGTGTAGGTTTGATTTCCATACAACTCATACTTATTAACATCCAAGAAAATATGTATATATACATCAACATTCACAAAATCAAGCAACATATTTTCATAATCAAGATAAATAGTAATTTAATGTCTAGAACTTTAGGTAAAAAAGTGAGCTTAACTCACCTTAAGCAGTCCAAAATAACCCGAAAATGGATCATCTTCCAATTAATTTTTAGACAAGTTACTCATGCAATTTGGAAAAGTTGTCAAAGGGAAAGTTCTTGAAAATTCTTTTCTCTACAATTTCAAAAAAGAATCACTCAATTTGGATTTGTATTGAGGGAGTTATGGTCATGGGAAGAAGGGGAAAATCGAAGAAATGAAAGGGGTATTTATAAGCGATAAATCTATGGTTTTTAAATTTTTTAAAAAAATGACAACAATTAGAGTACTCATGAAAGTTTGGAGGAGTTCTATAAAGTAGGGATGAAATAAGAAAATAATGAAAAGATTTAGAAAATTTGTATATATATTAAGTGTATAAATTAAAGTACCAATTTATCCTTGTACTTTACCCTATAGCTCCTTGCCCCACCTCACCATGCTTGCCTCCACCCTTATACCTCATGCCCACCCCTTGTCCCCTTGATGTACACCTTGGCCAACATGTTAGATCTTAATGCTTAAATGTACTTATGTTGGCTTATGATGTGACATTTTTTATTAAATTATATTTTAAACCTTATATACCTAAATATAAATACATATGCATATACATGCACACACACGCACACTAATCCATATACATATATACCCTAACTTGTTTATAAATATGTATAGTTACACTAAAGAGTTCATAATGTTTCTAATAACTTTAAGCTAATGAAAAGTCGAAAATTCGAAAAATGAATTTCGGTCACATTTTTTATTTTTCTTCGAACTATATATTTTGCAAACAAATTTGAAAATCTATTTCACCATCATTATTTATTATTTAAAAGAGTTTTATTTTAGTTATAAAATCTATTAATTTAGTATTTAAAATCAATTAAATATTCAAAAATTAAAGAGGTGAAATTCCGGGTCATTACATCAATCTTAACTCTCACAAATAGATAAGCCTACTTCATCGGCCTTTAGTGTTAAGCATAGTTAATTACCTTTCAAACAAGTAATTAAACAATTAACCATTGGACCATTAAGCAATCTCAAACCCCTTTCTAAACCTTTTGTTTATACTTTTAAAATCCTTTGTAAAATGATATATATGTGCAGTAATTTATTTATAAAACTTGATATTAAATAAACAATTTTTAGAAGGTATTTATTACATAAGATATAAAATAGTCGGCATATTTTCTAAAAACTATATATACTTAAAAACTTTATAATACTTATAATAGATTTTAAAACATACACTCAAATATTATTTCAAAATAAAAAAAATAATTTACTTAAAAACTTGAAAAAAACATGTTTTCTATATATTTAAAAGTAAAACCACTTCTTTAAAAATTCACAACTAATTCTTAAATTTCATAAATACCTCGAACTACTTTTGAAATAATCTAATATGAGTTAGTAAACACTCGTAAAAAGAAAGAAAGAAAACACTTAAATTTAAAAATCTTTTCAAACCTTTAAAGTCCGAAAATCAAGGCTAAATGGGGCAGTTTTGCACAAGTGAAGTTTTGGCCAATTTTTGAAATTTTTAACTTTTTACTATTTAGTGTTTTTATGGAAGCAAGCATACATATAAAACAACATAAATACGATGAGAAACCTTTAAGGTTCTCTCTACAAATTTCTATGGAAATCACTCAAAACAAGGCAATTCCAAAGTGCATCCACAGCAACTATTGCTATAAGTGCACTTATACATTCAAGTCCAATCTAATCCAAAGTTCAACTACAACCTATGTGATTTGTTTAAAAGTCATGCCATATGTTATACAAGTCCGTTCAAATGGATTGCATATACCATTTGCTTTCAAAGCAAGAATCAAAACCAGTATTTCAACATATGTCAATATCAATTCAAATAACTTAAACACAATCAAACACAAACAAACACAAAAAAATATATCCAATATTTTCCATTCAAATGATGAGTTAACTTACCTTTAACCAAAACAATAGGAAAATCAAAGCAATCCAAGTTCAATCCCACCTTGCAACCACCTTCTTCCTTTCTTCCTTCCTTTGCTGTCACCTGCCTCTAGCCTAAGACACCCTTAGAAACTCACGGCCTTCATTGATGGGGATATGATGGCTTCACTTCTTCAAGATCTATCCTGGTGGAAGGTATTGTAATGTTGTCCCAAGGCTTTACTCTAAATTTGAGTTAATTTTGATGAGTTTTGCAATTATTTTCTTCGAAACATAAGAGAAGAAGAAGGCATGAAAGTGTGGCATTTTTGCTTTGTGAATTTGTGATTTATTAACAAGGATATGCCTTTCCTTATATGGGCTCAAAATTCTGCTCTTCAGCCTTTCTCTCACCCTCCCTACCATGTTGTGTAAGGCTAACCACTCCACATACCCATCACTTCTCCTTTCAGTACTCGAAGATGAAGTATTCGAATTTTCATGTCTCTACATTCTCCCCCACATAGAACATTTCGTCATCGAAATTCAAACAAGAACGATAATCAAAGGAGATGGAATAACAATATATATAGCATATTAATAAAACAATATACAAGCCAAACTGTAAACCAAACTGCAAACCAAAATGCATGCTAAGCGACTCCACCTTAAGCGGTGTGTACACTACAAAAGATATACGATACCAAGATAAGAAGGAAATCCTAGTCTATAAGCTACCCCGGACAGAACTTCCTCAAACTATTCTCTATTTTCTTGGTACCCGCTCCGAACATCCTTGCTCCATGGCACTTCTAACCTAAATAAAGGAACAAGCACAAAATAATCAAATAGCTTTCATAACCACTAGCAAGCAAAGCTCATGGTTTGCTCGGGTTCAAAACTCTCACATCGCCCAAGAATGATAAACAATCCACTAAGCATACCTTATGCTCAATAACCTTATGTTATTATTACTTAGTTGATTATTCATGCTTCTTCATAACAAATCGAAGAGTCATTCCCCAAACTCTTCATAAGTCAACATAACATATCTTACAAATGTATTAAAGCCCGTATGATACATATGGACCACAATATCCAATCTGATCACTTGCTCAATCATATAGATTTCGCTTTCAAACTAGTATAAATCACTTGACCTCTCTAGTGTGGACTTTGAATTTGTTACTTGATTAGAAACCTCCGTTCTCCTTGCATAGTCATATACTATGATAGAAGACATTTGGATCGTATTATGGATCCGTATAAAGTGTTTTCCATCAAGAATCGAGTGAAAAATCCTTGTTTGGACCAGTGTAAACCACCTTGAAAACATGTTCTTGAACTCTGGATCAAGAATAGTCATGTGAATAAAATGATCTACGTACACTTCCATACTTATCATATTGGCTTCTTCACTACACCAATTCCTTTTTAATCACATTCATTTTAAAATAGCATGTTATTTAGTACTAAAACCATTTATGAATCAATTCATAAAAACATAATTTTCAATTTATAAACCTTTTATAATTTAAGTTCCTACTCGTATAATACTCCACTACATCCTAAGAGCATATACAGAAACATCATTTTGTTTTACTTAACAAGTATGATCAACAATTTGGACTTGTTTTAACTTACTACCATTTTCAAATTCACGTGTTATATAAACTTAACTTATATTTTCAAAAACACTTAAATACAAGTCCTATAACAATTTAGAAGTTTCCAACTGTCCAAAATCGTCGAAAATCACATTTCATATTAACAAATGGAAACTATCAGCCAACATATCATACGTGATGCACAAACTAAACTGTCCTAATGCATAGGATACATGTTCCCATAAATTAACTTAACACGGTTTCAATAATTTATTAAACACACTTTACTCAAAAGGGAAAACACGGGAACTTCCAACATTTATTCTACGCTATGCCACTACCACTTTGGCATCTTACATAGTATACACATAAAAAATTTCTACATTAAAAAGTCCGCACTATATTTCTTCCAAAATAAAAACTTTAGAACTACATCTAGGTTTTATTTCAAATCATTTTGATTTAATATATACATATAACTTTCGTATATTAAATCACACTTTTGGGATTAAAGAAAAATCCGTTTTCCCAAAACAACACTATAGCATCCCACTCAGAGACCCCAAAATTAACGTCACTGATGCTGCAGTCATCATCGAAATTACTTTCAAGCGATAAAAGTGAGTTCAGCATACCCAAACTATACTTTTGGTACTCAACCAAAATCATTCCAAAGCGTTATCAACTACTTCATATAATAATACTAAGAATCATGATCTCAATTTCTTAAATCAATTTCCCAAATATTTACTTTCAGATGATGCTATTATTGTTTTATCCAAAATCTTGAAAAACATTTTCAAAGACACCGGGATTTAAGTTCTCAAATTCTCTATTTAAATTCTTTTCATTTATAAACCATATTTTATAAACCATACTAACATAAAATCACCTTTTTATATAAAAAAATTCACAAATTTTATTGCCAAAATATTGCATCCTTCTTTTTTTATTATAGTTGACTTATTTTACTAAATTTTAACTTCTAACCCAACATTATCACTGAATGCCTTATAGTCAGGTATTCGTTTCAGTGTATCTATAAATACTATCTGTCAAACCCATGATATAGAAATGTAAAGCTGCTCATAAACTGGTCAAGCACATATCAATAATTAACAAACAGTAGTCCATTATCATAAACTGGCCTAGCATGATTTAAACAATCAAGATTATGGGATAATAACTATAAGAAGCACTAGATTCAAACAAACATGAATAGGAAAGTCATATATAGATAGTATACCCTCAAGCATCTGCTTTCCCTCCTAGGCTACAGAAATGGAAGGTCTAGCAAAAATAACAAAGACCCTAGGCTGTTACCATTTCTTGAGTATGGGACAATCCCTAACAAAAATGGATAGGCTGATGGCAACTATAACAACTTTTTGGTGCAAACTATGTCGCATGCTTCGAAGCCTCTTCGATCGATGATCTCACTATTTATGCTCTAGCCAACTACCCTTCTTTCCATGACCTATAGTTCCAAGCAAAGTATCCTTTCTGCCTGCACCTATAGTAAACTACACTAGAAATATCTCTCGGTGGCTGAAACTTCCGCTTATTACTTCCAGTTAGTGTCGATACAAATGGCTTGGGGCAGAACTCTCAAACCAAAAGACCATACTTATAATATCATAAAATGCACCTTGGATATGATTTGTCATGTTCTTACATACCATGTCGTACAAACTAATCCAGGCCTGGACTTCGATGATAGTCTCGATGCCATATAACCTCTTTTTCCTAACACCTCAAACTCGTGCCATATCGAAATAAAGTCTTTCCGTGGTCGAACAATCACCACTTCTCCTACCATACTTCCCTCAGAATAAGAAGATCTAGTACCCATAGTTCTTACTACCTAATTAAAGCGAAATAGCTTTAGAAAACCAAAGGGTGGGTTTATTTCAATGAAAGGATTTTTAATAAGGAGATATATTCCTTAGGAATAATTTTAAAAGTCTAGTTTTCAAAATACGAATATGCTCTCATATATATAATACACTTGACTCATTTTAGGGTGTTGCTTACCCTATCTTCAATGAGTCATACCCAATCAAAGCCAAGGTGTTCGCTAAACGTTGAACTCTGATACCAAATTTAATGACCAACATTTTGACCCTCGAATGTCAATACTAAATACATCCACGGTATTCGTACATCAATATCCAAGTGCCGAAAAAATAGAAAGTTGGGTTAAAATAAAAGGATAAAGAAGAACAAGAAGGAAATAACACAATATCAAAATCTCACTAGCGGAACGATAGTATGTAATATCAAAAGAATGGTATAAATGGTTGCTCTGAATACAGAAATTTCAAAGTTACAAAACTTAAGTACTATCATTAACTTGGACAGTTATAATTGTCGGTCCTCACATGTTGATATATACAATGCAGTAATGCGGTAGAAATAAGAATACTACAGTAGTAAAACTGTGACGACCTGGAATTTTTGAGCATTTAAAATCGGAATATTTAATTGATTTTAAATATTTAAAAGTTAAATTTTAACTTGAATTTCAAATATCACCATTTATTTGATAATTAAATTATTGATTTAAATAATTTTAATTTGAGCTAAATGTTGAATATGAAGTTTTAAGCCTGTTGAAAATAATTTGAAGGCTTGTAAAATTTATATTGATAACACTGAAGATAATAGAAGTTGTAAAATTGAAATTAACAGTGGTTTGTTCAGTTTCAAAATTTTATAGTTTAAATTGAATTTAAAAATAGTCTTTCGAGACATAGTCTCGGAATTTGACGAAACCAGTTCCATTGGATCCGGAATATTTTATTATTATCGGATTTCAATTTTCATGGCGTTTGGAGTTGTCGTGTGATCGTATGGTAGATTAACGCGTTGTAGTTTATATCGAAAATTCAAATTTAATTAAGTATATATATATATATATATATATATATATATATATATATTTATACTAGTCAGCGTCAGCCGAATTTCCATCACATCGTAACTTTTTCGAAATCACTGTGGCTAGGCAAAGCTTCTCATGCAATCTTCCTCTTCATTTCTTCTAAGTGGCCGAGCCTTTCCTTTATCAGTTCAAAACCAAAATCATCAGAACAGAATGTAATCGAACGAGAGAAAAATATGGCCGATACTTTATATCGAAATCACCTCGTGTATAACAAATCCACTCCTTTCAAAATCAAGATGAAATCTTTATTCCTCTTTCTGTTGTGAGTTCGCATATAAAACCCTAGCCGAGAGAATGATGAAGCGTCGTTCACCTCGCGAGGTCGTGATGGCCGATTTGGCAAGACATGGCGGCGGCGCCTTAGGCTGGGGCGGAACGCAAGCAGGGATTTCGCGATGGGTGGTCGCGATTCGATTGGAATGTGATCGATGGGAGTCGAGCTCGATTAGGGTTTGCGTGCCTTGTTGGATGAAGGCGATGGCGGCGGCGCAGTCGACGTGGTGCTTAGGGTTATCGAGCGCGATGATAGTAAGGTAATTATACCTTGTCTTAAATTTTGAAATTTTTATATGTAACCTGTATTAGATTTTTACGGTAAAGCATATACACATACATGTATACATATTTAGAATTTACAGTTTTGTTATCCACGGAAGAGAATAATATAACAGTAGTTTTTATAAAAATGATTTATATAGATGTATATACAGGAAATTAAACTGTCTTTGTTAGATGGAAAGAAGAAAACGGTAATAAATTGTTTGATTAAAAAAAAAAATTATGGAGGTAGATTTTTTTAGATGCTTAAAAAATATTTTATTAAAAGGAAAATTTGTTTAAAATCAAATTATTAGCTTAAAACCCAAATTCTTAGTTAATTAAATTAGTATGTGGAAATTTAATTGTTTAATTGATTCGAATATTAATAAAAATTATTTAGTGAAGTAAATTATTAGTCTAAAGTTAAATAATTGGTTAATTAAATTTATAAAAAGGGAAATTAATAGTTCAATTTATTTCAAATATTAATAAATTATATAATATTTATACAAGGTCTGACTCGTGAAGAAAATAGCCGGTTTGGATCGGATTGCGAATTAAAGGTCAAAGGTGAGTTAATCTCACTCAGTTAAATTTAAATTTATATGATTAAATTTAAATAATTGTTTGAATGGTTAAATTGATTGATGTGCTATAGTACGGTATATTGTGGAATTGGTATTTTATGTTGTGCAAACGTCTGTGGATGCAGAGAAAACAGGTTGGAGGGATCCAACTGGACCCCTCAACATTTATTATTTAATATTCTCTGTTGTGATTATTTGATATTCTATGATGAGTTATATTGGAATATTGAATGTTATGGTTTGATTGGATATATTTGAGTATAATGAATTACCAAAAATATATAAATTGGATTTTTGAAAGAAAATAAAGGAAGTAAATTGTAAGCGAGATAATTAGAGAAAATTGAATAAATTAAGAATGAATTGAAAAAGGAATGGAAGTGATGTTAAATACTAATAAATGACTTCGAATGAAAAGAAAAAGGATTTGAATAAACAGTAATTAATGAATTGTAAAATTAAGTGATATTAATTTAAAGGAATAAAGAATTATTTTAAAATTTTAAGTTTTAAATTTATTTAAAAGAATAAAGAAGTAATTTGAGAAACGTAAATTAGTATTTCAGTTAAAAATATTTTAAATCATAATTAAGGATTTAAATCTTGAGTTAATGGAATTTGGAATAAATAGGGTTAATTGGAAATCAATTTGGAAATTGATTCAAGTGTTTGGAATTGGAAATTTCAAGAAGAATGTGAAGAGAAGTATATTTCTCTGGATAGCCAAGTACGTTTTCAAAGTAAGTTTTTAAAATAAAATAAAGGTTTTAATATTGTTTTAAAAAGCATGTTTTGGAAAATTTATTATTTCTAAATGTTAACTTTTAAAGTAAGTATTTTTTTCAGATCTATTATTGTAGTAACTATATAGAAGTGACTTGGTATTATGTTTAAAAGAGGAAATTTAGTTTATATTTTATAAAGTGTTTTATTTAAAATATTCTTAAGGTATACATTTTTTTTAAAGTATTAAAGTAGATTTCATTTATATGTTATAAAGTATATTTTATAATAAAGTGATTTTAAGTTTCTTTAAATCTAAAGTATTTTGTACTTGGTGTTTCAGTGGAAATAAATAATTGGGAAATGTATTCCGTAAGAGGAAACTGGTTTAAACTGTTTTCAAAAGGGTTAAAAAATGGAAATATATCTTGCGAAGATATTTTGAGGTTAATAAATAATTTGGGAAAATTATTTATTGTTTGACAAATGTTTGTGAATATAAACTGATAGTTAAATCACCGACTATCAATATTGGACAAATACGTTGATCGTTTCGAAGAGACCGGGATCGAGATTTATTTCTCGGAAACCACTTCGATCCGGTTTGTACGTTTCGTGGAAACGAGCTTGGATTCGAAGATGGAGCAGTGAAATGCAAGGACTAGTCTGTGACGCCCCACCTCTATACCCATGCTAGCCAAGGACACTACGGGGTAATGCCGTCAACTAGCACGGAGATTAAGGCTGTTGAGAAGCGACCATCTGTATAATTGCTTTGTGTGAGTACCGATATGCGAGATAAAAATATAACTTTTCATCTCAAGAGGAAATCCGACATACCGATGCAAACTCAAAGCTACTACACAGTGGCTATAATATCTTCGGAAACAAATATAGAAATATCATAACACAAATCAGTCACAGAAGTTCATATCTCAAAGGCGGAAACAGATATGAATACTACACATGAAAGTGTAGATCAGAGTAGTGGTTAAACAAGATCCACAATATCACAAAAGAATAGTTACAAGTGCAACACAAAAGAATAAGTATACATCCTGGAGTCTATATCTCAAATGTATACAACAAAATAAACTACTAATCTAAGTAGTTAGCCAAAAGTCAGAATAATAACTCCAGAAGAGGAGTCAAGTAGAAGCACCTGCAACATCTCGGTCTGACCCGAGTATTATTTAATAAGAAAATAATAAACGGATCAGTCTAACTATAAATATCAGATAAAATGATATAGAATAAGAGATATGACAAAAACGTATAATAACCATAAAGCCATACTATGATAACTATGTAATTGAAAATCAACCAGAGATTAATCAATATCACAAGAATCTTCTAAAAGATCAAAAGAATGTCATACTCTTTAGTTTTATTCACCAAGTCACAAATATCGACATCATATCGATGCCAATCATAAAAGCTGGTGGATCACAAATTCTAGAAATCATCAATAGAAATCCAGAAATCACAAAAAGGGGGAGGCCTATCACCAAACGTGAGCATGAAAACTCACCAACACGTGTATCACAAACGGGACGCTATCCCATGGTCGCTAATCATAGAGCCGGTGCAACGACGTAGTACAATATCGGTACGCCCGAGGAACCTGAAACTCGAATAATTCAGAACAACGACGTAGTACAACGGTACACCCGATGATCCTGATAAGCTGGTGCAACAACGTAGTACAAAGGTACGTCCGATGGACCGAACTCCATAAAAGAACATGGGTTGCTAGCCCACAAAAATTGGGTCGAAACTCCAAAAAATACATAGGTCGTTAGCCTATAAAAGAAATGAGACGAAACTAAATAATACATAGGTCGTTAGCCTATAAAAGAAATGAGACGAAACTCAATAAAACGAGGTACCGTCCCCTACGTGGACAAAGAAACACAGCATATCGCTAGTCTAAATCACAAAATGATCATCATCGATCGTCAAGAAGTGTCAATTACACTAAGCTAGTAAATATATGAGCCTAGCTTCATGTCCCATAACCACTAGCTTAACTTAAATATTTACGAACAAATTGTAGATCTCCACTAGAAAATTGTCACAAGAGATTCAATCGAACAAGTCTAAGAATTAACCGACGAAGTAAACGCAAGCGTTTCATACCACTTGTTTTACTAAGTCGTTTAATTAGATTTCTCATACGAGTGAGGTAAAGGTTTATATATACTAATAGATTGGAAAACGGTTTAAGAAACGAGCTTTGTAATAAAATAGTGTTGAAATCGCTTTAATGAAAGAGTTTTGATATTTACTACTAGTATGGAAAACCTTTATATTTTTAAAGTGACAAATCACAAAAATGATTGTAGAAACAATCAATCACTAAAATTCACATACGAAGACGTAAATTAATTCCAAAGAAATCGATATCAAATCCATCAAAATGGATATTTCCAAAAACCGCAAAGAAAATGTCGTCAAAGTCGATAATAGATGATAACAACAAAAGAGAATCAACACGAATCGATAAAAATTGGAATTCTTAAACAAAATAGGCAAGTAGGCAAAACACAGTAGATTCAGACGTCTGAAACATTTGGTTCAGACGTCTGAATCTGGAAAATTAGTAATTTTCCAGAACGTAATTCAGATGTCTGAACCAAATGTTTCAGACGTCTAAAATAGGTGTTTTTTAGCCTATTTCCTTTCTGTTTGAAATCGAGCCAATTCAGACGTCTGAAATTTTGATTCAGACGTCTGAATACTGGGGAATAAAAATTCCCAGTATAATATTAAGACGTCTGAAATAAGGGTTCAGACGTCTGAAACTGTGGTTCAGGGCATTCCCTGAACCTCGACCAAAAATGGCCAAATGAATATCAGAAGCGGTCGGACGAGCAAATGACGACTAAGGATTTACGCCACGCGACAACCCAGCCTTAATGGCTCTTCGAACGCCTCAAATATCAATATCCAAATATCCATAATAGGATTTTCATAGATTTTGATTTCAAAACACCAAAAATTGGAATATACACCAAATCAATCCAAACCAAAATCAATTGCACAAGAATAAGTGTTAGGAATTCATACCTAACAATCGAAGATAATTATAGACTGAGATGTGAGATAAAAATCTCACCTTTGAACCCAAAACAAATGAAGAAGAAGCTATAAAGCAAAGGCAAGGACAATCACTCTTCAATTCCAACCCAACAAGCTTGAATCTAAGCTAAAAAGAGAAACATTTCCTAAGTTAGGTTTAGGAATTTCTGAAATTGATAAGAGAATGAGTTGGAGAAGAAGAAGAGGAGGCTTACCAAAGCTTCTTCAATTGATTTGGAGCTAGAACTTGATTTGTAGATGGAAACTAGGGGTTGGAGTTTTAATTTTCCATTCCTCTCTCCATTGTTGCTAAAGCTTGAGTATTAGGAAATAGAAAGGAAGTAATGAAGAGAAGAGGGGTGAAGCTTGGGTCTAATGGGCTGAAACAAAACCAAAGCCCTAAGTGAAAAAGTAGCGAAATTCTACTATCTCCAAACATATCGAAGTTTATACTCCAAAAGATCGCAAACGTCATTTTGAACTCAATGGCGATGGTCTCGAGTCCTAATTTGACTGTTTGTAAAAAGTAGTTTTTCGGACTAAAACCCGACTAACTATAAAATATTTAAATAAAATATTTAAATATTCAATCGTAAAATATGCGGGTTGTTACATAGTCGCTACTAATCCTGACGGTATTTCCAAAATGGATGTAGTAGGAGTAGTGTCTTTGGTTCCGTTCGAACCCGGGATGGACTTGTATGGATGAATGCTTGCGAAACATCATCACGTGGACGATGGGCATTCTAAGGGATATGTTCTAAAAAGGTAACGCTTAGCCTCAAGCCTCATCAAATGGGAATGACTGAAAATTAGGGGTTATGCAACAAGGCTAGGTGGGTAGCACCCGAGCAGGTTGAGGTCATTCCTGTCTAGATGTCCCTTTTTATTTCGGCTTAGTGGGCGGTTGCTGATCCCAACTGCGGGGTGATCTCACTCGGGATTATCCAGTAAGGGGTAGTCCCAGTCTTGTGTTGCAGGGGAGCGGGCGTACTCCTCGGTACTGTGATCTAGGCCACGTACTGTGACAGGTGGTACCCCAGTGCCTAGTCATTACTTGGAAATCCATTCTCCCTACAAGCCTTGTACGAGTTTTGTTTGTATTACCCACTCTGTGGCTAGTAGCTGGAATTTAATAATGTAACAATTTCGGCTATTTTTATAAGTATTTGTAAATAGACCCTATTATAATATCAGAGGATTTTTATAAAAATTGTTTTAGCTATCGTAAGGTAAAAACCCGACATGTTTATTTGTGGCGTGGTCTTACGAGATGCTTTGTTTTAAAAAGGATTTTGAAACTTTAATAATCAATTGTGTGTGATTTTCTCACGCTGGTATTCCAGACTGACTCGGGTGTTATTTAACTGTAATGCTTGGGTCAGACCGAGTATTATAGGATACAGGATATGATGCGGTGGAGCTCAGGAGACGAGCTGGATGACGATACGTACTTCCGTACTTGTTTTATATATATTCCGCTGTGTAGAGTAGCTGTGTATCCAGTTGTATGTTATTGGTGTTGAACTGTGATTGATGTACTCTGATGATGTAATATATAAACATATGTATTTGATTTTGAGTAAAGACCATTTATTATCTATTATATTTTATTCCGTTGCGATGGTTAGATTCTGTTGTTGTTTTCTATTTTCTTTTTCTATCTCCTCTTTTTTAACCCAAATGGTTCGTATTTCTGTACAACTTGAGTTGATTTAGGTAGAATAGTGTTGACTCAAGGGGTACGGATTTGCAGGTTGTTACAAGCTCATCTCCACAACATATTTAGGTTATATTCAAAACCACTGAGGTACGTTCACATATTGGATTTTTCTACGGAGATCTTTTTAGAGAATCTGAATCCGAACTCCATGCACAAGGGTAAGAAAGTACCTTTCAAGCATCATATATCTCTAGATAAAATGTACTATTAAGGTAAATACAAGCGGTTCATCATTTGAACATAAACATGAACAACGTGAACCAAATATCATCAACTCCCCCCGGCCAACAATCGATAAGCATCTCTAGATATGGAGTTGATAATACCCTAATATAGGTCAGCTAAACCCCAGGTTGTGCATCCTATTTTATTTTCTATCATTTCTGATGTCGAAATTACATCCAGCATCTTTCACATGATTCATCACTAAAACATAACACGAATCCTCAAATGGATTCCATTTTCTCAAATGGATCATGAATTGCTACATGGATTCAAGCATCTTGATCAAATCTCGAATCTCCATATAGATCCCCGCATAAATCCTTCGATGAATGCTAACGCTATCCTCTCTCTTGGAATACTCCTGAGGATAAACAGTACCACACGATAGCATCATCTGAAATGTTAATGCTGGCCTATCCCTTGGACTTAACCTTAGGATTGATAGTTCAACTCTATAACATTTCCGTTCACAACCACTCCTAAAATATAGAACTCGTATACTAGTTTTGAAGTGGTATTCGATAAGTAAAACACTTACCGATCCCGGTCTCTTTAAAACTAATTCGATGAATTTTCGGTAAACTCAATTCTGGTTCTTTCATAAGTAAGAAAATGCTAGAGACGTTTCGTACCAATGTTCTCTCCAGGGGTCCTCATTGGCATGAAATCGTGAAGCCTTTCGATACTTCTTAAGTCATATTAGGTCAAGTTCGATGATAGTCGACTAATCGACTATCTAGTCAAAAAAATTGCTTATAAAAATCAATATTCATATACTTAACTTGTTTTCGACATTCTAACTTAACTATTGCTCGCTCGAGAGTGAAGTCAGATAAGTTAGAGCACTGGTTGCATAAAATCCTTACCTAGACACTCATTCTTGAATCTTACGAATAGATAAGTCCACTACATCGGCTTTTAGTGTTAAGTGTAGTATCGATGATTTTCATAAGCAAGTAAGTGATTAACATGGTTAACACATTTTTGACATTCTCGACTTAATTATTCCTCGGTCAAGAGGGAAGCCGGTAGGTTAGAGATCTATTTCTCATATCCCCACTCGAACATCAATCTTAACTCTCGCAAATAGATAAGCCTACTTCATCGGCTTTAAGTGTTAAGCATAGTTAATTACCTTTCAAACAAGTAATTAAACAATTAATCATTTGGCCATTAAGAAATTTTTGACCCCTTTCTAAACCTTTTGTTTATATGTTTAAAACCATTTTTAAAATGATATATATGTGTAGCAATTTATTTATAAAACTAGATATTAAATAAACCATTTTTAGAAGATATTTATTACAAAAGATATAAAATAATCAACATATTTTGTAAAAAAATATACTTGAAATGCTTTTAAAATACTTTATACTACTTATAATAGGTTTTAAAACATTTACTCAAAATATTACTTGAAAATAACAACTTTATAATTTACTTAAAAACTTGGAAAAACATGTTTTCTGTATATTTACAAGTAAAACCACTTCTTTAAAAATTTGCAACTAATTCTTAAAAACTCATAAATATCTTAAACCACTTTTGCAATACTCTAATATGGGTTAGTAAACACGTGTAAAAAGAACGAAACAAAATCTTGAATTTCAATATCTTTTCGTACCTTTAAGGTCTAAAAATCAAGGCTAAATGAGACAGTTTTGCACGAGTGAAGTTTTGACCACTTTTCGAAATGTCACTCAACATTTAACTATCCAATTTTTTTGTGGAAGAAAGCATGCATATAAAAAATCATAAATATGATGAGAAACTCTTAAGGATCTCTATAAAAGTTCCATAGAAATCGCCAAAAACAAGGTTATTCCAAAGTGCATCCTGAGCAATTATCGCTACAAGTGAACTTTCAAAACCAAGTTCAGTCTAAACCAAAGTTCAGCTACAGCCTATGTGCTTTATTTCAAGGATATTCCATATGTTATACAAGTCTATTCAAGTCCATTCCAGTCCGTTCAAATGGATTACATATGTCATTTTCTTTCAAAGCAAGAATCAAAACCAATATTATAACTATGTCAACGTCAATCAAATAACTTAAACCCAATCAAACACAAACATATACACCCAACATTTTCCATTCAAATGATAAGTTAACTTACCTTTAACCAAAAAAACAAGCAAATCCAAGCAACCAAAGTCCAACCCCACTATGCAACCACCTTCTTCCTTCCTTTGCTTTCAGTTGCCTTTAACCCAAAACACTCTCAAAAGTTCACGACCTTCATTAATGGGGAGGGGATAGCTTCACTTATTTAAGATCTATCTTGGTGAAAGGTGTTGCAATATCGTTCTGATTCTTCACTCCAAATTTGAGTTGATTTGGATGGGTTTCGCAATTATTTTCTTTAGAACAAAAGTGAAGAAGATGATATGAAAATGTGATACTTTTGCTTTGTGAATTTGTGATTTATTAACAAGGGTATGCCTCTTCTTATATAGGCTTAAGGCGGTGCTCTTTAGCGTTGCTCTCACCCGCCCTACTATGCCATGGAAGACTCACCACTCCACATGCCCATCATTTCTCTTTTACATCACTTCCATTTAACAAATTCCTTTAATGCCCCTTATATTTTAATATCTCTTATCCATTTGGAATATTCTAGAATGTTCTATTTTCTTTATGAAGAGAAGTGTTAATTAGTTGCTAATGTTTTCATTTGGTCAATAGATAAGTGCAAAATAGTTCGAACAACTTATATCGATCAAAAAATAGTTTATCGATAAACCGATTTTCGTTCATATTATCGATTTTTCTTCAAAGAATATATTTTTGTAAACAATTTTCAAAAACAAGTTTTCTATCATTATTCGTTACTTAAATGATAAAAATCATATTTATAACAGTTAATTATATTTCAAAACGAATATTCAAAGACGAAGTGTTCGAATTTCCAAGTCACTACATATGTTCTCAAGGGAATAGTATAAATCCAATCGTACTAAAACGATGTGATATTTCCATAATGAAGTATATTATTAATACCCATATTAAAAATATTATAAAATTTTAAAATAGGTTTCAACATGTTACTAGAATTGGTGGAAATATGGTGAAGGTTATAAGTTCAGTTATAAAATTGATTTGAGATCATTTCTTTTCAAATAATTTTTCATTATTATTGTTAAATTTACAATGTCATTTTCATAATAAAGACAAGTTAAGGCATGAAGATTTATGATTCCTAGGTACCCTTCCGCTTGGATTTACATAACATTTTCCACTTAACAAGGCAGCAAATACTATTGTAGAAATATTCAGCACACCAGAGGAAATTTCTTTTAATTTTATCTATTTGTCAGTTATCCGTTTTGGAAATAGATAACAAGACATCCAATTGATCGATAAAGCCAAAAGGACAAGGTTAATCAAGATGATTCAAGTGGCTCTAAATGGAAATCTACCGTTCCACTTGATAGTTTTTTTATTAATTTTATCAATTATCACTTGCCAATTCTCCTTTTTTTAGCTTAGTCAATCTAATAGAAAATCCTTTGTAGTCTATAGGGAATTTCATAGTTTTACAATTAAGGGTATCAACTAAAGATTTTCATTTACATCATTTAATACTAAAATCGAGCTTTTGTTAAAGTTAATTTTGAGCATCAAAAGCATTTCAAAGTTATATAAAATGAACTTATGAGGGCTATGATGTGGCGAGTTAAATGTGAAGTAAAAGGCATAGTATCATCAATGAATTAAAGGATTGAAAATCTATCACAAGTTATATCGTTACCTACACTATCCAGAACCCCAATTGTAATCAATAGCTTAATGAACAGATAGAACACATTCTCTACTAAATTAATAGAAAATGCAACAACGGGTCGCCTTGTCTAAAACCGCACTTTGATTGGATTTTATTTCTAGGACACCATTAACCATTATACTTGAGCTTCCGGTTTTGTGTAAAGTCATGATCCAACATACCCATCTAGTACTAAAGCCCCAAACCAGAAGTAAATCTTGAAGAAAAACCAATGGATTGAGCCAAAAGTTTTAACAAAATTAAGTTTTAAGAAAGCACAAGTGATATTGTTTTAACAACAGTAATTATTAAATTCTTGGACTACAGGAAAACTACAACGACCCTATCCTTGATATTTATACCCTTAATAAAAGAAGATTGAGTAATGTCAATTAGGTTGTTCATTTTAGCGCTTAACCATTTGCAAAGATGTTTGAAATAATTTTGAGAAAATAGTTAATTAACGAGATAGGTCTACAATCCTTGAGCTCTATCGCTTCCACTTTTTTATGAAGCATAATTACCTTACAGAATTAAATCTTCCAACCTTTAGATTGTCATTGTAAAACTTCTCAAACATTTTAATTAAGTCGTGTTTTGAAACGTGATAAAATTTCTTGTAAAAAAATATGGAAAATCCATTCGGTCCCGGCACTTTATCGCTAGGCATATCATTAATGGCCTTAAATATCTCCTCTTTCGAGAACAAACTATCCAGGCTATCTGAATCAATCCTAGTATTTATGAGTTATAAATAATTCCACTTTGCTTTGATTTTGTGCCCTCTGTTAGTTTCAAAGATGTCTTTGTAATAGTTAGTGAAGGCATTATTGAGTTCGGTTTGGTCAAAATTCTCTCCATTTTTAATGAATAAAGAGTTTATAGTCATACTACACTTACAATCTCCATGTAGCCATGCTCTCCTCCTGGCTGATTCGCCAATATGAATAGATCTTTTCCTGTAAGAATATTTTGAGCCCACTCTAGCGTCTCCTGCCGCTGTCTAGCTCAATGAATCCAACATCACAATCTTCGAGTAGAGCTCCAAATTGAGTTCACCGACCATGACCGATATCGGGAATAAATATGCATGTGAAATCTCCTACAGTATCATAAAATCTCACTTCACCATTGATAGCACTCATGTACACATCATTAACAAAAATCTCTTTTGCATCTAAACGCCCATCCATTCTTTCTTCCCTCCCGACAATAGATTTCTCTTTCTCTTCACAACTGACCACATTTTTATTTCGAGAACCCTCTTCCTTCCTTTGCCAACATTCATTGCTACTGCACAGGTTGACTACATTCACAGACCCATTGACCTCTTTATTACATTCATCATCCACAAAATCAGACCCCAACCTAATATCAGACCCTCCAGACTTTCCCTCTCCCTCTTCCAAATCAAACCACTCAATGCATCTTCCAGGTTTGGTAGCCAGACCACTGTTCTCCCCAAAACCTCCTTACCCGCAACCAAACCACTAGCCATGCTTCGATCATCAACCTTATCCACCACATCAAACCCAAAATCCACACTCGCTACTACTTCCCAACTCTTGTTTAAACCTTATGCACTTGATTCTAGGCCTGTCAAACGAGTTGGGTTGGGCCAAAATTGGTTAGGTCGAGTTTGAACCAACCCTCTTATGACCCACTCTTTTTTTACCCACTTATGACCCAACCTGTTTAATAAGTGGGTTACCCATTTGACCCATTTAAAGATTTGAATTTGATTTGATTAATAAAAAACAAATAAATATAAAATAATTTTAATTCTAATTTTTATGTTTTGAATTCCCATAAAAATTTATTTTAAATTTTTATCAAAATTCAAATACGGGGATGTGGTAGCATGTTATTTTCGAAGTACAATCGTCAGTTCCCATGGAGAACTATAGTGTGCGTTCACAAGATGAAGTATTCGAGTGTTACATGTTGTCCGTAATTTAGGTGGGAATTCATCGGTCGAAGTCCCATCCGATTCCGAGTTAGTATGAAGAAGTTATTGCAGTCTGAACAAAAAAAATAGCGGCTTCTACACTAGGCGGAGTTCAAATAAGAGAATGCGGTAGCATGTTATTTTCTAAGTACAACTGTCAATCCCCTTAGAGAACTACAGTGTGCATTCACACGATGAAGTATCCAAATATTCCATATTGTACGTAATTTAGGTGGGAGTTAATCGGTCGAAGTCTCGCCTGATTCCGAGTTAGTACGAAGAAGTTATTGCAGTCCGACCAAAAAAAATAGCGGCTTCTACACTAGGCGGAGTTCAAATATGGGGATGTGGTAGCCCGTTATTTTCTATGTACAACTGTTAGTCCCCTTGAAGAACTACAGTGTGCTTTCACACGATGAAGTATCCGAGTGTTACATACTGTACGTAATTTAGGTGAGAGTTAATCGGTCGAAGTCTTGCTTGATTCCGAGTCAATATGAAGAAGTTATTGCAGTCCGAACAAAAAAATAGGGGCTTTTGCACTAGGCGGAGTTCATATATGAAGATGTGGTAGCCTGTTATTTTTCGAGTACAGCTGTTAGTCCCCTTGGAGAACTATAGTGTGCGTTCACAAGATGAAATAGCCGAGTGTTACATACTGTCCGTAATTTAGGTGGGAGTTAATTGATCGAAGTCTTACCTGATTCCGAATCAATATGAAGAAGTTATTGCAGCCTGAACAAAAAAGTAACGGCTTCTGCACTAGGCGGAGTTCATATATGGGGACGTAATAGCCTATTATTTTCTAAGTACAATCAGTCCCCTCGGAGAACTACAGCGTGTGTTCACATGTTGAAGTATCCTAGTGTTATATATTGTCCGTAATTTAGGTGCAAGTTAATCGGTCGAAGTCTCGCTTAATTCCGAGTTAATACGAAGAAGTTATTGTAGTCTAAACAAAAAAATAAAGGCTTCTGCACTAGGCGGAGTTCATATACGAGGATGTAGTAGTCTGTTATTTTCTAAGTACAACTGTCAGTCCCCTTGGAGAACTACAGTATGCGTTCACATGATGAATTATCCGAGTGTTACATACTGTTCATAATTTAGGTGGGAGTTAATCGGTCGAATTCTCATTTGATTCCGAGTCAATATGAAGAAGCTATTGTAGTCCAAACAAAAAAAATAGCGCCTTCTACACTATTTTCCAAGTACAACTGTCAATCTCCTTGAAAAACTATAGTATGCGTTCATAAGATCAAGTATCCAAGTTTTTCATACTATCCGTAATTTAGGTGGGAGTTAATCGGTCGAAGTCTCGCCTGATTCCAAGTTAGTATGAAGAAGTTATTGCAGTCTGAACGAAAAAAATAACAGCTTCTGCACTAGGTGAAGTTCAAATATGAAGATGCGGTGACCTGTTATTTTCTAAGTACAATTGTCAGTTTTCATGAAAAACTACGTTGCATGTTCAAAATTCTTATTTTTCAAATTTATATTCAAATTTAATGTTTTTAATAAATGGGTACACATGTAACTCTTTTAAAAATGGGTTAACCCAACTCATAACCCATTTAATAAAATTCATAAATGGGTTGACCCAACCAATTTAAAAGAAGGGCAAATGGGTTGGGTTAATGGGTTGGGTCATATTTCGATTGGTCCCACTTGATTCACACTCACCACTGGTAAGCCCACACTTACCGCTAAGGAACTACACTGAACTCGAATCATTTACATTTAAATCAGTCTCTACCAGATCGTCATCAACACCAACAGTTTCACTGCATTCACACAAAGCATCAAACATGTTATGTGTATGTATTTCAGAACATTCCAAAGCTTTCAAAGTGGACAAGTGCTTACTAGAAACCACAAGCATTTCTAGCATTGTCTAGAGCATGTACTGAGTCAGGAGTTGAAATTTTGGAAGGGCATAGCTCTTTGGATGGCTCGTTGACATTGAAAATATATGTAGGCTGGTGACAGGCCTTTATGTATGGATCCAAATTCATAGCATCAGTGTTAGTCTTTGATGCATAGTCAGCATCGGTTGATCCCGCAAACGCTCATCGAAGACTTTTCTCCCTGTAGTGATATTACACTGTTGTAAGATTTGGCTGCTATTGAATAGTCGCTGGAGCAAAAACGTTGAACGCAGCAAGCAACACATCCAGATACTGAAGGAAATGGTGAGCTAGCAGGGGAATTAATAGAGAATGGATTTGGGTTTGAAGCCAAGGGAACTTTATACAAAAATCAAACCGCAAATCATTTATAGAACAAGACTTGGGTATTGGATTTGTTAATGAAGATTGGCCACCATTGATCTGTTGGAGCTCTCAGCATTAAAAGGAGGAGACTTATGGAGGTTCCGTAGAGCACAAATAAACTGTTTGTGGCCTAACCTACCGCAATAAAAGCAACGGAGCGGATTTCAAAAAACTGCTGTGAGGCGATTAGGCACCGGAATGAAAGCAAAGAGGTTTACTATTCTGATGTCGGATCCAAGGGAATTTGGGAGATGCGGTTGTTAGTTGGTTAACATAAGGAGGATGTTGATCTAGGTCATATTTGAGTGATTCTGCGTGGGATGATTTGGATTCAGGATTTGAAGGAGTAAACGAAAAGGTTGGAAGATCATCAATGGAATGGAAAGCAGATTGCAAGGTGGAGAGGACAATGGTAAAATAAGGAAGCTATTTTTGTTTTAATTTTACAATTAAAATTTATATTTAATAATTTTGATTTAAATTGTTTGTCTAATTCAAATAAGATATTTATTGATTTGACTAATTTAAAGTTTTAAAATAAATAAAATTAACAAATTTTCGTCAATTAATCTAATAAATCCTAAAAAAAAGAAACTTAATGTGTGTACTAAAAAATCCTAAAAAATCCTAATAAATACTAATAAATACTTAGGATGTTAATCTAATAAATCCTAAAAAAACATTTTTGAATTTTTGCTCAATGCCGAAATCTTTAAAAAATGTTTATATAAGGATATGTATGTGTGTGTGAAAATAGTTTCAGATCCGAAAATAAAAATAATTTATTTATCGATATTTAAAATCAAAATTTATTATACTATACATATAATACTTGAAATGATTTACTTTATCAAATAATTATTGAAATTGATTTTTAAAAGCATATTTTTATTAAATATGACCGAAAAGTACATAGGTATCTGCATGCATGCATATGATTATAATATATATTGAAATATATAAATTAAAATGAAGCAGTTACCTCCTCCTTGTAATCCAACCGAATTAAGTTGTATGTTATCTCCTATGTCTTTTTTCACAATGGGTTGTAAGGCCTTCCCTGGGCTTCACCCGTGCCTAATGGAGGCTATGGTTGTGTTGGTTAAGGGTAAAGAGAATGTGAATGGTGGCTACATATTTATAGACCTCTAGATATCAAATATCTCCCTCATTTTCCTCAAACCTTAGGAGACTAGGTCTCCTTTAGCCTCTGTTGCTATGCCTAACCTTATTTGATCTTGACTTTGTCAAAATGCCCGTTGACTCACTTTGAGTCAATTATTCAATCATTCTATCTAAGTACGTTCTTCAATTATATCGACGTACAACATTTATACATCATTTAATTGATTTTCGACTTCATATAAGTAATTAAAAATGGCATACAAATTTAACACAAGATTTGTATTAATTTTATTATCAATATATAACATTTACAAATTAATTTTTACATCGGTAATTCAAAAATAATTAACCACTCGGTTGTGTTGACTCTCTAGTATGAACTTAATTCTTAGTCAATATTTAAACAATTGAAATATTAAATCTTGTATGGACTTTGCTAAAAAACAGTATCAAACACAAGTACTATGCTTATAAATCATTTAGACGAAATCCAATTCCTAATATATTATAAGGTCGCATAGAGACGACATTTTGTACGTATTTGTTTTGTCATCACTATATCACTTAGACATCTAGAGTTTGGTCTAAGGTCAAAAGAATCAATTAGTATATGTATTTAATTGTGTATATCATTTATAATTCGATAACATTATTGATTAACTGATGTAATCTTCCTTTATTCCGGGTAGAAATATTGGTGAAAATGTCCTGCTGGCTCATGAACAAATTCGGGACTTCGCTAAAATTGGTAAATCAAAGATGTGCATTAAAACTGATTTACAGAAGGCTTATGATATAGTCAATCGCGAATTTGTTTGCTATATGCTTAAGTGCTTTGATTTTCCTCTATCTCTAGTTCGTTTAATTCATGAATGTATTTCAACTCCTACTTTTTCTATAATGGTTGATGGAAGTCCAGAAGGGTTCATTACTTATAACAGAGGATTATGGCAGGGAGACTCATATCCCCTTACTTAATTTGCATTGCTATGAATTATTTTTCACTATCAATGGAGGAGGGTATGTTTGATAAGCACTTAGAGCCAATAAACAAATTTCAACCTACTATATCTCATCTACTATATGCCGACGATGTTATAATCTTCCTAGTTTCTGCTACAAAAAATGCAACTCACATGACTTATATATTTTCTAGAATGAAGGAAATGGTTGGCTTATGGATTAACCAAACAAAATCATAGATATTTTTCAGCAAAGGTGCTATGTGGAAATTAGAAATATCAAGTATTCTAAATATAGTAGAGAAAGAATTATCGGTTAAATACCTCGGGGTCCCACTGACATCTGACTATATTCATGCTACTCACTGTTCCTCCCCGTTACAAAAGATCAGTATAAAATTAGAAGGATGGGACAGTAATTTATTAACGACAACAGGCTGTGATGAGCTGATCCACAGTACAATAACTCCTATTGTACTGTACTGGATTCTTATTTACCATATGCCAGTTTCAGTTTTATGCAAAATTGATCATTTATGTGCAGGCTTTTTTTGGAAAGGTAAGTCACATAAAATATCCTGGGATACTTTATGCAAACCCAAAATGGAAGGTGGTATTGAACTTCAAAAGTTTGCTGATTTTAATACTACTGCCAGAATTAAATTATTATGGAAGTTTTTAACTTCTAATTGCTTATGGTCTACATGAATGCGAACCAAATATCTTAAAATAAATTTTTGGACCCTGCTTATCAATAACAATTTCTCCGGTATGATGAAATTTATTTTACGACAACGTGCATTGGCAGCTAATATCATGACTTGAATGATTGTCAATGGGGAGGATACAGACTTATGGTTTGATCCATGGATCAATCACAAATCCCTCATTGACCTAATTGGTTGGAACAGGCTTTCTATTTATAACAATACTCATAATAAAGTAAGCTGCATAGTTCAAGATGGACAACTACAACCCTAAAAATCGCCCGAGGCTAGTGAGGTAGCCGAACAGATTTTACAAGTTCAATTATCTTCTGAACAGACCAATGATTACTGGACCATTGCCCAATAGAAAAATTCAGTTTTGCAACTGTATGGAACGAGGTACGACTACATGCTCAACAAGACGACGCTTATAAACTCATATGGTTTAACAAAACTTCTAAAAAAAATTGCTACACAACGTATATGGCATGCATTCAGCACTTGCCTACTTTGGATAGGCTAACTGCATGGAGACTTAATGTGGATACTCAGTGTGAGTTTTGAAAACAACACAATGACTCTCATAAACACCTATTTATAGATTGTAAGTTCGGTACTTATCTATGGAAATCCTTGTTGTCCAAATTAGATCTTCAACCTATAGTTGTCAGCTCACTAAGACAGCAGCTCACGACTTTACGGCAGAGCTTTGCAAGTAAATCAGGTGCTCAACACGTGGCTCACATTATGGCAGCTACAACCATTCATCACATTTGGACGGAGAGGGTAAGACGTAGATTCAAAAATAAAGGTTGTTCGATGGAACAAAGGAGCAAACTTATTAAAATAGATGTTCGCCTGCAGCTGAGAAGACGAGTTCGCCATCATCATTTAACATCATCTGAGCGACAGAAATTCTTGCAGTGGAGGATTGATCTAGATGATGCTGGGTAATAGTGACGGCGGCATTGAAGAAAGGTTGATTAGGGTATGTTTTGTTTGCGTAGTGTTGGGCTGAACTAGGTGGTATACTTGGAAGAGGCAGTGTGTTTTATTGCCTACATGGGCCGAGCTTTTTTCATATTATGCTTTTGTTGTGTTTGGTTTTTGCCTTGTTTTTGTTTTGGTATAGCAAGTGTAACGACCTGGTATTTCGAACCGTTCAAATCGACAATCATCGGCTCATGTCCGACTTGAATTGCTTAAGATGTTAGATTGTTAATTTATATTTGGCAAAACTCAACATATATAGTAAATAAATAAATCACAGAATCACAACACAGAGTAATATAACAGTAAGCAGTGGAATAGATAAATAGTAGTTCATGAAGCTACTATAAAACATCAGAGTCTCAAATACCAATAAATCTCTAATACGTAAGCAACTGACGAGTCTGAACATAAATGACTGGAATAAATTGGAATAACTGAAAGCTGGATAGATAGATCTTCAAACAAAGCTCAAATCTCAAAAGGGGAGTCTCAAAAAGTTGTGACACTTGGTCTGACCCGAGCATAAAGCAAAACACAAAACAATCGAGTCAGGATTAACATCCTTATATCTATAAATTTAACTCAAGTGAAATGTCAACTGAAATACAAGTAACTTAAAGAATGTTTGGGATACCCATCCTTTAAGGATCCGTGGAACTATCTACTATGTAGTAATATACGCTATTATAATAATGTCTAAAGAAAAGTAAACTATTAAAATAGCGTTAAAGTGTTACCCATATCCCTCTTAGCACATTTTATATAATGCCATAGTCTATGCAGATACTGCAAACTCCAACCGCGGGTAGGCTATCAAGGAGTACTCAATAGGTACGACACAAACCAAACTCGTAGAAGGCACGATAGGGCATGTGACAAGGCATGCGAGGCAATGCCAGGGTAGATATATCGTTTGCGGATCCGAACTGGTGGTAACGCATAGCAGCTACTACCGCCCACCTCGAGACATGCTCCCAAATCAAAGGTGCACCCAATCAAATCACAAAGTAATAGAATGGTATCGAAGAAATCTGTCTGATGGGAGGAATGACCTCACTTGGCCCGGCGTGGCTCCTATTTTAGCCACATCAAGCTGACTCACGGGAGTCAGGGCTGCGTTAATACCTCATACAGAATCATCGTCAAACCATCCTACTTCGTTTTGGAATCTCCACCACGTACACAGTTGTTAAAGTGGTTATCGGTATTGGCAGTGAGTATGACAATATCCGATCCCGGTCTCTTTAACAACCAAACGCTTATTTCACACCGTGGTCATTTCATTTCAAATAGTTCATATATCAAAATACCTTATTCATTACAAAACCATATCAATTTCGATATCATTATTCACTTTAAATAATATTCATTTCCAGAACCGTAACACTTTCAGAATTTTAACACTTTTGAAATCATAACACTTTTGAAATCATAACGCTTCCGACTTAACCAGTTTAGATAATGAAAATAATATATATATATTAAAATAGTTATAAATTGAAATAGTTTATATATTAAAATAA
Source organism: Allium cepa (assembly GCA_030765085.1). Lineage (NCBI taxonomy): Eukaryota > Viridiplantae > Streptophyta > Magnoliopsida > Asparagales > Amaryllidaceae > Allium > Allium cepa. Next base: position 364,692,169 of record CM060929.1, on the reverse strand, counting down.
TTTATATATTAAAATAGATGTAAATTAAAAATAGTTTATATGTATTAAAAAAACACTTTATATAATAAAATTTGTTTCCTCCAATTTTGTAAATCGATTCAGATTAACTTAAATTCCAAAATTCAATTTAAAGCAATTCTAGTCTAACCATTTCAATTTAAAGGTCAAAGATTCAATTCAAATTTTAAATAAACCATTTCAATTTATATCGATTTCATATCCGAGTTTGAACTATCTCTTCAATTCCAATAAGATTCAAAGTTTAAATATTCAAACATTGCAATATAAGTTTCATTTAGATTTCAACATTTAACTCTAATTTGATTCACATTGGAAAATATTCACTTAATCATTTTATTAACAATAAAATCTCAATATATAATTTAAAACAATATTAAATATTCAATCTCACTTTTATTTAAAATTGAGAATATTCATTTAATCGCTTTTTATCAATTCAAGTTATAAATCATACCTTTCAAAATCTCAAAATAAATAAGTTAAATAAATTCTTATTTAAATTCAATTATTACCAATTTAAATTCCAGGTCAACATTAATTTATCTTCCCAACCTTTATTATTAAAGTTGTAAAACATCTATTTTTAAAATATTAATATAAATTTAAATAAATACATAAACATATTATAAACTAATTAAATTAAATTTTATTAAATCAAATCTTATTATTAAATGTATTTTGTGTTAAATCTTATTTTATATATTTTAAAATAATAAAATTATAATAAAAATCTTAAAATTATATTTTCAAAACTAACTTATAAATCTAAATTTCCAAAACATATAATTTTAAAAATCTAAATTTTAACATATATTAAAATAAATTCTTTATATTATAATTTAAAAATAAATATTCAATAAATCCATATGTTTCCGTTCAAAATTTGGCAATCATTTTTCAAAACAGACCAACGGTGTCTGTATATAATTTTCTATCCTATGGTCAAGTGATGCAGATATTTATCATTTCAATTCGTAATAATTTCATATTTACAAGTGTATATTATTTCAACCCGCAATCCCAAAATTCAAAATCAATGATAATCACTTGGGTTTATCATTTCAACCCATAACGATTTTCCCCTAATCTATGAGATCGTTCAGGTATGTATCATTGCAACCCATAGGGATTTCTACACTAACAGAGAACTGACAGAGTGAGAACAAGTGTGATAATAAATCAACAACAGACATATATCATCAATAAAAAATTTTAATATAATATATACAACAGGGAGATGGTGTCATATGTCATAAGTGAATAACTGCATAAAATAGCATATCAGATTTAACCATCAAATAACTAACAATTCAATATTTAACAACATATTTCAATCATCATTTCATGTGAATTAAATTTACCAAATTTAGAATTGTTAATCGTGAGTGATTGTTCACCTTCTGAGGCTAAAAGGTGATGGTAAAATAATGAAGCAAAGCGGAGATCTACAATAAATCAAATCCAAGATCGAAGTGAAACCAATTCCAACAACACGAATCAACAATTAAGCTTTTGAAAGCAACTCCAAAGCAAAATCCAAAGCGAAGCACGATGAATTTGAATCGATGAAACAACTTATATAATTTAATTAAAAAGCGAAATAAAACATCTATATACCTATATTTTAAAATCAATATTAAATTTATAACACATATTAAAAGTAAAATCATCATATTTTCCTTTTATAACTTTTTTTTCAATATAAAACAACGAGAAGTGTAAAACGATGAATGCAACAGCTTGATATATATAAACTTTAAAATCAATCTTATTATAAGCATATATACATATATACTTAAAATCAACATTATCGTAAGCACATATATAAACAAGACATCCACAAAAAAGTCTCTGGAAACATATATATACGTATACTAAAGCAAACGCAAACATATATATATATATATATATATATATATATATATATATATAATATATACATTATAAACCTATTAGGATGTTACGTCAAAGATATTGGGCTGGGCTTCAAAAATAAAAAACTGGCTAACACGAGAAGCAGAAAGAGAAGCAGACTCGAAATTGCATACATGAGTAGCGCGTTTTTGCCAAACAAACTTATAATATATATATATATATATATATATATTAAAATCAATAATTATATATATATATATATTAAAATCAATAATTAAATATATATATATATATATATATATATATATATATATATATATATAACACAAGAAGAAAAGCTGCATGGGTATGATGGGTTGGCTTGGAGGAGTGACGAGGCGGAGGTCTGGTTGTGTGGAGATGGGGCTCAGGCACAGGCTGGCACAGGCGAAGGCTGTGGTGGTGGTTATCTCAAAGGAAGAGGGTGGTGTGGCAGTCATGGTGATGGTTGATCAGGCATCAGAGGAGAGAGAGGTCATGGCACTGCCACACGAAGGTGATGGCTCGGGTTTGGGTCTTGGGTGGCCAAGCGGGTAGAGAATGAAGCAGGCGCGGAGGGGAGAGAGGGTACCGGAAAGATGAGTCGACTGATGTAGTCGTGGAGGGTAGACCTGTCAAAATTTGACCCAACCCATTAACCCAACCCATTTACCCTACTTATAAATGGGTTGGGTCAACCCATTTATGAATATCATAAAATGGGTTATGGGTTGGGTTGACCCATTTTTAAAAGGGTTATAAACGGGTAACCCATTTACCCATTTATTAAAAATATTAAATTTTAATATAAATTTAAAAAATAAGAATTTTGAACATACGTTATAATTTTTCATGAAGACTGACAGTTGTACTTAGAAAATAAGAGGCTGCCACATCCCCATATTTGAATCCCCTAGTGCAGAAGCCGCTATTTTTTTTATTCAGACTATAATAACTTCTTCGTTCTAACTCGGAATCAAACGAGACTTCGACCGATCAACTTCAACTTAAATTACAGACAGTATGGAACACTCGGATACTTCATCATGTGAACGCACACTGTAGTTCTCCAAGGAGACTGACAGTTGTACTTAGAAAATAACAGACTACTACATCCCTATATTTGAACTCCGCCTAGTGCAGAAGCCGCTATTTTTTTTGTTCGGACTGCAATAACTCCTTCGTTCTAACTCGGAATCAGGTGAGACTTCGACCGATCAAATCCCACCTAAATTACGGACAGTATGTAACACTCGGATACTTGATCCTGTGAACGCACACTGTAGTTCTCCAAGGGGACTGACAGTTGTACTTAGCAAATAACAGGCTACCACACCTGCATATTGAACTCCGCCTAGTGCAGAAGCCGCTATTTGTTTTGTTCAGACTGTAATAACTCCTTCGTTCTAACTCGGAACCAGGCGAGACTTCGACCGATCAACTTCCACCTAAATTACGGACAGTATGGAACACTCAGATACTTCATCGTGTGAACGTACATTGTAGTTTTCCAATGGGACTGACAGTTGTACTTAGAAAATAACAGGCTGGCACATCTGCATATTGAACTCCGCCTAGTGCAGAAGCCGCTATTTTTTTGTTCAGACTGCAATAACTCCTTCGTTCTAGCTAGAATCAGGCGGGACTTCGATCGATTAACTACCACCTAAATTACGGATAGTATGGAACACTCGGTCACTTTATCGTGTGAATGCACACTGCAGTTCTCCAAGGAAACCGACAGTTGTACTTAGAAAATAATAAGCTACCCCATCTCTATATTTGAATTTTGATGAAAATTAGAATTAAAATTTTAAATTTTTGTCGGATCTCAAAACATAAAACTTGGAATTAGAATTATTGTATATTTATTTGTTTTTTATTAGTCAAATTAAATTTAAACCTTTAAATGAGTTAAATGGGTAACCTGCTTATTAAGTGAGTTGGGTCATAAATGGGTTGGATCATAAATGAGAAAAAGAGAATGGGTCATAAATGGGTTGGGTCGAACTCGACCCAACCCATTTTGACCCAACCCAACCCATTTGACAGGCCTAGTGGAGGGTGATGCTCAGTATGATGGAGGGATAGGGCAGATGTTGTCACGTGGAGGAGATATGAGAGGTGTTCAAGGTGGAGGGTTGATGTGGGGACAGGTCGGCGGGTCAGGGTTTGTGTGCTGATTCGGCTAGGGCGAAGTTGTGAAGGTGGATAAGGGGGGATGGTCGGCGGATCTGGTCCAGTCGCACTCGGCGCTAGGTGGCGAGCAGCCTTCGAGCGTGGTGATGCTTCAGAGGAAACGGAAGGAGTAGCTTCCATAAAACCAGATTCTCAAATATACAAACAGTATATAAATTTTTTAGTAAGGCAGATGAAAGAAAAAGAAAATAATAATAAGGGAAGAAGAGAATGAGCAGTGGCTTCAAACGAAGTGGAAGACAGCGGTTAGCAATATATAGATATAAACTTATATTATATTATATATATTTGTCAAATGAACGTGTTGGACCAAAACTTAAAGGCAGAGATAAGTATGTGAATGGACAAGTCAGAAAATATATTGAAACCAGAGCATATTAAAAGTCAATAGATTGAAAATATTAATTGCTGATGGCTATTTGTTTCACGGTGGACAATGACGGACATGAAATCACAAAGACTCAAAACAGTATCGATACGGTTGATCGTTTCACGTTTTCTCCACGTATCGGACACCTAAATCCACAAATGAATATACTGCGGAGATCAACACGACAAGACGGACATAATGATATACAGATATAAGTGATACGATCATCCTGTCAAAATTCGATATTCTCTGCCAAACTGCTACTACTTCGCCGAAAATAAGATAAACGGGGCTAGAGAAGTTCAAATTTGACGAAACGAATTATGACATCTCACTCAGAAAACGATTTACATTTTTATTATAAAAAATATATTTTGATTTCAAAAACATTTCAATTTCATCAATTTAACTGATTTTAAATTGAAATTGAAAATTACACAACAGAACTAACATCCATATTCTCTAATGAAAATCTGACATTTGCTAAAATTAAATAGACGCATTCCAAATATTAAATTTTCATTGCCAAATTTTATTGTTTAATTCCAATAAAAATTTCAATTAATTACATTAAAAAACAATTAAAATTTACGGGTCATTACAGCAAGGATGTACTGTATTACAGTTGTTGTAATAGAGGATGTCGTGTTCTTTTTCCTTACCATAATGCTAAGATATTTTAAGGTGGCGAATTCTGCTATTGTTTGGTTCTTTATCGTTATTAATAAAGAATATTTTCTTTCAAAAAAAAAGATTAACTAATCTACTTTAGCCAAAGATTTTGACTTTAAAGTTGACTACCAATTATAATGATTGTAACAACCTGCCTTTTCGATCATTAGAAGTTGACACTAATACCTTCACGGTGTTCACGTGCTGAACATCCAAGTGTCGAAAAGACAGATCGTTGGGGTGAATGAAAGAAGATTTAATAGAACCTCACGACGTGATGAGTAATTTATAATATATTAATGAACTTTACAAAAGGAAAACTTTTATATATATACAATAATTAGAGTATAATTATTATACCATCAGCCCTTGGACAGTTATAACAACATTTTCTTATAATTACTGATAAATATAGCCAAGAAACAAACAATGGATCAAGATAAAATAAAATATAGGAATACGTCTTGGAGGCATCCAGCTCGTCTTTTGCAGCTCCAAGTGTCCGGCAAAATCTGGAAAATATGCTCGACCTAAGCATTATAAGAAAAAATAACGTCCGAATCAGTCTGGTAAAACCAACGTGACGCAATCAAATGGATTCTTAATATTTTATAAAATCTTTTAAAATAAAGGTATCTCATAAGACCACGTCGCATAGACACGGACAGGTTTTTACCTTACAATAACCAAAACTTCTCATAAAAATTCCAATGATATTATAATAATGTCTAGGTTTTAAAGTAAATTTTGAATATAGCCAACATTGTTACATTAACTAAATTCAACATAACAGTTTACAACTAAGTCTGAAGGCACTTATTAGAGAATGGATTCCATTAATGACAAGGCTACTAGGGTACCGTCTGTCACAGTACACCTCCAGAAAAATGTATCAAGGTTAACAAGAATGTTTTGCACTCCTGCTGCACAAAACCGGCCCACCCCTTACTGGATAGTATCAAATATGTAATCACCCCGGTAGCTTTGCAACTTTTCCCGAGAGCTCTCATGCACGACCAAATCGATAAATGTGTATATTTCTAGAAGGATGATGACATTCCCTAATGGGTGCGACCCACATAGCCTTACTGCATATCTCCTATTTTAGTCATTCCCGGTTGATAAGGCTTGAGGCTACATTTCACTTTTAGATAGCGATCCAACTTGGAATGCTAATACTACCCTCCAAACGATAATACAATGCCAACATTCATCTATATAAGTTGTTAAGGATAAGAACAAACCGAAGGCACTACTTCCACTATATCCTTTTTGGAATCACTCTCAAGATTAGTAGCAAGTAGCCCTTGCTCTTCAAAGAGCTCCTTCTTCAATACCATCATCTTTAAGATGTCTTCAATTCAAACTCTTTAGTTGGTTCGAAGTGGTTTTTAGATAATTTTGGTACTTATCCAATCATGGATTTTTCAAACTAACATTCGATAGTTTTCGGTAAACTCAGCCCCGGTTCTTTTGGAAATAAACAGATATTCCATAAGAGCGGGGATCACCCCCAAACCGTTTAAGTAGACGAATTTCTTTATCATTTGTCCTAGAAGAACGCACGAGTTTATATGCATAGTATAATATCGCTAAGGATAATTGTACCATATAATTCTCATGTTTTCTCCTAGATATTTCTAGAGTTAAAATTGGTCCAAAGTTGATAGCCGATTATTTAAATATCAAATAAATAAACAGTCAAACATAGGTTCAATTCCATATGAGATCAACTAAGCTTCTATAAATAAATCTTTCAATTATTAAAATCTCTTTCAATTATTTGATTCAAAATACCTTCATAAAAGATATATTCATAGACCCTTTATACTCCTTCATTACTTGAAAAAATATTTATATAATTATCTCGGCAGTATAAATTTATTGCAAACCATTATATTTTCAATAATTAGAAAATATCCATATACTTATCTCAATGGTATGAGTTTATTAACAAAACTCAAGGAATATTTCCTCTTTTTCAAATGCATATTTAGATGGGCCAAATCAAATATCATTTAAAAACATTTCTTACTATAAACCAAATCACTTATCCGTTGGTGTTAAGTATGGAAAGAATGTTTACATACCACCATAATTAAGAAGGTCAATTATCAAAACAAATCTCAATCCCTTTATAGATCCTCTTTTAATAAACTCATTTCATATTTCAAATACTTTACAAATCTCCAAATTAATTTACAAAACTCTTTTATAAATCTTTAGAATAATTTGTAAAATCCTTTCTATTTATAAAACTCTTTTATAGATCTTCCTTTATAACTCCTTTATAAAATATCATTCGAAAATAAATCTCTTTTAAATAAATTCTTTTATAAAGTAAAATCCCTTTTATAAACAAATTATTATTTATAAATACCTTTTACTTAATTAATTTATTTCCTTTAAACATCATAATTAATAATTAATTACCTTTAAAACCTCATTAATAAATAATTAACTAAGTTACTTTACAACATCATTATAACACTTAATATCACATGGATATAAAATTGTAGTTAATTTAAATCAACTTTACAAATTCAAAAAAAAGACTTAACGGTTAATGGTACTAAATTAAGTTACCATTTAATTTATTTTGACCTTTTAAGTCACATAACTAGTATTTACATCAGTAGGGATGTATATGTAAATAAAATCAATAACTAACCATCAATAGGTAACACATCACTTTTGCCAATATAATTAATTGGCATATGAATAAATGTCCAATTTACTATATATTACCAGAATGGGAATCTATTCAGCTAGACAGATGCCATCAATAATCTATTCTACTTAATTATAGTAGAACAGTGATTTATTCTGCTAAACAAATGTCATCAATAATCTATTTCATATTTTTGTGGCTACTCAATGGCATAGATAAGGAGAATCTCTCGTATTAAAACCATTTTTTTTAAACATGCTTTTTAAACAAACCAATCCTTAGGAATAGAGTTTAGAAATAAAACCTTTATTTAATAAAAAATCAACCTTAATTAAATCATAATCATATATTAATTTAATCTTAATTTCATCTTAATTAAATCTTAAATGAATTAATAATTACTCTACCTGAGTAGTAATTAATTAATAATTAAACTTTATTAATTAGTAATAAACTAATAATTAAAATTAATTAAATCTTAACTTTAATTAATTGATTATTAACAATGCTTGATTAATAATTAGTTAATAATTGACCACTAATTCACTAACAATTAATTAATAATTAAACCTTAACTAAATAATAATTAATTAAATAATAAATCTTTACTTAATCAATAATTAATTAACCTTTACTTAATTAACTAATTATAATTATCTAATTAAGTACTAGTTACTTTCACTTAATTATTGATTATATAATAATTATCTTTACTTACTTACTTAATTAATTAAATAATCATTAGCACTTATTTATTTATTAAGTAATAGTTACCTTTTAATACTTAAGATATGTTTGAATTGCCTTTCAAAAATATTTAAAAGAAAACACTTTTAAATTTGCAAAAAGTGTTCGTTTTTCGAACTACATCTATAGCGAAACTTCAAAATTAGTTTTGCAAACCCAATACCTCTTTTAAACTTCACCCTTTTCCTTTAATTTACCATATAAACTTAGTACAAAGGATTTTTGAAAACTAAAAAGTAAAGTTATGGAAAACTTGTAAACTATTCTAGAAAAAAATAAGCAAACAAGTTTAAACCAAAGAATCTCGATGTCACACATCTACAAGTTCAAGTGCTAACTTTTCTTAACATAAAATATCACATGCTTGAGCACAAACAAATATATACACATGTTATAACATCATACACATATACAATCATAACTTGTCAACCATACTTAACTTTCTACCTTATGTCAAGTTTACAACCAACATTTCGTATAAACCCATACATACAAAGCACAAAACAACATTATTTTCTATGATCAACTAACAATAAGTTTTAGCACAAAATAAAGTTAAAAAATTTCTTCAAAAGGGGCAAATTTTTACTCACCAAGCATAAGGAAAACCAAACCAAAAATCATAACCACTTGCACCACCACCCAAACTTTGATTTTTCTTTATAAAATTTTTATGTTTGGATACCCTAAGAGTCCAAGATAGTTCGGCCCTAGAGTAGGTAGGCTTGACCATGCTCGGAGGGGTGGGATTTTTGACTTTTTTTGGAAGATAATAAGGTGTAGAAGGGAGAAAAATGTATTTTTTGCTTGGTTTTTAAAGCACTTAAAATAGAAAAAGGAAAAGTTTTTTTTTTGAAAATTTAAACTTAAGGAAGCCATTAAAATAAGAACGGAGCTTTTGAAAAAAAAGTTGAAGTTTTGAGAAATGATAATTGAAAATGAAAGTGAGAATGGAAAAAGGAAAAAGCTTATATATAGAATAAGGTAAGGTAAATTACCCTTTAAACCTTAGTCCCATACCTTCCACCCGTATTGTGCCACCTCATCACCACCTCTTCATCCCATTTTCCACAAGCAACAACCAAGACCCCTTTTTTTCCACCATATTTTTCACTTCCATGTACTATATGTGTTAGTAATGTGACATTGCCTTCTCATTTTATATTTCTTTTAAAGTTTTGGATAAAAAGACACATCTCATTCCTTTTTACTTAAGAAAATAAATATATACCATATATTATCTTAATCAGTACTTATGTTATTTATATATGTATGTATGTGTATGTGTGTATACATATACACTAAAGTGTACATAACATTTCTGATAACTTTTAGACGGTGAAAAAATTCGAAAAACAATTTCTGGTCACATTTTCTGTTTTTCTTCGAACTGCTTATTTTTGTAAGAAAAATTCAAAAAATTTCTATCATTAGTTATAAATTAAAGGAGGGTTATTTAAATATTAAAACCATTAAGTGAATATTTAAAATTAATTAAATATTCACAAATCAAAGTGGTAAAATTTCGGTCATTATAGTGATAATACCATTCTACAATGAATGAGACGAATCCTCTCTTAGGTAGTGTTTTACTTCAAGTAATTCAATATTTACCTAATTATGGTCGTAACAAGGTCACCACATTGAGTGTTTGACCATAACCAAAGTATAGTTTAACTATGTAAGATGGACTTGTAGGATCTAGATTAACCCTAGGGGGGTTGAATAGGGTTATAGCAAATCTTTCCGAATTAAACACAGAACCAAACTGCAGAAATAAATATGCTGAAAAGTAAATCACACACAAAATTTACCCAGCTTCGGCAACCCCTGCCTACTGCTGCATTCCCAGATTTCTATTAGAATTGAACAGTTTCCCGCTTACAAACACTCTAACAGACTTGCAAACCCTGCTACCGCCTATTGAGTTTTGCAAACTCGCAAACCCTGCTAACTGGACTAATTCTAACTAGACAATCTGACACTACCTACAACCTAGGTGGTGATTTACAAATTCTTTGAAAAAAAAACAACTTCAAAAATAAATGCAGGAGCAAAAATTAAAATATAAACGTTAATCCCTAATATTTGCTCAAAGTAAAAAAAAACTCCTTTAAAACAAAAGTATCCTTTGTAATTAACAAGGTCGGCCCCTTGTTATTTTTCACCCGATCCACTTCTCTTCCTTGTGAATTATTTGCGGCCGATCTTCTTTGTCGAATTAGGGCTTCGGCTTCTTTCTGATGATTGATTAAGCTCTTGCTTGTTCTCTGATGATTGATGCTTGTTGCTAGCTCGTGCTCTGATGATCGAGTTGTTGATGGTTCGGTATGTAATTTCTTTTGTTGCTTGTTTGATTGCTTGCTTTTTAACTCGATTGTTCTGTGTTCTATGATGATTTCTTGGGGTTTATTTATAGGGTTGAAACCCTAATAACCACTGTCAGATTTGATTTCTACACGTCGTTGATTATTTTCCTGAATTTGTTCTGGATTTGGAGTATTCCTTTCTTGATTTAATTTCGAATTATTGCTGTCCATATTTGTTTTCGAATTAATTAATTCGAAAATTTCTTCCTATATTTGTTGTCTCGGCCCCTATTTGAATTAACACTGACCATATATGTAGTCGAGAAATTTGATGCAGAGATTTCTTTCCAAATTAGATTTCTCTGACTTAATTAAAGATACGAATTTGATTTTTAACTTCGGCTTGATTTCTGCACTGTTGAATCTTGTTCATCCACTGTTGCTTTCGACTTTACACGGCATTGATTCTCTGGCCCCTGTGAGCTTCGTCTTTGGCCATCTTCTCTGTTGTTCATGTAGTTGCATTTATTGTAGCTCCATCTTGACTTGGGCTTTTTCACTGTATCAGATGCTACACTTGTTCATGTATTCAACTTCACTGTTGCACTTGAGTTTGTTTCCACTGCTTCATCATGTTGTATTCATCCCTGTACTTGTAGTTGTGTAATTCTTCTGGCGTCACATGTGCACAGAGTTTGTTGTTGCAGTGATTTGTCTGACCTCGTATGCTTCAAGTTGCCTTGAGTTGAACCTATCTTGGGTTTGACCTTGTTTGTGATTTCTGTGCATTGTGCTTTGTTGTTGTATTTGCATTGAGTCACTGATTTTGGTCGAGACTTTGTTTGTTGCAGTATGTCACTGCATTTGGTCTGAGTCACTTGTATCCATTCTTGAGTTGCACACTTTGATTTACTACTGCTTCACCTTGTTGAGTACCTGTAATTGCTGTTATATCACTTCAAATTGCATTTATTTGCTTGTACTTGTGTTCTGGTCATTGCTTTATTGTGTAGCTGCTATGCAGTTGCTATGCATCACTATATATATACTCTCTGTTTTGATTTGCATTGGTGCAGTTTCCATATTTTGTGTATCTTGATGTTGTATACACTTTTTCATGCTGCTGTGATGCAGTTTCCTTCACTGTTGTATCTTCGGGAGTTTGCACTGCTTCATGTTGAATTCATTGAAGTATTGATTGCTTTTGTTGATAACGCACACGAGTTGGCGAGGCAGTGCACACGTGTATAAATGTACACGTGTGTATTGCAGCTACTCACAATTACCTGTAAGAACACTGATATGCACAGATATTACACAATCAAAGATGATGACAATAACCCATGTATCTGAGACACAAACAAATTTCTATTTTTGCAAATTCAAATTTGTTTGTTTTCAGATTACTGTTGTAGTTGCTAATTATACAGGTACACAGGAGACAGGACAAGAAGTGGAGCTGGATAATGCAGATAGATGCAGATGTGCAGACAGAGTGAAAAAAGTGTTGAGTGTTGTAGTGAGAAATGTAAAACGTATGAACTGGTGTATGTATATATAGAGAGAGCTGAAAACTTTGTATTGTTTAAGTGTTGTGATAAAATATTATATTGAATAAAAAATACTGGTTGAATTATATAAATTCTGTGCAATAGTATAATTATTCAATATGAATATTTCTTCCTTTCTGTATATAGTCCAAACTGCAAACACATATATATATATTGATATATATTTTGTTATCATCAAACAAAAAATCACATCAAACAATCTCCCCCTTTTGATGATGACAAACATATATATTAAAGATTTTGAAATGCTAATACATGTGTTTGAGCATGAAATGTTTAGCTCCCCCTATTTGAATGCTCCCCCTACAACCAAGACCACTCCCTATTTAGAAGATAACAAAAATTACTGATGAATAAAAGAACTAAGATAAATTATCTAACAACATTAAACAAATATTGTTGAAGTATTCCAAAAAATATTTACTTCCTTATCAAAATCTAGTTCTTTTCTCCCCCTTTTGGCATTATCAAAAGACTGACAAAAAACAATGGAACAGTAGGAACAAAAAATAATATATCATAACGAGTTAACAACTTCCACATTGTAGAGAATGGATCGATGATCGGTTTAAGAAGAGAGATATTTTAACATTAATTTGACATTTAAGCACAAAAAACAAAAACAAAAATAAGAACTTACTAACCACGCATAACCATAAGGACTTTTAAATGGGATTAGCAGTTACTTATTAGTCTAAGCATCCGGACTTTTAAGTGAGACCAGAATACTTAGTTACCATACTCCATCCATGCATAACCATAAGGACTTTTAAATGAGAATGGAGTAATGATAAAAATAATTCACTCACATGCTCCATCCATGCATAATCATAAGGACGTTTAAATGAGAATGGATGCATGAGAGTTATTATTATTTATTATTATAATTTTTTTTATTTAAAAATAATTCTCTCTTCTTATTTTACAAAACCATTATGAACGATATAAAGATGGTAGAAATAGAAATGATCGTGGAATAAGTTACCAAGTTAATTATATTATGTAATATCCAGTACTGAATACCATATTCGAATCAATCTTTGGATAATATCCAAAACCGGTTTGAATCCTAGAAATTGAAGTTGAAAGTATATATCCAAGAATATTTCAACAACAAAAAAATGAAAAATGGTTAGTCAATTTCTATAATCCCCAAATCCAAACGTAATCTGGAAAATCTTTCTTCTGGGAGGGGTTTTGTGAAAATATCAGCAAGTTGAGTCTCAGTTGAAATATATTCAATGCAAATGTCTTCCTTAGCAATGTGATCTCTAAGAAAGTGGTGTCTCACATCAATGTGTTTTGTGCGTGAATGATGAACAGGATTATTTGATAAGTCTATTGTACTTTTACTGTCACATTTTAATGGAACTTGTTTATAAACTAAGCCAAAATCAGAAAGAGTTTGCATCATCCATAAAATTTGAGCACAACAACTCCCTAAAGCAATATATTCTGCTTCAGTGGTGGATAATGCAACACAGTTCTGTTTTCGACTTGACCATGAAACTAACGAGTGTCCTAGCATAAAGCATGTTCCACTAGTGCTTTTCCTGTCAACCAATGAACCAGCATAATCAGCATCAGAATAGCCAACTAAATCAAAATTTTCACAAGAAGGATACCATAACCCAAGTTTGTTTGTGTGTGAAAGATATCTCAAAATTCGTTTAGTGGCTTTCAAATGAGATTCTTTAGGATTAGATTGAAAACGTGCGCACAGACACACAGAAAACATAATATTAGGTCTAGAAGCAGTAAGATAGAGAAGTGATCCAATTATCCCTCGATATTTCTTCTGATCAACAGCACTTCCTTTCTCGTCTTTGTCCAACTTTGTTGATGGGCTCATAGGAGTTCTCAATGGTTTGGAGTTCTCAACTCCAAATTTCTTCAACAGTTCCAACACATACTTGGATTGTGAAATGAAAATCCCATCACTGCTTTGCTTGATTTGAAATCCAAGAAAATATTTCAATTCTCCAACCAAGCTCATCTCGAATTTAGCCTGCATGACTTGTTCAAATTTCTCGCACAAGAGTTCATTAGTAGCACCTTAAATGATATCATCTACATAAATCTTAACAATCAAAAAATCACTTCCTTTATGTAATAGAAACAGTGTCGTGTCAGCACTCCCCTTTTTAAAGCCATTTTCCAAAAGATATGTACAAAGGCAGTCATACCAAGCTCTAGGAGCTTGCTTAAGACCATATAATGCTTTTTCAAGTTTATACACATGATTTGGAAAATCGTGATTTTTAAAACCGGGGGGTTGTTCAACAAAAACCTCTTCTTTCAAATCACCATTTAGAAAAGCACTTTTTACATCCATTTGTTTAAGTTTGAAACCTTTATAACAAGCAAAGCTTAGCAAAATCCTAATGGCTTCTAACCTAGCAACTGGAGAAAATGTTTCATCAAAATCTATGCCTTCTATTTGGTTATATCCTTTTGCGACCAACCTAGCTTTGTTTCTAATTACATTTCCTGATTCATCAAGTTTGTTTTTGAACACCCATTTAGTTCCTACAATTGGATAGTCATTTGGCCTAGGAACTAATTTCCAAACTTTATTTCTCTCAAATTGATTAAGTTCATCTTGCATTGCTAGAATCCAACTTTCATCATTAAGAGCCATTTCAACAGAATCAGGTTCAATTTCAGAAATAAAACCACTATGACAACAAAACGCACACAAATTTTTATCAAATGAAGAGCGAGTGCGTATACCTTCTGTAGGATCTCCTATAACCAATTCAGGAGGATGATTGGATTTGAACTTCAATCTATCAGCATTAACAGTCCTACTTTCATCTTTCTCACTAGATGTCCCTTCTTTAATGCCTTCATGATCTACCCCATCATCAACCGTTTTTTCAGTCGTCCTTTCCAGATCAGATTCATCAAATTTCACATTGATTGATTCAACAATTGTCTTTGTTCGTTTGTTGTATATCCTGTAAGCCTTGCTCCTGGTTGAATAGCCCATGAAAATTCCCTCATCGGCCTTTGATTCAAATTTTCCAAGTTGATCACCTGTGTTAAGAATGAAACAAGGGCATCCAAAAACACGAAAGTAAGAGATGTTAGGTTTCCTTTCATGCCACACTTCATAAGCCGTTTTGCCAAGTATTGGTCTAATCATTACTCTATTCATTACGTAGCACGAAGTATTCACCGCCTCTGCCCAAAAAGTTAGAGGTAGTTTATACTTACTCAACATGGATCTAGCCAATTCTTGCAATGTACGATTTTTCCTTTCAACCACCCCATTTTGTTGAGGTGTTCGTGGAGCAGAAAATTCATGTTTTAAACCATTTTCTTCACAAAAGTTTTCAAATTCCAAATTTTCAAATTCGCCTCCATGATCACTTCTTAAAGTTTTAATTGAAACTCCTTTTTCATTTTGAACAAATTTAGCAAATTTTAAAAAATAATCAAAAGATTCAGACTTTTTAGCTAAGAAATAAACCCATGTAAATCTAGAATAATCGTCAACCAATACATAACAATAACGTTTTCCACTCAAGCTTGCAATTTCATTTGGTCCAAATAAGTCCATATGAATTAATTCGAGGACCCTTGATGTGCTAACAATGTTTTTAGGGCGAAATGATGATCGACTAAGCTTGCCCAAGGAACATGCTTTACACACTTTGTTATCTTTAAATTTCTGATGTCGTAACCGCTGACTAATTCTTTCGTTTCAAGATTTTTTAAGAGATTCGTGCTAGCATGTCCAAGTCTCCTATGCCATAAAGATGCCTCTTCGTCAGTGGCTACCAAACATCTGGACAGATTTAGATTGTCAAACGAAAGCGAGTAAACATTTCCTTTTCTTTTGCCCATAAAAACTATGTTATTAGAAGGTTTATCAATGATCTTGCAAGTATCACTATCAAAAACCACATTCATACCTTTGTCACATAGTTGGCTAATAGAAATGAGATTGTGATGCAAATTATCAACGTATAAAACATTAGTCAAGGAAAAAGTACCGTTACTTACTTAACCTTTCCCAATAATCTTACACTTGCTATTGTCTCCCATGATCACATTTCCACCTCTAAAATTCTCTAGGCTAAGGAACTTAGATTTATCACCTGTCATATGTCTAGAACAACCTGAATCTAGAAACCATTCTTGTTGCTTCTTAGCCCGCCAACAGACCTACATAAAGAGAGAGGAGGATGACCTAGAGAAACTCTTAGGTCCAATGATATTAGTAACTGAAGCATTGTGAACAAACAATCCCTTTGGAACCCAAACTTGTTTTGTCCTTTCATTTTTGTTCCTATAGACATGGAATTTGTTTGTAGAATTCTTAGGAACCCAAACTTGTATAAATTTTGTGTTCTTGTTCCTATGACTACAATTTTCAACACGATGTCCAATTTCACTTCTAACAAAGACACTCTTACCTTTTGCATAATCATCAACCTGTGTTTTCCCAAAACCTAGTCCTTTTCTGTTATTAGCAAAGAGTTGATTTCCCAATAACATGTTAAATGATTTTTCTCCTCTTGAAAAGTTATTCAGAGATTTCTCAACATTTTGGACTTTGGTTTTTAGTGTTGTGTTTTCAGTTACAAGTGTGGTGCATCTATTTATAAAATCCTTTTTCCTAGTGTCAATGGTTTCCTTAAGACTCGAGTTTTCTTTTTCAAGATTATCGAAGCTATTCTTAAGTCTTGATATTTCTGAATCTAAAATTTTACATTTTTTACAGTCTAGGTTTTGAATATTTTCAAGTTCAGTTTCTAACCTAGTATTCTCATGAACGAGTTCTCTCCTGTCAGACTTCAATTTTTCAATTTTAGTTTCAAGAGTATCAATTGTATTAGTAAGATCATAACACATCAAAACAAGTTCTTTATAAGAATAGTCACGTACCTCACTGGATTCCTCTGAACTTGTTTCTGAATCTGATTTTGCCATAAGGCACAAGTTAGCCTCTTCTGAGCTATTATCCGAAACTTCTTCTCCTTCTTCATCATCCCAAGTTGCTGCAAAGGCCTTCTTCTTCTTTTTCTTTCCTTTGTTGTTTTTGAGAAGTGGGCATTTTTGTTTGAAGTGGCCAATTATCGGAATCGTCAGAATCTTTTGACCTATTACCACTTGTTTTCTTCTTGCGTGGCCTGAATTTTGACCATTTTCTAAGATTATTGACAGCCATCGCAAGCTCTTCAATTGGATCTTCTTCTTCTTCATCGCTTTCTTCTTTGCTCTTTAAGGCAATTGTCTTCTTTTTTGATTCGGAGTTGTAACGTTCCTCCTTTGCCTTTAGCTCAAGCTCATATGTCATTAAGTTTCCGATCAACTCCTCCATGCTTAGTTTACGTAGATCTTTCGATTCTTGTATTGCCGTGACTTTTGCCTCAAAGTTCATTGGTAAGACTCGCAGTATCTTCCGCACAAGCTCTACTTCAGTGAAGACCTTCCCAAGCGCTCTAGCATTGTACACCAAAGTTGAAAAACGTCCAAACATATCCTTTATGCTCTCGCCCTTTTCCATCACAAAGTTTTCGTATTCATTGCTAAATAGAGCTAGACGTGACTCCTTGACTTGAGAAGTTCCTTCGTG
This sequence comes from Allium cepa, assembly GCA_030765085.1. Classification (NCBI taxonomy): domain Eukaryota; kingdom Viridiplantae; phylum Streptophyta; class Magnoliopsida; order Asparagales; family Amaryllidaceae; genus Allium; species Allium cepa. The sequence continues at coordinate 364,674,129 of CM060929.1, read as the reverse complement.
TGTCACCTCCAAAGTGTGCCAAATTTCCTGTGCTGTTGTACAATGAGAAATTCTATTAAACTCATTTTTACCAAGAGCACAGATCAAAGCGTTCATTGCTTTGGCATTTGTATTTTTTAATTTCTTATCGTTAGCATCCCACCTATCCTTAGGTTTAGGAATCTCAGTATCACCAATAACTATAGTGGGAGATTTATAGCCAGTTTCAATAATATCCCCAACATCATAATCGACAGAACTAAGATAAATACTCATCCTAACTTTCCAATAAGCATAATCATTCTCATTAAACATGGGTGGCCTAGCAATAGATTGCCCCTCAGAAAAAGCATTATTTGGTGGATTCATGACTCTAGAGTTAAAGTAAAATACCTTGCTCTGATACCACTTGTAGGATCTAGATTAACCCTAGAGGGGGGGTGAATAGGGTTATAGCAAATCTTTTCGAATTAAACACAGAACCAAACTGCAGAAACAAATATGCTGAAAAGTAAATCACACACAAAATTTACCCAGCTTCGGCAACCCCTGCCTACTGCTGCATTACCAGATTTCTATTAGAATTGAACAGTTTCCCGCTTACAAACACTCTAATAGACTTGCAAACCCTGCTACCGCCTATTGAGTTTTGCAAACTCGCAAACCCTGCTAACTGGACTAATTCTAACTAGACAATCTGACACTACCTACAACCTAGGTGGTGATTTACAAATTCTTTGAAAAAAAACAACTTCAAAAATAAATGCAGGAGCAAAAATTAAAATATAAACGTTAATCCCTAATATTTGCTCAAAGTAAAAAAAAAACTCCTTTAAAACAAAAGTCTCCTTTGTAATTAACAAGGCCGGCCCCTTGTTATTTTTCACCCGATCCACTTCTCTTCCTTGTGAATTATTTGCGGCCGATCTTCTTTGTCGAATTAGGGCTTTGGTTTCTTTCTCGAATTAGGGCTTCGGCTTCTTTCTGATGATTGATTAAGCTCTTGCTTGTTCTCTGATGATTGATGCTTGTTGCTAGCTCGTTCTCTGATGATCGAGTTGTTGATGGTTCGGTATGTAATTTCTTTTGTTGCTTGTTTGATTGCTTGCTTTTTAACTCGATTGTTCTGTGTTCTATGATGATTTCTTGGGGTTTATTTATAGGGTTGAAACCCTAATAACCACTGTCAGATTTGATTTCTATACGTCGTTGATTATTTTCCTGAATTTGTTCTGGATTTGGAGTATTCCTTTCTTGATTTAATTTCGAATTATTGCTGTCCATATTTGTTTTCGAATTAATTAATTCGAAAATTTCTTCCTATATTTGTTGTCTCGGCCCCTATTTGAATTAACACTGACCATATATGTAGTCGAGAAATTTGATGCAGAGATTTCTTTCCAAATTAGATTTCTCTGACTTAATTAAAGATACGAATTTGATTTTTAACTTCGGCTTGATTTCTGCACTGTTGAATCTTGTTCATCCACTGTTGCTTTCGACTTTACACGGCATTGATTCTCTGGCCCCTGTGAGCTTCGTCTTTGGCCATCTTCTCTGTTGTTCATGTAGTTGCATTTATTGTAGCTCCATCTTGACTTGGGCTTTTTCACTGTATCAGATGCTACACTTGTTCATGTATTCAACTTCACTGTTGCACTTGAGTTTGTTTCCACTGCTTCATCATGTTGTATTCATCCCTGTACTTGTAGTTGTGTAATTCTTCTGGCCTCACATGTGCACAGAGTTTGTTGTTGCAGTGATTGGTCTGACCTCGTATGCTTCAAGTTGCCTTGAGTTGAACCTATCTTGGGTTTGACCTTGTTTGTGATTTCTGTGCATTGTGCTTTGTTGTTGTATTTGCATTGAGTCACTGATTTTGGTCTAGACTTTGTTTGTTGCAGTATGTCACTACATTTGGTCTGATTCACTTGTATCCATTCTCGAGTTGCACACTTTGATTTACTACTGCTTCACCTTGTTGAGTACCTGTAATTGCTGTTATATCACTTCAAATTGCATTTATTTGCTTGTACTTGTGTTCTGGTCATTGCTTTGTTGTCTAGCTGCTATGCAGTTGCTATGCATCACTATATATATACTCTCTGTTTTGATTTGCATTGGTGCAGTTTCCATATTTTGTGTATCTTGATGTTGTATACACTTTTTCATGCTGCTGTGATGCAGTTTCCTTCACTGTTGTATCTTCGGGAGTTTGCACTGCTTCATGTTGAATTTATTGAAGTATTGATTGCTTTTGTTGATAACGCACACGAGTTGGCGAGGCAGTGCACACGTGTATAAATGTACACGTGTGTATTGCAGCCACTCACGATTACCTGTAAGAACACTGATATGCACAGATATTACACAATCAAAGATGATGACAATAACCCATGTATCTGAGATACAAACAAATTTCTATTTTTGCAAATTCAAATTTGTTTGTTTTCAGATTACTGTTGTAGTTGCTAATTATACAGGTACACAGGAGACAGGACAAGAAGTGGAGCTGGATAATGCAGATAAAAGCAGATGTGCAGACATAGTGAAAAACTGAGTGTTGAGTGTTGTAGTGAGAAATGTAAAATGTATGAACTGGTGTATGTATATATAGAGAGAGCTGAAAACTTTGTATTATTTAAGTGTTGTAATAAAATATTATATTGAATAAAAAATACTGGTTGAATTATATAAATTCTGTGCAATAGTATAATTATTCAATATGAATATTTCTTCCTTTCTGTATATAGTCCAAACTGCAAACACACACACACACACACACATATATATATATATATTGATATATATTTTGTTATCATCAAACAAAAAATCACATCAAACAGGACTGTACCCTCAAGTCAGAAGACTATTATACATCGATACAATTGATTCTATCATTTTGACTTAGATGTGTTAACCTATGGGAAAGTCTCGTCAAGTCATTTGGTGATTGTTTCAAACAACCACAAGTACGTAGCCCTTTGGAGCATCAACGATGATGAGTAGTTCATCGTCCATCGTGTGAAGAGCATCACATACACTAGTTTCAACGGATGCATCATCTTTTTCTATTTTTTAAAATAAAGGGTCTACTCAAAACTCATACTAGTTCCAACTGAGAACTAGAATTAAAAGAGGGAGCACTATATAAAAAAACCAAATAGAAATGAAAAATCCTTCCACTAGAGGTGAACAAATCATGCGGAAAGATAAATCATGTGAGCTCTCATAGACTTGAGCATACATAATGATATAATGACTACGTGTCTTGAAATAGCCAAAATATGTCGTGCAGGGACTCTGAATAAATAGGGGCTTTAGGATCTAAGACCAAACATCTCTATGAGTATAGCAAGCCAAATTGGATATAAACTGCGGTCGGTGAGCGCCGCTGAAAGAAAAATCATGTTGCCTAAGCTAAAGTCTAAGCGTGTTGTCCGTCAAGGTGTCTTAAGTACCTAAAATAAGAGAACAACAAGAGTAGCAGGTATATTCTAAAATAATATATGCAGAAAGTATGTGAAAAATAAATAGACACTTTGTAAAGAGGTTCATTAAGAGGTCAAGATAGAAAAGTCAATGATATATGAATTTAGTAATCAGTTTCGAGGACCGGTAAATGGCTTGGTTCTATAAGCTAACATCATCAAGGATGAATTCTACAATATCAGGCATGTTGGGAAGATGATTATCGAACACAAATTGATTTCAGAAGAAACCAGATTCGCCAATAAATAAAGGATGGAATAATGCAGAAGAGGATGACTCAAATGGACTTGCCTCTAGAGTGCGACCACCAGAGAGATAGGATCTAGTAGAGGACACATGGAATATTAGGAAGTCTAATTAGACCTTTAAAACACTTTCAAATTTGGAAGCTACTTCACCGATTCCAAAGAGATGGGGGATCGACTTAGTAGAACTAAGCGTACAACATCTACATTTGGAAGCTAGAGGAATGCAAATTTTAGTGAGGTTCCAGTCTAATGGCAGGACTCTATGAAGGAGTTTCCACATAAAAGTGGAAACTTTTGGAGGGATGCAATAGTCCCATATCATATGAAAAGATAGATTAACAGGGTAATATTCCCGGATATTGTTCTAGTCGCTTTTATATTCATGTCCCGCATGTTAGGAGAAGCAGCAATATGATGATCGAAATAGATTTTATGTTTTTGCATGTGTTTCAAAATTTTGCTAAAATAGGAGGTCACTAGAATAAGAGGGAGAGCCAGTGAAATTATATGCCTTAACCCTACCATATTTATAGTTGAGAAATTTGGCCCATAAGAAATCATTTTGAGGGAAGCATCCAAAGTTTATACGTGTAGATCTGATAAACATCACGGAGATCACGTAGTCCTAGACAATCTTCGCCTTAGGCCGAAAAATGTGATCCCATGAAATCCAATGGTGTTTACGAGCCCCATCTGAGAAGCACTAGAAAAAATCAAAACGTTGAGGCTGGTAGTCTTGGAAGAAGCCTTCTGTAGGGGTAGTGGGAATGAAAATTTAGGAGCCAAGAGAGCTGAGGATGAAACCAGTAAACAAGTTTTTCTACTTAAGAAATAAGATATGATCTCCATTTCCCAATGAATTTATGAATTTTAGCAATTAGATTCCTAAAGTATAAGATCTTTTTCCTTCCCTTGTATAGTAGTATTCCTAATTAAGTAAGAGATGATATACGGTATCCCTTGGCATTATTTAATCATGCCTTTTGTTTCGTACTAGCAAGAGAGGATATGATGATATAATTATTAGCTATGTTAATTTTTTGGCCTGAAGTCATTTCATATGCATAAAGAAAACACATGAGATTACAAATAGACCACAATTGGTCATTCATAAAGATGATAATATCATCAGTGAAGGATAGCGATGATATAAGGAGTGCCGGTAGGATAGATGAAGTGCCCAATGATCCCACAAGATGTAAGGCCATAAATGCCATGCCCAAGCACTTTAGCTGCAATGATGAAGGGGGCAGGTGCTACGGGATCCCATGTCTAATACCTCAACCATATTTGAAGCAATTCTTTGGACCACCACTGATAAGTATCTAGTAACAAAAATTAGAAACAAGCCTCTATATCATGTCTATAAATGGTTTAAAAAGGCTAAAGGCCTTGAGGACTCTAATGATGAAGAACCAGTATATACGATCATAGGCCTTTGCCATATCAAGCTTCATTATTATATTGGTACTTAGTACTTTGCGATAAATTTAAGAGACAAGTTCTTGAGCAAGTAGGAAATTATCGGTAAGAGCTCTACCTTGATGAAACCGGCTTGGGATGATAAGATAACTTTTTGCAAGATAAGATAAATGGGAGTGGCTAAAACCTTCAACGTGATTTTGTTAGAATAATGGGACTAAGATCCAAACCTATTTCTAGATTTCCCTGCTTAGGGATGAGGACAATGTTAGCTGTAGTCCATTTTTGTGGTGGGCTTTCACTAACGAAAATGGCTTTGAATAACCAAAATAAGACCTAAGCAATGATATCCCAACATGAATGGAAGAAGAAGCCATTGAGTCCATCAATATCTGCAATGCTGTCTTCGGCCAATTTGAAAATAGCTTTTTTGACTTCATCCAGGTGAGGATCCTTGCTAAATCAGAATTCTCAATGTTGGTTACACGACAAGGAATGTCGCTTCGCACATCATGATCATTTTGAGGTTGAGTTGGTACCGAGTAGGTCATTAGAGTGGCTTGAGATGAATATTTCTATTTTGAAACCAAAAGAGGGCCATGCGTTTCTCGATTTTTAATTTTACAAAGATAAAGTTTGCTTTTATTTATATTAATCATTGAATGAAAGAATTTGGAGTTCGCATCTCCGTACATCTTCCACTTAATGCATGCTTTATACTTCTAAAATATTTCTTTAATGAGGAGCTCGTAATTGAAATTATCTTTGGCTTTGATCCACTCTTCACTATGGAGAGGAGATGGATAGGCATCAAATATGGCTTCTTTCAGAGAAACATCCAATATTGCACACTTTAGGCAAAAATATTTCAAAATGTATTTTTATTCCAGGCTTAGGCATATTTACTTAAACTTTTTAAGTTTGGGGACATGTAATGTCCCGTAAAATTTACCATAAACAAATTAGTACACAGATAAATAAAGTGAAGAAATAAGATTAAATGAGATAAGGGTAAAAATAAAAATTCTATAAAAGTTGGAATTTGGCCATTAAAGTTTTACCGTTCCGTTTTATGCCGAAATTTTGATCAATTTCCATATATAATGCGTTAAAAATGGAGCTCGAATGATGAAGTTATAAGTGTTTTAAGTTTTCGAGTTTAAAATAATTTAAATATAATTCAAATTCAAATAATTAATTAATTCTCGAATTTGAAATTTAAAAATCAACTGAGATTAAACTTGGGGGTTAAATAAACGTTAAAGTTAACTTTAGTGTCAAAAAGTAATTAAGGAGTAAAATTAATAAATAATGGTAAACAAATAAACGTTCCCAAATATGAAGGAGTGATCGCCTAGTGAGACCCAACCGGTCAACCCCGATTGGTCGACTGGAACCCACGGGTTGCGACTATGGTTTTGAGGTGATGAATGTACCAGATTTTCCTATCTTTAACCTATGTTCATCTTATGGTTTTGGTGCATTTCAACCTCTATAAATAGGACCCTACCCTCTCCATGTATTCTCAAATATTTTGGGAACATCAACAAAGCTCTGTCGGTTCATCTCTTCTTAGATTTAGAAAACTCCATTAGGGTTTCACGTAAGAAATCCTATATACCTATCTTTGCTTATTATTTAATTTCAAAAGCTCTTCTCCTCCAACCTTTATGAATCTTATGTATATATAAACCCTTAATGTATATATCAATAAGAAGAGATATGAAGGAGATCATAATGGGCGTTCCAAACCCAAAGAGAAGCAAGCTAAAGACCAATAATGAGTGAAAATTTTAGCATTTTTATTCAGTAAATGATTAGTATATGATGAATTTGGATATGCCTTAGGGGTTTTGGTTGCGAAACACTATAAACCCCCCAAAACTCCTTTATTTCAAAATATCAATCTAGATGGAGATTCTCAATTGTTTATGTTGAATTGATGGAATTATGTAGTTTTCGCAGTTTTTGATAATTTCAAAGTCTACTCCACTCCTTCTTATTCCTTGATATGATTATTAAATTTTGATAGAAAAATAAGGGTGTAAAATATGAATCTAATTCGCACTATGCACCGCTTATTCCATAAAAATTAAATAGAAATTCTCTTGTTTATTTATTTGTGAAGGGGGGTTGAATAGAAGATGAAATTGCAATTGCAATTTCTATTGTTAAATTTATTCCATTGATATAATGTAATAGATTGAGTTTATATTTTTGTATACAAGTCTATTTACTGCCATTTTGGATATGAGTATTGAATTGTTGTTACGAATATTAGAATCCTTTGTTATTGGTACTGGAAATTTGACATAATTGATAATGTGGAAAAAGGACTTATGTTATTGTTGTTAAAAAGAAATTGACATTTAACGTTAGTTAGGGTGTAATCTTTGCACGCATAGAAAATTATAAGTGTGTATTTATTTATATATTGATTATCGTAAATAACGTATAATTATAACATATTAATTGCATAGTTAATTATATAATAATTGTCATTAATTCCCCTTTAGAAAAGTAATTGATTGTTAAGGCAAAATAAGAAAGAATTCTTATAGTGCCTAAATAATGAATGCATTAAGGTGTGATAATATACATTATGAATGTTGTATATATGACTAAGTCGTAAGAACGTCATCTATGATAAATAACTATAATGATGTGAGGTTAGTCTCAATTCTGTAGAGTAATCTGCCTAGTTAATCTGGCTACCGGTATCTACTAATAGTCGGACTACTGTGAGATGTCACCATAGGGCATGGGTCATACGGCAAAGGACTTGCTTGGGGTCTTAGATGTATTAAGTGGCTATTTGAAGGCCATCCTCTTTTCCCCAAACGAATTGTTAATGGTCAAGGGTTAGTTATTTAGGCACGGTAGATGGTATCTTGGAAAGGGTCTGCCTTCCCTTAAAGAAGTATTATGTGGTTCGAAGAGATTGCATGCAATGTCAGGTGGATAGGAACATGTAAGGAGTCCCTCTTGGGAATATGTATTAAATAATGGGGCCTACCTCAATTAAGATCTTAAATGGTCAGAGTCTTCATATTTCTAATAAAGGGTATTAAATGACATGGGTACTATCTCTCGTATTGTTAGACATTTATGATGTTGGTTATAGGTTATGGGATAGGGAAGCCCACTTCAGAAATGGAAGGTATTAAGTGGTTATACAAGGGCCTGCCTGATTCCCTTATATGAAGTATTAAATGGTTTCAAAATACGTAAGACATGATTGTATTTTGAAATATAATGTCCATGTACTGAAATAGTAAGGCTTGAGGTTTTTATTCACCATAAACTTGTTTTTTTTTACTCTCTCTATATTACAATAAAGGTTAGAGAAGGAGTTGATGATGTTGAAGATGCCAAGGGTGAAGCTTGTGGCAGCCATTATCTATCTTTTCATGTTATTTTCTATTATACCCGTAAAATGTACTTTTGAACAAATTGATATAACGGGTGTTGTTAACATTATGATATATCTTGTGACATTTGAAATGGTTTGAAATAAATGGATACTATCATTGCTACTATATTTTTGTTCATTCCGCTGCGAGTTCTAAAAGAATAGATAAATAGCTCTATATTTTTTTTATTATCAAATAACAGCCAACTTTGGAATAGATATAATTTTCAATGGCCTTTTCTGGTTTGGAATTTATGCCTGCTTTTAGGTAGGTTGTTACATTTGGTATCCAAGCTTAGGTTACCCGATTAATGGGTAAAAGTATACGTATGAGTGGCGTACTTATTATTTTTGAAAATACTTTCCAAAAATCCTAGTATATATAAATATATATGCTTATTTTGAATATAAACCTAGCTCTATAAATTTTGATTATAGAAGTGGTTGCGACTATATTCAGAAAAGGTGGGCGAAGCAACCATGAGTTGGAAAAAATATTAAAGTTAAATTTATACTCCTACTCCGATTACCCATTGAACGGAAATCATATCGTAAGGAGTAGACTAAGAAGAGCATGACTACAACATATGGAAGCCCCTAGAAGCAGAATAGCACTTGACTCCTTTATTAGACCTGGGTTTCCTTATAATTGTAGACCCTATAAGCATGTTAAGTAATATGGGCCAAAAACGTAGAAGGAAATGTTGTAACTTTAAAAATTTATACAATGAATGTGCAATAAGTAAGGAATTACAAGAAATTAAACAGATTAATTAGACCATTAAACCAATTATGGAAAAATAAGAAAGAAGATAAATAGGTAAAGTTTGAATAAGTATACAAATATCTTTAGGAAACGTCCGTTAAGATAATAACCATTTAAACAGACCAAGTGACATTTATAGAAATAATAAATGAAAATGTTAGGTATTAATTAAATATTATAAGCCAGAATATTTGTAAACATCCGAAAGTAAGACGTAAAAGAGAAGTGGAATAAGCTTTCGTTAGGTGCATATTAATCACCACACGAAGATAACCAGATTTTTAAGATGATTAGGAAAGTTCAAAGGAAAGAATAATTAAAACCAATTTTTAAGTACTACCTTAGAGAAAGAATTAGATAAAAAGGTTTTTAAAAACTCCTTAAGGTTTTGAAAAAGTTTTTCAAAGGATTACTAAATGAAGATCGTATGTATTATAAGTTGATTTTTTTATATAAAGAAAGTGATTTTAGACGACGTTGGAAATACACTACCATTTGTTATGTGAAAAGTTTGAAAAAATATTGTAATTTTAAAGTGGTAAAATGTTTTAAAAACAAAATACTGGATGATTTTTGGAAATCTAATGACTTGAAAAGTTGAGAAAAAAGAGAAGGTTTTCAATTGTTAACTTCTAGGCACAAAATATGTTGAATTTAAAAGTGTTCAACTTTTGGATTCTTTGTTTTTGAATTCATCTATTTTCTATATGATTTCTTCTGCTTTATAAATTTAAAAGTTCTTTTCTTTAAAAAATTTTTAAAACGGTGTACAAATGGAAATAACACGTGATTGAAATAGGAAAATAGAAAATAGAGGGATAAGAAAATCCTATAAGGTAGATACGGAGAATAATAGCTGAAACATAGGTAGTAATAGCATTGGGAATTTTAATCCATTAATAAATAATATAGGGGAGAAGAAATATGAATAAGATAGAAGTTGCCTTTGTTTGCTCCATTTTTTCATTTTTTAAACTTATATAAGGTGTTTTCTTTTGACAATTGAATAGAATTAAACGATGGTTATTAATGAATGATGGATATTATATATATATATTTTGCCTATCTGGATTTAGAACTTGTTTCAATAAGAATATTATTGGATTTAAAATGGCAATCAAATAATTGGATTTGATAAATAAAAGGATTGCAAAAAATTATGGAAGTTCTAAGCAAAGTTATCAAAAATTATTTGGATTCGATAAAGAAAAGGAAATGGATACCCTTTCCATTATTTACAGTGTCACTTTCAATAACAGAAAAGAAATAATTCTTAAACAAAGCAAGAATTTCATTTATGGTTAATTTATGGGAGATTATAATGGTAGTCCTTTTTAAGGATAACTCTAATAAATTAAATATGTGGAAATAAGCGCTCAAGTTTGGAAATTATTATACACATATAACCACATCTAATGACTAAAAATAAGAATATATATATAAGTAGCATAAATTACAGTTATATATGTATTAATTAGTAATTAATGGATTGGAATTTATGGATATAAATTACACATTTTACGAGCAATAAGTTTATAATTAATGAGATGAAATGAATTGAATGGGAACTCATTAGGGGAACTCAATATGAAATTTACGGAAGAATTGAATTAAAGTGATGGATGAATTTTGGAATTTGGAAAAGGTTGAAAGGATTTGATAAGGATTAATTGGGGATGGTCCAATTTTGGCAACAATAATCAACTACTATGAATATATTAATTGAAGCAATGGATGAACCACATTTATTGAAAACCAAAAGGGTAAACCAAGAAAATGGGTAACAGTGGAATGACATATTAGAAATACCCATCTTAATTTGATAAGAAGTATTAGGACCTCAACACCATTTATATCAATTGATGATGAATGGAAGCTTCCTATAAATTTTCTTTTATAATTTTTAGGTTGTAATCGCTAATTGTCTCCTTTAGTAATTGAAAAAGTGAATGATGTGATATAAGATATCTCCCTGTTTTATTCCTTTATTGATTTTATAGATGGGATTAAACCACGTACTAAATGTATACATATTGAGAAGCAACATAAAAAAGAAATTTTATGGGCACGCCTAAGTAACAATAACCATAGGTAAGACTGAAAGCTAATGAGCAAATTAGGTTAGCATCCTAAAGTAAATAAATGTTTAAATCTCAGTAACTTTAAAATTTCAGGAAAAAAATGTAGCTCATAGAATGTCACCATTCAACAAAGAGGAAAAAATATATAGACATGCAAATAAAATTTCTATTAGACAAGGAAAGAAAAGAAGGTAGAAAAAACTATCGCTAGGAGAGAGAGACTTTTTATTCCCATTTGGGCAACCGGACCGTGGTATCTCTATTGAAGATTCATATCAAGGAGGCGATTCGACTTTATGGAATTTCAATTAACATTATTAGTAATAGGGGCCCCAATTGTTAGCAAATTTTGGAGGAGTTTGCTAATAGCTTTAGTAACTTCGTTAAATCTTACCACCGCTTACTACTCGCAGACTGATAGGAAAATTGAAGGAGTGAATGGAAACTTGATGGATTTGTTGCATCATGGACTTTAGAGAACATCAGGAGCGGCACTTACCCTCAGTAAAATTCGCATATAATAATACTCATCAATAGACGATTAGTATGGCATCTTGTAGTACTTTATAGGAAGTAATACAAATAGCCAAATTGTGGGTGAGAAACCAACGACAAAATGCTACTTGGACCAGATTTAAATTAAGAGATTTCGGAAAATTAGAGTTGGTTATGCAACGTGTGAAGATTGTAAGTTATGGAAAGTTTGAAAAGTTGGTACCAAGATCGATTGGGCCTTTTCCAATATTGGAAGAAACAAAAAAACTAGTAAGTTGGTTGGAGTCCACGACATTTTTTCACGCTTTGCATTTGAGGAAATACCTTCATAGCATAACAATTGTGGTAGAGCTTAATCAATTGGGGGATATTAAGACAGAACCAATAGCGTCCCGTGCAACTGCATGCATTGTGGAGCACGGAACTAAAATCCCCACAATAAAAAAAATTAGATTGGTCTGAATACAACGGGTAGAAAATCCGGTGGAAGGCATGAGAACTTCTTCACTACAGGAACCGCTGCATTTAGCAACGGCGAAAAGCTGTCAGTGGCCGTCATAGGAAATCGCTAGCCGTCTCTAAAAGCCGCAGTAAAATAAGACAACGCTAGCAAAATAGCGACATCAATAGCGACGGACGTCTATAGCGACGGCGTTGTCGTCGTTTTAGCGACGGCTAGCGACGGAAACCTGAGAAAATTGATCGTCGCCTTGCTGGAACCAAAATGTTGTCGCTAGCCGTCACCATACGCCTCAAACCTATGACAGTTGGTCATCGCTAGCCTCGCTAAATTGAATTCTTCAATTTTTTCCAGCTCTGCTTTAAGTCTTCCAAACCACACAATAAACGTCGTATCTCAATCTCGCTTCATTCCCAAAACATATAAACTCAATATCACAATCATTAATATCATATGCAATGTATAATATCATACATATCATAGATAATTAAAAACATAATGTAAATATCAATATTTACATGAACTTTCATTAACTAAAACCAATATTCTATTAACCAACACAACCATATCCACACAAATACTAAAGTTCATCAAATCCACAATCATCACTATACACAACCATTAATAAAGTACCAACTCCATTAACACAAGTCAATAATTACAAGTCCATAATTACAAGTAAGAAAAATCCATACCTACTCATCATCATCATCTCCCGACCTAGCCTCACCAAGCATCCTCCAGTGCTCTGTAAAAAAGGCCGCAATCCGCTTATCTAGCAGCTGTGCCAGTCCTTCGCCCTTCCGCTAGTCATTGGATTCTGCCATCTGCTGGCGGAGCTGAGCTATCTCCTCCTCGTCTCGGGATCTCCTATACGCCCTCTGGGTTGTCGTTGCCTGCAAATTATTTGATTGAAATATAATTTGCTTTAGGATTAAATATAATTTTTATATTAGTTAATGAAGCAATTAACCTCTTGATTTTCATAACCATATCGCCTATTTCGAGTAGGCAAGTCAATGAGCGCATCCCAGATACAGTCCTACTCCTCTAAGGTCAGCTCACGGCCAGTGAACTGGGCCACTCGAGCTTTCTCCACCTCATACCTCTCCGACGATGATGAACATTAGTTTGTGATAATAAATAATAAAGAACTTATCAAATGTGTAGTAAAAAAATTAAACAAATTTTCCATCACAGATTTGGATTTGTCATCCATAAATTCATACATAATATTCCCCTCCTCATTCGTGCACTCGATGGCATGTGTGTGAGTAAAGACCTCAGCTAGTGTAGGCTCACAATTATATTGCTGAAACTGAAGTTATATATACAATGAATAATGTTACCAATATGACTAAATTATTTTACAACTTTTAAAAACGCATTTTATAACTTTACCAATTACCTCCAATGTTGTTGGAAAGATTTCGACCCACCGAAGTGCAAAGCATGATTTTTAGCACTGTCTACACGGTTCCGTGCCGATTGTTCCTATAAATATAAATGCACAATTAACTAAATTAATGCACCTAATATACGAATTTTAAAAAAAATGTAATAATAAAATGAAATGATATTTATTACTTACCTTCGATTTTGGAGTTTCCCACGGTTGAAAAAATTGAGCCCATACATCAGCACCCATCCAAGATGGCTTCTTTCCTGCTCTCTTGGCTTTGGATATGGTGTCTATATAAATTTTTCGCATTCTCTGGTTCTAGTGATTGATAAAAACATCCATATCTTGTGGGTCCACACAAACAGCTGCCTACATATTGAATTTGATATTGGTTTGAATTATATAAATTGTATTAATTTACAAATAAATTATAAATTTAAAATTACCATAAAGTCCTGAATACGGCACTCTTGATGTGATCGGGAATGTCATCCCAGTGAGCCCAACATCCCGACATCCTACTTATGAATGTCTTCCTCGACACTTGCAGAATAAAGTGGCTCGGATGGAGCTCAAACCTCTTGTATAAATAAGATGTACGAATTTAATAAATTTCAGATAGTGAAAATGTAATAAATTTGATACTTATCCCGCGCTCTTCGGCACTACCTCTGCCAGCAGATGTAAATCTGGCGTTGTGCCACTGGCACCCGCACCAATGGAAGGAGAAGGCTGAGATCTGCTAGAAAGTTTCCTGTGCATATCTATAACAAGCATACCATTACATATAATAAAAAAAACATCGGTTCATTATTACAAAATATGTGATTAATCATCATCACATAAAAATTGCACTAAAACGTCATAAGTGAGACAAGATCTCTTGAGTATATATACATAATTTAAAAATACAATATGACATAACTTACAACATAGTCATCATTATTGATAACAGATGACACTCAGTATATACATTATACAACAACTGATAAAAAAAAATTCAGTCTTCGTCATCTTTTGATTCAGTCTTGGTCTCACACTCTATGTCGTTCTCTTCTGCACTCTCTAATGCTTCTATTAAAACATTTGATTCATCATTTAACAACCCCAAATCAATATCAACGGCTATTATTATTTCATCATTTGGCTCAAGATTCGTTTCGTACGCTGCTTCTTCCGGAATATTAATTCCATCAAACGTAAATCTTGCCTTTATTTTAAAAACAGTAGACTAATCCGCTTTATCTCTTCCTAAGCATGGATACGGAGCAAAATAAACTTATAATGCTTTCTTGGCCAATACGAAAGGATAATACTTATAGTAATGTGAGGTGTGTTTTATTTCTATAAGTTTACAATCTGCGTGCACATTGATTCCGAAACCAGGAATATTGCTGAACCAATTGCACTTGAATAAAAAAAACCTTTTCTGCAAGTTGTAAATAATATGTCAATTCTAAAACCTATGTTCAGACGCCATAAAAATCTTTTATATGCTCATTCGAATCGTCACTGCCTTTAACAAATACACCACGGTTATATGTTAATTATTCAGCACCATAATCCTTGATGTTGAATTTAAATCCATTGATGAAAAATATTGGATAAGTCTTGACATTTCTTTTTAGCCTAAGCGCAAGATGTTGTGATCCTTCATCAACGACGTTGTTTCTTGGATCATAAACGTAGTTCGAAAACCATTCAGAAAATTCCTTACTGAGGTCGCCAGAAGGATGCTATGATTCTAAATACTGTGAATATATATGTACTATATGTTAAATTACGATCAAAATGTAAGTATCATTGAAATAAATATGAATTTATCATTACCTAAAAAATGGTGCAACTTCAACACAATCAAGAAGAACATATGTGTGTGCTACATGTTGATCTCAACCATATTTTCATACATTTTCCAGCAGTTCAACGATGTTATCTAAAAATAGACAACATTGACCGCAAATAATCTTCTTCAACGGCTACACCATTACCAGGACCACTTACAAATGATAAGTTCACATGGTCGCTGAAGTAATGAGAGAAAAAGAATGAAGCTTCTTCTTCAAGATATGATTTACAAATTGAACCTTCAACTCGTGCTTTCTGTCTAGCTTTTTCTTCAGATGATTAAAGTACCTATTACAAAATTAATTCAATTTAAATGCACTTACGTAAATCTGAATTTTAAACTAACAACAATTTTACGGATATTTACTATTACCTCTCAAATGGATACATCCATCTATATTGCACTGGACCTCGAAGAAGAGCTTCATATGGAAGATGAATAGGTAAATGCTCCATTACATTAAAAAAACCTGGCAGAAATATTTTTTCCAGTTTGCATAGCATTATAGTGATTTCTACTTCAAGTTTACGTATACGGTCGATTTTTAACGATCAAACAAAGCTATTTGTAAACCATATTTAATTCTGTTATAACACTCCACAATTTTATGGGCAATAGTTCTTTGAAAACCACAGGTAATAAATATTCCATCATGGTATGACAATCATGAATTTTTATCCCCCCTAATTTACTATTATTAAAGTCAACACATCTATGTAGATTAGAAGACATCCCACCAGGGCATTTTAGTGCTTCCACCTACTTTGGCATGAGTTTGATTTGCTTGCTGTCTAGCTAACAACATGCTTTAGGTTTTATTTATTGTCATTGGGCTTCATATGAAGTTCATGATATTTATAAAAGTATGTTATATCGAGTCTTTAATTTAGACCATCCTTAGTTTTCCTTTTGACATTCATAATTGTATTAAACACGTTATCAAACATTTTTTTTGCGTCACGTCAATATTATGTCGAAGTAGAAGATCTTTCCAATAAGGTAACTCCTATAATATACTTTGTTTGCACCAATTATGAATGTCCAATTTTCCTGGCGGTCTGTATTCCAATTTCATGTATTTTTGAGTAGTCCTTTACAATTTTATATATTCTTCGCTTGACCAAATCTTTGGTGACGTATTCTCTTCTCTGTTAGCTTTAAAGTTTTTTGTCTCTCCTAAAAGTATGCTTGGGATGGAGAAAACACCGACGAGAATCAAACCAAGAAATTTTCCTTCCATATTGTAAAAAAATGATCTTGTTTCTTCCATGTAATAAGGACAGGCTAGACGACCGACCATACTCCAACCTGAATGCATCCCGTATGCAGGGAAATCACTAATAGTCCATAACAAAGAAACAAACATATGAAAATTCCTTTTTTGTGAAATTTGTATGTTTCAACAACTTCAAGCCATAATGTTTTCAGCTCTTCGATTAATATTGTAGATAAATATCGATTTCTTGTGTCGGATCATCAGGATCAGGGACGACAATAGTGAGAAACATGTATGGAGATTTCATACACATCCATAGAGATAAATTATAAGGAGTAAAGATAATAGGCCAAGATGAATATTTGCTACCAAACTGAGAGAATGGAGAAAACTCATCCATACATAAACCAAATCTAACGTTACGGCTCTCTACAGCAAATGTGGGATACTTTCATCGAAATGTTTTCATGCTTCTCCATCAGATGGATGTGTCAGAGTTCCTTCGCCTGTCTTCGCACGCTATGCCATCGCATACGACATGCCGTGGCTGAAGGCGCATATAACCTTTGAAGTTTAGGGGTAATTGGTAATAATGCGTTCTCTTGTATGGAACTTTTTTTTTTGGTTTATATCTTTTCTCATTACATATTTTGCGGTTCCTAAGATTAATGCCATTTTACCAATACAACATGCAATCATTTATATATGCATCTATCTTTTGGTAATGCAGATCGAAAACCGACATAAGTGTTTTCACTTTATAATGACTGTCGCACATCAAACTATTGGGTGGCATATGCAGTTTTGCAGCTTGTACAACTATTATAAATCTAGCTTTTGTAAAGTTGAATTTTGATTTCATAGCGATATATTCAATGGTTACTGATAACTCGGTTCCACTTTTATAACAATTCCACAGCGGTCTCTTAGCGCTATCCAATAAATCATAAAAAAATTGCTTCCACATTCGGTTCTTCTTCGACATTGACGTCTTCACTGTCAACTTGAACGGTACGAAACATTGATCATGCTAAGTCTTCCATCATACCTTCTACTGGATTCGTCGTAACAACATCGACCTCTATGCAACAGGATCCGTTGCAGGTGCAACAAGTTCTCCATGACAATCCCATAAATAATAATTAGGCATAAATCCATATTTATATAAATGTACTTTAACTGTATTTGGTTTCCAATGCTTCAAATGTTGACACTTACTACAAGGGCAACGAAGTTCTTCGTTATTTCGATTATTAGATATTGCGAATCTAATAAATTCTCGGACACTATTGTAGAAATGTTCTTTCACCAAACTTTTCATTCCAATTCTAACTTTATACGTTCATGTACAGTCGATAAAATAATCGAACATTGTTCCTAATTACAAAAACCGGTTAGCAATTTTGACAGCATTTCACTTCACTTCTATTCTATGCACAACTTCTCACCCAAGTGATATACTGTTGTTGTTTTATTTTCTAAAATAAAATAAAACCTTTTAGGACTAAAGGCTTCACACACCACACTTTTGTCTACTTTCGACAGCACTTCAGTTCACTTCTCTTCTACGCATAACTTTGCATCCAAAGGGAGTATTTTTGTTGTTGTATTGTCTAAAATAAATTAAAATCTTTTGGGACTAAAGGCTTTAATTTGTGGTTGTTGGATTCATTATAATAATACTTAAGGCTTATTATCAAATCAATATTATATTCATTTCAATTTTTTTAAATAATCAATTTTAGTATAATATTTGTTCTTATATATAAATTTCACTGCTTTTTAGAAAATCAATTTGAGTACTTTATTTTTTGTTGTTATATTCATTTTTAACTTATTGGAAAATCGATTTCAGCAACATATTTCCTCTTGTTATGTTCATTTCTTAAGTTCAAAGAAAATCGATTTGAGTAAAGTATTTGTTCTTGTCATATTCATTTCTTAACTTTTTAGAAAATCAATTACAATACAATATTTGTTGTTTTCATATTTATTTCTTGTTTTTTTTACAAAATCAATTTCAATAGAATATTTGTTGTAGTTATAATCGTTACTTAACTATTTACAAAATCGATTTTAGTACAATATTCGCAGTTATTATCTTCATTTCTTAAACTTTTTACAAAATCGATTTAAGTATACTTTTTCTTAACATTTTGTTACCTAAATTATACGCTTTATAATGTATTTTTCAAACTCTTTTACCTAATAAAACTTTAATTTACAGATTTTGTAAGCTAAAATTAGAAGTTTGCACTAATAATAACAAAGTAAAATAAATAAATTTTATACACTAGTTAATTATACACTAATTTTCACGTAAACTGTAACAAACATCGTATTCCACTATAACAAACATTTGCGTAAACTTATCAATAAACATATTAATCATAATACTAATTTTCGAATTTTAGATTAACCTTAACTTTTAATTACAAATTAAACAATCAAACCACTTACTAATATCTCCAAATCAACTAACACACTATTATCATCAACTAATACACAATAATCATCAATTTCAAATCAATAATCAACTACTTTTCTAAATTAGGATTTTATTTTTATCTCCAAATCAACTAATAAATTATACCACCATCTAATAATGACTAATCTAACATATTCATACCAAAATTATTAAATTTTGCATAAATATGGTTCAAGACAATATACCTTAAAAAATAAAGCCAAATTGAAGGAGGAAGGAGTGCGCAGCGGGAGGGGGTCGTCGGCGCTGTCTAGATGCAACAGGTGGTGGCTGGAGTCAGTCGGGGGCAGAGTTGGGGAAGGAGAGAGTCATGGTGGGAAAAAGGAAATGTTTTGTTAAAGCCTTTTGTTCGTGGGTTATATTCAGGTATGCGACGGCTAGCGACGACCGTCTTTTTTAGCCGTCGCTAGCGATCACCAAGATCGATCGCAATTCGAAGCCGTTCTAATAGTGCTCTTCTTAAGCTTTGCTCTGGTAAATGTTTCTTTCCGAAATTAGGAATTTGGTTGCGTTGTATTTGCTAGATTGGATGGTAGAAGATTTTTGTTACACTTTTTAACAATTACTTCACACTCACGAAGAAGTTTTACGTAAGTTTAGGGTATTTGCATACAACTTGCATGACATGATCACACACTCATGCTAGGGTTGAGATTATTTATAGCATGTCTGCAGTACATAATCACAATGCACTTTGGCTTAGCAGATAGTTGTGTATATAACTTGGTTGTATAACATGGATGTTATTGCGCATTACGTTGTTCGCCCCTTGAAAATATTTTGTGATGAAATCCTTTTAAGGGTGAGGAATGTAATACCCCGTAAAATTTACCTTAAGCAAATAAGAAAACAAGTAAATAAAGTGAATAAAATGGATTAAATGAGGTAAGGGTAAAAGTGAATTTTGTAAAAGTTAGAATTTGACCATGAAAGTTTCACTGTTGCATTCATGGCGCAATTCCTATCAGTTTCCATATATAATATGCTGAAAATGGAGTTCAGATGAAGTTGTGAGCATTTGAAGTTTTCGGATTTAAAATATTTCAATAGAATTCAAACAATTAATTAATTCTCAAATTTGAAATTTAAAAATTAAATAAGTCATTAAAGTTAACATTAAAAAGTAATTAAGAAATAAAATTATTTAAAAATGTTAAACAAATAAACATTTCCAAATATAAGGGAGCGGTCGACCAATAAGACCCAAATGGTCGACTCCTAGCAGTTGACTGGTGCATATGGGCGGTCGAATGCTATCTAGGGTTGGAGGCTAGGGTTTTGAGGTAATGAGCGTACCGATTTTTTTTATTTTAACCTACTTTCATCATACGATTCTAATGCATTTCTACCTCTATAAATAGGACCCTACTTTCTCCACTTTTATTCATAGATATTTTGGGAACGTCGGCGAAGCTTTTTCAATTCATCTCTTTTTAGATTCAGAGAACTTCGTTAGGGTTTCAGATAAGAAATCCTATATACCTATCTCTGTTTATTACTTAATTTCTAAATCACTTCTCCTCCAACCTTTCTGAATCTAATACACACACAAAATTCCCATATTGTATATATCAATAAGAAGAGATCTGAAGGAGATCATAATGAGCATTTCAAATCCAAAGTGAAGCAAAGCTAAGAACCAACAATGAGTGGAAATCTTTGCATTTTTATTTATGTAATTGATTAGTATATGATGGATTTGGATATGTCTTGGGAGTTTTTGGATTTCTAAACCAAAACACTATAAACCACCTAAAACTCCTTTAATTCGAAATGTTAATTATAGATGGAGATTCTCAATTATTAATGTTAAATTGATGGAATTATGTAGTTTTTTCCATTTTTGGTAATTTCAAAGTCTATTCCACTCCTTCTTATTCCTTGATTTGATTATGAATTTTTGATAATAAAATAAACGTGTAAAATATGAATCTTATTCGTAATTTGCTCCACTTACTCCATAAAATTAAATAGAAATTCCCTTATCTATTTCTTTGTAAAAGAGGAGTTGAATAGAAGATGAAATTAAAATTGCAATTTTTATTATTAAGGTTATTTCATTGGTTTAATGTAACAGATTAAGTTTATATTTTTGTATACATGTCTATTTATTACAATTTTGGATATGAGTATTGAATCCTTATTATGGATATTGAAAATTTAGCATCATTGATAATATAGAAAAAGGACTTGTATTATAGTTGTTAAAAAGGAATTGGCATTTAACATTAGCTAGGGGCAACCTCCACAAGCATAGAAAATAATAAGTATGTATTTATTTATATATTAATTGCTATAAATTGTGTACAATTATAACGTATTAATTGCATAGTTAATTAGGTAATAATTATCATTAATTCCCTATAGGAAAGTAATTGATTGTTAAGACCAAATAAGAACGAATGCTTATATAACCTAAATAATGAACACGATGATCATATATTATGAGTGTTGTAAATATGATTAAGTCATAGGGGCATCGCCTATGATAAGTAATTGCAATGACGTGAGGTTAGTCCCAATTCTACAAGGAAGATCTGCCCAGCTAATCTGACTATCAGTACCAACGAATAGTCGGATTAATACGAGACATCACCGTGAGGTACGGGTTGTAAGGCGAAGGACTTGTTTTGGGGTTTTGGAGGTATTAAGTGATTGTTTGAAGCCTGCATCCTTTCCTTATATGAATTATTAAATGATTTCAGAATACATAAGATATATTCTTATTTTGAAATATACTGCTCAAGTATAGAAATAGTAAGGGTCGAGGTTTTTATTCACCGGATGCTTGTTGTTCTGACTCCCTCCTCATTACAACACAAATTAGAGAAGGAGTTGGTGATGCTTGAAGATGACAGGAGTGAAGCTTGTGACAATCATTATATATCTTTTCATGTTATTTCTATTGCACCCATAAATTGTACTTTGGAACAAACTGATGTAATGGTTGCTGTTAACATTATGATATGTTTGTGTCATTTGAAATGGTTTGAATAAATGGATATTGTTATTGCTATTATGTTTTGTTCCTTCCGCTGTGAATTTTAAACCAATAGATAGATAGATATGTATTATTTTTCTTTTTACCAACCAATAGCCAGTGAAATGGGTCTAAGTTTCAGTGGGTCTTTTCTGTGCCGGAATTTAGGCCTGTTTCGAGGCGATGTGTTATAGGGCAAAAGTGGTCTAAGGCGGACCTATAGCGGGCAAATTCCATTCTCTTTTGACCATGTTTAGGAACACGTAGTGAGAGTTCCACATATTTTGGGATTGAAATGGTCTAGGAAAAGAAATATAACTACAAGATAGTTGAAGAATCATGGGAGAGCGATCTGAATTAGTGTAGTGAAGATGGTTAATAACGGAGAAAAAAGGATTAGAAAACCACCCGTCGTTGCCAAAAATACGGTCAATTCTAGCAGAAACTCAAACATCGCTTTCTTTATTACTGCAGCAGGTGTAGCTCGATCCATATAATGGGACTTCGTGTAGTCTAGTAGAGGAAATGGTGATGTTGAAATCATTGATGGCACGGGTATAAGGGGGTTTTGCTGAGCTTTTCATTGTTAGTGGCAGTAACATTAAAGTCTCCTTCGATGATCAAAGTTCAATGTTTAACGAAGTGCATATCATCCCATTAAGATCGCCTTCCAATGGCTGAGCACTTAGCATGACCATGAGTGAACAACTGACCTTTAACAGCGTTTTAAAAACACTATAAAATCTATCAACAGCGTTTTTACATGTTCTGTATATCGACATGCAGTTATATATCAGAGATATACAATGACAAGAAATAAACACTGCTCAATGTCCTTTTTAAACAGCGTTTCCCTGGTGTTATGAAATCATTTAACAACGTTTGGTTGGGTGCAGTTAGAGATCTTTCTTAGCGTTTGTTTCGTGCTAAGATAAGATTTTATAGCGTTTTTTCAATGCCGTGATATTTATTTACAACGTTTTCTTGTTGCAATAAATCGTGCTTTATGTTTTTAGATACAATTTAACGGGATTTTTAAAACGCTGTTAAAACTTTCAACAGCGTTTTAAAAACGCTGTGGAATGTTTTAATTCCATTTCAGTAAACATCCGCCACAATGTGTACATATAGCACATTTCAAAATTAGCATATTATATCAATATCACATTTCAAAATCAACATGTTGTATCAGTACCACATTTTGGACACATATTTGACAACCAACGTATGAAAATTCATAATCAAAATACACAATATTCTTACACCAAACATAAATAGTTTGTCATCAACAGTTCAAAAACAAAACATAGAACAAGTAGAAATAACAAAACAAAAGCAAGTAGTACATACGTTAAAACCCAAAAGTAGTTCTAGCAGCAAAAATAACTTCAATCCATAACTCGTTGCAACCTTTTTTTCGCATCACAGTCATCTATCTACCTGTAAAGCAAAAGTAATGCTTGAGAATCAATTCATCAAAAAAGTGTACATATCGGATTCATAATGCAAACACTAAATATTCATCACACTATTTCAGTAGGCGATTGACTAATACAAAGTATACAACATGCTATAAAATTTAAAACAAAAAAAAACTTAAATGAAGGTCAATAATAGTAAATGAAAGGTCACTGTAACGTGAAAGGACTATATCCGAATTGGACAAATGCAAATACCATATGTGTTCATTTGCTGTTAAACTGTTGCTCTTGCTTTCTGTGCTTTATTTCCCATTTGAACAGCACTTCATGTTTGTATTAGTACCAATCTTTGTCAATAAAACCATCAGTTTAATAAAATATTAACATGTTGCCTTATATAAATCTTTCCTTTCGATCACCACTATGACATAATTCAATATATATGTTATCACACTGTAATTTTGAGTTCATTGTGAAGTTGCGGTTTACCTATAGTGGCTTGAAACACAATTGTATATGGTTACTTTTATATTCAATAGATCCAAAGTGTGTAGCATTTTACTCTGTACTTATTAAGTTATGTTCAAAGAGAATATATAATTGTGCTTTTATTTCATTAATTTATATTCATTATGATTACAATATAAGTTATATACGATGTTTCAATATAGAGCGTATATATAAGCTATATAACTTAAGTCATATTACGTTGTTTTCATTATGATCACTTATTTCACAAATATGACTTAAAATAGTAATATGATAAAATAGTAATATGACTTTATACAGTAATACGCTGTTTCAAAAAGAAATATAATTTAAGTTGTATTCGCTGTTTCATTGCAATCCCCTGTGCGTATGCTATGATATACGTCTAAGAGTTGTGACTACTAGATTATTTTCTGTCATTTAACTTAATAAGTACTGTGAGAATAATGTACATCTTACTCTGTCAACACTAGCATTGACTAACTCAAACTTTGGGTTTTCATCAATCAATGGTGTCTGCTCAGATGTATGGAAACTACTGTTCTATTTTTAACATGGCATGAGACGGAGGATGAACTTGGGATTTGCAGTACTAAGTCTTCTTGCTTACTGAAAATCAGTTTTTTATTTTTTGTCCCTTTTTCCCCCCACAACAGCTATGTTACAGTCCAAGCCTCAAAATTTCATACTTTACGGTGCGTTCCCTTTTCTCTTATTTCCAAAATCAGTATTTAGTTTATGTATTTACTTCTTCTTCAATTTAAATAAACTGATGTTTCCCTTTTAATTTTGGTTATACTATATTTAGCTTACTGTTATAAGCATACTAATATTCAATTCTTTTGTACGTCAAGCACTACTGCAAGTAGGTCCCAATATTGATGTCGCTTACTCTTCTTAAGTACGAATACAATTAAGAGAGAGGGAGGCAGCAGAGAGGAGGTTTGACTCCTTACTGTACTTATAAAGATGAATGACATCGCATGCTTTTCTGAGCACATTAAATCATAGGTATAGGTCGGCAGATTAACAATGAAACAAACAAACTTTTATCTCTTTTTCAAATACTACAGTATTTTGCACAGGCATTCATATTAATTTCATATCCTCTAAATTTTGATTTAGTCAAATGTATCTAGCATAATATGCCAGAGGTTAAAAATCAAGGGCTCGGATGATTTTAAAAGGTTGAAGAAGTTAATTTTTGCTTGAAAATAATCATAGGTTCGTAAATACTAACGATATTGATAATGTATTTAAAGTATTTATCATAGCAAAAATCAAGATATTATAAGGATGCAAATGGATGGTGGGAAGGAAATGTGTGATATATATCAAAGTTTTTACATAGAAAACGATACGAGTGGATGCATTTATTTTGTCCCATTGCCTGTTTCCCTGTGGCAGTTGATGAATCGTACAAGGAGGATGAATGCTTTAAATCATGTTAGTACATGAAAACTTCTTAGCTTTCCTGCTACCAATGTCATATATTATGGTAAACCGATTGTTTTGTACATGCTATGATCATGTTAGTATAGGTTTGTAATGGTATACTGTATATAGGTGAATTTATATACTGTGTGTGTAAATATGATCAGATGTACAGTTTCAATCCAGCTTACTTAACTCTTAAGATCATATATGCATTAGCAACAGAATCTTAATAATATACATGTATTCACTTAAAGTTGTTAATTTATACATTTTAAATTAATTATGTACTTTGGCTTATTAGTTCATTTGGGATATAATGACTGAAAACATGAGTTTCTCTTTTCTGAAAACGTAACTGATATTTATGTGCATTTATATGTGATAGACGCCCAATATTTATGCGTTGATTATAGATAAAATACTCAATTATCTTTATATGATAGATGCTAGATGCATTAAACTAGTTTGGTTGGTCTACATAGGATGCATTTTATGCTAATGTCACTACAGACGGTGTTAAAAGTGGATTAGAATGGTGCTTTATTGTTCACTTTAAGAATTATTTTTTACAGATATAGTCATCCGGGAAGAACCGTTAAGCATTTATTCATTCTTTCAGCTTAGAAAAATGTGGGATTCCTCCTAAATTTGTTATCATCGATGATGGATAGCAATTTGTGAGTATGGACCCAACCGTGAGTTGCTAATGATTCTGATAATCTTGCAAAGTATTTTTTCTAAAGTTTTAAAACAATTACCTTTTTACTAGTTGATAATTGTTTTGCATTTCTTTATTCATTGTTTTTCCACTACAAATTTTGAAGTCTGAATTTGTTTGAATTTTTCTTTAATTTTAGCTTTGCAAATTAATATAATTAATGGACTGGGAGTATGAACAAAACAGTATAATGCAAAAGTATAATGAGAATAGTAGAATGTACATCGTCAAGTATGACAACATCTCTTCAACCATTCTCAACCACCATATTATCTTCAACCTTCTGCCCTTGAATAAGTATCACAAATCACGCGGAGCCTGTCAGATAAAAATGATTTGTGAAGTTAAACACCCAACCCACATACACAGATACATCGAACATAACTAGAATTTTCGATGGCCACTAACAAGTATAAAATATTTTGCCTGTAGTAGTTATTTTTAAAAAAAAATATCAAATTATGCTATGAATTATGTACTTTAATATGCATCCAACTAATTGCTACAGACCGTCATGAGATTTTCATTTTTTAACTATGATCGACGAATAACTACCGAAACCATCAAATAATAGATTATACCTTAAGTTAAATTGGACTTATTGAAACTTGCATTTGTTGTAACTTTATCAGAAGGCCAAGCAATTGTAGTGCCGATGGCATCTTCAATATTTTGTAAGTCGGATGTTGGTCTCCATAAACATGCATTTGGAGAATTTGCAACATCAATCCAAACCTTAACTGCATTTATCCCTAGAGGAACAAAATGAACCAATACTTTTGGATCGAATGAAGAGACACGTCCTTCAGCTACAATTTCTTCTTTCGATCCAAATCGATCAACTTACACTTGTTATTTATCATTGAATTCGTACCCTGTCAATTAAGAATATACTATTTTATCATATGATTAAATACTTGGTAAGATGAATAAATTAATTAATTATAAGTAAGTTAACCTTTCCGACAACTACAGTAGTAACTGTATGAGTAGAAGACGCTACAATATTAACCTGCTCCACAACCACCCTCAAGTTAAGCCATGCCACTTTCTTACCATTATCTTCTCCAACTCGTGTCAAACCAACGGTCAGTCTCCATAAATAAGCATCTCGATTTTTTGGATTATCTATCCAAACTGCTATTGCAGATGGTCCAAGAGAAAGATCGTTCACAAGTTCTGTTGGATTAGTCGAGTGCAGCCGTCCTTCAGCAACTATTTCTTTGATCCCACTCCAATCATACAACTTGCATTTATGATCCATGCTACCAGTTTTACTCTATTAGAGGAAAATTATTATATTAATGAATTATTATTATTTTATGTAATCAAATTAAATGTTAGTTGCGAAATAATTTAAAGTCACCACACTGTCTTCTTTCTCCAAATGGTCTACGTTGTGCAAAACAACTCTGGTAACTGGCCATGCTACTATCTCGCCTTCAACTTCTCCAATACATGTCAAACGAAGGGTGGGCCTCCATAAAAAAGCATCTGGTTTTCTCGAAATGTCTATAATAATTTCCATAGCATCTGACCCTAAAGGACTTAGTTGGACAAGCTCATTTGGATCACTTGATAGAACTCTTCCTTCTGCGACAATTTCATCTCTCTCACACTAATCCAATAATTCACATTTATCATGATTGTTGTCATGATTGCCCTACAATTGACCGATAGCAAAATATAGCGGTTATGGAATTAATTACCCAAATTTAAATGATATCACAATATTAATACAATTTATTTTACCTTTTGATGTGTGCTTGCTTCTCCCTAACTTTCTTTACTCTGTTAAAATATATTAATACAATATTATAATTATATATTCTAAACATGCATATTGCGGTAAACTAAAATATTACCTGATTTTTCATTAGCCCTTGAACCATCGCCTTTAATTCTAAAATTTGGTTTTGCATTTGGATTGTTTGTTTATCCCTAGCATGTGACCAAGTTGCCTTGGTGGCGGTCATACCCCTTCCCATTCCTCTCAATCGTTCTGGTTTATCACGTCCTAACACTTGCGATAATGCATCATCTTTGTAACTGGTTGTTGAACCCGAATGAGATTAAACGACAACGTTTTTAATTTTTTCCTACAAAGTTTAACATTAATATTATACACTAATTTTAAATATCACATTATTAAAAAAACTTACAACAGTTCTGCAACAACCGCGTTCACTGGTTTGCCATCTTTTCTAATATGAGATTTGACCTAAACATCAACTCTAGGAACGGGAGAGCAATCATTACTCTTCTCTTTCTATATTCAAGCGATCATTAAAACAACAAACTATATCAACTAACTAGTTAATAAATATTATGGTATATAAATTAACTTTTTACCGTATCTTCAGCCAATCGAGCCATGCCTCTACGGCTACATATGTGTGGCATCTGATTTTGTCTAATAGCTCTGAATCAATCACTTACCATCTGCAGTATTCAAAAAACACAAAAAGAGAAATATTCCCTGTAACACATCTACTGTAGATACTCTAAGACATTTATATGCAACATGTTAGCAAAATTTCACATGGAGAAAATCAGTCTCATTTGGAAGATTTTCATCCGATTCATTAGATTGGGGAAAACGGTCGATTTTTTGTCAAATGAAGCACTTGGAAAAAATTGAAATGTGCCTTACTCCTTGCTCTGTAGCCAAGAAAAAAGCTTTTTTTTGAAGCTCGACAGTCAAAATCCATGCCTTCAAAATCCCTTTCTTTTCTTGTAGAAGAAAACGTTAGTGAACGATGGAACAACAATAATGTCAGCCATACAAACATGGTTCTTAATTTGAAACAAACTTGAAACATCAATGATGCGTTGAATGAGAACAAGAAATCAAGCTTTACTTCTTTGAAATCTTCCACTGACATCACCCCTGATTTTAATGGAGAATCAAGTCACGGGTCTTCAACACTGAATAAGAACTCGAAAACTCCTCGAAGTGTAAGACTTTACTTTAGTAACATTGACAAGAAGCTAAAGAAATTTATATATCAAATAATGTTATAATAACATAATGTTAAGCTTATACTTTGTTGAATTCTTTTGAGGAGATTGGAATTCCAAAACATGGGTCAAATATTGTACACTCACTAGAGCAAGGAATGTATAATTATGAATTAACCATTACAAATGTCCATGGATAATGGACTATTATTATATGGTAATTATAGAGTTAACGACTAATATATCTGACCATTACAATTTTTAGCAGATATTCAAACTATTTGAATGTTAAGAGAAACCAATCAAAGGTTGAGACTGCATCATCTTCTTTTCAATCAAGAGCTATTGAAAAGGCAGAGAAACCATCAAAGGTATATTTTGATCATTTGTAAATAATAATTTACTTACAGATATTGCATTTGTTACTCAAACTGGCTATTCTCACATGCAGTATTCAAAATAATAATTAACATCACAATTCACATTAGATAAGTATAAACCATTAATGTGTTATGAATGATTTACCTTAAAGTCCGGATTTGTTTTTGACTTGGTAAACTTCTTTCACTCCATCATGGTTTTGATGTTATCTAGATTTAGTTGAAGTCTCTCTTCTTCGTTCTTTACATTTACTATTTTGCGAACTAGTATGCTTTTTGAAGCTCTAAAAATACATCACATTTGCTGAAATATAGGCACTTTTTGCCATTCCTCGTCTAATTTAAATCTAGCCTGCAATATTTTTTTTAAATCAACTTAATAACACAAAGGATACAATTGAGAATATATGATACACATGAATCAACTATTCCTCAAGGAGCAATAGGAAGAAAAATATCAACAAGCTTACCAATTTATTGATAAACGAATATTTTGGATCGTAAATGGATGAAATCAAGAAAAACAGATCTATGGCTGATCCATGTATCAACAAAAAAAGTGCTAAAATACGAGTTTAATGTGTTATTGTTTGCTTCTTACCTGAATGGATTCCCAAAGAATGACTTTTAATTCTTTGTCGAGATGCTTCCAACTATCCAGTGTAACCGAAACATGCTCGCATACAAGTGGGCCTAAATATAAAGACAACTTGATCGATCCATCTCCTATTGGTTCACCTTCCCCATTAAACTCAACTTCAGTTCGACTTAAAATATCTAAAGGAAGCCTTTTGACTTTTGTTCATCCTCTAGTTCTTTTTTCACAATTGGATTAACATCAAAATTGTCATTTCTCTCGCTTGCTTCAACAACTTCAACATTTCCTTCTTGTTGCATTGCAGTATCGTTGACGACTTATGGAATTTCTTGGATTGGAGCATCATTATTTTCAAAATTGCATTCATTCTGAATATTGTTGTTAATCATAGTCCTCTTTCTTTTCGTATTTTTACCCATTTTCTGCAATTAAAAGTACATATAAACAAACACTTTAGTATTCATGCATAGCTAATAAAAATACATATAAACAAACACTAAGATATACATAGCTAATAAAAGTAAATTTATGACAAGGGAAACACAAAGATATACAAACCGTTTTTAGATCAAACTCGGTGTAAGAAGAAATTAAACAAAAGAAACATAGGCGGAGAGACCCATAAATTTTAAAATGGTTGTCCTCATGTATGTTCACATAACATTAGTTTTAGCTGAATAAAGTCATAAATTGTTAGCCTTACAATAAAGAACAAGCACACAAATTCATATTAGAAATGATAGAATAATACTGTACTGAAAAACGAAAGTATACAGTTGCAAATAAATACGAAAACGTTGAACATATTATTAGCCATGAACAAAGAGGGAAAAAGATCTCTTGGCCAAGTTCTATTACAATTACTGCATGAAAAGGAAACTATATACTAATTATAATTATTATTCCAAAATACAATGTGTTTTACAGACCAACTCTGCAAAAGAAATTGTCATGATGACTATTCCAAATTACAGTGTGTAACTTTGCAAACTATCATGATATGACAAGAATGTCATCACAAGAAAAAGAGCAGAATGTTCTTTAGTTGTTCATACAATACAACCTAATTTAACCCTGTTTGATCAACATAACCCTGTTTAAAACTGCAAATACATTCCTAATAACATTCAAAGTCATACAAAAATCGTTCTTAGAAATAGCCGATCTTGATATATATCAAAGATTTGGAACAGGAGTTTACTCATTTCTTCTAGAAAAAGCTAATATAATGTCTAACAACTAACTTTAGTTACTAGGCATGATGTTGTTGTTTGTTATATACATTTAATTAGACTTAACATTTGCTGAGAATAACTAAAAGACAAGCCCCCCAAATTAAAAGATTTGTCGAAATGAAAAGTAGTAATCGTACAGAAATATTCAAATGCAACACATTAAACAAACTTCAATGGGTTTAATTTAAAAAGAACTAAGGAATTAAGTAAACATGGACAACTGATGTTAAAAAGAACTGCGGAATACTATGCATTTTTACTTATTCTAAAATAAATCAAAGATCGCTTGGTCATGAAAATCTCATTGTGTTTCAGATTTTAGACGATAATGCATCACTTTAGTATTCACGCATGTACATGCAGATGAGAAGATATACCTTTCTACTGGATGAAGGTCCTCAACTCCTCTTTACTGCGAGTAGCATTTACATCTGCAATAGAGTTGAATGAAATTTAGTAACTAATTTGCTTTTTTTTAAGTAAACAAATCAATACGGATTATCACAAAGCTTAACACGACAAAACACTATCACTTCAACCCCCCACTACTACCACAGAATCAACTTCAGGCACAGTTCACAAAGTGCTCAAAAATCCCAGATTAAATACCAAAATTGCACATAGGAATTTTCTTTACATGTAGAGAAAAATAACGCATAAAAAAAGGAAGAACAAAAATCATAATGTGTATATGGGGAAGTTAATGCATATTACATAAACTACTGTGATGCCTAAAACTTAGTGTTCCAGAATTTAGATGATGATGTATCACAGGTTTTGTAACTGAAACGTTAGTGCAAACTGAGCTTTTATAGCACTGCTAGGCAAAGAAAAAGAGAAAAAATGAAAAAAATGAAAGGCTAGGCAAGAAAAAGAGGAAAAAAATCACACAAGTCTACATTATCACATAGTAATTATTTTTATTCATTAGTCACAATGATGTAAACTGATCTTTTATAGCATGTTTAGGAATTCAATAAGATAGAATACTAGATCACAGAACACTAGGACCTTAACCTAATCGAAGTTGAAGATGATCTATTTTATTTCAGGCCATAATATTATGCTTATATTTATATATACACACTAAAACGAAGTTTGGTAACTTTGGTTAATTTATGCATTCCCAATCTATTAAGCAACTTTGGTTAATTAAGGAACTTACTGAAACTACTCAAGTATACCTTCACAATCCTCTTTAACGTAGATAGCATCCTCCATGGAATCAACATCTCTATCATTTTCTTCGCATTCTTCTCTAAAAAAAATTACATCATCAATAGACTCGTCTGTCTCAGATCATGAAACCCTCGAGGTGGTGCCTTCAATACAACGTACCAATTAAAAGAATCATTTTCCCTTAAATAATTGATTTGTTTCGCTTGAGACGCATGAATATACGGATCTGTTGAAAATGAAGCTTGATATTGATGTAAATTAACAAGAGTAAACCCGTCTTCAACTTTCACTCCATTTCTTTTGTTTGCCCAATTGCACTTAAAAACAAGAATATAAAAGACATGGTAGTCTAACAAAATTATGTCGGTTAAAATCCCATAATATATGAACACATCAACCACTTGAGATGTATCCTTTGCACTTGCTCTACATATAGTAGTGGCATCATAAGTCACCCCACAATTTTGAGTTTCTCTCTCAACATCTTGTGTGTTAAAAAGTTGCCCGTTTATAATATATTCTTTGCATGACAATGCATTAGTACTCGGACCATATGCAATCCATTTTAACAACGTATCATGATCCTTAGATTCAATAAATATCTGAAAAACATCAATGTATTTACCAAAGATTTTGAAAATATTATTTTGAAGCCAATTAAAAAGTATTTACAATAACCTTTTTTTAATCCAATTGGCGAAGTTTTTTGTATGGTTGTTTCAAAGAAATGTCGCATTTTTTTTCATACGTTGGTCTGAATTTTCCAACTCCTCAAGATGCAAACTAGCATAAAGGAAAAAAATGTAAGTTATACATGTTGTTATACACATCAAAACAAAAAAAATAGAATGCAATATTTACTTACTCTAAAAAAGGTTCCACTACAGCCATATTCATTAGGACAGCCAAATTCAAATGAGCACTTTCTTTGTAACGGCCCGTAGATTTTAATAGTTTTAAATGGTTTCATTTAACGTATTTAATTTGATTTTGGTGAAATTTTAAACAAATTAATTTGCAAATAAAGAAACTAATAGTTGGATTACGCATAATTAAAATAGAAAATGGTAAATTTTCAATTAATTTTATGAAAGTTTATTTATTTTGTAATTCTATTTAATTCAAGCTAGCTAATAATTGTTGACAATAAATTTATTTTCCAAACCTGAATATTTTTGCATAGGAAAATTCTAAATCATCTTCTGACTGAGAAGTCATTTTTGTTTTTTCAAATTTGGGCTTCTTTAGCTCCGTCGATCTTATTTTTCTGTGTTTGCTGCACTTTCTCTTAATAGAAAATTCAAAATTTTATAATTCATTCATACCACTGATATCTATATACCGTTTTGATCGTCTCGTCGTGCTGATCTCAGCGGTATATTTATTTCTGTACTTTGAAATCCGGTGCACAACGGAACCAATAAATTGTCCGTTGTAACGGTACAAAATTTGTGGCTTTCCACTTTCTTACCGTTTTCAAATTTGCGTGTTGCCCAAACAAATTAATTACTCAGCTCAATACATGGACTTGACCGTTACAATTTGTTTCATTTTATATATTTTCAATTTATTGCTTGGCCCGTTCATATTTCTTTCGTTACTTTAGTTCTGATAAAAGTGTATTGAAACTTTTATAGCCCTTCAAGTTTCTTGCTCTCCTTCTGGTTTGGCCGAAGACAAACCCCTGTTTCTTTGCATTTTCTTCCATCTCCCACTTGCGTGCCTACCATCATTTCCACTGCCCAACCCGCCTTCTCCTCTCCCTTCCTAAGCCTTCTTCCTCCACCGTGGCAAACTCCATCACCACAGCAGCCACCCTCGACCAAACCGCCTCCACACGCCCAGAGTGCTCGTCGCTAGATCCGCCTCAGATCCTACCTCCTCCATCATGCCGTCCGCCTCTACCTGAATCCATGACGGGCTCGACAGCATCAAACCCATCCGCCACATCACCATGAACCCACGCACAAAGCTTGCCACAACTGACTCCCCTCCCTCTGCCCCACGGCCTCACTCCAGCCTTTCAATCCACCAATCCTCGGCCAGCGAACACCATGCTGCATAGATACTCGAGACTCCTACCGAGGCCACCACTTCTTCCCTTGCCGCCATGTACCCTAAGCCTAAGCAACCATCTCCTCTCCCACTCATGCGAAACCGCCCCCGGCCATCAACCCGCTCCGCCTCCCTGACCACATCCAAGCACACCTCCATGTGAGCACTAACCAGAGGCAGGCCACCCCTTTTTTTTTGCCTAGCCACACAAGCATCCCTGATCCAGCGGCCTACCCTTACAACCTCACCAAGATCCGCTCCCCTCCAAGACACAAATTCGCCATCGGCCTAAAACTTCCGCAACCTGTCTGCGTTCTTCGCCTCCTTCATCTAGTGTATAGTAGGTATGTTCTAATATATTGTATTATAATTTTTATTTAAGGCATATTATATATAATTATGGGTTATATATATATTGTCAGTAATGCAATCTGTTGTTATATGTCTATGTTTTATAAACTATGCTATTGTGTGTATGTTAGTACATTTTATATAGAAACTATATCAGTTACTGAGTCGTGTAATAGGATAGTATCTGCTTTCCCTTTGCTCTGTTCGACTTAGGCTTTCTTTGTTTGTTTACTGTTAGTTATTGGTCGAAGACCGAGGGTAAA
Organism: Allium cepa; assembly: GCA_030765085.1. Taxonomy (NCBI): domain Eukaryota; kingdom Viridiplantae; phylum Streptophyta; class Magnoliopsida; order Asparagales; family Amaryllidaceae; genus Allium; species Allium cepa. The sequence goes on along the minus strand of CM060929.1, from coordinate 364,638,752 downwards.
CATTGTTTACAAAAATTAATCGTGAAAAAAATAAATATAGAAAAAAACAAATTTTATATTATTGTGTTAATTGTTTGTTTGTTTATCTGTAAATTTTCAAGCCATAAAGCTACTATTGTGAGATGATTGTTTACATACACCAACTTAAATGTTTATAGGCCGCACAATTATTTAAAGCAAGTTTATATAACTTCTAAAGTTTAGTTTGCAGGTAAAACCTATATATATTGATATACGTGAGTATATAGTATACATAGTTTCAAATGACCTATTCGTATATATATATAATCAGTTATGTAATTAATTAAAATATTTACGTTGTTATGTACATAAGTTTAATATTCTATCCTTTAATATAGATACTGTACGAGTTAAGTATTGGTTTGCATGAAGTGGTAGGGTATGCATATTTGTATTCTGTACATTGAGTCCATGCATTTATATAGGGTACTCAAATTTTATGTTAAACTTGGATCTGAAGCTATTGTGGGTATATGTGTGTTTGTTTGAGTGATAGGGTGTTTATAATATATAATTGCATAAAGCTCGGCTACAGTTCATTAGTATGGTCTTTGTTTTAATATATGTATATAGGTCATATATTGTGTAATGTCACTACAGTTGTACATATAGTATAGGTAATTAAGTCTGTGTATTTTTGAACTAGGGTATATACATTTTTAAAATGAGTATTCTTGCAACCCAGTTCGACCAAGTCGTGTCCTATATATATATATTAGTTTTATATAAATAAATAAAAATATACGCATGGTTAACATCTTGGTAGGGGTACATTTACTCAACATAGATATATGTTATGTATAGTTGGGTTCACAAGTTGTTGTACATATAGAGCATTATAATATTATTGGTATATGATAGCCATTTGTTTATATCCATGAGTTGCATAAGTAAATGATCTGGCAAGTTCATATAAAGTGATTATATAGGTAATAGTATAAAGTAAAGGGTTGTGTAAGTTGTTATATGAGTTGTGTATAATATACATGTATTATAATATCCTGTGCATAATTTTTTTTTTGATTTATTTCATGTGTTAGGAATATATATATAAAGGTCAGTTACAATAGGGTATATGCCAACATTCATTGTTACATATAGAGTTGTTGTAATTTTTAATATACGTCTGTTTGTTACATGTGTGTTTGATTTCTACATTTGTGTTTTCATTTGAAACAATGAAATTTGAAATACATATATACCTTCGATTTAGTAAGGGCTGAATTTAGAATGTGATCTCTATATATAAGTAGTTATGCATAATCATATATATATATATATATATATATATTCATTTATACCATCTATCTTCATCGATCCGGTTTTGATGTGTTCTCATCAAATTCTGTTAATCAGCTTTGGTCGTCAAAATTCGTGCCGACTTTGCTTTGCTTCGATTCGTCATTCAAATTTCAATGTCCGTATCAGTGTGATTATCCGTGTCATCTTCTGTATTCTCTAGCCTCGAAAGGTGAGCAATCACTCACGATTAACATTCTTTTATTTATTAAATTTGATTTCAGTTGAAACGACAATTGAAATATGAGGCTGCAGTTATTTAAATTGTTATATATGTTATTATCTGTAACTGTTCACAAATGGGATATGACACCATATCCTATTGTTTATATTTATTTTGATAATATACGCCTGTTGTTGTTATTATTTTCATATCTGTTATCACTCTGCAAGTTCGCTGTTAGTATAGAAATCACTATGGGTTGAAATGATACATACCCGAACGGACTTTAGAATTGGAGAAAATCGTTATGGGTTGAAATGATAAACCCAAGAGCTTTTCATTTAATTGAATTTGGGATTACGGGTTGAAATGATATCCATCCGTATATATTTAGTGAACGGATTGAAATAATAAATATCCGTAGCACTTTGACTATATGATAGGAAATATATACAGACACCGTTGGTCCATATAAATATTTGAAAATAATTTCTACAGTTTGAAAGGAAATATATGGGATCTAATAAATATTGGTTCTTAAAATATTATATATATAGATTTAATAATAATATTATTGAGATTGATTTAATCCATATAATATGTTTAAGTATCATTTAAGATTTGTATTTCAAATTTTACCGTTGGAAAAAAAAATTGAAAATTAAGATTTGGAGATAAATTGGGTTTATTAAAAATGGTATTTAAATAAGGATTTATTTAATTAAATCGATTTGAAATTATTGAATGGGAAATTTAAAAGGTATGATTTTATAACTGGATTTTTTATTTGAGTGATTTAATGAATATTTCACGTTTAAATAAATTAAAGGAAGTATTGAGTAAAATGTAATTTAAGGTTACTTAAATGATATTGAATCTAATAGGGAGTATTTCAAGACTAAAAATAATGTGGATAAATCGAGATCTATATGAAATAGTTATACTGAACATTAAATATTAAAGCCTTGAACTATATTGGAATTTAAATGGTTTATGTTGAGATTCGGATCTGTATTTGAAAACAACGTAGTTGAATTTGTTATTTAGCAACTAAATTGAATTAAAGTGAAATTTAGGTTGAATCAAATTTGAATTTATTATTTAGAAAACTAAATTGAATAAAAATTTAGTTGAAACATTGAATACCTAAAGTTTTGAAATATATTGAAATAAAAGGGGTATTTTGTGATTACAAATCCAAATTTGAGATCGGTAAAAATTGAAAGTGGTTATTTTAGGAATTGAGTTGAATTTAAATTGATAAATCGAGATTGAATTTAATTTAAATGGGAAGGTCGAGTTGATGTTGAAACGATTGGTTGAGTTGAGGGAATTGACATATTCTACGGTATAAATCATTTAATATATCTAAATACTATTTTGGAAAATAACTATATTTGAAGTGAAATGATATTTGATTTTGAAGTATAAATTAAGTTGAAAGAACCACGGTGTTATAGTGTATATTTCTACCTTGTAGATAGTTCTATGGACCCTTAGAGGATGGTTATCCCAAACATCCTTTAAGTTATTGTATTTCAGTTGATATTTCACTTGAGTTGGATTTATTTATATAAGAATGTTAATCCTGACTCGAGTGTTTTGTGTTTTGCTTTACGCTTGGGTCAGACTGAGTGATACATCATTAGAGACTCACCTTTGGAGTTTAGAGTTTCATTTGGAGATCCAACTATCGATTCAGATTCCAGCCTTTCCAGTTGATTTGTTCAGAGAAGTCATCTGTTGCATTGGAGACTTCACTGCATTTGAACTATTCGGTTGTATTTTATTTCTAACTCTGATGTATATAGTAGCTTCATGAACTACTATTCTTTATCTATTCCGCTGCATTATATTACTCTGTGATCTGTGATTGATTTATTTACTGTATATTTTAAGTTTTGCCAAATTTTAATTAACAATTCGGTATTTTGAATTATTCAAGTCGGATATGTATGGTTTTATTATCGATTTGAATGGTCCAAAATAGCGGGTCGTTACAGTTGGTATCAGAGCTTTGGCTCTAGGCAAAACTTAGCATATGTGGTAAATTTATTTACAGAATCACTTTCGCTCGAGTTGAATCTCTCCCTTTTGACTCGATTTCCTTTGAATTTTGGAATGTCCCTCGGTTCCGAAATTCATTCTGTCTCTCCCTATTTATATCGTTTGATTCCGAAGTATCCCATAACTCCGCTGAATGATTTCTAAAGGGGGTGAAAACTCCTTTTCAATTGGCATTGACTCACCGAAGATTTCTGTATCCTCGGTTTACGATGCTGCTATATCTTGTTATGCCGAATTCTATATCTCTGACGATCGAATGTCGATCTGCCTCAGAATTCTACACCGATCTAAATTTTGGAATCACGGTTGACCGGTAAAGGTCGCCCACGATTTATAGAAGTATATCCATCTTCTATTTTGTAATTTAATTATCTCATCTTCGATCGAGTCTATCTTCGAATCAGGATTCTATTGATTGGAGTTCCTCTAAATTAAATCGCTATCTTTGTTTTGAAATCCATTCTTGAATCATCCTTTGAAAATTGGGTTTTGTTGTATTTTTGAAATTGTTTATACCGAAATTTTATTTTGATAACTATGTTTTTTTTTATATATAAAAGAAATTGTTTTCGATAAGGATTATATACCTATATATAAAACAAATAAGAAATGTTATTCTATATATATAAAAGTTTTGAAAGGATTTGAAAATTTGAAACTTGTAAGAAATTTATTTATATAAAAATGATTTACAACTGAAGGGTTAAATTTGAAATTCGAAAATTGAATTCCGGTATTTTGAAATTGGATTTATGATTTTGGAAAATATATAAAAATAATACGATTTAAAGGTATTTTTCCGAATAAGAAATGTTTCAAATGAGTTCAAATAAGTTCAAATGAGTTCCAATAATTTTGAAGAAATTTCAAAGAAGTTTTCAAGAAAATAGATGTCCAGAACTCACGTATGTCGCTGGAAAATAATTTCAGTGATGAGTGCACGCATCATCGACATTGATTTTCGAGTTTCAGAGTGGGGGAGAGGCCACTTTAATAGCTCGCTATGCGAGTGATTTTGTAAAACCGTTATGATTTCAAATTCCGTAGTATAATTTGATATTTTCGAAAGATATATGTATATATTTGAAACAATTTAAAGTGAGACCGGTGTTCAGTCCTCGAGTTTCGAATTTGTTTGGTATAACCCTATATGTTGGAATTGATTTATTATTGATTTTCAACTCTTGAATTGAAAATGTGATTTCCCCTTATCATTTTGAAGGTTCGAACACTTCCAAGTCAAGGTCTAAAATTTTAAAACTAAGAAATTTCGAAGAGTATAAAATGTTTGATAAAAATATAAATTTAGTTTGAAATGTTTTGAAAAAAAAATAGTTTTGAATAATAATTTTCAGAAAGGTAAATTGAATATTTCAACTAGAAATAGATAGTTTAAAAGTTTTAAAGGGATAATTATAAATTTGGAAACCATTTGAGTATAATTGATTTTGAGAAAAAATTTAGTTTTGAAATTAGATTGAAATTAAAAACCAGTACTTATATGGTGATTTTCGGAAATGAATTTGTTTGACTTGAATTATTTTAAATTAGAAAATGGAATAATTTTCTAAACCTATTATTTTGGGAACTTTGAAATTTAGATATTTAATTTGGAAGAAAATTTGGTGAAATCATATATGATTTTGAAACTGAATTGATATTGAAATGATTTGAAATTTGAGAACCTTATATTATTAAGCACTTGATTTGGGAGTGGTCGAACTTATATAAAATGGATTGTATAAGTATGAAGTTGATTTGAAATCTAGTGATTTGAAAAGGTACTATATGATATATATTTTCGAAGTAAAGATATGGAAAGTGCCTTCTGCTTGATACCCGCTTTGTGGCCACATCGTGGATTCATTCTATCGATATTATTCTCTCTGATTTTTGGTTTTTTGGATGTAATACTCGAGTGTTCCCACCGTGGCGTAACCCATGGTTTTTTTTCCTCTCGCGACTGCATAGCGCAATTGCCTGGCTGAGTCTGGCCTAGGGGTACGGATTGTTTCTTGGGGGATTCAGGCATAACCATTGTGTATCCTGCAATCTATGTAGGTCGCGAATAGTAGCGCAAGTGCCTAGCTGAGTCTGGCCTAGGGGTACGGATTGTTTCCTGGGGGATCCAAGCGTAACCATTGTGTATCCTGCACTCTACTAGTCATCATGGCGTAACTCGCAGGGCTAAGAAAGCTTACGGATATGGATTGTTTCCTGGGGGACCCAGGCGTAACCATTGTGTATCTGCGAACCATGATCGGACAAAGGTTTTGGTTTGGTTGTTTGTTTGGATTGTACTTTCCATATCTGTTTTTAAAAGGGTTTCTCAAGTATTTTCACTGGATGTTGAAACAGGTCTACTAAGTACTTGAAGAATTCTAGCTTTGCGCCTGATCAACGCATGGCCAGAGTCTGCAAGAACGAGGATAAACTCGTTGAAACATCAAGTTATAAAAGTATTTTCGAAAGGAAAAAAATTGTTTTGATATAAAAGTATTTTTTTTATAAGGGTATTTTATTATAAAAATATTTCCAAAAAGAAAAATTTTGTATTAATATTTGAAATTTGAAATTCTTATGGTTTGAATTAATTATTCGTGCCCAATGCTATTCTTTTGAATCTATCTTATCTGATCAGCTTTATTTATTCACCTATATTCTGCTTCCTGAATCTACCTTTCTTTCCTTTTGAATATAATCTTTAAAATACTGTTTATTTATATACTACTTGGTTTAATAGAAGATTTTAAATATTGTAAATATTTTAAAGTTATTAATTTAATAAAACATATTTAATTCCAATGGGTTTTGAAAACTTAAAGTATTAAAGATAACTGAATTGCAAATAAAGTTTTCAAATAAATATTTCAAATAAAATTTATATAGTTAAATAAATTTTTAATCCTTATCTTTAAATCTATCTTTCTTTCCGGTTGTTCTTTTCTCCTACCTCCTTCCTTTTCGGGGACGAAAAGTTTTGAGTGGGGGAGAATGTAACGACCCGTAGATTTTAATAGTTTTAAATGGTTTCATTTAACGTATTTAATTGGATTTTGGTGAAATTTTAAACAAATTAATTTGCAAATAAAGAAATTAATAGTTGGATTACGTATAATTAAAATAGAAAATAGTAAATTTTCAATTAATTTTATGGAAGTTTATTTATTTTGTAATTCTATTTAATTCAAGCTAGCTAATAATTGTTGACAATAAATTTATTTTCCAAACCTGAATATTTTTGCATAGGAAAACTCTAAATCATCTTCTGACTGAGAAGTCATTTTTTGTTTTTCCAAATTCGGGCTTCTTTAGCTCCGTCGATCTTATTTTTCTGTGTTTGCTGCACTTTCTCTTAATAGAAAATTCAAAATTTTATAATTCATTCATACCACTGATATCTATATACCGTTTTGATCGTCTCGTCGTGCTGATCTCAGCAGTATATTTATTTCTGTACTTTGAAATCCGGTGCACAACGGAACCAATAAATTGTCCATTGTAACGGTACTAAATTTGTGGCTTTCCACTTTCTTACCGTTTTCAAATTTGCGTGTTGCCCAAACAAATTAATTACTCAGCTCAATACATGGACTTGACCGTTACAATTTGTTTCATTTTATATATTTTCAATTTATTGCTTGGCCTGTTCATATTTCTTTCGTTACTTTAGTTCTGATAAAAGTGTATTGAAACTTTTATAGCCCTTCAATTTTCTTGCTCTCCTTCTGGTTTGGCCGAAGACAAACCCCTATTTCTTTGCATTTTCTTCCATCTCCCACTTGCGTGCCTACCATCATTTCCACTGCCCAACCCGCCTTCTCTTCTCCTCTCCCTTCCTAAGCCTTCTTCCTCCACCGTGGCAAACTCCATCACCACAGCAGCCACCCCCGACCAAACCGCCTCCACACGCCTAGAGTGCTCGTCGCTAGATCTGCCTCAGATCCTACCTCCTCCATCGTGCCGTCCGCCTCTACCTGAATCCATGACGGGCTCGACAGCATCAAACCCATCCGCCACATCACCATGAACCCACTCACAAAGCTTGCCACAACTGACTCCCCTCCCTCTGCCCCACGGCCTCACTCCAGCCTTGCAATCCACCAATCCTCGGCCAGCGAACACCATGCTGCATAGATACTCGAGACTCCTACCGAGGACACCACTTCTTCCCTGGCCGCCATGTACCCTAAGCCTAATCAACCATCTCCTCTCCCACTGACGTGAAACCGCCCCGGCCATCAACCCGCTCCGCCTCCCTGGCCTGCTCCGCCTCCCTGACCACATCCAAGCATACCTCCACGTGAGCACTAACCAGAGGCAGGCCACCCCTTTTTTTTTGCCTAGCCACACGAGCATCCCTGATCCAGCGGCCTACCCTTACAACCTCACCAAGATACGCTCCCCTCCAAGACACAAATTCGCCATCGGCCTAAAACTTCCACAACCTGTCTGCGTTCTTCGCCTCCTTCATCTAGTGTATAGTAGGTATGTTCTAATATATTGTATTATAATTTTTATTTAAGGCATATTATATATAATTATAGGTTATATATATTGTCAGTAATGCAATCTGTTGTTATATGTCTATGTTTTATAAACAATGCTATTGTGTGTATGTTAGTATATTTTATATAGAAACTATATCAGTTACTGAGTCGTGTAATAGGATAGTATTTGCTTTCCCTTTGCTCTGTTCGACTTAGGCTTTCTTTGTTTGTTTACTGTTAGTTATTGGTCGAAGACCGAGGGTAAACATTGTATACAAAAATTAATCGTGAAAAAAATAAACATAGAAAAAAACAAATTTTATATTATTGTGTTAATTGTTTGTTTGTTTATCTGTAAATTTTCAGGCCATAAAGCTACTATTGTGAGATGATTGTTTACATACACCAACTTAAATGTTTATAGGCCGCACAATTATTTAAAGCAAGTTTATATAACTTCTAAAGTTTAGTTTGCAGGTAAAACCTATATATATTGATATACGTGAGTATATAGTATACATAGTTTCAAATGACCTATTCGTATATATATAATATGTTATGTGATTAATTAAAATATTTACGTTGTTATGTACATAAGTTTAATATTCTGTCCTTTAATATAGATATTGTACGAGTTAAGTATTGGTTTGCATGAAGTGGTAGAGTATGCATATTTGTATTCTGTACATTGAGTCCATGCATTTATATAGGGTACTCAAATTTTATGTTAAACTTGGATCTGAAGCTATTGTGGGTATAGGTGTGTTTGTTTGAGTGATAGGGTGTTTATAATATATAATTGCATAAAGCTCGGCTACAGTTCATTAGTATGGTCTTTGTTTTAATATATGTATATAGGTCATATATTGTGTAATGTCACTACAGTTGTACATATAGTATAGGTAATTAAGTCTGTGTATTTTTGAACTAGGGTATATACATTTTTAAAATGAGTATTCTTGCAACCCAGTTCGACCAAGTCGTGTCCTATATATATATATATTAGTTTTATATAAATAAATAAAAATATACGCATGGTTAACATCTTGGTAGGGGTACATTTACTCAATATAGATATATGTTATGTATAGTTGGGTTCACAAGTTGTTGTACATATAGAGCATTATAATATTGTTGGTATATGATAGCCATTTGTTTATATCCATGAGTTGCATAAGTAAATGATCTGGCAAGTTCATATAAAGTGATTATATAGGTAATAGTATAAAGTAAAGGGTTGTGTAAGTTGTTATATGTGTTGTGTATAATATACATGTATTATAATATCCTGTGCATAATTTTTTTTTTTTTGATTTATTTCATGTGTTAGGAATATATATATAAAGGTCAGTTACAATAGGATATATTCCAACATTCATTGTTACATATAGAGTTGTTGTAATTTTTAATATACGTCTGTTTGTTACATGTGTGTTTGATTTCTACATTTTTGTTTTCATTTGAAACAATGAAATTTGAAATACATATATACCTTCGATTTAGTAAGGGTTGAATTTAGAATGTGATCTCTATATATAAGTAGTTATGCATAATCATATATATATATATATATATATATATATATTCATTTATACCATCTATCTTCATCGATCCGGTTTTGATGTGTTCTCATCAAATTCTGTTAATCAGCTTTGGTCGTCAAAATTCGTGCCGACTTTGCTTTGCTTCGATTCGTCATTCAAATTTCAATGTCCGTATCAGTGTGATTATCCGTGTCATCTTCTGTATTCTCTAGCCTCGAAAGGTGAGCAATCACTCACAATTAACGTTCTTTTATTTATTAAATTTGATTTCAGTTGAAACGACAATTGAAATATGAGGCTGTAGTTATTTAAATTGTTATATATGCTATTATCTGTAACTGTTCACAAATGGGATATGACACCATATCCTATTGTTTATATTTATTTTGATAATATACGCCTGTTGTTATTATTATTTTCATATCTGTTATCACTCTGCAAGTTCCCTGTTAGTATAGAAATCACTATGGGTTGAAATGATACATACCCGAACGGACTTTAGAATTGGAGAAAATCGTTATGGGTTGAAATGATAAAACCAAGCGATTTTCATTTAATTGAATTTAGGATTACGGGTTGAAATGATATCCATCCGTATATATTTAGTGAACGGATTGAAATAATAAATATCCATAGCACTTTGACTATATGATAGGAAATATATACAGACACCGTTGGTCCATATAAATATTTGAAAATAATTTCTACAGTTTGAAAGGAAATATATGGGATCTAATAAATATTGGTTCTTAAAATATTATATATATATAGATTTAATAATAATATTATTGAGATTGATTTAATCCATATAATATGTTTAAGTATCATTTAAGATTTGTATTTCAAATTTTACCGTTGGAAAAAAAATTTGAAAATTAAGATTTGGAGATAAATTGGGTTTATTAAAAATGGTATTTAAATAAGGATTTATTTAATTAAATCGATTTGAAATTATTGAATGGGAAATTTAAAAGGTATGATTTTATAACTGGATTTTTTATTTGAGTGATTTAATGAATATTTCACGTTTAAATAAATTAAAGGAAGTATTGAGTAAAATGTAATTTAAGGTTACTTAAATGATATTGAATCTAATGGGGAGTATTTCAAGACTAAAAATAATGGGGATAAATCGAGATCTATATGAAACAGTTATACTGAACATTAAATATTAAAGCCTTGAACTATATTGGAATTTAAATGGTTTATGCTGAGATTCGGATCTGTATTTGAAAACAACGTAGTTGAATTTGTTATTTAGCAACTAAATTGAATTAAAGTGAAATTTAGGTTGAACCAAATTTGAATTTATTATTTAGAAAACTAAATTGAATAAAAATTTAGTTGAAACGTTGAATACCTAAAGTTTTGAAATATATTGAAATAAAAGGGGTATTTTGTGATTACAAATCCAAATTTGAGATCGGTAAAAATTGAAAGTGGTTATTTTAGGAATTGAGTTGAATTTAAATTGATAAATCGAGATTGAATTTAATTTAAATGGGAAGGTCGAGTTGATGTTGAAACGATTTGTTGAGTTGAGGGAATTGACATATTTTACGGTATAAATCATTTAATATATGTAAATACTATTTTGAAAAATAACTATATTTGAAGTGAAATGATATTTGATTTTGAAGTATAAATTAAGCTGAAAGAACCACGGTGATATAGTGTATATTTTTACCTTGTAGATAGTTCTATGGACCCTTAGAGGATGGTTATCCCAAATATCCTTTAAGTTATTGTATTTCAGTTGATATTTCACTTGAGTTGGATTTATTTATATAAGAATGTTAATCCTGACTCGAGTGTTTTGTGTTTTGCTTTACGCTTGGGTCAGACTGAGTGATACAGCATTAGAGACTCACCTTTGGAGTTTAGAGTTTCATTTGGAGATCCAACTATCGATTCAGATTCCAGCCTTTCCAGTTGATTTGCTCAGAGAAGTCATCTGTTGCATTGGAGACTTCACTGCATTTGAACTATTCGGTTGTATTTTATTTCTAACTCTGATGTATATAGTAGCTTCATGAACTACTATTCTTTATCTATTCCGCTGCATTATATTACTCTGTGATCTGTGATTGATTTATTTACTGTATATTTTAAGTTTTGCCAAATTTTAATTAACAATTCGGTATTTTGAATTATTCAAGTCGGATATGTATGGTTTTATTATCGATTTGAATGGTCCAAAATAGCGGGTCGTTACATTCTTTCTCGTTAAATGGCAATGTAATTGTCTCAAGCTTTGAAATTGGACGACCTTCGAGTATTGCGTAGTTTTCATAATCTTCGTTCGACCTTGTTTCTCCTCTATTAGTGATGATTATTTTTTAAAATTCACCAAAAAATCTCATAGAATCTTCTGCAAGGTAGGACTCCGCAATACATCCTTTAACTCGTGCATAGTTTCTTACATAATCTTTAAGAGTCTTCGTATACCTTTCAAAGGGGTACATCCAACGAAAATGAACCGGTCCACACAATCGAGCTTCTCTTCTGAGATGAATTGTTAAATGTATCATTATATCAAAAAAAGAAGGTGGAAAATATCTTTTAAGATCGCATAAAATTGTAACGATCTCATCACCGAGTTGTTGCAGCTTTTCTTTATCAAGAAAACGTTGACATATTTTGTTGAAAAATGAACACAAACAGATTATTATTTTCCTCAGTTTTTTTGGCAACAATCCTCTTATTGCAACTGACAATATTTTCTGCATCAAAACATGATAATCATGAGACTTAAAGCCACAAACTTTGCAATCCTCTAATGATATACATCTTTCGAAATTTGAGCAATAACCATCAGACCCTTTGAAATCATATAATCTCTTGCAGAATTTTTTCTCTCACAACTTGACAATGTGTACGGAGCCGGTGGAAGATATGTTTTCTTTCCATGAGATTGTGCAAAAAGACTATGTCGAATTCCCCAGTCCTCTAAATCTTTTCTAGAATTAGTTCCATCTTTTGATTTTCTATCATGCAATATAATGCCTAGCAAACTTTCTCCAACATTTTTCTCAAAATGCATTACATCTAAATTATGTAGCAATGGAAGTTCATGTAACAATCAAGAATATAACATTTTAGTATTATACATATTTTTTGTTTAATCAATGTAGGAAAAAAATAAACACTAACCTCCCAATAAGGTAAATCGAAGAAAATAGATTTTTTTCCACCTTGATAACTCTGTTTTTACAGGGTTATCATTCTCATCATGTTCATCTTCTTTATTGTGAACGCGCTTCCTTTTTTGTCCATTATCTTTTTCCCTTCTTATCTAATCTTTTCTTCTTTATCTTCTTTCCTTTTTTTATTTCTTCTTTCTTATATTTTCCAAAATCATTAGGAAAATCCTGCAGCATAGCAGAAATGTTTCTACCTGTCAAAATCCTAGGCTTGGTGTCTTTCTCCACCGTATTATGAAACCAAGTCTTCTGTTTTCTTAATGAGTCTGAAGGAGGTAAAAGTCTTTTATGACCCATATACACAATCTTTCGATTATGATTTAACCATCGACTATGAGTGCTCACACCGCATAATGGACAAGCTTTTTTACCTTTTACACAACATCCAGCAATATTTCAATAAGCCGAAAAATCATTTATCGTCCATAGTAAGATTGCTTTTAAATTAAAAGTTTTTTACTAAATGCATCATGAATATCAACACCGTTATGCCACAAATGATGTAAATCTTCTACAAGTGGTGCCATATATATATGTATATCAATATCATTTTCCGATTGCTTTGGATCAGGAATCACCAATGTTAACATAATATTTTCTTCTTTCATGCACAACATAAGCGGAAGACTATATGTCAGTAGCATTACCGGCCAGCAACTATATTTAGAACTTTTAATGGAAAATGGATTAAAACCATCTATAGCTAGACCAAGTCTGAGATTGCGTGGATCGGCTGAAAATGATCTATATTTCTCATCTACTACATTCCAAGTCACAGAATCCACAGGATGACGCATTTTTTCCATCGTTGCTTTTATTACTATAATGTCATCTTAGATCTTCTTCCATTATTTTAGATCTAAACATTCTCCTGAATCTTAGAATGATTGAAAAATATCTCAACACTTTGACAGGGATGCCTTGCATGATCTCTTTTGTACTCTTATTTATCTTCCATCTTGAAGAACCACACTTTGGACAACTATTCAAATCTTTGCATTCTTTTCTAAAAAGACAACAATCGTTCTTACGAGCATGAATCTTCTCAAAACCCATATTAAATATTTTAAGAATTTTTTTTACTTCATATATAGTCTTGGGAAGTACATTATCATTCGGCAATAATACATGTAACACATTTAATAGCTTATCAAAACCAGTATCAAATAAACCGCACTCACATTTAAGATTATATAAAGCGGTGATAGCAGATAATTTTATCTGACCTGCACAATCGGGATATAATGGACTTTCTTCATCTTCCAAATTTTTTATCAAATCATCTTCTCGTCTTTGTGCATCAACATTATCTTTATCGTCGACAAAAAAGGTATGATCGACAAAATCTTCATCTTCATAGTGAACGGCTTGGAATAAATCATATGTGTCATTCAAATCCATTTCTTCAACTATATTTATTTGTTCAGCATGATTATACCACCCACTGCATTTGTACTTAAGATACATTCCTTTTATAACCAAATGCTCAAACACAATCTTGTCATGATGATGAGTAATATTTCGACAATCTATGCAAGGACATAAAAAAATTTCTACAATTGCTAAACTTTTCTTCGCGGATTGCACGAAATTCCATGCTCCTTGTCGTAACTCTATACTAGTTCTATGATGAAAAATAGAAAACATAAATATTAATTGTAATATTAAAATTTTCTAAGTGTATTTAGTTGTATATTATCCTATTACCTGTGTGAATGCAACCAGTCTTTCTCCATCATGAATATACACTGTAATTCCAAGAAAGTATACACTGTAATGCACGTCACAACATTATTGTTAAAGAAAAACATAGATTTATGATGATTCGTTCAAATCATTTCAAATATTCCTAGGAAGAACACAATTGCTGATTTGATAACTATGACGTCATACTATTCCTTTTAAAGTATGTTGGATAGTTAATTTGCTGACATGATAGACCAAACTGCGGTGAAGTTTGTCGTGAGGGCATCTGCGCAAAAGGATGTACATGCACTTTTGTCTATCCAGGTTCTCGCTGCATGGGTGACTGTTGTTTGTAAACTTGTGTGGTATTGTCTTACTTATAAATAAAGATTGCAAACATTAGTTTGCTTGAAACTGAATGCGAACGGAACTACCAGGTTAATAATGTTGTGATGAATGTTCCATGTGCGTGTGCAGTGGAAGTTTTGTTTGGATTTGTTCGAACTTCTACATTTTATTGAATATAAATAATATTTTATTTATCTTTCTAGCTATGAGCACTGAATTAAACCTAAAAAAACACAACAGATGGAAAAGTGACCTGACAATTTGCAGTAAAGACAACCATTTTAACATTGATATTAATGATTTTGCACTTATATTTTGTACATAACAATGATCCAACTCATTAGCAAAAACATACACGCTCTATGATCAAGCACAATACCACTGTCATGGATGTGTAATTTTCACGTTATCTGGAAATATTTTCACCTAACAAAATTTGGCAATGATTGAATTAAGTATGAACTACAATGAATTTGTCAAATGGCACTTTATGTTTATGACATAAATGGCAGCAAAATACATAAAGCCTATATATCCGGAGATCAGCACTTCAAAGAATCTCCTGGAAAACTTTATTACAAGCTCTTATTACCTACTATATTGTAATAATGGGAAATAAAGAAATAATATTTTGTTTTCTTCACCCAAGAATCTCTAAGTAACAAAAGTGTGAACACATAATTGTATTTAGATAAAATTAATGTTACACAACATATCATCGTCTGACATAAATTATTCCTAGCAATTTATCAATCATAAGCATTTATATTGCTGTCAAACCATAATACACTTACATGTACCTGCTTATGGAATGCATGGTAATCAAAAAAGAAATTAAATACATATCCAAATTTACTCAAATACATTGCACATAAGATGACACACACATCACACTCACGTATACATAGCAGGTTAACACACGCTCACACACATATCACAAACACAGCCACACACTTACTCAACAGAGCACATACCCACATGTAAATACAGACGTTCAGCTGTAGATACACCACACAAACACTCAACAACATAAGAGCACTTAAAAACAAACAAGGCAAAATAGAAATACTGACAATGCAGAGAACATCATGGGAGAAGTTGCACTGCTGAGAAGTATGTACGCACCAACAATTATATGTGCATACACTGCACATTGAATAGGCAACACACACATATCGCACACTACACACACCACTTTTTTACAAGAATATGATACCTATTGATTAAATTTTGCCAACTTGTAAATAGTGGGGTATTTTTTCCTGGTGTGAAAATACACTTGCTACAAATTTTAACAAAATATCATGAAATTTTTGCACGCATATCAATATTACCATCAACTGGCAATTTGTGAAATATATAGTTTTTACCGTTTGTTAAAATTCATTTTTTAAGCCACAAAGGCAGTTTGTTCGAAGTTTTTCATATACATCTTTTTTTCTATGTTTGTGTAAAAATACTCAAAGATCAAGTGAAGGCCAGATATTACAAGTAAAAAATAACCGAAATACTGTATTTTAAAGTACTGGATGCAATAATAAATAACTGAAATACTTTATTTCTCGTTACTCTTTTTACACATACGAGTGATATATATAAGAATTTGAATCGCTTCAAATCAAATGACTAAAATACTGGTGTTACCTAAAGCAGTTGACCTTCTCCGACAATAACTACAAAGCCGCACTATAATCCACCTTTGGATCTGAAGCGAATCTGACTCAAACCAATATCCAAATAAACCCTTAAAAAAATCCAAGATCCAAATTAGAGCTTTTCGACGAGCAATTTAGAATCCAAATCATATTAAGCTTCAAAATTTCTTAACTTTTCAAATTATTGTTGGAATAATTCAGCATTATGGGGCCACATATTTTAATATTTGAATGTATGGGCTATCTTGGGATTTAGTTTAATTATGTGATCTATTTGGAATAAATACAACAACACTTAAGGGGTATATTCGTCATGTAAATTTATAATGTGAGGATACCAGAGTGACAATTTTAGTTTGTTGAAGGGCCGAACTGAAAAATGTCACACACTATATATATGGGGTTATGGTCCCCAAATTACACAAGCCTTATAATATTCTCTCCACCCTCTTCTAAAGAGAATTTTCAGATCTAAGCTTGTGTCAATTTGGAAGATCTAAAACCTAGTTGATCTTCTTTTTTGCAAACATCAATGGATTCAGGTATGACTTCTGCTGAACTATTTAATTTCATATATTTGTTTCTCGATAGAATCAATATGGGTTGTATGTATCCAGATCTAGAATTTATTTATTTATTACAACAAGTGGTATCAGAGCCACCCATCATTGATTTTATTGAGAAATTCTTTGGTTTTAAGAACATATGAAATTAGGGTTCTTGGATTTGCAATTTTCGGTTGATTCACCTGATCCACTTATTTCGTTCTGATTTATGAATGCTTCAATTATGGTGATTCAAAACATGTTAATAAACAATATCATACATGGATCCATAGATTTAATGAAATATTGGATTCTGTTGATTTGACCAAAAGTTTCCTGAAATGATAGCAATTTGGATTTAATTGAACCGTATCATTGGATCTATGATCTAAGAATTCATCTTTTATACTAATTGTACCATGACATGTTTGTGGTTTTGTTTTCTCCTACAAAAGCATAAATTATTATTTTATTTGGTTGGTTTTTTTCTTAACATAAAATAGCAACAGGCATTATTGAAATATTGGCCAAGCTTTTACTATTCATTACTTTTGTACACTATGAATCATCACATTAATTGATGCTGTCAGATTTGACATATTTTTTTTTGTAATTTATTGTTAGTACTTAATATGTTTCACCTTCTATTTTGAATAGTAGCAGTTAAATAAAGTACGCAATAATCTGATGCTAATTATTTTTGCAAGTATTATTCATTTATGTATTATTACAGTTTCCTTGATGTCAAATTTGACATTGATATTTATGGCAAATTTATAAATGAAGGAGTTAAAATAAATTCATATACTATTTGGCGTCTTTTGCAAATTGATTGTGAATATCCTACATTACAAGTGAACTAATTTAAATAATATGTCACCGAAGTGACCTCTCTTATTTTAGTTGCTCATGAAAATTGTTAGATATTTGTGTGTATTTATTTATGCGAATATTAGTCGGCCCAAAGGAAGGTTAATATCTGACCAAATTAGATACACATGTGTGATGATAAATATGTAACAATTATAAAGTTTTACAAGAAAATAATTAATCGGCCCAAAGGAAGATTATTATTTGACTTGAATTTATTGTTAATATTTGACGATTACAACAAGAATACCACTTACAGTTAATGTTACTGTCCAAAGACTTGATATTAATGTTGTGCTAGGTATCTTGAGCAAAGACTTACCAATTATTTTAAATTTACTACAGTTGTTTTATAATGTAAGCATATTTGATTAATTTAAAATTACAGCTAATTTGACTACGGTATCTGCCAATCTGAACAACATTCCTATTCTGACTGGAACAAACTTAAGGGATTGGAAAGAGAACATATTGCTTGTTCTTGGCTGCATGGATCTTGACCTTGCACTTAGAATAGATGAACCCGCCCCTCTTACGGATGAAAGTTCTTTTGATATTATAAAGAACTTTGAGAGGTGGGATCGTTCAAACCACATGAGTCTAACGATCATAAAGCGTGGCATTCCGGAGGCATTTAGGGGTGCGGTATCTGAAAAGATAACCAATGCTAAAGATTTCCTTGTTGAGATTGAAAAACGTTTTGCTAAAAACGATAAGGCGGAAGCAAGCACGCTTTTGCAACGCTTGATTTCCATGAAGTATCAAAGCAAAGGAAACATAAGGGAGTACATTATGGAAATTTCTAACACTGCTTCAAAACTTAAGGCACTTAAGCTTGAGCTTTCAGATGATTTGCTCGTGCATTTGGTATTAATCTCTCTTCGTTCACAATACAACCAGTTCAAGATCAGTTATAACTGTCAAAAGGAGAAATGGACTCTTAATGAGCTCATTTCGTATTGTGTACAAGAAGAAGAGAGATTGAAGCATGATAAGGCTGAAAGTGCTCATTTAGCATTCACCTCTAAGGAAAAAGACAAAAAGAGAAAGAAGGATAAAGAAACTGCTAAGGGTCCGACTAAAAAGAAACAACAAAAGGAGACTGATGGTTGTTACTTTTACAAAAAGGCTGGACATTTGAAGAAAGATTGTGCCAAATTCCACGCATGGCGTGTTAAGAAAGGTACATCTTTTGCTTTGGTCTGTTTTGAAGTAAATTTAGCTACAGTACCTGGAAACACTTGGTGGTTAGATTTTGGTGCTTCTACTCACATAAGTGTTTCTATGCAGGGTTGCCTGAGCTACCGAAATCCAACTGATGCTGAAAGATACATCTATGTGGGTGATGGAAAATCGGTAGAAGTGGAGGCTATTGGGCATTTTAAGTTGTTATTAAGAACTTGGTTTTATTTGGATTTATTTGATACTTTTGTTATACCGTCATTTAGATGGAATTTGGTTTCTGTTTCTAAGTTGGACAAATTTGGTTATTCTTGTTCATTTGGGAATGATACTTTTAGTAAATAATGAATTCCACTCTTATTAGAACTGGTTCTCTTAATGTTTATGATAACTTATATATGTTTGATCTTAATACCTCTTATAATGAAGCCTTGCATGTAGAGTCACGTGGTACTAAAAGAAAAGCTAATAAGGAAACTTCGGCCACATTGTGGCACAAGCGCTTAGGTCATATATCTAAAAATAGAATTCAAAGGCTCGTGTCAGATGGAATTTTGGAATCCGTTGATTTTTCAGACCTTGATGTCTTTGTAGAGTTTATCAAGGTAAAACAGATCAAACATAAGAAAATAAGTGCCAATAGAGCAACTGACGTCTTAGAATTAATACATACAGACATTTGTGGGCCATTCCCTGAGGCATCATGGAATGGTCAACAATATTTTATAACATTCATAGACGACTACTCAAGATATGGCTACCTATATCTTATTCATGATAAATCAGAATCCTTAGACATGTTCAAGAAATTTAAGGTAGAAGTTGAGAACCAACTCAACAAAAGGATTAAAACTGTCAGATCTGACCGTGGTGGTGAATATTATGGTAAATCTGACGGATCATGTGAACAATGTCTAGGACCATTTGCCAAATTCCTAAAGGAATGTGGAATAGTCCCACAATACACTATGCCAGGTTCACCTAGCATGAATGGTGTTGCTGAGAGACGTAACCAGACTCTTAAAGACATGGTAAGGAGTATGATCAGTCATTCTACCTTATCAAAATCACTCTGGGGAGAGGCATTAAAGACAACAGTTTATATCCTTAATAGAATACCCACTAAAACAGCTACTAAAACACCTTATGAGCTCTGGACAGGCAAACAGCCTACTCTAAAGCATTTTCACATTTGGGGATGTCCAGTTGAGTCAAGGCCATATAGGCCAAATGAAAGAAAATTGGACTCCAAAACAGTGGTTATTCTGAGCGATCTAGGGGCAATAAATTTTATGATCTCATACTGAGGAAAATATTTGAGATGGGAAATGCAACATTTTTTGAGGATGTTGAGTTGAGAGGGAGAAATGAAGTAAGGAACATTGTTTTTAGGAGGAATCATCGTCTATGATTCCTACTACAGTTACTTCTTCGGACAATGCGCAGATTATTGTTCCTGTCATTGATCAAGAAGTGAATCTAGAACCCCAACAAAACAATGTTGAAGAAAATCCTCTTCAAGTTGAAGTTAATGTTCCACAAGAACAAATTCAACAACCTCAAAATGAATTGCCATTAAGAAGATCCACTAGGGAAAGAAGAAATGTTATTCCGGATGATTATGTTGTATTTCTTCAAGAGTTAGAGGATAATAATGGATTGATGGAAGATGATCCTATCAACTTTCACCAAGCCATGCAAGATATTAATTCTCAAAAGTGGATTGAAGCTATGAATGAAGAGTATAAATCAATGCAAGACAATAAAGTTTGGGATCTTGTCCCTTTACCTGAAGGTAAGAAGCCCATTGGTTGTAAATGGATATTTAAAACCAAGAGGGATGCAAAAGGTAAAGTGGAAAGATATAAGGCTCGTCTTGTAGCAAAAGGTTTTACTCAAAAGGAAGGCATTGATTTCAAAGAGACTTTCTCTCCGGTTTCAACGAAAGACTCTTTTAGAATAATTTTGTCACTTGTTGCACATTTTGACCTTGAGTTGCATCAAATGGATGTTAAGACTGCATTTCTCAATGGAGACATTGAGGAAACAATTTATATGGTGCAACCGGAAAACTTTGTGGTCGAAGATCTAAAGAATATGGTTTGCAAACTAAAGAAATCCATTTATGGACTCAAACAAGCTTCCCGTCAATGGTACCACAAATTTCGTAATGCAATTACCTCTTTTGGTTTTGAGGCAAACATCATTGATAACTGTATGTATCACAAGTTTAATGGGAGTAAATTTATATTTTTAATTTTATATGTTGATGATATATTGCTTGCCAGCAATGATTTAAATATGTTGCACAAAATTAAGAGATTTCTTTCAAATATTTTTGAAATGAAAGATCTTGGTGATGCCTCTTTTGTATTAGGGATCTAAATACATCGTGATCGTTCACGAGGCATTCTTGGATTGTCACAAAAGAACTATATAGAAAAGGTGCTTAAGAGATTTGGCATGCAAGATTGTAAACCAGGTGATACCCCTGTCGCTAAAGAAGATAAGTTTTGTCTCAAACAATGCCCTAATAACATTCTTGAAGTTAATGAAATACAGAAGATCCCTTATGCATCTGCTATAGGGAGTCTAATGTATGCTCAAGTATGTACGCGTCCGGATATTGCGTATATTGTAGGAGTGTTAGGCATGTATCTTAGTAACCCTGGAATGGATCATTGGAAAGCAGTAAAAAGGGTTATGAGGTATCTTCAAAGAACAAAGGACTATATGCTTACATATAGAAGATCAGATCAGTTGGAGATCATTGGGTATTCTGATTCTGACTTTGCTGGATGTCCGGATAGCAGAAAATCCACTTCAGGATGCATATTTATGTTGAGTGGAGGGGCTATATCATGGAAGAGCATTAAGCAAACGCTTATAGCTTCTTCCACTATGGAAGAAAAGTTTGTGGCTTGCTATGAGGCATCTAATCATGGAAAATGGCTGCGAAATTTTGTCACTGGGCTGTGCATTATAGATAATATTGAAAGACCACTAAAGTTGTTTTGTGACAATAGATCAGCGGTATTATATTCTAATAACAATAGAAGCTCAAGTAAGTCAAGTTACACTGACATCAAGTTTCTAGTTGTGAACGAAAGAGTGCAAAATGGGTTAATATCCATAGAGCATATTGGGACAAATTTCATGTTAGCGGATCCACTTACAAAAGCATTACCACCCAAGGTCTTTCATAAGCATGTTGCTAAAATGGGTGTATCTTTTATGTAAGAATATTTTGGTTTAGGGGGAGTTTGTACTAAGTCATTTCTTTTGTGACATTGCTCTATATTTTGATTGTGGATATGCTTCAGTTTTTCTAATCAGAAATAAAGTGCACTCAAATTATTTATATATGTTTAGATTTTGATCTCATTAAAGTAAAGTAGGACCAGTTGGAAATAGACATGTAAAGATCACATTTCATGTAATTTCCATGCTACACATACATGATTGATCTATGTCATTTGATTACATTGATATACGTGACCATTGATGGGTTTAGTTACACTAACGATAATGAAAACCGCTTTGATCCTATGTTAACACAATCAATGGACGAGATTGTTTTGGATATACCATATTGTCAAGATAGCTATTTGAGAGCTCATAAAGTTAAATACATTCTATAAGGTTACATATGTGGCCCAGGGGGAGATTGTTGGAATAATTCAGCATTATGGGGCCACATATTTTAATATTTGAATGTATGGGCTATCTTGGGATTAAGTTTAATTATGTGATCTATTTGGAATAAATACAACAAGACTTAAGGGGTATATTCGTCATGTAAATTTATAATGTGTGGATACCAGAGTGACAATTTTAGTTTGTTGAAGGGCCGAACTGAAAAATGTCACACACTATATATATGGGGTTATGGTCCTCAAATTACACAAGTCTTATCATATTCTCTCCACCCTCTTCTAAAGAGAATTTTCAGATCTAAGCTTGTGTCAATTTGGAAGATTTAAAACCTAGTTGATCTTCTTTTTTGCAAACATCAATGAATTCAGGTACGACTTCTGCTGAACTATTTAATTTCATATATTTGTTTCTCGATAGAATCAATATGGGTTGTATGCATTCAGATCTAGAATTTATTTATTTATTACAATAATTATTATCAAAAGAATATACTTTTGTAGGCTGTTGTAGGCTCGGTTATGAGACAATAGTGAATATACTTTTCAAATTTCTTAACTTTTCCTAATTATCATCAAAAGAATTAACTTTATGAATAGCTCTATTTTTTACTAAGCTATTTAAACAGAATAGGGGTTTTTAGGCTCAAGAAAGAAGTTGCAAAAAAAATTAGTTTCAGGGACAAGAAGTTTGTTTTTTAGGTTGAAGGACACTTTTTAGTGTAAATCACATAATGATAGTTGTAATTGGGGGAATTAATTTAAAGGACAAAAATTTCTATATTTTTTGCCTCAAGGACACGACCTCAATATTTTTACCACAAGGACAAACATTCTTCTAAAATTTATTCATAAGGACAAACATTTTCCAAAATTATTCATAAGGACAACAAAACTGATACCGAGCTAAAAACTGATACCTAAAAACTGCTACCGATAACTACAAACTGATACCTAAAAACTGCTATCAATAACTAAAAACTGATACCTACAGAAAGTTGTCCTTCAGGATAAAATATTGAAGGTCTGTCCTTGAGGCTAAAAAGCTGTGAAATTTTGTCCTTAACAATAATTTCCTGAGTTGTAATTATCATTTTCAATGTACACTAAAAATGTACTTCAGACTAAAAAGCAAATTTGTTGTCCCTGAAACTAAATTTTTTTTCAACTTCTTTCTTGTGCCTATTTACCTGTATATTATTTTGATTATGCTACGTCTCTCACTTAAAACTAGTTCAATTTTGCAAGAAACTGTGTTTAACCGTTTATCAAAAAAAAAAAATGCTACAGAAAATTTAATATAGATATAAAAAAGTAGATAAACAATTGGCTAATTACAAAAAATATAGGCTGAATTTACGCTGAAACAATCGGCAACCTATTTTCTTCCACTAACGAGCCTATCGACTAAAGCGAGAACTACGATTAACGGTGACTGCAACAGAAATTCTTCTACTGGCTATCGATCTGCTTCCATTGGCTGCCGATCTGCTTCCACTAAGAGAACTGCAACGGAGACGAGGGCAACTGGGGCGATTGAACTGAGATGACTGCAAACGGTGATGAAGTCTACTGGGGACGAAAATTTATTTTGAAGGAAGAAGATTTGTAATTAAACTTGGATCGTGGATTTAAAATTTGGGGAAATTTCTTTTATTTGGAATACGTGAAAGGAAATAGAAATGAAGGGAATGAATGAAATTTAGCGCCTTAAATTTCTCTTAGCGCTCACAACATTTAGGGTTTCATAATTTACCGCTGGATTTTTGTTACTAACGGCAAGCAAGCAAAAACGCTGTATGGTTGTGCTAAGAAAACATACTTTTCTTGTAGTGTGAGATGGATATTAAGGTCAAATTTTAATGGAAAAGGCGAGAGACTGATCCAAGTCAAGAATTAAGGTAGTGTCCGAATCGAGTTACCAGAGAAACCATATTTTTCCATTGCAGTTGTGGATGAATCCACCAAAGTTAAGCTTCTTTATCAAAAAGGAGATGTTTGCATTTAACGAGAGGTTCCTGAATAGCAATGACACCAATGTTGTGTTTAGCGGTGATTAATTTGAGAATGGAAACAGTAGGATCATAGTCAATCGCCCAAATATTCTGAAATAAGATGTTGATCATGATAGTGTGAGGGTGATGGTTTGAAGTTTTAGAGAGTTTAGCTTAGGCAGATCTCGTGTGGTGTTATGAGATAGGGGCAAACTAAATGGTTTTATATCACTTAGGTCTATCCGAGATGTTTGGACTTTTGGAGGTTGAAATATGAACTGAAGCAAGAGATTGGGATGATAGGATAGCTGGCTCTTTGGCCAATGGGGAAGAGCAGGTGATAGTACTTCTCTGATTAATCGGTGTAGGGATCAGCTGAGCATAATGCCAAGGGGGTGACCGACAGAAAGAGGCAAGTGTACAAGTGTAATAGTGTCATGATAGATGGGATATCATATGATACAACTTTACTATAATTATTAAGTGAAGAGAGAGTAAATAGCTTAACGGGCTATGGTTCCCCAACACTAACCGAGGTGATAAATTACTCATTAGACATTGGCAAGGCTATTAAATCATTGAGAGTGTCAGATTCCAAAGATCACAAGATTATTCTTGGAGTTGGATTTAGCACCAATAGAGGCTGTAATTGTAAGCCCAACATTGATTTCCGCATCGTCAAGAAGGTCATCATCATCACAGTAAGTGGTTGGATCCTCGCTCTTTTAAGAGGGATCGGAGATCAAACAAGAGGCAAGAAACTTCAAATGTGTTGCTAGTAGAATTGATGCACTGTTGATCTTGCAGGCTTACCTCTCCGGTGATTGGACGAAGATGAAGATTCTAGAATTGGGTGTGTAGCTATATTAGTTATGGGCCTTTAGCTTTTGCTGTTGTGGAATCAGACACAGGCTAATACGTTGGGACTGATGTGTCTTGCTGGGCTGACATGTAATCAGAGCTACTTTGACTAGCAGAAATGAGAGAGCTTGCTTGATTAATTAAGTGTGAGTTTCTAGTGGATGGCCTGAAGCTTCTTGCTGGGCAACATGGAAAGCACTACACAGATTGTTAAACTGCCCAAGATAATTAGATAAGTTCGACACTGCACAGTGCATGGACTGCATTGGCTGAGACATGATGAATTAGTCTAAACATGAACAGGCACCCATTGCTTAAATGAATTGACACGGATATGTGCATCATGCATGGGTACATTGACACGGCATTGAGGCATATAAGTTTTTGCAATGGATAGGGTAATTTATGGAATTGATTATTGTTGTTGGCCTCATTTTGACTCATGCGAATTCTTTGCATGACATATATGGCAGTGGTTTCACAATTATGATTAACGACAATCTCCTTGCATGACAGAGCTTGTCATGACCATTTTTTTGATACTTAGCGCAATATTGTGTTAATTGTCATACTCTACATATTGCCAATAACTAGTACCTTATTGGCCAACAAAAATACACATCAAAGGGAAAATAGATAGATCAATTTTAACACAAACATGAGCTGGACTAGGACTGTTGAGGTCAATTGTGCCTTCGTCCGCTTTTAGCAGTTTGGCAATATGATCACATATTTCTTTGAGGGCTTCTTTGTTGTGTATGTTAGCTAGAAAAAATGGAAACAAGGGCCATATAGGATGCAAGAAGACTATCAAAGCATAGGATGAAAACCAATAGACCATTTAAACACTTTCATTTAATCATTGAGAATGGTTAGGTCTTCACGAAGCCATAGACGAAGGGAATCTTCCTCATTGAATAATCGCATTAATATATGCTTTTCATCTATTACACCAGTTTTTTCTTCCGAAATACGAGCAAACACTTTTATAATGGCTTCAACAGAGGGACTAATTCAAACTTCTATAAACAGCATGTGAGGGTGAGGGAATGTCCAATGTCGATGTCGGCTGACCACTAACCTGTCAGTTGACTGCTAGCCTGTCAGTTTGTAGTAGGCATCAAAGCTAGAGCATTTGCCGAGACTGTGGAAGAAAGGGGAAGGAAATCTTCTTACGATGGAAGCGGGAATCGTCCATCTACGTTAGGCCATATGTAGGTTTATCTAGGCTTCTATGGTAAGCTAAATTAACATTACCACACTATTATCAATCAGTCGGTTATCATTTTAAAGTAAAGTCGGTATTCTACCATAATCGGTACGGTAACGGTAAATTTACTTTTTTTTACGGTAAAACGTCGGTAATAATTTTTCAAAATCAGCGGTAACGGTAATTTACCAGTCCATTCATAATACATTGATATTCATGTAAAATGTTGTATTGCGGACATTTAGAAGCAAGAAAATAGTTCAATTTATTTCAGTAATTCTACTCAAATGATGATAAATACACTTTTTTTCTATGCCCTTTATTAAGTGGCCCAATGAGATATATAATGAATCATCATTCGGTCAAAAATATATTAACTTATTATTTTTTTAGACGAACGGTAATTTACCATTATCAGTTTAACGGTTACCAGTTTATCGGAATATCAATCATCGGTATACCGGTCAATCTGGTAAACAATTTTAGTTTACCAGTAAAAACGCTATGATAATGGTATTTACAAAGTGGTAGCGGTAATCATTACCATAACAGCCCT
This sequence comes from Allium cepa, assembly GCA_030765085.1. Classification (NCBI taxonomy): domain Eukaryota; kingdom Viridiplantae; phylum Streptophyta; class Magnoliopsida; order Asparagales; family Amaryllidaceae; genus Allium; species Allium cepa. The sequence goes on along the minus strand of CM060929.1, from coordinate 364,611,405 downwards.
AGGTTTATCATAGAGAAAACGAGGTTGAGAAGCTTATAGTTGTAAGTGAGGTAGGGTAACGACCCTGCATTTTTGACATCCCGGGTTGTGAATATTAATTTTTAGTATTCAATAATACGATATTTTAATTAATAGAAATCCCCGTTAAACAACATTTGATAATAATATATAATTTTTCAAACCAATATGAAGTTGAAATTTCTAGATCTTTAATTATAAAACCAGAGATTGATTAAATAGAAATTGCCTATATATGTATATGTATATTCAGGACAACAAAATAATATATATATATATATATATATATATATTGGAAAGAATAGGGAATTGATTTAATTGAAAATTTCTTATGTATACATTTTTACATATACGAACAATAGAATTTATATGTATATATACACACATACACACACACTATAAGAGAAACGGCTTTTTCCAACGGCGGGAGGCCGTTGGAAAAGCCCTTGGTATACATTTCAACAGTTTCCAACGGCATCAACGGGGATATACCAACGGCTTCCAACGGCAAGTTTGCCAATGTGGCAAATCTTGTTGACCAAACTACCGTTGAAAATCTGTTGGAATGCGCTGGAATTTGCCGTTGGAGGCCGTTGGAAGCCGTCGGACTACTTGGCCGTTGGTCGCCGTTGGAAGCCGTGGAAATCTGGGTATATTTTTTTTTTGTAAAACCAGCAGTGCTTGCTTCCAGCCACACACAACCACAATTATATCAAAACAGCTTCATTTCGAGCATATATATAACAACTATATCAAAACATATATATATATATATATACATATACTAAAAAATTAGTATTAACATAATTGCAAATTAACTAACCTATATATATTCACTAACAAATTCATAAAACAAACTAAATCATGATAGTTCAAAATATGAATGAATAAACTTGTAACGACCCACTATTTGTACCATTCGAATTCGACAATAATAGAACATGTCGAGCTGGAATAGTTCAAAATAATAGATTGTAATTTATAGCTAAGGAACAAATGAAACCAAATACACAGAAACACAGACACAGATATCAGAATCTCACAGCGGAATATACAATAATACAGTGGTTCATGAAGCCACTGAAAAACTTTTACCAATAGAAATACATTGTTCAAAACTTTAATACAATTTTTAAGCCATAAGCAAAATAAAATAGAGTCTTCAATGTCTTGGATTACATAAAAGATAAGATGAAACTGAAACAAAGCTTCTAGTAGCACAACTGATCTTTGAAATGTCCTAGCTCTGGAGAGGGAATAGAAACTGCAAACTCAGGCTGACCCGAGCATAAAATAAACAAAACACTCGAGTCAGGACATACATACTTATATAATGTAAGCTAAATCAAGTGTAATGTAATAAAGAGCAAGTAACTTAAAGGATGCTTGGGATCGCCCATCCTCTAAGGATCCGTTAAACTATTTACTATATAGTATATTTACGCTATTATAATAGTGTCTGTAGTAAAATAAACTTACTTTTAAATAGCATTAAGGCTTTACATTTTCCACCTTAACACATAATAGTCCCAGTAGTCCATCCAATATCATAGCTCCTCCTACTCGGGAAGCAACTAGAGGATACCACACGGGCTACGGGAGAAAACCAAACTCGTACAAGGCTCGATATGGTAGGTGACACGGCACAACTAGGCAATGCCAGGGTAGATATACCAATTGCTATCCGGACCGGTGGTAACGCGAAGCCGCAGCAACCGCCCACCTCGAACAACACTCCCAAATCAAAGGTGCGCACCAAACAATCACAATAGTAATAGAATGGCATACGAAGAAGTGCGTTCGATCAGAGGAGCTACCTCATTAATCCGAGAATCGCTCCTGTTTTAGCCACCTTATGCCAACTCACGGGAGTCGGGTCCACGTATTTACCTTCAAGAAACCGTCACCACCATCCTACTTCATTCTGGAATCTCCACCGCGTACACGGTTGTCAAAGTGGTTTTCGGTATCGACAGAGAGTATGTCCATATCCGATCCCGGTCTCTTTGCCAACCAACCGTTATTATAACCCGTGGTTCTAGTTTGAAAATGGTATTCATTTTTAAATCAATATATATTAAACATCTATAACTTTCAAATCCTTGATTTGAACATTTCTTCGAAAATATACCATTTCAATTTATTCAATTAAATTTGGAATTTATTTTATAATAGAAATCATATTTTCCTTTAAAATCTATCCAAACTCAATTTCTAGATTCTTTTATTTATTACATATTTAAATTCCAAAGTTTAACTTATTCTCAAAATTTCTATAGAGTAAATAAATCAAATTTCAAATTTTCTACAGCATCTAGGAAAAATGCTGTCTAAAGTTATAAGTTTTAACCTAGTCAAATTCAAAAAGATAGCATTTTAAATGCTATTGTAGACCTTAAGATTTAAAATCTATTTCTAAATATAACTTGTTATATATATAATTGTCTTAATTTAAATTTTGTTCTTTCAAAACTCCAGAATTTCTGGAACAAGTTATACTCAAATTTTATTCTATATTTATTTATTTAACATTTAAATCACTATACATCCTATAAAATATTTTTACTAGAATATCTTCAATTTCTTAAAAATAATTTAAAATATTTCCAGAAAATAATATATATAAACCACGGGCCTGTATAAGATTTCCTAGCCTAGGTCAAGTGAAACGGATCTATATCATTTCAATCCGATATTTACACAATTCCGGGTTCTATCATTTCGAACCCGCAATCCCAAGATAATTTACATAGTTAACAGAATAGGTGGACAATAATAATCAATTAGGCCTATCATTTCAGCCATAACAATATATATATAACAGGGAACTTGCAGTGTGATTTAAGCAGTAAATAATAACATAATATAGCTGCAGATATCATATAACATATAAATGACTGATGGGGTATCAATTTAAATGGGGTTTATCCTTCCATATTACACTACAGACAGATAATAGTGAAATACAATTTTACACATACACTTGCAATAATTTACGAAATATAAATACGTATGTCTGGTGAGAAGTACTCACCTGGATGTTGCAGCAAATTTGAATTCAAAAATTGAAATTCACTGGTATAGACTGACAGAGAATAACAGTCAAATTTTCTGGGCGTCGCTTAGATTTAGATCTAGAACAATTTCAAAATATAGGAACGCGACTTAGTTTTTAGTTAACGAAGAATTAAAGATAGGAAAAGAAGTTTGACTTGCTCGACCAATATTTTTCTAAACTCGATTGCAAAATGTATGAATGCGAGAACAAATGCTTCCCCTAACTTGCCTAACCCATACCTATGCACATCCTACTTCTTCATTCATACATCATTTCATTTTTATTTTTTTTTTTTTTTTTTTTCTTTCACAAATGGTTTCCAATATCCATCAAAAATCATTTCAGATCACACTGTGCTAAACAGACTCTACAATATTACAACCCGAGTTTTCCCCTCATTCTGCTTCGAGTCAAAACAGGGTTTTCTTCGAGTCACCCATCACTCTGCTTCGGGTCATTTGGTATCTGCTTCGAGTTGAAATCTGGAATTGTTGAATCACATATATTTCCAGGCACCCATCCTTCTCTGGCCTTCACTGCCCCTGCTACCTCCTACCACTGCCTTCTCTAGTCCATCCACCTCCTATACACCAAGCTATGGTGTCAGACCCATCAGTGCCTGGATTTTTTTTTTGAGTGCCCTGATGTGTGCACAGACCTTTGTGCACGTGCACACTTGGATATGCAACTTTGGCACCTATCTCCCCTTCCAAGCTTCCCCTGCAAACCAACTTCACAACTTAACTGCATCACCAAACATCACTTCACCCCTGTCTCTCATCAGATCTGCCATGATCTAACCAAGTCTGTTATAATCCAAGTCTGCCTCTTCACCTATTTCAACTACATTCAGTCACCCATGCTCCTATCTCTCATGCTATAAGCACTGCCTTCACCTAGTGTATATATGCAGACTGACTTATGAAGTAGATCTGAACCCTATCCATATGCAGACTGAAACCATGTCCCTATATTACTTATAACGTGCTTACATGATGCAAACAAAAATCATATTCATATGCACTGACATCATTTTCATATGCAAGTCTGACTATTAACATGTCACAGACCTTATCATGATACAAGACACCCTCTTACACCACTTCATAGCCTATTCCAACACCTGTAGACTTCATCAAAACACACACACCCCAGATCTATAACTGATATCATGTTTTCACCAGATTAGCTATCAACTATAGATTGCCTATCCTATATGTCCACTGTAAAGCTACAGACAATACACCCAGAGAACTTATACCAAAATGGTATGGCCGAGCAAATCAAGAGATAAAGAGACATAGGATAAGAAAGAAAAGAAAGGTGATTACCTGATTTTTATCAAAAGAGTTGAACTGGAATTTGCAGAAGAAGATGTAGAGGAAAGATGCAAATATATAGGAAGAGACTTAGAAAAATTAGAGGAAAACAAATTCAGTTACATATGAATTAACTCTGGAAGAATTTGAGCAAATCACGCTATCAGTTACAATATGTACAGCTGATGCGTGATCAAGGCAGAGATTGAAGGTGAGATGTAAAGGCAGAGCTTGATTTAAGGCCGAGCCAATGTTTTGCAATTGCCTAAATTCCAAAGCATACTAAGGCTTATCGGTTTCAACATTTGAGGTATAACTGATTGCTTTGATCTGGAACAATTAATGGCTGTTTATATTTTAAGAAACTGATCAAAGTAACATGCGAGATATAGGCTATGATATTGAATGCAGAGATAAGGAATGGGTTGATATGTTGATGCATGCTTTGAAACAGGCTTGATACTAAGACCAGATGAATTCTTGCATGCGTGATCTAAGCTATACTTATTGATGATGCAGAGATGAAGCAAGTTTAAATACACACGTTACTAAAATAAAACTTGCGTAGTCTATGCTCTGATATTGGATTGCTGAAACAAAGGAATTGATATGTTTTTTTTTTCCAGTTTTTTTTTTGTTCAGAGCATATTTACTATGAGCATAATCAGTGGTACTGATTCATTTGTTTGCATAAGTTATGATTTCTAGCTGGCCATGAATGAAAGTGCATACTACAGTTTTGAAAAATGAACGTGTACAAGCGAAATTGAAATGGCCGAGAGAAGAGAAATAAAAGGAAAGTTTGAACGGTTTGAAAAATGTTGTGATTTAATTTTAGTTAAATCTTTCCTTGATTTTAGATTGATAATTTTTAAATGTTAACGTTACATTTTTTTTTATGTAGTCAGTTAAAATTTTACGTATGTCAAAAATTATATAAAACAACGGTCCTTTAAAACGAACCAACGTCCGTCTTAAAATCACTGACCAAAAATTTTCTTCAGAAAAATTTGAAAATATTATCTTTACACTGCGTTAAACAGACGCAGTCTAAAATATCAAAAATTTTCACAAAAATGACATTTTGAAAACACACGTTTTATAACGTCACTTTAACCCGATAAATCACGCGTCTTTCAACTCGAAATTTAACGGCTCAATCCTAGCTTAAAATTTTACAGTTATTATTTAATTTTATTGTCATATAAAAATTTTCAAAATATATCTCAAATTTAAAATATTTAACTATATTGTTAAACCCAATTTTATAAAATATATCTCCAATTTAAATAATTAAACTATATTTTTAAACATAAATTATATAATATAGACTTCAAAAATTCAAATAACTAAGTAGAATAAATAGCTAAAACTAGGGTTGTTACACTCTCCCCCACTTAAGAACTTTTCGTCCTCGAAAAGGAACGAAAGAAAAGAATCAAAAGGAATATAAGCTAGATAGATAAGTACCTTAAACGAATAGTTCTGGGTTTGAAGCACGGATGCTCTCCTCCGTTTCCCATGTGCAATCTCGCCCATCAGTGCTCCATTGCACTTTGACCAACGGGATGGATTTTCTTCTGAGCTGTTTCGTACCTTGATCGACGATACGAAGCGGCTTCCTTTCCATAGTCAAATCAGGCTCGATGTCCAGACCATCGAGAGCAGTAGGCTGGATGACTAAAGATGGGTCGTGAAGACAGCGACGAAGGTGAGATACATGGAATACATTGTGAGTTCCGGCAAATTTCTCTGGTAGATCCAGTCGATAAGCTAAAGATCCAATTCTTTCCAAAATACGGAATGGACCGATGAATCTAGGGGCTAGCTTTCCTCTTCGACCAAACCGGACTACATTCTTTAAAGGAGAGATTTTCAGAAATACCAAATCACCAACATCAAACTCCAATTTCCTTCTACGCCGATCAGCGTACTTCTTTTGTCTGTCTTGAGCAACCTTTAATCTCCTCTTAATCTCCTCTACTTTCTATGAAGCTTCTAGAATCATCTCCGGACCAAGGACTAAGCGGTTACCAGACTCAATCCAACAAGAAGGAGATCTACACGGTTTCCCGTATAGAGCAGCAAAAGGGGACATCTTAAGACTAGCCTGATAACTATTGTTATAGGTGAATTCCACAAGATGAAGATGGTCTTCCCAAGATCCTCCATAGTCCAAGATGCAAGCACGAAGAAGGTCTTCTAGAATCTGATTTACCCTTTCAGTCTGACCGTCAGTTTGTGGGTGATAAGCGGTGCTCAGGTTCAAACGAGTACCCAAGGACTCTTGGAATGCTTTCCAAAACTGACTAGTGAAAATGGGGTCACGATCGCAGACAATGCTTAGAGGAACGCCATGGAGACGAACAATCTCCCTCATATAAATCTCAGATAAACTAGAAGCTGTGCGGGTAGACCTGACTGGAATAAAATGGGCAGACTTAGTCAATCTATCCACAATAACCCATATGCTTTCATTACCCCTTCTAGATCTCGGTAAACCATCGATAAAATCCATAGAAACCTGTTCCCACTTCCAGTTTGGAATTTCCAAAGGCTGCAATAAACCGGGAGTTTTCTGGTGGTCTGCCTTGACTTGCTGACAAGTCGTACATCTACTGACAAAGATAGAGACATCTCGCTTCATACCTCTCCACCAATATAGTTTTTTTAAATCCTGGTACATCTTAGCTACGCCAGGATGGATAGAGAGTCGGGACTGGTGATGTTCCCGAAGTAACTCCTGCCTCAAACCATCAACATTTGGCACACAAATCCTTCCATTTATCCTTAAAACTCCTCTATCATCAATCTGAGCTCCTTTTCCATCAGTATTATTGTTACCTCTGCTACGAACATTCTCCTTAATCAATCTGATGATCCTATCTTCATCTTGTTTAGCTACGATCCGGTCCATCAAAGGAGAAGAGACAATAATCTGACATAACAAAGATTTCTTTCTACTCAGCGCATCTGCTACTACATTGGCTTTCCCGGGAGTATAGTTGATGTCGAGATCATAAGAAGCAAGAAACTCGAGCCATCGCACTTGTCTCTGGTTTAAATCCTTCTGGGTAAAGATATATTTCAGAGATTTGTGATCGGTGAACAGATCAAACTTAGCTCCCAAAAGATGGTGTCTCCAAAGCTTCAAGGCAAACACAACAGCCAACAACTCTAAATCGTGGGCAGCATAGTTAACTTCATGTGTCTTCAGCTGACGACTAGCATAAGCAATTACTCTCCCATCTTGCATTAGCACTGCTCCCAATCCTTCTCGACAAGCATCGGTGAATACCGTTAATCTTTCACTTCCGTTTGGTACAGTAAGTACTGGTGCGGAGGTGAGCTTATCTTTTAACTCTTGGAAAGCAGCTTTACACATACTGCTCCATACAAACTTGACATTCTTCCGAGTAAGAGCAGTCAGAGGTGCCGAAATCCGAGCAAAATTCTCAATGAATCTTCGGTAGTAGCCGGCAAGGCCTAGAAAACTGCGGATATCGGTGGGAGTCTTAGGTTCTTCCCAATCTTGGATTGTAGCAATCTTGACTGGATCAACAGAAACTCCTTCTCTAGAGACAATATGCCCAAGGAATCGGACTTCTTCTTCCCAGAAATGGCATTTAGAGAACTTAGCCTTCAATTGGTGATTCCGAAGAGTCTCTAAAACATACTTCAAATGGACTTTATGTTCTTCCTCGGACTTGGAGAAAACAAGGATGTCATCAATAAAGACAAGGACAAACTTATTGAGCACATCGCGGAAAACTCGGTTCATCAAGTCGACGAAGAAAGCAGGGGCATTAGTCAAGCCAAAAGGCATAACTAGCCATTCAAAGAAACCATTCTCCGTTCTGAAAGCAGTTTTGGGAATGCTTTCCTCAGCAATTCTGAGCTGATGGAAACCTGTAGCTAAATCAAGCTGAGAGAAAACAGTTGCTCCATAGAGTTGGTCGAACATATCATTTATGCGGGGCATAGGATATCTGTTCTTCATGGTAAGCTTGTTGAGTTCTCTGTAATCAACACACATCCTGAGAGAACCATCAGATTTTGTGACAAAGACAACAGCTGCTCCCCATTCAGAGAAGCTAGGTCTAATCAGACCTTTGGAAGATAAGTCTTGAATCTGATTCCTTAATTCGCTCTTTTCCCGTGGTGCCATTCTTCTAGGTGGAAGGACTACTGGTCGTGCTCCAGGGATAAGATCGATACGGAAATCAATTTCCCGTTTTGGAGGTAAAGAAGTGACTTCACCAAACACGTCGGGAAACTGTTTGACTACAGGGGTGGAATGGATATCATCTGGGAAAGTGTCAAGAGAATAGATGAAACTACCAGCGAACTCTTGAGGACACTTACACTGGATCTTTAAAGGATTCCCAATATCATCTTTAAGAGCAACAGTCCGAGAACTACAAGATATCTTTGCATCATGCTTATCTAACCAATCGCCTCCGAGCAGAAGATCGAAAGCATCGAAACCCAAAACATAAAAGTCTCCAGTGAAGCATTGTTGGAAATGGAGGAGCTTCACATCCCTACAAACTTTACTAAGGTTCGCAGGACCACCGATGGGGTTTGAGACACATAAAGGCAAGGGAGAAAGTTCAGGAGAAAGACGATGTTCAAATTTATTACAGAGATCGGATGAAATGAAGCTGTGGGAAGCTCCGGTATCGAATAAAACTCGAACAGGTAATTTGAACAAAGAAAAGGAACCTTGAAGAGTACCTTGAGAATCATCTGGGGCTGGAACTGATACTGGTGCAGGTGCAGGCTGCGGAGCTGTAGAAGATGCAGCAGTTACTGCAAAGACTCCAGATGTTGTGCCCTTTTTTTGAGTGGGACAATCCTTCTTGAAATGTCCTGGCTGGAGGCAGATATGACAAAGATCTCTCCGAGCAAACTGAGCTGGTGGTGGAATGGAAGCACCCAAGGTAGGACAACGATTGGCAAAATGTCCTTTCTGGTGGCATCTGTGGCAAGTGATGGTGGACAGATCCACTGGTGGCCTTGCAGATGCAGAAGACGATGATGAACCTAGCCCTTGAGTCTTGTTCCTCTTATTGCGGTAGAAATTTGACTTCCTCTTCCTTGAATTTCCAGAGGACTGGGCTGATGCAGAAGAAACAGCAGGAGTGGCCTTAGAGGTAGGGTTCTCATACCTGAGAGCCATATCCATCAATGCCGTGAATGACCCATGCACATGAGTAATGAGTCGATCGTAGAACTCGGGTCGAGCTCCAGCGATAAACTTCTCGTTCAGCTTGAGCGGGGTGTCAATCAGGTTCAGACCATACTGTGAGAGTTCGTTAAACTTCCTCTCATACTCCGTGAAGGTCATATTGCCTTGCTTAAGATCCATGAATTCCCTATAGAGTTGAGACTTGCCTGCTTCGGGCATCCACTTGGCCAGAAAGGCCTCCCTAAAGCACGATAAGAGTTTAAAAGATAGATTCAAAGATGGAATTCAAGTCCGAATTTTGACAACCAAAAGATACCTAAATTGCTCCCAAGTGAGGTCAGCCTCATTTGTCTGAGCAGTAATAGATAGCCACCAATTCAAGGCAGCGCCCTTCATCTGCCAGGCTGCGAGTTGCCTTTGCTGGGCATTAGTAATCTCGAGGCAGGAGAAAATCCTTTCTAAGTCCCGAAGCCATTGCTGAGCTTCTATGATAGTCTCTGTCCCCATATATTTTGTGCCACCTAGCTCAACATAGTCCTTGCATAACTTAGTGAAACGGACAGGGGCAGCAGGAGGAGGAGCGACTTGCCCTCGACCTTGATTATTTCTTCTATTCATCCTGAAAGATTAAGGATGGATACTAAGGATAGAGGAAAATATTAAGATGTTCTAGGATACGATAAAGTCTAAGCAATTAACAAAAGCTTGAATATAACGATGGAGAGAAATGGAAGAAGTGTTTGGAACTTATTTAACCTAGGAAGTTTTATACCAAAATACTTTGAAAATACGCTCTCTCACCAGGAAAGATTCCGGAATTTGACTTCACTCATTCTAGAGTATTGCTACTCTATCTCTAATGAGTTTTTTTTTTTGTTCCTTAAGCTATGGTTTATAACCTGGCTCTGATACCAACTGTAACGACCCACTATTTGTACCATTCGAATTCGACAATAATAGAACATGTCGAGCTGGAATAGTTCAAAATAATAGATTGTAATTTATAGCTAAGGAACAAATGAAACCAAATACACAGAAACACAGACACAGATATCAGAATCTCACAGCGGAATATACAATAATACAGTGGTTCATGAAGCCACTGAAAAACTTTTACCAATAGAAATACATTGTTCAAAACTTTAATACAATTTTTAAGCCATAAGCAAAATAAAATAGAGTCTTCAATGTCTTGGATTACATAAAAGATAAGATGAAACTGAAACAAAGCTTCTAGTAGCACAACTGATCTTTGAAATGTCCTAGCTCTGGAGAGGGAATAGAAACTGCAAACTCAGGCTGACCCGAGCATAAAATAAACAAAACACTCGAGTCAGGACATACATACTTATATAATGTAAGCTAAATCAAGTGTAATGTAATAAAGAGCAAGTAACTTAAAGGATGCTTGGGATCGCCCATCCTCTAAGGATCCGTTAAACTATTTACTATATAGTATATTTACGCTATTATAATAGTGTCTGTAGTAAAATAAACTTACTTTTAAATAGCATTAAGGCTTTACATTTTCCACCTTAACACATAATAGTCCCAGTAGTCCATCCAATATCATAGCTCCTCCTACTCGGGAAGCAACTAGAGGATACCACACGGGCTACGGGAGAAAACCAAACTCGTACAAGGCTCGATATGGTAGGTGACACGGCACAACTAGGCAATGCCAGGGTAGATATACCAATTGCTATCCGGACCGGTGGTAACGCGAAGCCGCAGCAACCGCCCACCTCGAACAACACTCCCAAATCAAAGGTGCGCACCAAACAATCACAATAGTAATAGAATGGCATACGAAGAAGTGCGTTCGATCAGAGGAGCTACCTCATTAATCCGAGAATCGCTCCTGTTTTAGCCACCTTATGCCAACTCACGGGAGTCGGGTCCACGTATTTACCTTCAAGAAACCGTCACCACCATCCTACTTCATTCTGGAATCTCCACCGCGTACACGGTTGTCAAAGTGGTTTTCGGTATCGACAGAGAGTATGTCCATATCCGATCCCGGTCTCTTTGCCAACCAACCGTTATTATAACCCGTGGTTCTAGTTTGAAAATGGTATTCATTTTTAAATCAATATATATTAAACATCTATAACTTTCAAATCCTTGATTTGAACATTTCTTCGAAAATATACCATTTCAATTTATTCAATTAAATTTGGAATTTATTTTATAATAGAAATCATATTTTCCTTTAAAATCTATCCAAACTCAATTTCTAGATTCTTTTATTTATTACATATTTAAATTCCAAAGTTTAACTTATTCTCAAAATTTCTATAGAGTAAATAAATCAAATTTCAAATTTTCTACAGCATCTAGGAAAAATGCTGTCTAAAGTTATAAGTTTTAACCTAGTCAAATTCAAAAAGATAGCATTTTAAATGCTATTGTAGACCTTAAGATTTAAAATCTATTTCTAAATATAACTTGTTATATATATAATTGTCTTAATTTAAATTTTGTTCTTTCAAAACTCCAGAATTTCTGGAACAAGTTATACTCAAATTTTATTCTATATTTATTTATTTAACATTTAAATCACTATACATCCTATAAAATATTTTTACTAGAATATCTTCAATTTCTTAAAAATAATTTAAAATATTTCCAGAAAATAATATATATAAACCACGGGCCTGTATAAGATTTCCTAGCCTAGGTCAAGTGAAACGGATCTATATCATTTCAATCCGATATTTACACAATTCCGGGTTCTATCATTTCGAACCCGCAATCCCAAGATAATTTACATAGTTAACAGAATAGGTGGACAATAATAATCAATTAGGCCTATCATTTCAGCCATAACAATATATATATAACAGGGAACTTGCAGTGTGATTTAAGCAGTAAATAATAACATAATATAGCTGCAGATATCATATAACATATAAATGACTGATGGGGTATCAATTTAAATGGGGTTTATCCTTCCATATTACACTACAGACAGATAATAGTGAAATACAATTTTACACATACACTTGCAATAATTTACGAAATATAAATACGTATGTCTGGTGAGAAGTACTCACCTGGATGTTGCAGCAAATTTGAATTCAAAAATTGAAATTCACTGGTATAGACTGACAGAGAATAACAGTCAAATTTTCTGGGCGTCGCTTAGATTTAGATCTAGAACAATTTCAAAATATAGGAACGCGACTTAGTTTTTAGTTAACGAAGAATTAAAGATAGGAAAAGAAGTTTGACTTGCTCGACCAATATTTTTCTAAACTCGATTGCAAAATGTATGAATGCGAGAACAAATGCTTCCCCTAACTTGCCTAACCCATACCTATGCACATCCTACTTCTTCATTCATACATCATTTCATTTTTTTTTTTTTTTTTTTTCTTTCACAAATGGTTTCCAATATCCATCAAAAATCATTTCAGATCACACTGTGCTAAACAGACTCTACAATATTACAACCCGAGTTTTCCCCTCATTCTGCTTCGAGTCAAAACAGGGTTTTCTTCGAGTCACCCATCACTCTGCTTCGGGTCATTTGGTATCTGCTTCGAGTTGAAATCTGGAATTGTTGAATCACATATATTTCCAGGCACCCATCCTTCTCTGGCCTTCACTGCCCCTGCTACCTCCTACCACTGCCTTCTCTAGTCCATCCACCTCCTATACACCAAGCTATGGTGTCAGACCCATCAGTGCCTGGATTTTTTTTTTGAGTGCCCTGATGTGTGCACAGACCTTTGTGCACGTGCACACTTGGATATGCAACTTTGGCACCTATCTCCCCTTCCAAGCTTCCCCTGCAAACCAACTTCACAACTTAACTGCATCACCAAACATCACTTCACCCCTGTCTCTCATCAGATCTGCCATGATCTAACCAAGTCTGTTATAATCCAAGTCTGCCTCTTCACCTATTTCAACTACATTCAGTCACCCATGCTCCTATCTCTCATGCTATAAGCACTGCCTTCACCTAGTGTATATATGCAGACTGACTTATGAAGTAGATCTGAACCCTATCCATATGCAGACTGAAACCATGTCCCTATATTACTTATAACGTGCTTACATGATGCAAACAAAAATCATATTCATATGCACTGACATCATTTTCATATGCAAGTCTGACTATTAACATGTCACAGACCTTATCATGATACAAGACACCCTCTTACACCACTTCATAGCCTATTCCAACACCTGTAGACTTCATCAAAACACACACACCCCAGATCTATAACTGATATCATGTTTTCACCAGATTAGCTATCAACTATAGATTGCCTATCCTATATGTCCACTGTAAAGCTACAGACAATACACCCAGAGAACTTATACCAAAATGGTATGGCCGAGCAAATCAAGAGATAAAGAGACATAGGATAAGAAAGAAAAGAAAGGTGATTACCTGATTTTTATCAAAAGAGTTGAACTGGAATTTGCAGAAGAAGATGTAGAGGAAAGATGCAAATATATAGGAAGAGACTTAGAAAAATTAGAGGAAAACAAATTCAGTTACATATGAATTAACTCTGGAAGAATTTGAGCAAATCACGCTATCAGTTACAATATGTACAGCTGATGCGTGATCAAGGCAGAGATTGAAGGTGAGATGTAAAGGCAGAGCTTGATTTAAGGCCGAGCCAATGTTTTGCAATTGCCTAAATTCCAAAGCATACTAAGGCTTATCGGTTTCAACATTTGAGGTATAACTGATTGCTTTGATCTGGAACAATTAATGGCTGTTTATATTTTAAGAAACTGATCAAAGTAACATGCGAGATATAGGCTATGATATTGAATGCAGAGATAAGGAATGGGTTGATATGTTGATGCATGCTTTGAAACAGGCTTGATACTAAGACCAGATGAATTCTTGCATGCGTGATCTAAGCTATACTTATTGATGATGCAGAGATGAAGCAAGTTTAAATACACACGTTACTAAAATAAAACTTGCGTAGTCTATGCTCTGATATTGGATTGCTGAAACAAAGGAATTGATATGTTTTTTTTTTTCCAGTTTTTTTTTTGTTCAGAGCATATTTACTATGAGCATAATCAGTGGTACTGATTCATTTGTTTGCATAAGTTATGATTTCTAGCTGGCCATGAATGAAAGTGCATACTACAGTTTTGAAAAATGAACGTGTACAAGCGAAATTGAAATGGCCGAGAGAAGAGAAATAAAAGGAAAGTTTGAACGGTTTGAAAAATGTTGTGATTTAATTTTAGTTAAATCTTTCCTTGATTTTAGATTGATAATTTTTAAATGTTAACGTTACATTTTTTTTTATGTAGTCAGTTAAAATTTTACGTATGTCAAAAATTATATAAAACAACGGTCCTTTAAAACGAACCAACGTCCGTCTTAAAATCACTGACCAAAAATTTTCTTCAGAAAAATTTGAAAATATTATCTTTACACTGCGTTAAACAGACGCAGTCTAAAATATCAAAAATTTTCACAAAAATGACATTTTGAAAACACACGTTTTATAACGTCACTTTAACCCGATAAATCACGCGTCTTTCAACTCGAAATTTAACGGCTCAATCCTAGCTTAAAATTTTACAGTTATTATTTAATTTTATTGTCATATAAAAATTTTCAAAATATATCTCAAATTTAAAATATTTAACTATATTGTTAAACCCAATTTTATAAAATATATCTCCAATTTAAATAATTAAACTATATTTTTAAACATAAATTATATAATATAGACTTCAAAAATTCAAATAACTAAGTAGAATAAATAGCTAAAACTAGGGTTGTTACAAAACTAGTATAAGGATATTTACTAACTTAAGCCCGAATTCAAGCCAATTAAAGAATTGATTAACACACATTAATAATTAACACACACATATGATTAACACACTAATTAATCAGAATAATTATTTTAAAATTTAACTTAAACTTATCGATTGGCTTCCATATCCGTAGCGTCTGTCGCGGGTCACTGGATCCATGACAGGCTCAAAAATGGCGTTCTCCTCATCGGGGGTCAAGTGAGCTCGTTCCGTTTCCTCAAGTAAGGCTGTCCGTACTTCCTGAAACTTTTGCTGTCATGCAAAATATAATTGAATTTAGTTGACGTTATTTCAATTAACTTGTAAGTTTTAGTTACTTATGTTATACTTACATAGCAGCACGCGCTTTGTCATCGTGGTCCCAAGAGTAAGAAACTGCGCCGGAATCATCGACCTGGGGCAATGCATGCGTATGGGTAAACACATCCCAATAACTAACAGCCCCCTGCGTTGTCTCTCCTGAAATATGCACATATAAATATACATTATTTATATTTTAACAAATTAAAACTTAAAATAATTAGCTATTTATCTTATTTAATAATTATACCGAATCTTCCCGGTGATGCTGGAAAGACTTGGAACCACCGCGATGTGTAACGGAGTTCCCGCTCCTGTTTGTAGAATTCCTCTCGGACTGGTTCTGCAAATTTAAATTGAAAACAAAAATTGTTTTGACAGTTTTAATTATTTATATATTATTTGCCTCAAACAATTTAAATTAAATATATGATAAATTTACCACAAAATCCTCGTTGCTCCACCAGGTGGCGAACTCATCAAAGACAGCTTCACTCATCCAATGAGTCCTTTTTCCTGATGTTTTGATGTTTTTTATTGTTTCGCGATAGTTTTTTGCAATTTTGCTGCTCCAATGGCGCCGGACAACAGAAACATCAGAATTGGCCAAGTCCACTTCCCCTTGCACGTTTGAAAAAATATGAGTTATACAGTTACTATAAATAGTGCAAACATGAATTGACATAATGTACATGACTACATAATGCAATAATTAATATACCACACATATCAAAAAGTCCTGCCAGATAGCCTCCCGCACCCCCTCTGGTATCGCAGTCCACCTCCGCCAACACGAGGTCATACGAGCCATATACGTCCGTCGCGAGATCGTGAGCACTATGTTGGAAGGCTCCAACGAAAATCCACCATTGTGTAAAACAAGAAAAAAATATTTAATATTCCGTTACTACTATATATATTTGATAAAAGATTGTATGGAATAAAATTTAATTTTGAAACTTTATACTTACCTGCCATCGGCTTTGGGTTCCAGCCATACCATAGGCCGAACATCCGGCTGTGAAGGACCAGCGTCATCACCTATCTGTGAGCTGGAAGATCCGGAGTGTGAACGTCTGCGTCCCGACATACCTATATGAAATCATAGTATAAAGAAAAGCAAGAGTAACATTGATTAATTTAATATGCAAATGGTGTCAGAATAATGAACATAGCGTAACATACATTATGGCGTAACATAAAAGAGACTATGTGATACATATCATATAAAATTACTTTGGAAACAGAGAAATGAAAAAAAATTACCTTCTCAAAATATTGATCAGTGACCAATCCTCATCGCTTTCGGATTCAGACTCTTCTTCGCCCTCTATATTTTGTTCCTCTATACTCTCAAATGCTTCAATTAATGCATTTGATTCATCATTTAGAGATCCAAAATCTATTTGACCATCGGTTACTATTATTCCTCTATTTTCCTCGATATCTTCTTGGTAAGCTTGTTGTTCAGGAATATTCCGTCCATCAAATGTAAACCTTGGTTTGGTTTTAAAAACAGCCGACCAATCTATTTTATCTCTTCTTAAAGATGGGTAAGGAGCATAATAAACTTGAAGAGCTTGTTTGGCAAGTACAAAAGGATCGTACTTATAATACCTCGAAGTATATTTTATTTATATAAGATTATATTTTGGATCCACGTTTATTCCAGAACCTGGAACGTTGCTAAACCAGTTGTATTTAAACAAAAATACTTCTTCTGCGGGTCGGGTGAAATATGTCAACTGCAAAATCTGGATCAGCACGCCATAAAAGTCATGTATGTGATCATTTGGATCATCACTACCTTTCGCAAATACACCAATATTGTTAGTTGATTTTTCGGCACCGTATTCTTTGGTATTAAATTTATATTCATTGACAAAGAATATTGGATATGTTTTGACTATCCTTTTTGGTCCCATAGCTAAATGTTTCAATCCTTCATCTACAACACAATTTGTTGTATCAAAAACGTAGTTAGAAAACAAAGCAACAAATTCTTTACCGATGTTGTCGTTTGGATGTTGTGATTCGTAAATACTGCAATTATAGAACAAATGTTGCATTATGATTAAAGTACATGTGTGCATATTTGTGTATACATATGTGTAGATGATATGCATGTGTAGACGTATGTGTATATATATTACCTAATAAATGGTGCAACTTCGGCACAGTTGAGAAGAACGTACGTGTGTGCTACTTGATAATCTCTATCATCCAACCATACTTCCACACATTTACCAGCAGGCCGACCAGTTTTTTTAGAAATAGATAAAGTCGCTTAACAATCATCTTCATCAATGCCTTCATCATTACGCGTAGCACTTTCAAATGATATGTTCACATGGTCGCTGAAATAGTGAGAGAGAAAAAACGAAGCTTTTTCTTTGATGTACGATTTGCAAATCGAACCCTCAACTCGAGCTTTCTGTCTAACTTTTTTCTTTAGATGATTTAAACACCTAGCAAAAATTATTTTAAATTAATTTTTTATACATTTAATTAAACCAATATGTAACAAACTAAATATTAATATACATTTCAAATGGATACATCCATACATATTGCACAGGCCCTCGAAGACGTGCTTCAAATGGAAGATGAATAGGTAAATGCTCCATAACATTGAAAAAAATCTAGAGGAAATATTTTTTCCAGTTTGCAAAGCAATATCGGGATTTCTTCCTCGAGTTTACGTAGATGATCAACTTTCAATGTAGTTGAACAAATCTCTTTATAAAATAGACCAAGTTCTGTTATAACAGTCCAAACTTTTACGGGCAACAGTTCTTTAAAAGCGACGGGTAACAAATTTTCCATCATAACATGACAATAATGAATTTTCATCCTGCTAAGTTTATTGTTCTTATAGTCAACACATCTACAAAGATTAGACGATATGTCATCTGGGAATCTTAATTCTTCCATCCATTTTAAAAGTAATTTAACTTGATTATTGTCTAGCTCATAGCAAGTTTTTGGCTTTTTTGTGTCATTTGGTTTTATATGAAGCTCAGAACGATTACATATTACTTCGATATCACGTCTTGATTTCAAACCATCTTTCGTCTTCCCTTAACATTCAAAATTATATTAAACAGATTATCAAACACGTTTTTCTCATTATGCATCACGTCAATATTATGACGAATCAAGAGATTTTTCCAATAAGGCAATTCCCAAAATATGCTCTGTTTGCACCAGTTATGAATCGATGATTAACCTTGAATTTCAATTTGTTCTCCGGTTTCATGTATCTTTGGATAATCCTTTACAAGTTCATAAATTTCTTCGTTTGACCAAACCGTAGGTGGTCTCAAAGTTTCATGTCTATTAGCTGTGAAGTTTTTTTTATCTCTTCTAAAAGAATGATTAATATGAAGAAAACATCGATGACAGTCAAACCACGAAACTTTCTTTCCATGAGGTAAAAAAATTGCTCGTGTTTCTTCCATGCAATAAGGACAAGCTAGATGACCGGCCGTACTCCAACCTGAAAGCATTGCATATGCAGGAAAATTGCTGATCGTCCACAATAAAGAAGCATACATGCGAAAGTTCTTTTTTTGGAAAATATCATATGTCTCTACTCCCTCGTACCATAATTTTTTTAATTCATCAATCAATGGTTGTAAATAAACATCGATTCCTTGTATCGGATCATTAGGACCAGGGACGACAACTGTAAGAAACATATATGGAGTTTTCATACACATCCAAGGTGGTAAATTATAAGGTGTGACAATTATAGGTCAGGACGAATATTTCGAACCAAATTGAGAGAATGGGGAAAATCCATCCGTACATAAAACAAGTCTAACATTACGAATTTCGGATGCAAAATCAGGATATTTCTGGTCAAAATGCTTCCATGCTTCCCCGTCAGCTGGATGTGTTAACGTAGCTTCTTCCTGTGTTCTCACACCGTGCCATCTCATATGTTGCGCAGTTACAGAAGATGCATATAACCTTTGAAGTCTAGGAGTAATTGGTAAATAATGCATACGCTTATATGGGACTTCCTTTTCCTTTTTCTTTCTTGGTTTGTATCTTTTCTGATTACATATTTTATAATTTCTAAGGTTGGTATCTTCTTTCCAAAACAACATGCAACCCTTTAGACATGTATCTATTTTTTGATATGGAAAACCGAAAGCGGACATCGGTTTTTTTTACTTCGTAATGATTTTCGCACATTAGATTATTAGGAGGCATATGTCGTTTCGCAGCTTGTACAACGGCCGTAAATCCAGATTCTATGAGGTTGTATTTGAATTTCATCATAATGTATTCAGCAGTGACCGATAATTGGGTTCCGCTTGTGCAGCCTTCCCAAATGGGTTTTTTTGCGGCATCCAACAAATCATATATTTTTTTTGCCCAAATATTTGGTTCTTCTTCAGCATTACCATTGTCATCAGTTAATTGAGGAATATGAAACATTGAACGTGCAACATCTTCAACCATATGTTCTACAAGATTTGTCGTACCAATTTCATTACCCACCACCTCCTCATCTTGTACAGGATTAAATGCAAACTGTTCCCCATGATGATCTCAAATCAAATAGTTCAACATGAAACTGTACTGACGCAAATGAACTCTAACCATTTGTGGTATCAAATGCTTTAACAGTTTGCATTTACTACATGGACAATGGATTTCTCTGTAGTTTCCGTTATTACGTAAAGCAAAATCCATAAATACGCTAACACCATTAATAAAATGTTCACTTGTTGAGCCGTCAGTATCGACCCTTCGTTTTTTGTACATCAACTCCGATCAGTAAAATAATTGTCCATTTACCTACGTATATAATTAAAAAGTACGATATAAATTTGCATTGACATTTTTTATTAAAACAATTTCATAAACATTCTTCTTGTTTTTGTTATATCTGTTAAAATAATACTTAAAGCTTATTTTGAAATGAACGTTATATTCTATTTAAACAATTTTATTAGCGAATTTGATATTAATTGATCATTGACACTTTGTTGATGGGTCATCCTACCTCCCATTAAAAATACAATAACGTAATTAAATTGCATAAATCATTTCAATTTAAACGATTCAATAAAATTTTGACAGCACTTCGCTTTAGTTCCCTAAACAGTACACAACCGCGTGTACACAAGAAACATAAAGGGAAGCGCTGCCGAAATTTTGCGAACCGTTTAAACTGAAATGATTTACGAGATTTAATGACGTTATTGTATTTGTAACTCGTCCATACAGCGACAAATCCAACAAATACTATATACGATGAATATAGATGTCCGTTCTGTTAAAAAAACGAATATCCACACAACGATCATATACAATACTTATCAGACGGGGCCAAAAACACTCTAAGGGTTTAAATTTTAAAATTAGCGATATAAAAGTTTAAATTTTATTTTCATAAAATTTAAACTTTTATATCAATAAATAATTTGTTGAATCAACGCATATATAATGATTTTTTCCTAAAATAAAAAAAATCCAATGTGTGTGCGCAACGTATAAAATAAAAAAACAATGTCATACATATAGTCGCATCACAAATCACATCCAGTCATGCACAAAATGTATCACGTATATATCATATCATAACATGTCAAAAGTGAACAATCTATATGTCAATATCATCACTTTCTACGTACGCTTTTACGCAATTCAATCACCAATATAATAACAAGTGAGGTTCTTGCTTAGGTTAGTAACAATTATTAAGTTTGAAACTAATTTAATAATGAACCTGATTTAACAAATCATAGTTAAACATGCAATAATTAGTTTAATAACAATAATTAAGGTCCAATACACTACACTACAAAAACAATAGCACAATACATACACAAAAATTATCAATTTAACCTAAAATTAAAAATTTAACAAAATTAGGGTTTTAGCAAATATTACCTGATTTTGGAGGTTGTGAAGCTTGCAAACGAAGATGGGGATACTAGAACGTGTAGAATGTGATAAAATGGGGTTGGAAATTTTTTAGGGTGGGAAAATTGGGGTTTTTGGGTTTGATTTCGAGTGGAATGTGAATGGGGAAGAAGAAGAGTGATCTGCAGGTATGTCGCGGATTTCCAACGGCGTGCAACGGCCGCCAACGGCAATATTCCAATGGCTTCCAACGACATGTGTTTTTTGTTATTAAAAAATTTTGAGAAAAATCTTGCCGTTGCTCGCCGTTGGAAGCCGTTGGTCAATTGCTGTTGGCGGCCGTTGCCCTCCTCCCCCGTTTCTATAAACAGTAGTTCTTGTAGTGACATATTGGGAAGAGATTAATAGCAAATAGATATAGATGAAGAAGCAAAAGAAAATATTTTAAATAGAAATAACTTTGGCTTAAGAACAATATAATATATTTCAAATAAAAGAGTTTTAAGTTGAACTTTCCTAAAATGAATATATATACCCTTGGGTTAGGAAGAAGGTATATATGTGTGGATATAAGTTCAAAAAGGAAGGATTTATCATATTTATAAATAAATAAAACATTTTATATAATAAACTTTTATATAAAGGAAAACAATATAGTCTTGTAAAACATGTTAACAAAGAAATGTTTTGTTAAAAGTGTTATTTTATATCCTTAAATTAAAATAATAAAATTTCCATTGTTTACTTTAAATTGTATAAAGGTATGTATATAACAATGTGTAAACATTAACATTTGTCTAAAACCATTTTTTATAAGCCGTAGCACAAGACATGCATGTATATGTAAGTGTAGGTATGTAAAGAAACCAAGTAAAAAGGGAAAATCATTAAAGTAACAAGTAAAGTTTAAAACATTTGTTTGGTTAAATCAAAACAAAAGTAACCCATGTACATATTTATATTTAATGTAAAAAGATTACAGCTTAAGTCAAGTAAGAAATGGAGAAAAACCAAATATAAAATCAAATATATATATATATATATATATATTTACACATGCATGGTCTGATCAAAAGAGGCGAAAACCAAAATATGCAACTTAACCTCTTTTCATCTCAACATAATATCAATTCAAGTTATCCAATTCAAATCCATCTATTACTGTACAAAGATTTGAACAGCATATCAGACTTTTGAAAAAAAAAATATAATAGTAACAAAAATAAATTATTATATGTATACCTTATTGTCGGAATGTAAGTAAATATGTATAGGGAGGGTGCTAGCTTCAGTTTGAAGCCTGTAAGTAAGTAAAACTCTATAACAAAAGAAACTCTGTAACTAAAAACCGTGAGAACAAAAAGAAGAGAAAGAAAAATCCTCTGTGTAAAATCAAACTGAAGCAGAAAAAAAGGATTCAAAGCAAGATTTCAAGGTTCCAGGTAGAAGATTTAAAGTTTTAACTTGAAGTTTCGAGAACCAAAATATGGAAGGTGAGGGACTCTAAATTTAACCTGGAAGTATTTAACATTCTACTCTGTTTATTTAACAGGAAAATATTTATACATGTCCTTCTTTCTAAATCTATAACTCGAATTCTAATAAAAAAAATTAGGTAGTGTAAACTAATGAAATGTTTATCTTCGAGTATTGAACATGTTAAAAATTGCTTGAAGATCCACCATGCCATAGAATGGGAGAAAATTTGCGTTTACATTAAACCACCAGGGTTTTGAAAAATATCAATATCTTTAAAACAATTAGTTGTGTACATAATCATGATCGGTTTGTGAAAATTGGATTTTTAGAAAAGGTTTCATGGTTTTTAGTAGCCTAGATCTCGAGAATTCAAAGACGATCGGAATTATTTTAAAAAATAAATTTCTGGCGAGGCGGTCGACAAGGAGAGGTGCAGCGTGGCCAGGGAGGGCCAGGAGGACGAAGTGAAGGGTTTCAGCGAGGCCAAATATTGATTATGACCTTATTTCGGTTAGGCATAGGGTTTTTAGGGTTTAAGTTATGCTTTGAGAAGGGGTGGAACGCGTCAGTTTTGGGAAGAGCACGGTAGACCGAGTGGGGCCGGAGTTGGCATGGAGGAGGTGGAAAACGTGGGGATCTCGATGGTGGGGGTGGCAAGCTTTGTAGTGGCGTAAAGTAGTCATGGAAGCTTCATTTCCAGTCATGATTTGATGACGTTGCTCTGTGTTTGCTTGGGCTCAGTCATTTTGTCCAGGGCGAACGAGGTGAATTTTTAGGGAAGGAGGTGGTTGGGTTTAAGGAGGCAATTGGGTGAGTGGCCTCAGTTGGTCGATAATGGATCGGGCCTACTTATGCACATGCATGCGGTGCACATCGTGCTTGGGGCGTTCTGCTCGAGTTTCTAGGCAAAGGGAGGGTGTAGTTTGCCATAGGCAATGGGTGGGATGAGTGCTTGATTTGGAGTTGGTCGGTCCGATTGTCGGGATGGTTCGAGCTCGAGGAGCAGAAGTGAGTATTGTTCAGAGAAAATTGGAAGCAAAGAATGAGAAAAGTGAGAGAGGGAAGAAGGATAAGGGGAAGCGGGTTGGTGTTGTTTAGTAAGTGGAATGATGGGCTTCGTCCCGTTTGAAATAAATGGAAATAATAAAGAAAATTAGGCTAGGCTCGGTTCGAGGAGGGAAGGGGAAGGAGTTCATTGTAATGTTTTTTTTTATAAATATAAAATGAATATATATATGTATGTACAGATAACAACAAAATAATTTAAAAATGTAGATTGGGCCAGTTACGGGTTTTTCAAGAAATAGTGAAGCGTGTTAAGTCTTAAATTTGTTAAATTTATTTTCATATATATATATATATATATATATATATATATATATATATATATATATATTGGTAAAATTTTAAAATTTGGAAACTAACGTTTCAGAGCCAATTTACACGTAGTGTTGCAATGGGTTCGTATCGACGAATATTTCGCCGTCGTATGATCCGCTGTCGGGTCGGAATTTTTTAGAGCAATTTGAAAACGGATAGAATTTGAGTGATAAATGTAAAAAAAATATCGGCATTTGAATTCATATAGCCCGTAATTTGAAGTGTTTTGCCTGATAAAAGTAGTGACTGGTTAAATTAGTTTAAGTACAACATTTAAACATCTGGTTAGCGGGAATAAACACCATTCCGCTAATTATTTTAATTGAACCCCTGTTGGCAGAATAAGTCACCATTCTGCCATTGTCTCTGAATATACCTGTTGTGAATATTTACTAGCAGAAATAAAAACCCTGATCTGCCATTTTATTCGTACGAACATCTGTTTACTTCCTGGTAATTATATTGTACAGTATGATGTGAATTGATCTATGAAAGCTGATTAATATGAACATCCGTATTTGTTATTTTGGGCTGTTATGAAGTTAAATGGTAACTTGATAAGTACTGTTTGGGACTATTAAGCCTTCTTTTTCTTTTTTGGGTTGACTTCAAACCTGGATTTGTTTTAGAGATGATTATTATTATTTAATGATATTTTAAAGTTAACTGGCAAATATTTTCGAAATGATTTAAAGTAGTTAATTTATTATTCTTAAAAATATTTATAAAAAGTATAAATTTCGATTTAAAGTTATTAATTATCTATATTATTTCAGGTATAAGAACTATTAATTAAAAATTTGAAGTGATTATTGAAAAGTTAATTTTATTTTAGTGTAATTAGTATTAAAGTATATTTATTTCAAGATAAATCTATTTAATACCAATGATGCTTTAAGATAATATATCATATAGTAGATTTTTATAAAAAGAGTATTTTACTTAAATTAGAACTTAGAAAATTTATATCGAAAATTTATAAGTATTTTTTGGAAAGAATGGTTGGTGAATATACTTATCTGGTGAGATAAACATTTACTGTTGATTAAGTAATTTTAATTTATTGGGATTTTAAATTAAATAAGGCTTAATGTTTGCAATAGGAAATGAAGCTTTGGTTGAATTGATTGTATATTTTGATAGTCAAATAACAGACTATTAAATCTGGACGCAATATAACTTTGGGAATATCTAGAGAAAACTCGAGAATTATATGGTATAGTTACCGTTCGTGTTGCTATACTATACGTATAAACTTGTTCGTTCTCTAGGACGATGATAAGGAAATCAGTCTACTTACAGTTAGGAGGTGATCTCCGATCTTATTATCTTCAGTGTATTTCCTAAAGAACCGGAGTTGAGTTTATCGTGAATTGCGAACTTGTTGTTTTGAAGAGACCGGGATCAGATAAGTTATCTGAAAACCAACCAATCCAATAAGTACGTTTTTGTGATGAAGACAAGAGCTTGGAGTCAAAGATGGAGCAGTGAAGTGCAAGGGGTAACCGTTACTAGTCTTGAGGGTAATCCTAAAATGAATATAGTATGAATAGTCCCTTCGGTTCCGTTTGGATCGGGAATGGACTTGTATGGATGAACGCTATCAGACCATCGTCATTGGGGGATGGTAAACATTCTAAGTAAAGTGTTAAAAAAGGTAATGCATAGCCTCAAGCCTCATCAACCGGGAATGGCTAAAACATGGGAGGTGCAGCAAGACTAAGTGGGTAGCACCCAATTGGGGTAAGGTCAACCCTGTATAGAGTCCCTTGATCTCGGCTGTGTGGGCGGTTGCTGATCCCAATAGTGGGGTAATCTTATTCGGAATATCAAGTAAGGGTTAGCTCCGATCTTGTGTTGCAAGGGATCGAGAGTGGTCCTAGGTACGTGATCTAGATCGGGTATTGTGACGGGCGGTACCCAATAGCCCTGCCATTGTATGGAACCCAATCTTCAATAAGCGTCCGTAAGGTTTTGATTGTGCCCAACTATGCTGGAACGTGAGATGTAAGCATTTCATATATTTGAATAATTATTTGTACTTAGACACTAGTATAATTTCAGAGAATATTGATATGAAATGTTTTGGCTATCGTAAGGTAAAAACCCGGCATGTTTATTTGTGGCGTGGTCTTACGAGATACCTTTGATTTCAAAAGATTTTTAAAACTTTAATAATTCAAATTGAGTGTGTTTCTCACGCTGTTTTAACTAGACTGATCCGGGACGTGTTTTTCCTATATGCTCGGGTTAGATCGAACATATTTCTAGGTTTAGCTAGAAGACCGGAAGCTTCAGGAGAGGAGCTGGATTGACATAGACGTATCTGTGTAGATGATTATATTCTGTTGCATTTCGTAGTGTTTATCAGCAATTGTAAGGGCAAATTGTTTTAATTGTCCATGCTGAATGGGTATATACTCTGATTGAAGTCTGCATATGTTATTAAAGCTACAGTTTTGTTTCATGAAAAGGCTTGTTTTATATTATAAGTTATTCGTTCAGCTGTGAGATTTTATGTCCTTCTATTTTCTTTCTGTCTTCTTTTTATCTTCTACCTACTTTCTTTCCTTCATTATCCACCTTCCCGTGCAATTTGGCTGACAGGTGTGGTTAAAAGTCAGTTTAAATCTATATGGAAAAGTGGGTCGTGATAGGTAGGCTACAGAAGGGTGTGTGGTTGAGAGGCGGCATAGAAGGCAGGGAGCAGTTGCATATGGGGTAGTAGACGTGGCTTAAGGAGGTAACAAAAGTTAGGTGCATGCAAGAACAAGTTTTAAAAGAAGATAAACAATCACTATTAAATTTCTTTTTATATGTCCGCCAGTGCAACACAATGGAAAGAAGGTTTGAGTTCAGGTAAAAAGACCCAGGTTCGACTCCTATCATGCGCTTCCCTATCTTATATAAATTTACCATGGGGTATGGAGGCTTGGATCAACGGACGGCTTTATTATACCCTCTTCAAGAGTTTACCAGCCCGTAGGATTCTCCTGGGTTTTCAAAAAAAAAATATTTTTTATATCAACATCCTTTTCCCAATAAATGATAATATTTACATGATGAGACCTTCCCCCCGATGACAAAACAGAAAAAACAAAAGGCGGTAAAAATATTCTTCCCTCTTATCTTGTCCTATGTTTCACTTCCAAAACCTCTTTTCCTTCTTCGCTCAGCAAACCCTAACAACAAAAAATCATCCTCGATTCATCCTCCAAATCATTGATTGACTTGATCAAGAAAGCTTAACATCATCTTTTTCCATTGAACAAAACCCTAAATGAGGTAAACTATTTTCCCACTCTTGTTATTCCTAATTCAATATGTTCAATCGGTTGGTTTTGCATTATTTTGTCGTTCTGATCTATTAATTTAACGTATTTGATTTTATTAGTTCATTTGATGATTTTATCGAATTGATTTTGCATGGTTTTATCAGTTAAATTATTGAATAAACATTGTGTTGAAAATTTGGGCTAAATATACGATTTTGAGTAAATGTTGCAATTGCATTAATGAAATGATATCGGTATTTCAAAGCAATTGTTTTAATATTCAATTATTTTTGGATATTTGGTTTAATTATCGATATTAACAATTTATTTATTTTATAGTGCATACATTGTAAACTAGCATGAAACAAAGATTGCATCGTGAGATATTACAGACTAGCAATACTAATATTATTTACTCAATATTGTTTACATTTAGTGCAAATGAAGTACATATATGGTTTTATTTGATCAACTCCATTAAATACCCTGCACATATCTGTTGATTAATGACACTATTTTGTTAACCATATTTGTGAGCGTAAATTTTAATATTTTTGTAGGTATAATAGCATGTAATTTGTTTTTCCTCGTTCTTTCTCTCAATATGCAATATATTTATGACTTGTAGTTGATTTCTTATCTTTCATCCTATTTTATAACTAATTTTCTTGCATAAAAATTTAGATGATTTCTAAAATTTCTTATAACGAACAACTATATGTTAAAAATTTATTAGAAAATAAACTATATTTATTTCCATAGGAAGACTATATTTCTAGTATTAACTATTTTGATCAAACATTAATGGAAAATGGTAAAAAAAATTCTTTGTTGTATGAGCTATTAATTACTATTGCTTACTTTAATAAAATTAAAATTTCACTTCGTTTTCAGTGCTAAATATAAAGATGCTACTTATATGACCAAAATTTCACATTATAATTAGTTTTTATAATGACTACAAAGATAAAGGAATGTCAGTATAATAAATATAAAAGTACCATTTTGGATGCAAAGCCATCCCTGTGTATATATTTAACTGTTATATACGGGAGACTCGGAATACAAACAAAAATTATTCAGTCTTCCTCTAGCATAAAATTTCAAATTTTGTTTTAACCGTAAACTGAGTTGTAAGCACAAAATAATCTTGCATTATTTAATATGCTTACACTAAATTCATATTTTTCTACAAATAATATAATGCAAAAATAATTTAATGTAATTCTTAAAACCATTCGAAATTTGTTTTGCATTTTAAATCAATCTTATTTTCATTTCGATATTCATGTGCAGCATTGTATTAGTTCTTGATATTCTTATTGAATTTTAAATTTATTCTTAAATTTCTTTATTTAGTTGTTAAATAAATCAACCCAATTCATGTATCAAATTTAAGGAAGAGGGAAATTGTTTAGTAGAGCTCTTTACTATGCTTTTGAGTAGAATTAGTTAGATGGTTCAAGTTCTAGTAAAAGACTATTTGATGTTGGTTTGCACCAAAAATTAGCACAAACACCCAATAGAGATTCTATAGAGAAATAAATAAAATAAATAATAAATGAAAATAGAGGAAACAAGTAATAAAATAGAAAATAAGCAATAATAAAAACATAACGACTTATAGTGGTTCGGCATTGAAAGCCTACGTCCACTTTGGAAAATAACTTTATTAATTACTTGAAT
This sequence comes from Allium cepa, assembly GCA_030765085.1. Classification (NCBI taxonomy): domain Eukaryota; kingdom Viridiplantae; phylum Streptophyta; class Magnoliopsida; order Asparagales; family Amaryllidaceae; genus Allium; species Allium cepa. The sequence continues at coordinate 364,582,002 of CM060929.1, read as the reverse complement.
TGTTGAGTATAGAGGGATGGATCGAATATGACCCGTAGTTACAATGGAGTACAAAGGAAACAACAATGTAAAAATCTCGAAAATGAACAATTAAGTCCATATTTTCATGGGAAGATGATGAAATATCTTCTTGAAATTTTGGCAATTGAGTCTCCAGATCTAGAAGAAATCGCGGTATTAGTAGCGGGTCCCACATCATTTATAATAATGATCGGTATCAATCGTTCTATGAGCTCGTTTTGGCATGTGATTGATATGGTGTGCTCCACACTTCAATATATTAATGTTTCCAAAGTTTCATATGTATTTGACTTATAGATTTTGAGATATCGATCATTTTTAGCTGAGTTGAACTATAATATCAATACGATAAAATCCATATTTGGTGAATATGGATCGTGCCCGATCCATTTTTAATAAATAGTGTATTTCATATTTTGAGTGATCTATTGAGTCCACCTTCCTCTTTTGCTACATATAATCATATATACCCGATCTTTGGGGTTCATGAATGTTAATTTGACGTGTCGATCTTGATGACGGTCGAGTCTAAATTATCCAATCAGCTTTGGTATAGCCAGGCCAAAAGGTCGGTTAGAACTTGCCCCTAAAGTACGTCTTGTTTCAACATGACGTGCTTTGACTTGATGCAAATTAGTGTTGTCGGAAAGGGATACATCTAGTTTTCTGAACAATAGTTATCCCTTCGATGAATTGCTTTTCCTTGAAGAGTCGCACCTCTTTCTGTTTGACATGACGATTGGTTGATTTCCAATAGTATAAATACTGGATCACATCCTGATGGTGATCATTTAAATCTTTATTCCAGTGAGTCAATAAGCCTTGGTTGTCTGCTTCTAATCTTCCTCCGATTAATACAGGTGAAAATTCAATTTCCGTCAATTTCAAGAGATCGAATTTTTTAGGACGTTCACTTGCAGATATAGGTATTCATCCCTGACTCCTGAACATGGTTGCACATTCACCGGTTATTGTCAACTTTCTGCATATGTTTTAGAGGACCGACATGAACCCATTAATAGTAGATCATACTTTATCCATTTCTAATATGGATTAGGTTAAATCCATTGTTATTGGGTCATGGTCGATTATTTTTCTTTAAATGAAAAATCGCTCCAAAACCATTAGTTTTGGATCATACATGATCCAAGTATATGTTGAATGAACTAATTGCACTACGTATCAAAGAGGATGGTATACATCCTTCACAGAATGATCACAGTCGATCGTTTCTTGGTTTGGTCATTTGATTGAGTCGTGGGTGAAGAAAGATGGATTGACACAAGATCATTATAAAAGATCGTATTCAATTGTTTATCGGTTGGATTCTCCATTGAATTGCAAATTTTGATGATTCATATTACTTCCTTTATATATATATATATATATACTTTGATACTTAAGTTATTTTCCCTATTTTATTTCATTAACAAGAGTATACTAACTGAACCAAAAATAAAATAAACTCCATCATCTTCCTCCCCTTCACTTCCGATCTAAATTCTCGGATCTAAAATCATTTCCCAAACATTATCCATCTCTTAACCGATTAACCCCTTCACTATATCCACCATCACCACATCTATCTCCTTAGATCTTGTTTCATACTAAAACCCAAATCGCCTTTTCTTTTCAATTTTTGGCATAGGTAGGTCAAACATATCTTGTAATAATTTAGTGATGAGATGATGGGATCTCGTTCTAGTTTGCATGATTCAGGTCATGGTGGTTCAATTGGTCATAATAGAGAGGGAAATGGTGATGATCGAGCCGAGTTGTTTACACTGATATGATGGTTGCGGTGGCATTTTTTTTGAAATGGAAGATGATGTCAGGTTTTGGAGATGGTGATGGAGCAATCGAAACGATTGTGGTTGTACCGATCGTTTGCTTTAGTGGTTAAGGGTGGAAGATCGATTTTACCCGATCGTTCCCGGAGTTCTAAAATGTGGACTGTTACCGATCGTCTTGATGGATTGGTACTTAAAAAAATGAAGAGAAATTGGACCATTTGTTTTCTTGTAGGGCTTTGGCCGATTATTTTTTTGGATCAGTGGTTGGAGATAGGAGATTTGAATTGAAGTATGGAAACGAAACCGATGGTTAGATTGATTGCAACAATTAATATGGATAACGATCGATTGGAATTGCTAGAACGATCGATTATAAAATGATCATGCAGAAATGATCTGTTACGTGCATTAGGATAGATTGATCTTAACATCATTAATGATCAGTTGTTGGTTTAACATTGATGAACATACATAAAATCCTCAAATCTTAATTAGAACTCCGTAATGAGCTTCGACCTTGAATGCTTGAATGGTCATGCATGACTTGCATATGAAATGGACTACAGATTCTAATGTATATGACAAACCAACTAAGGAACGAACTTGACTAATCTTCTGCATATTTATATTTTTTGCCTTGGCTTGGATAGATCTTTGAAGCTCATCTACTCCTGAATGCACAATTCGAACTTTAACATGCCAATAACTGATCCTGATGCTTAGACTGAATCCTTAGCCAGTGACGTAGAGAATCAGTTGAGATGGCCAGCAATGATGGTCACTCCGACCGAACCCCCGAAGTCTCATCATAGTCATAGTCTTTAATTCTAAACTATTTTTCACTGCATTGCACGACACTACACCACTCTACAACAGCACACACTTTGCACGAGAAACGATTATTTTTTGTATCATGATTATCTACTAAGTTTACTAGTTTTAGGTTCTAGATAGTCAGAGCATTAAGCTGCTATGTCTTTTGGACAGTCTTTACATCATAGTAATACAAGTGCCGATTGAGCTATGCAACTACTTCCAATTTGCATGCAGTGAACCCCTCAAAGGGCATATGAGCTCTGTCATTCCGGGTTGGAACTTGCACGCCATCAAACGGGATCCACTGTCTGGCAAAAATTCTATGGAGTGAGGCTTCATTAATTCTTGAAGCCACATAGCCCTTCGGATCTTCCAAAAATATCACGTCTTTTAGAGTGTCAAGAGTAGGGTCTACCACTTCCGCTGGAAGGATAGGAACAATAGAGAAAAGATAGAGTAAGGGATAGGAACATTTCAGTCATTAAACTTGATGTTCATGTGTTAGGCAGGATGCGTCCCACCCTTCAATTCATTTATCTGAGAGATGCTATATCATATGAGGTTAGCACCGGCACAACTGAATCCAAACGGCTATGCCATGCTTAACTATATCTACATGGCATTCATGGAGTTTTTATTTCATCTCCGACTCCTAAAGATTTCTTTTCACCTTTAAGCGACGAAAGGGAAGCCTTTCATTCACATTTCTTCAGTCGGCCAAGAAGTGCCAGATCTTGACTGGTAATTATAACAAGTGGGGTGCTTTTAAAAGCGAGTGGTTCTATATCACTACCCAGCCAGCTTTACCAGACGATGGTTAGAAGGATGTATGTATTATTCCTTGCTTAATTTCTTGAGTTCTTGTATCCAGGTTGTATCCTGAATTAAGCAACTTTTTTGGTTTATGCAGGTTCTTATCCATGACCGGATGGAAAACAATACACAAATGCGGTCTTGGCACTCAAAAGGGTTCCATCAAAAGATAAAGATGCCTCCTTACCGATGAATGCATTATTACCTACTGCCTGATGAAAGAGGGTTGCAGCATAGGGCTATCGGTCACCACTAGAGTTATAGTAACTGAGCAGTGGGATGCAGATGATGATGAAGGCCATAAAGATGATCCTATCATGCCCCCAGCTGAGGGGGCTCAGGAAGCCACTGATAAAGATGTAGTAGGAGAAGAAGGTGACAACCTTGGTGGCGATCATGGGGTTCTGGTTTCGGGGCTGCGGTTGGATCCTCGCAAACCACACAACCCACTTCTCTCGCAAAAGGAAGAAACTCATTTGTAGGTTCCCTAAAAGTCTCCTCTTCAAATAGCCCAAGTTATCCATCAACCCTCAGTTATTCTGGATCAGTCCGCTTCTCAACCTTCAAAGCACTTAGATGAAACATTTGAGGTATTATCTGATCTTCCAAAACCAGATGACTTGATGCCTTCCATTTTACTGAGATGAGCATCAGCGGATCAGAATCTCCTTCCAAAGCTGGGGTTAGAATCCCTTCTACCACTAGTAGAGAGATTACTCCTACCAGTAAAGCTTCGTTAACTGGTTCGTTGAGGAATACAAGGACATGCACATTCACACACACTTCATAATATTACACTGCACTTATCTCATGTCCTTCAATACTTAAAGTTGTTTTATTCTTTTTTTTCTTTGTAGAAACAATGGCGAGGAAGAAGCACATGTCTCAGTCTCTATAAGAAATATCATCCCATAATCCTAGTTCTCGTTCGTTCCCATATCGCCAAGGTAATGATCATGAATACGAACCTAGCTATCGCTCCAGCTGGGATCGGGATTACCAGAATAGAGGGGACAAAGAGAGGTCTTCCTTTGATGAACATCGATCCAAATCTAGGTCCCTCCTCCTATAATGTCTGAAAGGCAACAAGATCGTCGCGACGATGTTTTTCTTATTGACACCTCTCGTAGTCCTCCACTCACTTCAGTTCCTCCACACTCTGTTGTTCCATCTCATCCTCAGTGACCCAGCGATCATCGACGACATAGTGAGTATGATGACTACCGATAAAGGACTGGCAAAGAAAGTGCTGACACCCAAGTTTGTCATTGAAGCTCAATAAGTCAATGTCACCACTCGTATGGTCCAAATTAAGTCAGACTTTCCAAATGAATGTCTCGATGAATTTTTCTTTGTACCTAATCTTAAGAAACTTCCTAAAAAGGTCTAGAAAATGGCTATTGATTGTGTGAATGATATCCACAAGTAGTATAATGAGTGGATGAGAGCGGCTGAGAGGATTTCTAAAGTATCTTAAGAGAGAATGGTAGAGATTGAGAAATTGAAATGCCAAGAGGCCCAGGACAGACGGATCATTGAAACTCTAACCAATGAGTTAGAATCTTCAAGAAGCTTACGGGTAGAAATTGAGAGAAAAGAAGAAACGGCCATCAAGGCACTCGAGGATGAGAAGGCCATGCACTTGGCCGAGGTAGAAGCGCTTCATCATCGGAACCATAAAATGGTGTTAGAAAGGGATCTCGCCCAAAGAAGCGCAGTTGAGTACAAAACTAAGTTTAACCCAAATTCAAAGACAAAGCAAAAGTGTTAAAAATCGGTCAAGATGACTTTGATGAATTGGTAACCATCGGGCTTAAAGGAGATGCAGCTATTGAAAAAGGCCACGGACATTGATACCCTTGTTAAACGAGAAGTGGAGGCTGTGAAAGGAAAGGCCAGGGAGGAGGTTATGAAAGAACTAGATCCACTGGATATTCTTTACAATGCCAACGTCCTGAAGCGTAGAAACTTGGATTGGCTCCAGGGTGACGACCCTTACCATCTTGTATGTGCTTGGAAGCATCTTGTTCAGGAGAAGAAAAAGGCTCTTAGCATCGAAAAAATCAATCTGATGAGGCTGGAAGGCAAGATTCTATTGGGTGACGAAACCAAAGTTCTACATGAAACTCAGCTTATACTCCAAAAATAGCATGTTATAACCTCTCAACATAAAGCCGGTAAACGTTCTGAATCCGTGTCACACAATGTCGTAGATGAGCAAAATCCGATGATCCAAGCTATTCCCATCACCACTATGGATTCTTCTATCGAGTTTGGTCACAATCCGGAGAAGCTGCATATTGCTGTATCTAGTGGGCTCTCCTCAATTATGGAAGGACGTCCGGGTGGCACTACGTTTCATATGGGGAACCAATCTGGAGAAGGTATTTCATTAAACTCACTTGTCCTTCACAAAGCTGGAATGTCCCCGGTCAATATATCTAATCTTTTTAGTCATGTTTCCTCATCTTTAAATCTGCTAGCTACAGCTCTACCTCCTCCTCAAGAATCTCAACCAGGACATCAGGTGCTTGCAACGGAGTCCATTAATATTACGACTTCGGAAATGACCCAAGATGTCCCAGAAGAGGAATTTTTTATGATCAATGAACACTTGGTGGACGCTTTGTTGAGGGAAGAAAGAGACTCGCATCATGAGATTCCATACGATGAGGACGTTGTGACTATTGGAGCTTCCCAATCCTTGTTAGGCCTCTCTATGTAAGAGATGGCATAGAAACTTGGGGTAGACATTACCCCTGAGATGAAAGTCAAACAGGAGAAAATGGAGATCGTACCCTCTCCCATCTCCATCGTTTTGCCCCGAGAAACTGTGGATGCTTCCACTTCCTAACCAGAACCTGCTTAAGATGCAACTACTGGGTCAACCTAGAATACTCCAGTAAAAGGCCAAGGAAGTGAGAAGAGAGAGAAAAGAGGAGTGGGTAAAGTTCGAGTGAAATCTCTCCCAATTCCAAGAAGAAGAATAGGAAGCCGAGGAGGATGTGATTTTTTTTGCATGTGCTCATGCTACCGAGTCTTTTGAGTATTGTTAGCCAAATTTGTCTAGGATTAGCCCCTTTTTCGATTCTTTTGTTGTGAATACTTGTACTTGACTTTCCAAGCTTGTGTAAATAAAGTTATTTTACCTTTGTTGAAATCTTATGTGAATTTGCTTAAGTAATTAAGCCATTACTTTTCCATTCAATGTACTTGCAATTCGTTGCTCATTGATTCAGATGATAATCCGTTAATTTTATCCCAATGCCTTTATCTCAAGGCCTTCATATAGTCGTGGCCTCAAGTCTTACTAAACGCTAGGATCAAGCTCTAGTGTTACACTATTGTATTCAACAATTTAAGTGATTATTATACTCTTATCCCTAGTTCTTGGGTTAGATAGTGGATGGTTGAATTCCATCTTTAGCGAATTTATCCCCCTTTCGATCTCATATTAGAGTTAACAAAATAATGAGTGCTCAAATCACACTCACCTATTTGCTTATACTCATATCCACACTATGGGAATAAGAGCTCATTAGCGGATGGTTGGACCACATCCAATATGTGTTTATACTTTTGGTCCACGCTTTGGAGACTTAGAGTTAATTCGAAAAATAGTTGAACCACATATTACTTGATTGGATGACTTGCCCCTAACCTTGGAGTTTAACTTGGAAAGTGATCAGTCGTATCATGATTGCTTTTTAATTCACATCTACCCCATTGCTTGGTGGGATAATTTGATTATCGGATGGTCAAGTCAAACCCATTTCTCGTTAGGTACTCCGCCCATCAGGTTATGAGTGGGAATCATCGAATGAATGGTCGGACCGCATTTATTTTGTTTAGCCCAGATGTAAATTGTGTAATCGATTGGCTCCATACTCTAGGAACCTGCTCGAACATGTTAGTATTTGTTAATCGGGCATCCTAACTAATATATGATGCTACATCCATCATAGATATTAAGGAAATTTAATACTTTATTTACTAAATGTAAAGAAATGGCATAATTTGTCTTATTAAATATCTGGAAATCAAGCGCTAAAGAAAATTCAGAATACAACTGAATGAAGAAGAATAAACTAAGTGAAATAACATCGTAAGTGCTCGTTATTCCACGTCTTTGGGAATGTGATGCCATCAATAGTTGCTAGCTTGAAAGTTCCTTCTCCAAGCCTCTATGTAGTGATGTATGGTCTTTCCCAAGTAGGATTCATGTGTGATAGATTAGGAAAAACCCTTTTCAAGATGAGATCACCGATTTTCAAAGGTCTTGGGTCGAACTTTAGTGTTGTAGTATCAGGAGACTCGATATCGATGTACAGTTGTCCTCAAATTGATTTCTCTGCGCTTCTCGTCTACCAAGTCTAGAGATTCCAAAAGGAGATCTCTATTTGTTCTGAGGTCGTAATAGGTTACTCTATGAGAAGTGACTTCGAGCTCAATAGGAATGACGGCCTCAGAGCTATAAGTAAGAGCGAACGAAGTATGGCCAGTCGAACGTGTGGGTGGTTCTATAAACCCATAATGCTGTTGCGAGTTCATCAACCCACTGGCCTCTAGCCTTTCCTAAACATTTTTTCATAATGAACTTTATGATTTTGTTCATAGTTCAACTTGTCCATTTGCTCTAGGGTGAGCTGCTGTGCAAATCTCTTCTCAATACGATGCCAACGGTAGAAATCTTTGAATTCAACGCTACCGAATTAGGTTTCATTATAAGTTACAATGGTTCGTGGATGGCCAAAGCAACAAATGATATTTCGAACATTGAAGTTGATTACTTTCTTTGTCGTGATCGTGGTTAAATGCTCTGCTTCGACCCTTTTGTTTAATTAATCAACTGTTATAATAGCGTACTTTGCACTATCTTTAGTGATCGGTAAGGAAACATTAACATCTATGCCCCATGTAGAAAACGATCATGGACTGATTATTTGCTTAATTTTCATCGACGGAACTCTCAGAACTTTTGCATACATCTAGCACTTGTGGCATTGCTTAGCGTAATCAGCAACATCTTGATTGATTATTGGCCAATAATACCCATAATGGAGTATTTTCTTTGCTAAGGTTTGCCCTCTAGTGTGGTCTCCACATTCCCCTTCATGAACTTCCCATGGGACTCATTTTATTTCATCATTAGAGATACATAGGAGCAGGGGAACGGAAACCCCTTTCTATACATGACTCTTTCCAAAATAATATAATGTGAAACTTTGCGGAGGATTTTTTGTATTTCATTCCTTTGTTCGGGAAGGACTCCCTATAGCAAATAATCTTTAATCAGAGTCATCCACGACTCCTTCTCAGACTCTGTCTCTAGTACCCAATCGAATTCTAACTGGTTTATGCTTAGAGCATCTAGTACCTCAATTGGAACCAAACTTATTTTTTTTGCATCCCTGATGCTAGCAAACTTTTTGGATGAATCAAACTCTTTGTTTTGATCTTGGGAAATGTGCATGATGTCATAATTCTCAAAGTAAGTCAATAACTCTTGGACTCGGATAAGGTATGGAGCGAGTCATTGCCCTTTAGCCTGGTAATCTCCCCTCACACACTACCGATAGGGAATAACAAAAAATTTCAAGAGATTTTATTCCCATTTCTCTAGTGAATTTGAGTCTAGTAATAAAAGCTTCATACTCAGCTTCGCTGTTCATTGCAAGGAAGTCAAGCTTCAAAGCATAGAAAATTGATCGATCCTCTTGAGTTACTTGTGCGATTCCAGCTTCGTGACAACGGCCATTGGATGCTCCATCCATATACATTTTCCACCGAATGGTAGTCGCTCTACTACTCCCTAGAAGATCATCATGTATGGTGAACTCAACTATAAAGTCGGCCAGTGCATGTCCTTGGGTGGCTCTCCGAGGAGATAAGTAATGTCAAATTGGCTTAGCTCGATGTTCCACTTGAGTAACCTACCAGATGTCTTAGGTCTCTATAGGACCTAGCGTAACGGCTGATCGATGTATTTGTTGATGGGATGAGCCTAAAAATAGGGGAGGAGCTTTCGTGAAATAATCAACAAGTAGTGCGCCAATTTCTCTATCTTTGAATAATTCCTTTTAGCTCCTCTTAATCGCTTGTTAATTTAATAAACTCGTCTCTAGATTCGATTCTCCTCACGAAGAGTGCGGCACTTATAGTGTATGCTGACATGGCCAAGTAAATATACAAGTCTTTGTGATCTATCGGCTTTGACAAGATGGGAGGTCTCTTTAAGTGATTCACCAAAGCTTGGAATGCATCTTCATATCCTGTGTCCATTGAAAGTCTTTTTCCCTCTTCTAGTCAAGTCGAAGAAAGGAATGCATTTATCAGTGGCTTTGAAAATAAACTGGCTTAAGGCTGCAACCTTCCCATTCAGGCTCTATACTTGGTTGATAGTCTTTGGCGCTTGGATGCTGCGAATGCTCATATATTTTCGACATTAACTTTGAAGCCGCGAGCATTGCAATGAAACTCAAGTATTTTTCTGATGTAACGTCAAAGTAACATTTTAGAGGATTGATCTTCATTTTAAAATATCGGAGAATGTTGAACATTTTTGCTAATCCTCTAATGTGGTTACTTGATCATCATGACTTCACGAGCATATCACCTACATATACCCCCATCGTCTTCCCAATCTAATCTTTAAACATTCAGCTGACCTGGTGCTGATAGGTTGCTCTAGCATTCTTCAATCAAAATTGCATTACTATATAACAATACAATCCTACGTCGATAATAAAGCTGGTATACTCTTGATCGAGGACGTGCATCGGGACTTGATTATATCTTGTAACAACCCTGTTATTTTAACGGTTTTAATTAATTTAATTAACTGAATTTGTGTGAAATGGTAAACGATAAAATTTTGAAATAAAAATTTAATATTTGAAATGCGTCTAGTTAAACATAGCAACCGGTAAATTTTCGTCCGAAAATATGAAAGTTTATTTCGTGCGTAAATTTACTTCAATTTAATCAGTTAAAAAGCGAAGAAAATAAAATATTTCCGAAACCTAAATATTTTTACATAGAAAAATTCTAAAATATCTTCTGAGCAAGACACCATTTTTCTTTTTTCAAAATTCGGACTTCTTAAGCTCCGTCGATCTTAGTTTTCTGCGTTTTTCTTGCATTTTTGCTAGTTGAAAATTCGATTTTTTTATAATTCAATCGTACCACCGATATCTGTATACCATTTTGATCGTCTCGTTGTACTGATCTCTACGGTATATTAAATTGTTAAATTTGGCTTCCGGTACATAGTGAAATCAGCGTAACGATTATCGTATCGAACTAGTTTCGAGTCTCTATAACTTGTTATGCCCATTCATTTTCAACGGCTAAAAGTATATATCCGTTGGTTATTAAAACATTTGGTATTCTCTGACATTTCACCATTCCAATAAAGTTGTATCGGTTCATACTTTGGCCGGTTCATTCCTCAAGAATATGATAACATGGTTATTTCGAAGAAATAGTTTGCATTGAGATAATTATCTTCTATTTCTCTTTTTCTTTCCTTCGTTCACATGCATCATCTCACTGCCTTCGCTCATCCTTCCCACCTGAAGCCTCTGCACCATCCTACCTACAACCATCAACCGAAACCCCTAGCGTGCATCAACACACGCAACTCAACCCTCTCATCCGCCTTTGCTTCGCCCAACAGCCATTCTCCGCCTTCGAGTCAGCTCGCTCCTCCACTTACCTCTTCGTCCAGCATGCAACCTCCGCTCGAGACCCCGACTCCGTCCCATCCACCTTCCACCTCGCCGACAACCTAGCACGCAGCCCCTTCATCTCATCCAAGAGCCGAGCCTCGTCTCAGCGTGCCATCCCATGCGTCGGCCATCTCCACCCTCCAGCCGCCATCCGCACCGCCGTTTTCCCGTCCCCGAGCCCGCTACCCCACTACAACCGTCGCCTCCTTGTTTTTTCCACTTTCGGACACTCTCACCGCCTCAGTCTCTGGCCGAGAAACCCCTCAGCCCGCCACTTATCTTCCTTTTATTTTCTTTGGTATGAATCTTGCCTTGTTTTGATTTATCTTGTTGTTATATTAATATAGTATGTATATTACAGTAGAAACCATTGATTTATAATGTTTTGTTTTATTGGTTTCAAATTGTACAACCTGTTAAGTATATTACATATACGTTGGATTTCAAAAAAATTATATTGACTTGAAAATATGTTAAAGTTCCGTGTTTATAAATATCAGTCACATTATATTGTACAAACATATTCAAACTTATGCATAGTTGTATATGAACCTTTTGTCTGCATTGTATATTAGTACCATGCTAGTTATATATCACTTATATATAATAAGTTTACACTTTGTTTATATTTTGTCATGCGCAAAATTTGTATATTGTATATGTAAGTCTAATGTATTCGGATGTGCTCGGGTATTTTAAGTATGTAATAAATTTTGATATATATGGTTTTGTGTACAATAAGTAGGTACAGTAAGTTTGATACAAAAGAAAGATGAGTCTGCATAGATTTTTTTTTTAAATGTGTATATTAATTATAAGTACCATTCTTCCACTTTGGAGGCATATATCTAAGTATACATATGTATATATATGAGCGGTAATGGTTAGTTGATGTCAATAGTAAATTTTGTAAGTGAGTTATAAAATAAGGTTTATATAGTTATATAGATATATTTGTTAAGTATATAATAGTATAAATCTATATGTTTGAAGCTTCAATATATTCATACGTCTGCAAGTTTGTGAATAGCCTACACAGATTCGCGCATGCATCTGTTTGTATAGTTGCAGTCTTTTTATATGGAATTCTATATGTATATTTATATGTGAATAGAAAGTTTTAATCTAAAGGGGGGTCTGCTACAAGTTTATTAGATATATATTTATATGTTTATACAGCAATTTAAAAGTTCAATAGGTATACATATCGTGTTATATATTGTTTTCGAATATAATAGTGTTTAAGTATAATACATGATGCTTTCATTTTATAAATGTCGTATAGTGTATTCTGTTCATGTTTTATATGTATGAAATCTTCTTGGTTAAAGGGAAGTTATATAAATTTATGTTTTATTGAGTTACATATTCTATTTAGTTGGATGTGTATTGATGTGCTTTTAAAAGAAGGTACATAGTCTATAGTATTATATTGGTATGTACTAGTGTAATGCTCTGTTACTTATATATTTGTTTGTATAAGCATGTGTAGGAGCTGTGGGGTCTGGTGTTATAAAGTTTATATAAGTTATAATAAAAGTATGAGTCATAATAGTTTTGTATTGGTTACTGTTTAACTTATATTAGTATGTTGTTGGGTGTGCATATATTTTATGTAAGGTCTGCATACATAAACATATTGTTACAAATTTTTGTTACAAATTTTGTATATATAGCTATGTGTATAGTTATACATATGTGTTCACGTATACCAATTTTCTTCATCGATCCTGTTCTGATGTGTTCAATCGTTTTCTGTTATTCAGCTCTGATCGTTGAATTCGTGCCGATTTGCTTTGCTTGGATCGTAATTCAATTTCTATGTCTGTATCAGTGTGCGTATCTGTGTCATCCTCTCGTGCATATCTAGCCTTGAAAGGTGAGCAATCACTCACGATTAATGTTCTTTTATTTATTAAATTTGATTTCAATTGAAATGACAATTGAAATATGCGACTGTTAAATATTTATACTGTTAAATATATGCTATTACCTGTATCAGTTCACCTATGACATCTGACGCCATTTTCTATTATTTATACGATAATAATCCAGTTGGTTGATAATTGATTGATTGATTGATGTTGACATTGGATGTTAAATTGTAATGTATAGAGTTATAAATATTATGCAACCGAATTTGAAGTAGGATAGTTAAAAATTTTGAATCGACATATGCGTTAAATTTGATTAGTTAAACTGTAAAATATGACCCCTTAAATGTTTAATTATTGACACGTAGAAAAATAGTTAATTACTCTTAAACCATTTGAATTTATGTGGTATTAATTGATGAAGTATGAAATTGAATAATTGATGTAAAGTGTAGAACCGCATTTATATTAGAGTAATAATCTTTAGTCTACATGAAATGATAGTGTAGATTCTAGAGATAATTAAATTAATTTGCATAAACAACAATGTGAATTAATACGATTATTTTGAGATTATTTTAATTGATTATTGGATTGTTATTGATTGTTGTTATTGCTTGTTTATTTACTTTGACATCATCCCTGTTATCGCACTGCAATTTTCCTTTACTATGCTTTGATTTTTGAATTGAATGGAATCGGTTGAAATGATAAATACCCAAATGAACTTGACCTAGGATAGAGAATTTAAATAAAAACCCGATTAGTCAATAATTTGATTTAAAAATAAAATGAAGATTTTATTTGAATAAATAATAAGTTTTGAAAAGAAGTTGGAATTTGAATTTAATGAAGGGAAAATGTTAATATTTAATACTTGAAACAAATATTAACATAGTGGTTATTGAAAGAACGTTGTTTTAAAATAAATTATTCGATAATAAAATTTGGAAGTATTCATTGAATTATGTTCGAAATGATTTAATAATTAAGTTGAATTTATAATTAAGTGGAAATGATTTAGTAATTAAGTTTGAATTTATAATTAAGTTTGGAATTATTAAGTTTGAAATTATTTAATAATTGAATAAGGTTGAATTATTTGAGAATTAAATAAAAATTTGAATTCTTTGATAAGAGAAATTGAACTTTTGATTAAGTGAATTTGAACTTCGTTAATAAATGAAATTGGGTTTCTTTATTTATTTAGTTTTGAAAAAAATTATTTAAGTAAGTTAATAAGTAAAATTGAACTTCTTGAATAAGTGAAATGGAGTTACTTTATTTATTTGAGTTTTGAAATTTGTAACTAAGAAAATAAATAAGTGAAATTGAATGTCTTTGATAAGAAATAAAATGTGATTTATTGGAATAAATATAAGACTTGTAATTTAAAGAATTTGATTGACTAATCTAATCGAATTCAATTTGAAGTTTTGATATAATGGAGTTGAACTTAAATAATTGATTTAATGAATTGGAAATTTAATAGAAATCATTTTGAATAATAAATTAACTTAACGAATATTGAATGAAATCGATAAATGAATTTAAAATTGATTTGGATGTTAAATTGAATTTATTTAAAAGATTATAGAATGAAACTTATATACGAACTTGAATAAATATTTGAATTGTTTTAGATAAAAGATGAAATTGAATTATAAGATTTTGAAATGGAAATTTGGAAGTTTTGAAACGTAAATTTTGAAAATTGTTTTAGAAAGACAAATGAATAGTTGATTTACAAATTCTAATCGAAACTGAATTTGATTTGGTATTGAAATTTATTAAACGACCAATTGGTGTAATAACTACGAAAGTTATCAAAGAAACGGAAATCGGTTATGGAAATACTCTCTGTCTAAACCGAAAACCACTTTAATAACTATACGCGGAGTGTGATCCAGAATGAAGTGGTTGGAATGATGTACGTGATGACTGAAGAAAGAGAACGATAATGGATAGCCTTGACACTTATGTCAAATTAGAAATGACTAAAACAGGAGTCGTGCCGGGCCAAATGGGGTTAGCCACCTCGAGCGAACACACTTCTTCGAAAGCTACTCATTACTTGTTATTGATTGGTGCACCCTCGTACTTTTGGGAGTGTTGTTTCGCGGTGTTGCGATCGCTGCGGCGATGCATTTTCACCAGTCCAGATCAGGCAAACGGTAGTTTCACTACCTTGGGTATAGCCTCATGTGCCTTGTCATACTTGTATCCCTATATACGTGACCACTACAAATTTGTTTTGTGTTATACCTATGGAGTACTCCCTGATATCCCACTAGTTTACGGTGGAGTTTACAGTGCTATATAGACTATGACATTTATATAAAATGTGTTAAGGGGGATAATGGTAACGCCTTAACACTATTTTGATACTTTATATTACTGATAGACATTATCTATTTAGCGTACACTACTACCTAGTAGATAATTTAACGGATCCTTAGAGGATGGTTATTCCAACATCCTTTGAGTTACTAATATTTCAATTGTTATTTCACTTGAGTTGGATTTATTGATATAAGAATGTTAATCCTGACTCTAGTGTTTTGTGTTTTGCTTTACGCTTGGGTCAGACTGAGTGGTTCAGCTTTTGAGACGCACCTTTGGAACTGGAGCTTCGTCTAGAGATCCAGCTATCTATCCAGCTTTCAGATATTCAGTTGATTCCAGTGATGTATTCTAATTCTTGTAGAATTCTGTTGTAACTTATTTAACTCTGATATATATATAGTAGCTTCATGAACTACTATCTTTTGCTTCCGCTGCATATTATTACTCTATGTCTGTGATTTTGTGATTATTTATTTACTGTATATGTTCAGTTTTGTCAAATTTAGATTAACAATTCGGTATTTTGAATTATTCAAGTCCGACATGTGCGGATGCGGATAGTCCAAAATAGCGGGCCATTACAGTTGGTATCAGAGCTTTGGTAGCTCTAGGCAAAACTTAGCATATTGGGTAAATGTATTTATAGAATCACTCTCATTCGAGTTTCAATCTCTTCCTTTTAACTTGATTCCTTTGAATTTTGGAACGTTCCCTCGGTTCCGAAATTTATTCTTGTCCCTCACTATTCATCTTCTTCTCATTCTGGAGCATCCCATAACTCCACTTCGAATGATCTTTATAATGAGTCGGCGATCTTGCCAATCTCAAATTGATTTATAAAATGGTTGAAATTCCTTTATAATTGGCATTGATTTACCGGAGATGTCTGTATCCTCGGTTCACGATGCTATCTATTCACTGCTATACCTGAATTCTATCACTTGCGATCGAACGTAGACTTGTCTCGGAATTCTGCATCGATCTAATTATTGAAGTCACGGTCGATCCAGTTAAGGTTGCCCGCGATTTATATAAGGTTATCCATCTCCCGAATCTATTAATTGAATTACCTTATCTTCTGTTTCGAACGTATTATCGAATCAAAATTCTCTTTGGTTTGATTTCTATCAAATTTGAATCTCTATACTTGCTTTGAAATCGATTGTCGTGTTGTCGAGCAAGGAAGTATATTTGTAGATCTGTATTTAAATGTTATATATCATGTTGTTTGAGTTGTTGATGTTGATTTGGATTTCTGACCGATTTGTCTGATCAACGCTGTCGATAGCATTTCCAAAATACTTGAACAGAACAAACTGATACAATATTGTTTTCAAATTTGGTTAACAAAATAGTTTTGTATGATTATATTATATGTAAATATAGGTTTTCTGAAATTAAATTGTTAATGAATTTGCTGTCAGAAAAAATAATATTTGATTTTCATTTGTTGTTATGTAAACCATTGATTTTACCAATATAAATAAATGAATTTATAAAACTGGGTTAAAATTGATTCGAAATTTAAAAGGATTTAAACTAAAATTTGAGAATTTAAATTTCCAGTGATTTCAAACTTTGATTTGAAAGTTTTAAAGTGTATAGTATTTAAAATATTTTCAAACAGAAATCATTTCCAAAGAATTTTAAATGTTTAAATCAGTGCTCTCCTATTTTTGTCGCTGGGAAATAATTTCGGTGATGGCGGCCGCATCATCGACATTCATTTTCGAGTTTCAAAGTGGAGAGACTATTCTATAGCCCTGCTACCCTTTTGTTTGGGAAAAAAATTTGATTTGAATTTCTAAACATGACTTGATTCGTAATATATATTGAAGATTTTAAATTTGATTTGATATTATGTATAAAAATTTTCATTTGGATAATACTCGATTGCATTATATACCTAAATTTTCAAAAGTTAATTATGTAATTGAATATTATATAGTAGAAAATGATATCAAAGGAATTTTTAAATAAATTTGAGTAGTTATATTAAATGTAAATATACTTAATATATATGTGATAAGATATATTAAGTAGAATAAATTTAATAATAATTTGGAATAAAAAAAGAATTAAGTTTATCGAATAAAGTATGATTATAATAAATGACTATTCAAATGTATAACCTTTGAAATTGTTAATTTAAGATAATTGGATAATATACAATATAAATTATCTTTATAAATAAATTGTGAGTGCGTATAATAAATGTTATTCACTTAAATTTTAATTATAAAATGTTTATGAAGATAAATATAACAATAAGTTAAATAATTAATAGGTGTGATTAATAGAAGAAAATTTGTTTTGAAAGTTAATAAATTGAATTAAATCAACTTAAGGGAGTATTTTGAATTATTTGAATTTAAATTGAATTTCATTTGAAAGAAACCTTTTGTACCTAAGATTAATAAATGTAAAATCAAATCAATTTCATGAAAATCTTGAATTTAAAAACAAAATTGTTGAATATAGATCTATTTAAATCGAAATTTATATGGTTTAAATTAATTGTGTTATTTATAATTCAAGTCTATTTTCTTTTGGTTGTTTCTCTTCTCCTACTTTCTTCCTTTTCGAGGACGAAAAGTTTTGAGTGGGGGAGAGTGTAACAACCTTGATATTTTAGCGGTTTTAATTAATTTAATTAACTGAATTTGTGTGAAATGGTAAACGATAAAATTTTGAAATAAAAATTTAATATTTCAAATGCGTCTAGTTAAACATAGCAACCGGTAAATTTTCGTCCGAAAATATGAAAGTTTATTTCGTGCGTAAATTTACTTCAATTTAATCAGTTAAAAATCGAAGAAAATAAAATATTTCCGAAACCTAAATATTTTTACATATAAAAATTCTAAACATCTTCTGAGCAAGTCATCATTTTCCTTTTTTCAAAATTCGGACTTCTTAAGCTCCGTCGATCTTAATTTTTTTGCGTTTTTCTTGCATTTTTCGCTAGTTGAAAATTCGAATTTTTTATAATTCAATCGTACTACCGATATCTGTATATCGTTTTGATCGTCTCGTCGTACTAATCTCTACGGTATATTAAATTGTTAAATTCGGCTTCCGGTACATAGTGAAATCAGCGTAACGATTATCGTATCGAACTAGTTTCGAGTCTCTAGAACTATTTATGCCCAATCATTTTCAACGGCTAAAAGTATATATCCATTGGTTATTAAAACTTTTGATATTCTCTGACATTTCATCATTCCAATAAAGTAGTATCGGTTCATACTTTGGCCGGTTCATTCCTCAAGAATATGATAACATGGTTATTTCGAAGAAACAGTTTGCATTGAGATAATTATCTTCTATTTCTCTTTTTCTTTCCTTCGTTCACATGCATCATCTCACTGCCTTCGCTCATCCTTCCCACCTGAAGCCTCTGCACCATCCTACCTACAGCCATCAACCGAAACCCCTAGCATGCATCAACACACGGAACTCAACCCTCTCATCCGCCTTTGCTTCGCCCAGCAGCCATTCTCCGCCTTCGAGTCAGCTCGCTCCTCCACTTACCTCTTCGTCCAGCATGCAACCTCCGCTCGAGACCCCGCCTCCGTCCCATCCACCTTCCACCTCGCCGAGAACCTAGAACGCGGCCCCTTCATCTCATCCCAGAGCCGAGTCTCGTCTCAGCGTGCCATCCCACGTGTCGGCCATCTCCACCCTCCAGCCACCATCCGCACTGCCGTCTTCCCTTCCCCGAGCCCGCTACCCCACTACAACCGCCGCCGCCCTGTTTTTCCCACTTTTGGTGTAACATACGCGGTTTTGTCGGGATCCGAAGGTCATCATTCTTACGTCCACTGTATCAAATTCCGCATTATCGAATGCCGAAAAACCGAGTTGTTAGGGTTAAAAAGAAGATGTAGAAGAAAAAGATAGAAGAAGTAAGGAAACAGAACAGAAACAATATCAAAATCTCACAGTCGCAGCGTAACAACATATAATAGATAAATGAATAATCTTTAAAACAAAGAACTATATCAGTTATTAGATTACATTATCAGAGTGTACAACAATAATATACAACACAATACAAGAATGGACAGTTATACAAACTTATCCTTGCAAGTGAATTTACAGCAGAAAGATAATATCATATACAAGTAATACGCCTCGCCATCCAGCTCGCCACTTAAGCTCCATAGCACTCCTGAATCCAGAATGACCTGATAACCTGACTCTAGACTGCCCGTGTGGAAAATTACGAGCACCCAGAGTTTAGGAAGAGAACAATAAACTCTAGGTCAGTCATGGTACTGGTGTGAGAACTAAATCAGTTATTTATCTTTTAAAACAACAACAACAACAATAGAAGTGGAAAATATCCGCAATGCTTTTGGAAAATGAAACTACCACAAGGCTTTCCCACACACACAATGCAAACGCAGAATTGGAGGAGATTTCTCCGTATGATAGTCAAAGATGCTTACTACGCAAAACAAATCATTTTTGATATTATTATTAGTGCATAGTGATGAAAGCATTTCAAAAATAGAATATAAATCTTAGCCAGCATAGACATTCCGAACTATGCCTACTATAACTACCATCCAAACAGTGGGGCGCCACCATAAGTGAATGGCAGGTTCTACAACTAAAACCATGCAAGATGTGTAACAGCCCTAGTTTTTAGATATTTATTTTATTATTAATTATTTAATTTTAAAAATGTATTTATATAAATTGTGTTTAACAATATAGTTAATTATTTAATTTGAAGATATATTTTATAAAATTGTATATGTCAATAAAATTTAATATTAACTGTAAAAAAATTTAAGCTATGTTTAAACTGTAAAATTTCGCGTTTAAAAGACGCGTCAAATTTTAGGGTATAAAGCAACGTAATAAAACGTGTGTTTTTAAAATGTTATTTTACAGAAATTTTTGATATTTTGACTGCGTCTGTTTAACGTAGTGTAAAAATCGTGTTTCCAAATATTTTGGAGAGAAACATCAGTCAGTGATTTTATACCAAACATTATTTTATTATTCGTTAACTGACCGATTGATAAAATAAATTGTATTACATACGTTCATCCCTACATCAGTGCAAAATCAACCCCTGTGTACAAATCTTTTTGTTACCGTTCACATCTAAGAAAATCAACTCTCCCTCTTTTAAATTTCCGTTTCAGTTTTGATTTTTAAGTAAAGTTCAAATCCCTCTCTGATATTTTTCCTTTGCACTTATATCAGCCATCAAACTTAAATCACGCATACATTAAATCCAGTTGTGTAACTGCCTAAATCTTATATCACACTGTTTAGTTTGCAACAAATGGGATATTAAAAGTTTGCATGTCTAAAGATAAATCAACGTATGCCTTAAACCAAGCTTTTGCGTTACAGCCAAGACATATTATTGGAAGCAAATTCCAACCTTTCCCATTTTCTGTTTGCAAATGGCTCTACCTTAAATCACGCATATAACACATTTACCTTCCTATAAACTAATAGCTCTCTCTCCCTTTGACCGTGCAACAGTTTAAAACATTCAAGTGCAAGGTTAGAAATTGTTAATTATTTGAAACGGTTAACATTTACCATTCTTATGTGACATGCTAAATCAGGGGTTTCCTTAATCACGTAATATACTCATTTACACTTGCCTCCGCATGTCAGTTTTCTTTCATAAATTAATTCTTAAGTCTGGCCATTTCATTTATTTTAATCAAACTAAATAAGGGATTTAAAGCATGCTGAAATCACGCATTCATATTTACATATTTTTAAACTTTATATGTGGTGTAACTCTCGGTCCCTCCCTTTATTTCATTCCTTTTGTAACTGATGTCATAAACCACTGATTGCTCTTCCTCTGATCTTGCCACAGATCATATTTTTCCAATTTTGCAACGTCCAAATACATTTGTAAACATATTTAATACAAATCAAAATTTATTTAAAAAATAAATGAATCATCACACACGTATTCATATTTACACAGTTAAAAATAAAACTGATACTTAAGAAAACAAATAAAACTGAGACGAATCAAATGCATGGTCCAAATATTTGTCAGTATAAAAATCAAGTTTTCTACTAGAAACGTTCGAACCTCTTACCTATTTTTAAAGAATAACTGATGCACTCCTTCCTTTCAGCCATGTAACTCACTGACTTTTGCATTCACACATATTTTCATACAAAGATTTAAACCACTATTTATCAACAAATCAAGGCTTGCAATTCTGGCATCTCGCATAAATTATAACTATTGATTTATCTCCTCCACTGATGTAGCTCATCAGTTACATTCAAACCACTATATATCTATCCCATTCCTTAAATCACGTAAGTAAAAGAAACTGATGCCTCAAAAATTAAGTTTTACTATATAACGTTCGAACTATGCACCTATTCATAGCCTATATACATATCAAAAGTACAATCACACATGAAAAAGCTCTTTAAAAACTGATGCGTTATCTACACTTATGATCCCCATGGAACTTCACAAACATCATCTATATTTACACCAGCTCTTTTTCCCTTCCACTATTCGCTCTGCCTTGCCTCCTTCTTGAGCCCGAGATCTATCAGGTAATAGCATTTTTTCCTTTCGTCCAGATTTGCTTCTTCTTCATTTTCTGATTTTCTTCATCACCTTGCTCGGCCTCCCCATGTTGTACGAGTTATGTCCATAATTATTGTGTGTAGATCTGTGACTTGTTGTCTAGGCTAGGAAGTTTGGCAAGTCTGCATATGATTATGATATAGATGTTATTAGTTTTAAGTTTTAAACTGGTAGGAACAGACAGTAATTGCGATTTGTTTTAAATTGATAACCACTAATACTTTCATAACTTTGTTCTTTTTAAATTGATAATAACAGATACTATTTGGGTTGTTTTAAAATTGTCAAGAACAGATACTACTTGGTTTTGTTTTAAATTCTAATAAGAACAGATACTATTTGATTTTTTTTTTTTTTTTTTTTTTTTTTTTTTTTTTTTTTGTTTAAACTGTTAAGAACAAATGATATCAATTTTTGATTTAAACTGATAAGAACAGCTGCACCAAGTTTTTGTTTTTAAATTGATAAGTTGGTAAGTGCAGATGCTACTAAAATATTTTGTTTAACTAAGTAGTTGAAGTGCATAATTGTTCTTGTAATAAAGATATGTACTGAGTATTGCATGCCTCATGTTGCTCCAGTCTTCATTTCCATTTTGTTTGCCTATTTGTATTGCATTTTCTTGGCATTGACTTGTATTCAGTCACATTGCACTGTCCATGCATGATGATCCTCACTTTGCACTTTGAATTGTTGTATGCATTTGAGTTCACCCTCATTCGAATTGTTGCAGTCTTGTACAGGTATTAATAGCTTGTCCCTTATAACCTGGTTGCATTATTGATCCATTTTTTTTTTTTTTTTTTTTTTGACAGTCTGCATTAGTTGGTTTATTTGAGTTGGGTATTTTCACTTGAATTGGTCTTGTGGCAGTTTGCATGTCAAGTTGCACACTACTGTCTTATATTACTTTGATAAAATGTGAAATGTTACATGTTGCTTCGTACCATGCTTTAGTTGTCTGCATCCCATATCTCTGCTCTTACAATATGAACAGACCCTTGAAACCATATGTTATCTTGTTGTTTGAATCATAGCTTGATGTTATATATGTATGTAGATAGTGTGTCTGCTTGTCTGCATTGAGGTTGTATTCATATATACCTGCTACTGTTGCATTATTTGCTTCACTTGAGTTTTGTAACTGTAGCCTATTGGGTTCATTTTGAAACTTTGTATTTTCAAAATTTTTGATATGTTCAGTCTTCATATCCATTCCAGTTTACATTATCTAATATGTTTCAGTTTCATATCTATATTGCATCCATAATGTTGCACTTTGGTCTGGTCATTGTTTTCCTGGGTGTTGAAGTCTTCATCTCCATTTTATGTACTGTTAGTACTTCATCCCTGTTGTGCATGTCTGCATATTTAGTAATACATGCCTGCATATTTAGTTAGTATCAGCCTGGGTAGAAATGGGGAACAACTAGGTTTTAAAAAAAAAAAAAAAAAAAAAAGAAAAAAAAAAAAAGAGAAAAAAAAAAAAAAAAAAAAAGAAAAAAAAAAAAAAAAAAAAAAAAAAAAATCTGATGGTGAAGCTGAATTCTAGAAGTAAATATGAGTTAGAAGATAGTTGGGCAACACAAACATGGGCATCTGTAAGTATTCGGATAACAGAGAAATAGGGATAAGTGTTCACCAGTTTTGCATATGACCCGTAGATTTGACATATTTAACTCGAAGCAATATAGGTGCTGACTCGAAGCAACGACTTGCTTGGCCCGAAGCAGTTGAGTTTTTCTCAGGGTAAAAATTTTGGACACAGGGAAGTGTTATGTTCTATTCATGGCGTGAGTTTGCATGGGATACGAGTGTGCACATGTACAAAGTATAGAGTAGGAAAACTTCACCTTCTGTCAGTCAGCCTTTAGAAATTTTGTCGTAGTTTAGTGTTACCCGGTTCTCGTTTAGGGTATGTTTTGGTCACGGTACACGGTGGAGTGGTCGAGCAAAGCAAACAAACCCCGTTCTATTCTCATTTTCTTTGATCGTAAATTTTTAAGTCACGTATTCCATAATTGAAATTTTGTTCTAGATTTGAATCTACGTCAGAAGAATTTGATCGTTATTCTCTGTCGTGCTTTATCGGTGAATCGTCGTTTTGTATTCAAATTTTCTGCAACTTTCAGGTGAGTATTCCTCACCAGACATATGTACATATATTTTGTGAATTATCGCAAGTGTATGTGTAAAAATTTTATTTAAATATTATCTGTCTGTAGTATAACGTAGAATGATGAATCCCATTTAAATTGACACCTCATCAGTTATTATCTGTTGTATTATTTCTGCAGTTATATTATATTATTGTTTATTTACTGCTTAAATCACCACTGCAAGTTCCCTGTTAAATTTAGATTGTTGTGGGCTGAAATGATAGGCCTAAATGATGATTACTGTGCTATTATTATGTTAACTGTTTAACTGTTAACTTGGGATTGCGGGTTTGAAATGATAGAACCCGGGGTTTGTAAATTACGGATTGAAATGATATAAATCCGTATCACTTGACCTAGGCTAGAAAACTATATACAGGCCCGTGGTCCTTATAATATTTTCTGAAATATTTAAAATTATTTTGGAAGTTAAATATTTGATTTAATATCTTTAAAGGATTTTATATTGATTTTGAATGAGTTATAAATGTTAATAAATAAATAAATAAATATTTGAATAAAATTTTGGAATATAACTTATTTTGGAAATTCTGGATTTTTGAAAGGATAAGATTTCAGTTAAGAAATATATATATAAGTTATATTTGGAAATATTTATTAAGTTAAACAATCTACTAAAGCATTTAAATGCTGTCTTTTGAAATTGGACTAGTTTTACCCGTAACTTTAGGTAGCATTTCCTAAGTGCTATAGAATCTGGAATTTGATTGTTTTGAAATTTAAGGAATTTGATAAATTATATTTATGTTTAAGTTTTGGAGACCTTTAAGATATGAGATTTATAACTGGATTTTTCTTAATAAATTTAAGATGAACATTCTAGTGTTAAGTAAATTTTGAAATTATTTAATGGCATAATTTTGGAGTTTTATCTATGGAATTTATGGGAATATTCAAGACGAAATAATAAACACTAATTTGTTGAAGAAAAAAATATCCAACCTTAGTTTTGAATATTAATACTCCAATTGGATATATATATAGGAATTGAAATGGTCTTGGGAACATGAAGTGATATTTAAATTATGGTTTAAAATAAAGAAATATATTTGTAAAGCTATGTAAATTATCTTCTTTACAAAGTAACCATAAAGTTAAACCATTTATATCCAAACCATTTGTGTTTTGGGAGTTATGTTTTTTTAAAGAAAAATTTCCAATATATTATGGTTTAAAGGTATAATTCAAATATTTGGTTTCCAGATATTATAAATTTTAAGCAGTATGGTTTTGGAAAAGAATTATATTTGAATATAACGATATTATGTTGTTTTGGGTTTTAAATGATATCGTATTTATAGTTTTGAAATGGAAATGTTTATACTGGTTTTAAAGTATAAATTGTTTTTAAATGACCACGGGTTATAATAACGATGGGTTGGCAAAGAGACCGGGATCGGATATGGACATACTCTCTGTCGATACCGAAAACCACTTTGACCAACCGTGTACGCGGCGGAGATTCCAGAATGAAGTAGGTCGGTGGTGGCGTTTCCTGTAAGGTAAATACGTGGACCCGACTCCCGTGAGTTGGCATAAGGTGGCTAAAACAGGAGCAATTCCAGGCCAATGAGGTCATTCCTCTGATCGGACGCTCCTCTTCGATATTATACTATGATTTTGGATTGATTCGGTGGCCACCTCTATATTTTGATTTTGGGGAGTTAGTCCGAGGTGGGCGGTAACTGCGGCTACGCGTTTCCACCAGCCTGGATAGCAATTGGTATATCTACCCTGGCATTGCCTAGTTGTGCCGTGTCATCTACCATACCGAGCCTTGTACGAGTTTAGATTTCTCCCGTAGCCCGTGTGGTATCCTCTAGTTGCTTCCCGATCAGGAGGAGCTATGATATTGGATGGACTACTGGGACTATTACGTGTTAAGGTGGAAAATGTAAAGCCTTAATGCTATTTAAAAGTATGTTTATTTTATAAATAGACACTATTATAATAGCGCAATATACTACATAGTAAATAGTTTAACGGATCCTTAGAGGATGGGCGGTCCCAAGCATCCTTTAAGTTACTTGCTCTATATTACAGTACACTTGAATTAGCTTACATTATATAAGTATGTATGTCCTGACTCGAGTGTTATGTTTTATTTTACGCTCGGGTCAGCCTGAGTTGCGGTTTTCAGTTCTATCTGGAGCTAGGACATCCCGTAGATCATTCGTGCTGCTGGAAGCCTTTTCAGTCTTTATCTTTTTGCAAGCAAGGCTTTGGAAGACTCTGTTCCTATGTATGTCTAAAGCTGTATTGCAGATTCTAAACTATGTAAATTCTGTTGATCAAAGATTTGTAGTGGCTTCATGAACCACTGAAATTTTTAAATTCCGCTGCGAGATTCTGATATCTGTGTATGTGATTCTGTGATCTATTTATTGTATATTCTGAGTTTTGCCAAATTTATTCTACAACGCAGTATTTTGAACAATTCAAGTCCGACAATGTGCGGATGCGAATGGTTGAAAATATTGGGTCGTTACATTTGGTATCGGAGCTTTGGTTCTAGGCAAAACTTAGAATGTATGGTAAATTTGATTTACAGAATCACGTTCATTCGAGATTGAACCACTCTCTTTTCGAATTTTGGAACATTCCCTACGGTTCCAAAGCTCATTCGTATCCCTCACTTTTTCATCTGCTTTAGATTCTGGAGTATCTCATAACTCCACTTCGGATGATCTTTATTGTAAATTGGCGGTCTCGCCATTATTCTAATAAAGGGGTGAAACTCCTTTATCATTAGCATTGATTCACCGGAGATTTATATTTATCATTGGTTTATATGCTAGTATCTTTGGTTATTCCGAACTCTACCTCTTCGGATCAAATGTAGATTTACCCCAACCACATCGATCCGATTCTTTAAGTCACGGTTGACCCGGTCAAGGTTGTCCGCGATTATATAGACTTACCCAGTTTCCTTATTCTGATTTTTAATCACTGGATTTTCTGATTTCAACTCATCTTGAATTCTATTTGATTTGAGTTCATCAAAAATTTGAATCACTATCCTTGACTTGAAAGTTTTATTTCTGTATTTGAAAATAAAATCTAATATATATATAAGTATAATTTTCAGAACTCTATAATTAATTTGACTAGTTGTCAAGAGATAATAGTTTTGATTTTATATATGAGTTTGTAAGCCATGTGTTTTGTCATATATAAATAATTGAACTATAAAACAATGGTTACAAATAGAAATGAAGTTAAAACTAGAACTTGAGAATTAAACTTCCGATGATTTCAAACCTTGTATTTAAAGTTTAAAAGGATATAATAAGTATTTTCGAATAGAAATTTGTTTCCGAAATTTTTTAAAATCTAGTGCTTTTCTCTTTGTCGCTGGAAAATAATTTCGGTGATGACTGCAGCATCATCGACTTTCCTTTTCGAGTTTCGAAGTGAAGGGACCACCCTGTAGTCTGGCTACAGTGTACCTTGAGATTTTTGATTTGAATTTCTAAAGTATGACTTAATATATATAATTTATATTTGATTTGACATATTATGTATATATATTTATTTATCTCTAAATGGTTTGAAGAAGAATCAGAAATTTAATTCTTAAGTTTTATCTTGAGGAATAATTTAATAAAAATAAATTTGAATAAGAAATTCCAACAGGAAATAATTGAATTTGAAAGTTTAGTGTATAATACTCAATTCCATTCAATATAACTTACCTTGAGTTTCAAAAGTTAACAATGTAATTGGATAATATACATTATAAAAAGGGGATTTTATAATTAAAATTTAGGTGGTTATAATAAATGTTATACACTAAAATTTTAGTTGTAAAAGATAAATAGAGGTAGATATAGAAAAAGGAATTTAAGAAATTTATTCAAAGGAACCTAATAATCAAAGTTGATTTAACATGGAACCTTAAATCTAACTAAGAAATTCTAATTAAAGTTATTCCCTAAGTGAATAATTATGATTTAAATAGTTAGGACATATTCTAATATTGCTAAATTTGATAATTGAGATTTTGGGTTTCGGATAAAAATTTTTATTGAAGGAATATCTTATTTTTTTAAAATAGGTATTTCAAATAAAGTGGTTAGGATATTTGTTAAGAATTTAGAGTTAAGAAAATAATAAACTGATTAGGAATACTATCATATCTACTATAACATATTATCAGTGCTGCTATTCTAAAAATATAATGTTTGAAAATTTATAATTGAATAAATGAAGATTATTTTAAAAGGGTTATGATTTTAGTAGTATGATTTCCAAATGATAATATCTATAAATCGTAATGATTTTCAAAATATTATGATCTCAAATTTATTATCTTATTTTGTTTTGAACTATCTTTAAATGTCCTTGGTTTCCTTATCTGCTACGGATTGGGATGCTATCGCTTATACCAGTCTATTTAGAAATCTTTCTATAATCTTTGAGATCTTTGTTACTCATCGGGACCTGAGCACCGCTGAGCACCCATAGACTGACAGTCAAACTGAAGGGGTAAAACCAATTCTAGAGAACCTTCTTCGTGCTTCAAATCCGGAACTATCCGTTTAAGATTCTTGTCTATCTAGCTTATCTTCTTTGTTTCTCTTCTTTCGTTCCTTTTCGAGGACGAAAAGTTCTTAAGTGGGGGAGAGTGTAACAGCCCTAGTTTTTAGATATTTATTTTATTATTAATTATTTAATTTTAAAAATGTATTTATATAAATTGTGTTTAACAATATAGTTAATTATTTAATTTGAAGATATATTTTATAAAATTGTATATGTCAATAAAATTTAATATTAACTGTAAAAAAATTTAAGCTATGTTTAAACTGTAAAATTTCGCGTTTAAAAGACGCGTCAAATTTTAGGGTATAAAGCAACGTAATAAAACGTGTGTTTTTAAAATGTTATTTTACAGAAATTTTTGATATTTTGACTGCGTCTGTTTAACGTAGTGTAAAAATCGTGTTTCCAAATATTTTGGAGAGAAACATCAGTCAGTGATTTTATACCAAACATTATTTTATTATTCGTTAACTGACCGATTGATAAAATAAATTGTATTACATACGTTCATCCCTACATCAGTGCAAAATCAACCCCTGTGTACAAATCTTTTTGTTACCGTTCACATCTAAGAAAATCAACTCTCCCTCTTTTAAATTTCCGTTTCAGTTTTGATTTTTAAGTAAAGTTCAAATCCCTCTCTGATATTTTTCCTTTGCACTTATATCAGCCATCAAACTTAAATCACGCATACATTAAATCCAGTTGTGTAACTGCCTAAATCTTATATCACACTGTTTAGTTTGCAACAAATGGGATATTAAAAGTTTGCATGTCTAAAGATAAATCAACGTATGCCTTAAACCAAGCTTTTGCGTTACAGCCAAGACATATTATTGGAAGCAAATTCCAACCTTTCCCATTTTCTGTTTGCAAATGGCTCTACCTTAAATCACGCATATAACACATTTACCTTCCTATAAACTAATAGCTCTCTCTCCCTTTGACCGTGCAACAGTTTAAAACATTCAAGTGCAAGGTTAGAAATTGTTAATTATTTGAAACGGTTAACATTTACCATTCTTATGTGACATGCTAAATCAGGGGTTTCCTTAATCACGTAATATACTCATTTACACTTGCCTCCGCATGTCAGTTTTCTTTCATAAATTAATTCTTAAGTCTGGCCATTTCATTTATTTTAATCAAACTAAATAAGGGATTTAAAGCATGCTGAAATCACGCATTCATATTTACATATTTTTAAACTTTATATGTGGTGTAACTCTCGGTCCCTCCCTTTATTTCATTCCTTTTGTAACTGATGTCATAAACCACTGATTGCTCTTCCTCTGATCTTGCCACAGATCATATTTTTCCAATTTTGCAACGTCCAAATACATTTGTAAACATATTTAATACAAATCAAAATTTATTTAAAAAATAAATGAATCATCACACACGTATTCATATTTACACAGTTAAAAATAAAACTGATACTTAAGAAAACAAATAAAACTGAGACGAATCAAATGCATGGTCCAAATATTTGTCAGTATAAAAATCAAGTTTTCTACTAGAAACGTTCGAACCTCTTACCTATTTTTAAAGAATAACTGATGCACTCCTTCCTTTCAGCCATGTAACTCACTGACTTTTGCATTCACACATATTTTCATACAAAGATTTAAACCACTATTTATCAACAAATCAAGGCTTGCAATTCTGGCATCTCGCATAAATTATAACTATTGATTTATCTCCTCCACTGATGTAGCTCATCAGTTACATTCAAACCACTATATATCTATCCCATTCCTTAAATCACGTAAGTAAAAGAAACTGATGCCTCAAAAATTAAGTTTTACTATATAACGTTCGAACTATGCACCTATTCATAGCCTATATACATATCAAAAGTACAATCACACATGAAAAAGCTCTTTAAAAACTGATGCGTTATCTACACTTATGATCCCCATGGAACTTCACAAACATCATCTATATTTACACCAGCTCTTTTTCCCTTCCACTATTCGCTCTGCCTTGCCTCCTTCTTGAGCCCGAGATCTATCAGGTAATAGCATTTTTTCCTTTCGTCCAGATTTGCTTCTTCTTCATTTTCTGATTTTCTTCATCACCTTGCTCGGCCTCCCCATGTTGTACGAGTTATGTCCATAATTATTGTGTGTAGATCTGTGACTTGTTGTCTAGGCTAGGAAGTTTGGCAAGTCTGCATATGATTATGATATAGATGTTATTAGTTTTAAGTTTTAAACTGGTAGGAACAGACAGTAATTGCGATTTGTTTTAAATTGATAACCACTAATACTTTCATAACTTTGTTCTTTTTAAATTGATAATAACAGATACTATTTGGGTTGTTTTAAAATTGTCAAGAACAGATACTACTTGGTTTTGTTTTAAATTCTAATAAGAACAGATACTATTTGATTTTTTTTTTTTTTTTTTTTTTTTTTTTTTTTTTTTGTTTAAACTGTTAAGAACAAATGATATCAATTTTTGATTTAAACTGATAAGAACAGCTGCACCAAGTTTTTGTTTTTAAATTGATAAGTTGGTAAGTGCAGATGCTACTAAAATATTTTGTTTAACTAAGTAGTTGAAGTGCATAATTGTTCTTGTAATAAAGATATGTACTGAGTATTGCATGCCTCATGTTGCTCCAGTCTTCATTTCCATTTTGTTTGCCTATTTGTATTGCATTTTCTTGGCATTGACTTGTATTCAGTCACATTGCACTGTCCATGCATGATGATCCTCACTTTGCACTTTGAATTGTTGTATGCATTTGAGTTCACCCTCATTCGAATTGTTGCAGTCTTGTACAGGTATTAATAGCTTGTCCCTTATAACCTGGTTGCATTATTGATCCATTTTTTTTTTTTTTTTTTTTTTTTGACAGTCTGCATTAGTTGGTTTATTTGAGTTGGGTATTTTCACTTGAATTGGTCTTGTGGCAGTTTGCATGTCAAGTTGCACACTACTGTCTTATATTACTTTGATAAAATGTGAAATGTTACATGTTGCTTCGTACCATGCTTTAGTTGTCTGCATCCCATATCTCTGCTCTTACAATATGAACAGACCCTTGAAACCATATGTTATCTTGTTGTTTGAATCATAGCTTGATGTTATATATGTATGTAGATAGTGTGTCTGCTTGTCTGCATTGAGGTTGTATTCATATATACCTGCTACTGTTGCATTATTTGCTTCACTTGAGTTTTGTAACTGTAGCCTATTGGGTTCATTTTGAAACTTTGTATTTTCAAAATTTTTGATATGTTCAGTCTTCATATCCATTCCAGTTTACATTATCTAATATGTTTCAGTTTCATATCTATATTGCATCCATAATGTTGCACTTTGGTCTGGTCATTGTTTTCCTGGGTGTTGAAGTCTTCATCTCCATTTTATGTACTGTTAGTACTTCATCCCTGTTGTGCATGTCTGCATATTTAGTAATACATGCCTGCATATTTAGTTAGTATCAGCCTGGGTAGAAATGGGGAACAACTAGGTTTTAAAAAAAAAAAAAAAAAAAAAGAAAAAAAAAAAAAGAGAAAAAAAAAAAAAAAAAAAAAAAAAAAAAAAAAAAAAAAAAAAAAAAAAAATCTGATGGTGAAGCTGAATTCTAGAAGTAAATATGAGTTAGAAGATAGTTGGGCAACACAAACATGGGCATCTGTAAGTATTCGGATAACAGAGAAATAGGGATAAGTGTTCACCAGTTTTGCATATGACCCGTAGATTTGACATATTTAACTCGAAGCAATATAGGTGCTGACTCGAAGCAACGACTTGCTTGGCCCGAAGCAGTTGAGTTTTTCTCAGGGTAAAAATTTTGGACACAGGGAAGTGTTATGTTCTATTCATGGCGTGAGTTTGCATGGGATACGAGTGTGCACATGTACAAAGTATAGAGTAGGAAAACTTCACCTTCTGTCAGTCAGCCTTTAGAAATTTTGTCGTAGTTTAGTGTTACCCGGTTCTCGTTTAGGGTATGTTTTGGTCACGGTACACGGTGGAGTGGTCGAGCAAAGCAAACAAACCCCGTTCTATTCTCATTTTCTTTGATCGTAAATTTTTAAGTCACGTATTCCATAATTGAAATTTTGTTCTAGATTTGAATCTACGTCAGAAGAATTTGATCGTTATTCTCTGTCGTGCTTTATCGGTGAATCGTCGTTTTGTATTCAAATTTTCTGCAACTTTCAGGTGAGTATTCCTCACCAGACATATGTACATATATTTTGTGAATTATCGCAAGTGTATGTGTAAAAATTTTATTTAAATATTATCTGTCTGTAGTATAACGTAGAATGATGAATCCCATTTAAATTGACACCTCATCAGTTATTATCTGTTGTATTATTTCTGCAGTTATATTATATTATTGTTTATTTACTGCTTAAATCACCACTGCAAGTTCCCTGTTAAATTTAGATTGTTGTGGGCTGAAATGATAGGCCTAAATGATGATTACTGTGCTATTATTATGTTAACTGTTTAACTGTTAACTTGGGATTGCGGGTTTGAAATGATAGAACCCGGGGTTTGTAAATTACGGATTTAAATGATATAAATCCGTATCACTTGACCTAGGCTAGAAAACTATATACAGGCCCGTGGTCCTTATAATATTTTCTGAAATATTTAAAATTATTTTGGAAGTTAAATATTTGATTTAATATCTTTAAAGGATTTTATATTGATTTTGAATGAGTTATAAATGTTAATAAATAAATAAATAAATATTTGAATAAAATTTTGGAATATAACTTATTTTGGAAATTCTGGATTTTTGAAAGGATAAGATTTCAGTTAAGAAATATATATATAAGTTATATTTGGAAATATTTATTAAGTTAAACAATCTACTAAAGCATTTAAATGCTGTCTTTTGAAATTGGACTAGTTTTACCCGTAACTTTAGGTAGCATTTCCTAAGTGCTATAGAATCTGGAATTTGATTGTTTTGAAATTTAAGGAATTTGATAAATTATATTTATGTTTAAGTTTTGGAGACCTTTAAGATATGAGATTTATAACTGGATTTTTCTTAATAAATTTAAGATGAACATTCTAGTGTTAAGTAAATTTTGAAATTATTTAATGGCATAATTTTGGAGTTTTATCTATGGAATTTATGGGAATATTCAAGACGAAATAATAAACACTAATTTGTTGAAGAAAAAAATATCCAACCTTAGTTTTGAATATTAATACTCCAATTGGATATATATATAGGAATTGAAATGGTCTTGGGAACATGAAGTGATATTTAAATTATGGTTTAAAATAAAGAAATATATTTGTAAAGCTATGTAAATTATCTTCTTTACAAAGTAACCATAAAGTTAAACCATTTATATCCAAACCATTTGTGTTTTGGGAGTTATGTTTTTTTAAAGAAAAATTTCCAATATATTATGGTTTAAAGGTATAATTCAAATATTTGGTTTCCAGATATTATAAATTTTAAGCAGTATGGTTTTGGAAAAGAATTATATTTGAATATAACGATATTATGTTGTTTTGGGTTTTAAATGATATCGTATTTATAGTTTTGAAATGGAAATGTTTATACTGGTTTTAAAGTATAAATTGTTTTTAAATGACCACGGGTTATAATAACGATGGGTTGGCAAAGAGACCGGGATCGGATATGGACATACTCTCTGTCGATACCGAAAACCACTTTGACCAACCGTGTACGCGGCGGAGATTCCAGAATGAAGTAGGTCGGTGGTGGCGTTTCCTGTAAGGTAAATACGTGGACCCGACTCCCGTGAGTTGGCATAAGGTGGCTAAAACAGGAGCAATTCCAGGCCAATGAGGTCATTCCTCTGATCGGACGCTCCTCTTCGATATTATACTATGATTTTGGATTGATTCGGTGGCCACCTCTATATTTTGATTTTGGGGAGTTAGTCCGAGGTGGGCGGTAACTGCGGCTACGCGTTTCCACCAGCCTGGATAGCAATTGGTATATCTACCCTGGCATTGCCTAGTTGTGCCGTGTCATCTACCATACCGAGCCTTGTACGAGTTTAGATTTCTCCCGTAGCCCGTGTGGTATCCTCTAGTTGCTTCCCGATCAGGAGGAGCTATGATATTGGATGGACTACTGGGACTATTACGTGTTAAGGTGGAAAATGTAAAGCCTTAATGCTATTTAAAAGTATGTTTATTTTATAAATAGACACTATTATAATAGCGTAATATACTACATAGTAAATAGTTTAACGGATCCTTAGAGGATGGGCGGTCCCAAGCATCCTTTAAGTTACTTGCTCTATATTACAGTACACTTGAATTAGCTTACATTATATAAGTATGTATGTCCTGACTCGAGTGTTATGTTTTATTTTACGCTCGGGTCAGCCTGAGTTGCGGTTTTCAGTTCTATCTGGAGCTAGGACATCCCGTAGATCATTCGTGCTGCTGGAAGCCTTTTCAGTCTTTATCTTTTTGCAAGCAAGGCTTTGGAAGACTCTGTTCCTATGTATGTCTAAAGCTGTATTGCAGATTCTAAACTATGTAAATTCTGTTGATCAAAGATTTGTAGTGGCTTCATGAACCACTGAAATTTTTAAATTCCGCTGCGAGATTCTGATATCTGTGTATGTGATTCTGTGATCTATTTATTGTATATTCTGAGTTTTGCCAAATTTATTCTACAACGCAGTATTTTGAACAATTCAAGTCCGACAATGTGCGGATGCGAATGGTTGAAAATATTGGGTCGTTACAAGATGCGTATTGTTTTATTTGGATTTCCAACAAATGATCAGGCTAAGGAACTTTCTACTATCAATGGGATCGCCTCTGGCGGGACGTCTCGAGAACTTAACCAGCTCTTTGCCAACACAAGGCCGGGTTACCTCTGTAACTAGGTAACTACTACACGAATATGCCACCCCCCGGTCCTTTGGGACCTTTACCCGAGGGCCCTCTATCACCAAGCAACAACCACACAGAAAAATGAGATTGGAGCAACCACATAGGTTAAGCATCAGGGCTCCATACCTGACACCACCCTTTTCCAGAAGGGAATGACATACCCTAAAGGGAGCGACCCTCAAAACCTTACCGCATATTCCTATTTTGACCATTTTCGGGGTGCGAGGTCTGACGAAGTCTCGTCACAAAGCTACGCTTTTTCACAAAGCTACGCTTTGATCAACAAATGATCAATAAATAATCATCACACAACAACACTCAGCATGTCACATTACCAAATTGGGAATATATTGCTGATAACCTTCAACTACATAACCTCTTAGCTCGTACATCTCAGAGAAGGGTGTTAAGCTAAGAGATTAAATTCTCCGCCACAAACAGAGATGTATTTGAAAGAAATCTGCTTTATATCTCAAAACGTAATGTCAGACACGTAACCATACAAGTCTGTTCTGGGTTCGAACAGAACCGAAGGCACTTCAAAAGAAGCCCTTGCAATCCGGGTATTTACAATCCCGATCGAATTTCCCATCACAAAGGAAATCTCCATACAGTAGCTAATGGTGCGGAGACAATCGATAGGTCATCCTATCGTTTTCACAAATACCCGGTCTTCACCACCGGTCTTCAATGCTATCCATTACGTCGTATCACTATCCGAAATGGGTAACTCGAATAACAAGCGCAATAATTTAAAAATAAATGTAGCATTCAATTTCAATCAATTCACAACAAATAGCCATTTAAGGGTCAATATTGATAGTCGGTTATTTAACCATCAATCAATATTCACAACATCACCCGATTTCAAATAATTTCCCAAATTATTTATTTTTAAAAATATCTTTATAAGATATATATCTTCCACACTACAACCATTTGAAAACCGGTTTTAAATCAATTACACCCTTACAACTTTCATTTCAAAATGGTTCATTTAAACCAATCAAATAAATCCTTACCGATTTATTAAATTTACGTTCCAAATCCGTAAATTTATTCCACACTTTTAAAAATAAATCAATGTTTATTTTTAAAGCAAATTTCCCTTACAAATTTCCATTGTGAATTTACATTTCCAAATATTCACTTTTTATATGACTTTACAAATCGATTTCAATTATTCACTTTCAATTTATCTTTAAAAGATATAATCTCAAAACATTCACTTCATATTGGAAAACATTTTCATACTTATTCAGTAATAAGTAATTCACGATTCATTTATTTTCAACATTTAGAAAATATTCTATATACTTAAATCCAAATTAAGCATATATTTTATTCTTTAAGGAAACCATTCTCTTAAACACATTTATTTGAGTAAAAACGAATGTTGCGTAAAACATCGTTACAACAACCCAAAATCACTAGTATAGGGATTCGAAATTAAGATAGATATATAAATCCCAATACTACACAAAACTTTTCTTTTCGGAAATCATTTACTATAACAACAGTGTTATAGTCCACTATTTCCTTCTATTTCTCGAAAACGTCTATTTCAACAATGAATTTTGAAATCTAGGGTTTCGACACTTAATACAATTTAAAATGTCTTTAAATCGTTTTAATTCTATTTAAAATATCACTTTCCTAAAATATTTCTTTAATATATTATTCACCGTCCAAAATCGTGAATATACTTCATTAACCAAAATCAATTTCAACATATTTTATTTAAAGGATTATTCACTGTCCCAAAATCGTGAATATACTTCATTAACCAAAATCAATTTCTACATATTTTATTTAAAGGATTATTCACTGTCCCAAAATCGTGAATATACTTCATTAACCAAAATCAATTTCTACATATTTTATTTAAAGGATTATTCACTGTCCTAAAATCGTGAATATACTTTGTAGGATCGATTTCACCCTAGAGGGGGGGTGAATAGGGTGATAGTTTTAATTATAAAAATTAATCGCGGAAGCTTATTGATTTCAATTCAGATCACAGAATAGCAGCACAGATATCGCAGAATATAAATAACAGAAAAAAAATAGAACAACACAGAATTTACCCAGCTTCGGCAAAACCCTGCCTACGTGCTGCCTCCAAGATTTCTACTAGAAATTAGAAAGTCCCTCGCTTACACACGTAAACTCGCTATACCCGCTATTGACTATCCTAACTCTACGCTCAAAACCCTGGCCACAACTCAACCACCGAGTTGCGAATTCCCAAACTACGACACGTAGTTTGTACCCTAGTCACACGACTAGAAAAATTAAACAGTTTAAAATATAAATTTAAAAACAATTAAAAATAAACCCTAATTAATAAATTTAAAGCCCTTTAAAACAAACTCCTTTAGAAAATAGGCCGGCCTCCTTTGTTATTCGACCCGTCTCTTTTATTTCTTCGTTCGTAATGGCGGCCGTTCCTCTTGCAAAATTTAGGGCTTCGTCCTTGATCAAATTAGGGCTTTCGAAGTGCCGATAATATGTTGATTGATTCGATGATTATTCGCGTGTACCGTTGATCGATTGTTGCTCACTTCGGCTGCTTCGTTGATCAAATTCTCTCCTTGATTCGGTATGTAATTATTTACTTTTTGCTTTATTGATTTTTGCATTCTGGAATTCGATGATTTGATTGCCGATGATGATTGGGCTTTTATATGCGTTCGAATTCCTTGAATTACGTTCGTCAAAATATATTTGAATTCGTCAATTTACTTGCTCTGGCCGCTTGATCTTGTATTGATGCTTGAGATTTTTCTGACTTGTTCATATGAATATACTTTCTTTGCTTGATAGTCACGTTGTTGATTCGTGACTTGGTCAATTACATTTGCTACCACAGTTTTGATTTGCGGCTTTGAATTGGTTATATATTTTGATTTTGTGAATTTCTGATGACATTATTTGAACTTCGACATTTTGACTTGACTGCATCTCTCGGCCGTCACTGTGTTCATCCCTGTGAGCTTCGTCTCTGGCCATCTTTACTGCGCATGTAGTTGCACTGCTTTATGTTGTTACTGATGTTGTGTTGCACTTGTGAACTTTTGCTCTGGCCATCTTTGTTTAAGTGCTTATGTAATTCATTCTGGTTTGCACTTGCATCAGTACCGTGTCTTGTTTCATTGTTGCATTTGTGTACTTCAGTTTGCCTTGGCTTCATTGACTTCGGCCATATCTGTTCATCTGCACTTGTGTATATTTGGCTTCACTGAGTTGTTTGTTGTAGATATTGTAGTTTGCATTGTACCATGCTCCTTGCATTGTTCATCTCAACTGGTTCTTGTATAATGCCATGTTGGTTTAGTTATGCATATCACTTTTGCCTTGAACTTCTGGTTGGTCACTGTTGCATTACTGTATCTTGTGCACTTGCTATGCCTTTGTGCATACTGTATTACTCTGGTCTGCTGTCATGTTACTTGTGCACTTTTGGTTTGAGCCTTGTTTTATTGTATACTTGGGCATTGTGTTCTGTGGTCTGCACATGTTCATGTTTGTACTGGTTTGGATGGTCACTGGGTTATTTGAATTGCTGAATTTTGCTGCAATCTTCATTGAGCTTGCACACCATGGTGCATGCACTGGTTTTGGTTGAGACTTGATTCTTTGTTGGCACTTGTTTTGCTTTGAGAACACTTCTGTTTATTTGACAGTCTTGGCTTATCCACTGTTTCACTTGACACTGCTGTGTCTTTGTTTCATTGCCTCCATTCAGAAATTTTGTTGCAGTTTGATTATTTGTCCTTGTATTCTTCAAGTTGCCTTGAGTTGAACCCGTGTGTTATTTGGGTTTGACCTTGTGCTGAATTGTTAGGAATTCTTTTGTTTGATTTGTGCACACGAGTTGGCGGGGCAGTGCACACGTGCACAAATGTATATGTGTGTACTGCAGCCACTTATGTACAACCTGTCCCTGATAAAATGCTGATATGCACAGGTACAATCAAAAATGATGCCGTACAACCCAAATAACTGAGGAAAACAATGTTTTCAAAATCATCTTTTATTTTTGAATTGCAAGAATATTTCTTTTTCAATTTTACTGCGTTAGTGAATATTTTTGCAGATTGCTCAGATGCTGGATTCAAACTGGAAGGAGGTTGAAGATAAATACGAGTGTGAGTGATATGTAGTAAGGTGAACTGTAAATATGAAATGTGATCAAAGTTGTATAGTTATAGTGGGAGCTTGAAATTGTACTATTCAAAGTTGTAATAAATATTTGTTTGAATAAAATATTCATTTGAATTCAAATTCTGTGTTATTTAATTTATTCAACAAATATTTATTTAATCTGTGAAAACAAAATAGTATGTTAACAAATACAGTTAAACGAATGTATATATGTTTATTATCATCAAACAAAAATCATATAAGCGCAGAGCGCATATTCAACAATCTCCCCCTTTTGATGATAACAAACATATATTTAAGATTTTGAATGTATTAAATGTATTTGATCGTTCAATTTGCTCCCCCTATTTAAATGCTTCCTATCTATACAATACCCCCCCTACATATATGCATTGAGAATAAAAATATGCAAATGAATCTATATGCATATGCAAATATATGAATTTTATTTGCTAAAATCTTAACTTTTCTCTCCCCCTTTTGTTATCAGCAAAAGAATAATAGTGTTAGGAAAAATAGAGATAAAGTGATCGATATTGATCTAATATTAAGACTCAATCGAATATAAATATTAAATTTTAAAAAAAAATCAAACAGAAAATCATAAATATTTTGTTTAGGCGCATATTCCACTTTTATAATGATGGAAATGTCATCATATAAAACCATATAGTTATGTCTATTTGTGGTATATTTATATCAGGAATTTGAATATCTACTAACCATGCATAACCGTTAGGACTTTTAAATGAGATTAGTAGCATTCCAATTTTATTAAAAATGAATTTAAGTATCTTCTAACCACGCATAACCGTGAGGACTTTTAAACGGGATTAGAATCAACTGGTTTACTTTAAAAATCAACTTTTGATATGCGTTCCATACATGCATAACCGTGAGGACTTTAAATGAGCATGGAAGCACATAACAAATTCCAAGTAATTAACCCATGCATAACCATGAGGACTTTTAAATGAGAGTGAATACATTGGTAATTATTTAATATTTTTTTATTTATTTATTATTTATTTAAAAAAAACGAATGATTCCTGTTTAAAGTACCACATATCGACAAACGATATTGAATTTTGATGAGTGATGGTTGTTTGAAATATGATAGAAATAGAGATGGTCATGGAATTTTTACCAACAAAAGTTTTATGACTCTTGTTTAATTTGAAAAATTTACTAATTATACCGTCTCGAGTAATAATATATGATAAATATCAATACTCATCACTTTTTCAATCACTATTTATCTCTTCGATGATTTGTAGGGAGAAAAAAAAATGTTAAATATTCAGCAAATTTTTATAACCACCTAAGCTGAGTCGTAGTTTACAAAAACTATTTTCTGGTAGGGGTTTTGTAAAAATGTCTGCCAATTGAGAATCAGTTGAAATAAAATTTATGCAGATAT
This sequence comes from Allium cepa, assembly GCA_030765085.1. Taxonomy (NCBI): domain Eukaryota; kingdom Viridiplantae; phylum Streptophyta; class Magnoliopsida; order Asparagales; family Amaryllidaceae; genus Allium; species Allium cepa. Next base: position 364,540,823 of record CM060929.1, on the reverse strand, counting down.
TTTCTTTGAAAATATGATCTCTAATAAAATGATGTCTAACATCTATATGTTTTGTTCGTGAGTGATGTGCAAGATTATTTGTGAGATCGATTGTGCTTTTGCTATCACACATTAGTGGTACACGTTTAAAATTTAGGCCATAGTCATGCAAAGTTTGTATCATCCATAAGATTTGAGCAGAGCAACCACTCAAAGCAATATACTCTGCCTCTGTTGTAGATAATGCAATACAATTCTGTTTTCTACTCGACCATGCAACTAATGAATGTCCTAACATAAAACATGCTCCACCAGTACTTTTTCTATCGACTAAATTTCCAGCATAATCAGCATCTGAAAAACCTTTTAATTCAAAATTATCGTTTGATGGATACCAAAGACCAAACTGTGGGGCGTGCAACAAATATCTTATAATTCTTTTAACAGCTTTTAAATGAGATTCTTTTGGGTTAGATTGAAAACGTGCACATAAGAAGACAGAAAACATGATGTCAAGTCTAGAGGCGGTAAGATAAAGGAGTGATCCAATCATACCTCTGTACTGCTTTTGATCAACTGTCTTACCTTTTTCATCCTTGTCAAGTTTAAGTGTTGTACTCATGGGAGTTCTTGCTGGTTTAACATCTTTCAATCCAAATTTGTTGACAAGTTCCTTAATATATTTTGTTTGAGAAATGAATGTGCCTTTATCGCTTTGTTGGATTTGAAATCCTAAAAAGAATTTTAACTCTCCAACCAAGCTCATTTCAAATTTTTCCTGCATGACTTTTTCAAATTTCTCATACAATAACTTGTTAGTAGCACCATAAATGATGTCATCAACATATATTTGAACAATCAAAAGATCATCGTTTTCATGCAACAGAAATAGTGTGGTGTCTACACATCCCTTTTTGAACCCATTTTCAAGGAGATAAGAACTAAGACATTCATACCAAGCTCTGGGAGCTTGTTTTAATCCATATAATGCCTTTTTCAGTTTGTATACATGGTTTGGATATTCATGACTTTCAAAACCTTCTGGTTGTTCAACAAACACATCTTCTTTTAAAATTTCTTTAAGAAAAGCACTCGTAATGTCCATTTGTCTTAGTTTAAATCCTTTGTAACAAGCAAAAGCTAATAATATTCTAGTTGATTCTAGTCTAGCTACGGGAGCAAAAGTTTCATCAAAGTCAACTCCTTCAATTTGATTGTATCCTTTAGCAACTAGTCTAGCTTTATTTCTAATTACATTTCCAGATTCATCATATTTATTTTTAAAAATCCATTTTGTTCCTATAACTGGATAATCCTTAGGTCTAGGTGCTAGACTCCAAACATTATTTCGTTCAAACTGATTTAGCTCTTCTTGCATGGCCATGAACCAGTTTTCATCATTAAGGGCTGAATCTATGTTATTTGGTTCTATTTCTGAAATAAATCCAATATATAAGCACAGATCACATAGATTTTTAAAGGATGAACGAGTTTGTATACCTGCTATAGGGTTTCCAATTACCAATTCTGGTGGATGGTCTGTTTTGTATTTCAGTTTTTCTGGATCCAGATTTCTTCGGACTTCTTGAGTTGTGGTAGTTTCTCTAGCATCAGCAGTTTCTTTTGGTTTTTCAAGCTCATCTTTTTCTTTCTCCTCTTCAACGTTGCTTTTGGATGTTTCCTGATCATCAATGCCTTCATCAGATTTCACATTGATTGACTCCACGATTGTTTTAGTCTTTTTGTTGTAGACTCTATAAGCTTTGCTTCTCGAAGAATAACCCATGAAGATGCCTTCATCAGCCTTTGCTTCAAATTTTCCTAACTGATCACTTGTATTAAGAATATAGTAAGGACATCCAAACACTTTGAAGTAAGCGATGTTTGGTTTATTGTTGAACCATAGCTCATAGGGGGTTTTGTTAAGAATCGGTCTAATCATAACTCTATTCATTACATAACATGCTGTATTTACTGCTTCTGCCCAGAGATGCAGAGGTAGTTCATATTCATTTAACATAGACCTAGCCAATTCTTGCAAAGTTCGATTCTTTCTCTCAACTACCCCATTTTGTTGTGGAGTACGTGGTGCAGAGAACTCATGTTTGATTCCGTTTTCATCACAGAAAGTTTCAAATTCATAATTTTCAAATTCTCCACCATGATCACTTCTTAACGAAACAATAGAGACTTCTTTTTCATTTTGCACAAATTTTGCGAATTTTGTGAAGTATGAAAAAGTTTCTGATTTTTTAGCCAAGAAATATACCCATGTATATCTTGAGTAATCATCAACTAACACAAAGCAATATTTCTTACCTCCTAGCTAGCAATGTCATTAGGTCCAAATAGATCCATATGAAGTAGTTCAAGAACTCTAGAAGTGCTTACATTGTTTTTGGCATGAAACGATGATTTTTTAAGTTTTCCCAAAGTACATGCTTTACAAATGTTTTCTGTTTCAAACTCATGTGATGGCAACCCTCTTACCAAACTTTTCCTTTTTAATTTGTTTAATAAGTTCATACTAGCATGCCCTAAACGTCTATGCCATAAATTCACTTCTATATCCTTAGCTACCAAACATTTAGAGAGGGTGAGATCCTCAAAAGATAGAGAATATATATTACCTTTCCTTTTTCCTGAAAATAAGATTTCTTTTGATGATTTGTCAACAATTTTGCACAAGTCAGAATCAAAGATAACATTCATACCTTTATCACATAGCTGGCTGATTGATATCAAATTGTGGAGCAGATTTTCAACATATAGTACGTCATTCAAGGTAAATGTATTGTTACCTACTTTACCTTTACCGACAATTTTACACTTGGCATTGTTGCCCATTGTGACTCTGCCACCTTTGTACTTTTCTAGGCTAAGGAACTTTGATTTATCGCCTGTCATGTGCCTGGAACAGCCAGAATCCAAGTACCATTGCTGTTGTTCCTTAGCCTGCCAGCATACCTACACGAGAAGAGAGTTTAGTGACCTATTTGTTTTTATAGGTCCATGATTGTTAGTGGCAAAATATTTAGAACGATAATTTTGTGGAGACCCAAAACTATTTATAATTGTTCCCTTTGGCACCCAAATTTGTTTAACTTTGAGAATTTTTGTATTTGTGCCTTTTGGAACCCAAATCGGTATAGTTTTCACATGTTTGGGTCTATACCAACAATTATTGTGTCCATATTTTCTACAAATTATGCACATAGAATTATGATTAATATTGCTTTCAATAGTTTTCGATTTACTATATCCAAGTCCTTGTCTAACCATATTAACAGTTTGCTTTCCTAATAGCATATTCAACGATTTTTCACTTTTTGAAAATTTATCTAAAGTCGTTGACAATTGTTGGACTTGTGTTTTGAGAGATTCATTTTCGTTTAACAATTGTGTGCACTTTTTAATAGAATTCTCTCTCCTAGTATTTTCATTCTCTTTTAAAATCAGAATTTCATTTTCAAGTGATTTTATATTGATTTCTGATTTTTTAATTTCCTCTTCGAATGTTGGACACTTATCACACTTAGGGATTCTACGTTGATAGTTCTTAACTAATTGATCAAGTTGTTCATTGCATTCTATCAAAGTATCCTTTTGAGATTCAAGTTTGATGTATTTTTCCCTAAGTCGTTCAAAACAGCCATTTACTTCGTGGAAATAAATAAGTAATTCAGAGTGAGTAAGTTTTGATACCTTGCTTGGCTCGTCATCCTCGCTATCAGTTATATTCCCTTGAAGGCACATATCTGCTTTCTCACTCTCACTGCTAGAACTTTGATTATCTTCATCACTTGTATTCCACGTGGCTGCAAAACTTTTTATTTTCATTTCTTTTTAAAGTCGCGTTGATTTTGAGGACAATTGGGCTTGATGTGTCCGGGTTGGTTGCACTTGTGACAGATGATCTTCTGTTCTTCAGAGTAGTCTAGTGCTTTGGCTATTCTGCTTTTCGCTTTTTGAATTCGAGCTGAATTTCAATATTTGTAATTCCACTTTTTGAATTTCTTTATTAATAGCTCCAATTTTGCTGCTGCATCATAACCGTCATCGTCATCACTTTCAGTTGTTCCTTTGAGAGATATTGATTTCTTTCGAATATCTCCTCCTTCACGCTCTTCCTTTAATTTCATTTCTAGCTCATAAGTGGTGAGATTTCCGATGAGTTCTTCAACTTTGAGTTGTTTTAAATCTTTCGATTCTCGAATGGCAGTTACTTTCGCTTCAAAGCTTCGTGGAAGGACTCTGAGGATTTTCCGGACTATTTCCAATTCGGTGTATGTTTTTCCGAGAGCTTTTGATTTGTATACGATATTGGAAAGTCGTCCGTACATCTCTTTGACATTTTCTTCCTTCGCCATTGTAAAGTTCTCGTATTCGCTGCTTAGCATGGCAAGGCGAGATTCTTTGACTTGAGATGTTCCTTCGTGAGTCACTTCTAGTATGTGCCATATTTCTTGCACAGTTAGATAATGTGAGACACGATTAAATTCAATTTGATCTAATGAACAGATAATAGAATTCATAGCTTTGGCATTAGTATTCTGTAATTTATTTTCTAGTTCTGTCCATTGTTCCTTTGGTTTCTCTATTTCCTGATTATCTACAGTTATAGTTGGAGTTCTGTAACCTGTCTCAACAATATCCCAAGCGTCAATGGTTTTCAGAAAAATTTTCATCCTATTTTTCCAAAAACATATTCACCATTGAACATTGGTGGTCTAACTATGGATTGACCCTCTGCAAAAGCATTATTAAAAGAAGCCATTTTAAAAATTCAAAATTTTAAAACAAAAATTGATTTTTTCAAAAAAAAATCGAATTTTTAAAACAAATGTTGACTTCTATTCCTAGCTCTGATACCACTTGTAGGATCGATTTCACCCTAGAGGGAGGGTGAATAGGGTGATAGTATTAATTATAAAAATTAATCGCGGAAGCTTATTGATTTCAATTCAGATCACAGAATAGCAGCACAGATATCGCAGAATATAAATAACAGAAAAAAAACAGAACAACACAGAATTTACCCAGCTTCGGCAAAACCCTGCCTACGTGCTGCCTCCAAGGTTTCTACTAGAAATTAGAAAGTCCCTCGCTTACACACGTAAACTCGCTATACCCGCTATTGACTATCCTAACTCTACGCTCAAAACCCTGGCCACAACTCAACCACCGAGTTGCGAATTCCCAAACTACGACACGTAGTTTGTACCCTAGTCACACGACTAGAAAAATTAAACAGTTTAAAATATAAATTTAAAAACAATTAAAAATAAACCCTAATTAATAAATTTAAAGCCCTTTAAAACAAACTCCTTTAGAAAATAGGCCGGCCTCCTTTGTTATTCGACCCGTCTCTTTTATTTCTTCGTTCGTAATGGCGGCCGTTCCTCTTGCAAAATTTAGGGCTTCGTCCTTGATCAAATTAGGGCTTTCGAAGTGCCGATAATATGTTGATTGATTCGATGATTATTCGCGTGTACCGTTGATCGATTGTTGCTCACTTCGGCTGCTTCGTTGATCAAATTCTCTCCTTGATTCGGTATGTAATTATTTGCTTTTTGCTTTATTGATTTTTGCTTTCTGGAATTCGATGATTTGATTGCCGATGATGATTGGGCTTTTATATGCGTTCGAATTCCTTGAATTACGTTCGTCAAAATATATTTGAATTCGTCAATTTACTTGCTCTGGCCGCTTGATCTTGTATTGATGCTTGAGATATTTTCTGACTTGTTCATATGAATATACTTTCTTTGCTTGATAGTCACGTTGTTGATTCGTGACTTGGTCAATTACGTTTGCTACCACGGTTTTGACTTGCGGCTTTGAATTGGTTATATATTTTGATTTTGTGAATTTCTGATGACATTATTTGAACTTCGGCATTTTGACTTGACTGCATCTCTCAGCCGTCACTGTGTTCATCCCTGTGAACTTCGTCTCTGGCCATCTTTACTGCGCATGTAGTTGCACTGCTTTATGTTGTTACTGATGTGGTGTTGCACTTGTGAACTTTTGCTCTGGCCATCTTTGTTTAAGTGCTTGTGTACTTCATTCTGGTTTGCACTTGCATCAGTACTGTGTCTTGTTTCATTGTTGCATTTGTGTACTTCAGTTTGCCTTGGCTTCATTGACTTCGGCCATATCTGTTCATCTGCACTTGTTTATATTTGGCTTCACTTAGTTGTTTGTTGTAGATATTGTAGTTTGCATTGTACCATGCTCCTTGCATTGTTCATCTCAACTGGTTCTTGTATAATTCCATGTTGGTTTAGTTGTGCATATCACTTTTTCCTTGAACTTTTGGTTGGTTACTGTTGCATTACTGTATCTTATGGAACTTGCTATGCCTTTGTGCATACTGTATTACTCTGGTCTACTGTCATGTTACTTGTGCACTTTTGGTTTGAGCCTTGTTTTATTGTATACTTGAGCATTGTGTTCTGTGGTCTGCACATGTTCATGTTTGTACTGGTTTGGATGGTCACTGGGTTATTTGAATTGCTGAATTTAGTGCAATCTTCATTGAGCTTGTACCATGTTGCATGCACTGGTTTTGGTCAAGACTTGATTCTTTGTTGGCACTAGTTTTGCTTTGAGCACACTTCTGGTTATTTGACAGTCTTGGCTTATCCACTGTTTCACTTGACACTGCTGTGTCTTTGTTTCATTGCCTCCATTCAGAAATTTTGTTGCAGTTTGATTATTTGTCCTTGTATTCTTCAAGTTGCCTTGAGTTGAACCCGTGTGTTATTTGGGTTTGACCTTGTGCTGAATTGTTAGCAGTGCTTTTGTTTGATTTGTGAACACGAGTTGGCGGGGCAGTGCACACGTGTACAAATGTATACGTGTGTACTGCAGCCACTTATGTACAACCTGTCCCTGATAAAATGCTGATATGCATAGATACAATCAAAAATGATGACGAACGACCCAAATAACTGAGGCAAACAATGTTTTCAAAATCATCTTTTATTTTTGAATTGCAAGAATATTTCTTTTTCAATTTTACTGCGTTAGTGAATATTTTTGCAGATTGCTCAGATGCTGGATTCAAACTGGAAGGAAGTTGAAGATACATACGAGTGTGAGTGATATGTAGTGAGGTGAACTGTAAATATGAAATGTGATCAAAGTTGTATAGTTATAGTGGGTGCTTGAAATTGTACTATTCAAAGTTGTAATAAATATTTGTTTGAATAAAATATTCGTTTGAATTCAAATTCTGTGTTATTTAATTTATTCAACAAATATTTATTTAATCTGTGAAAACAAAATAGTATGTTAACAAATACATTTAAACGAATGTATATATGTTTATTATCATCAAACAAAAATCATATAAGCGCAGAGCGCATATTCAACATACTTCATTAACCAAAATCAATTTCTACATATTTATTTAAAGGATTATCCACTGTCCCAAAATCGTGGATATATCTCCTTTAATAAGCTATAATAATTAACTTATTAAAATAAGTTGATTTCGGATTTATAAAACAACGTTTATAAATTCCATTTCTATTTATAAAAACTTCAAATTATAAAATCACTTTATTAACAAATTCTATCCATATTCCATTTATACGCCAAAAAATCCAATTTATAAGTTAATTACCTGTAAATCTTTTATTTTACAAAAATCTATTCATTTTATAACTTCACAATTTTATAAATCTATAGATTTCATCAACTTATGAAATCCATTTTTATTTCATTTTAATACTTATAAAAACTCATTTTATAATCCCAACATTTTAATTTATAAATATCAATTTTACAAATCTTTTATATAAATCATTTATAATAATTCAAAAATCCCAATTTAAACTGTTTTATAAATTAATCAACTACTTATTTCGAAAATCATATTTCGGTTCTATTTCACAAAAATCATAATTTTTTATAACATAAAAATTTCAACGTTTACTTATTTAAAATGAATCAATTCCAAAATTAAATTTTATTATGAATTCTCAACTTAAATTTTCAAAAATCAAAATTTATTTATTTTCGGTACCTAACGATACCAAAAATATATTCGGCTAAATTTTTAGCCTTTAACGATTTCGATCACAAAGATAATCACGCAGATTATAAATAGACTAATAAATAGATCAACACACAACATTGAAACCAATTCAAATGTTTGAGGAATCCAGTTGGATCCCTCCAGCCTATTTCCCTACATCCAAAGATGTTAGCACAATACCAATTCCGCTTCAAGACAGAATATCGCGGTATATGGGATTTATAAAATACTATCCGCTATTATGCGGCGCAATAGGGTCTCATCCGCTATATAATGCGGGAAAATCAACTTCAAGTACATATATAATACCAATTCCATACAAGTTGGAATTATCGCGGTATATGTTTTTAACAAATAACATCCGCATAATATACGGCGCATAGGGTCTATTTCAATACAAAAGATAATAATTATCATCCAATCACACAATCAAGCAATTTTAAATCTAACTATTTAAAATTTAAATCGAAACAATTCGATTGAGTGAGAAGTTCTCACCTTGGGTTCCCGATAACAGTTGTAGCGTTTTATTTCGAATAAAATTAAACTTGCGTTTAATTTTACCCGAAATTTTCACTAGCTCCAATCGATTCCAAACCAGCTCCATTGCGTAGTGCTCGACAAAACGAACCCGACGCAAGTCGTTTCGTAATTTTCTGACCTCGTATCAAAAAGTTATAAGGTTACAATGATTACACGATTTAATATAAATAAATTTACATTTTTATTTCAATATTTTATACCCTAAAAACTTTCTGGCCGTTGATTTTTTTTGATTACAAATCAGGCCGCACGCTAACTTTCTCCTTCCCACTCATCACACTCACGTTCGAACCCAACATTAGCCGCCGTTTTTGAGCAACCATCGCGAACACCACACCCACTTCGAGGCCAATCAACGACCATCGCCCCGTAGCCAGAGGCGAGCCCTACCACCGCCCAGAGAGCGGTCGAACTCGGTCACGCCCTCTATCCTAAAATCGCGTGTGAACGGCGTAAGTTCATCGCCGATTTTCCATCAACCATTCGCCTAAATTCGATCTCCACCGTTGGATACGTAGCTCTCGACGAGTTCTTTAACTTTGCAGTTGGAAGTTTGTTGAATTGGTGTGTAGATTTGAAGAAAATGAAGGAGGAAGAAGGATGATTTTCGGCCATTGAAAATAGGGGTGGCGGCCGATGATAATAAACTAGGTTTTTGCAAATGGTAGAAGGAGATGGGTCCTTTTATAGAAATCCGATAAACACTATTCATCTTCAATTTCTCGAACTCCAAATCTCGCATGGTGACCGACGTTTCTAAGGTTTAACCCGCGTTCTGGACACAATGGAACAGGTTTCGGGAGCCAATTCGATCATTTGTGCGAGTTACGGAAATAAACGATCCAATTTAAATTAAATCGATTAAACCAATTTCTATGCGTTTTGGCTTGCCGCGGACAAACGGTAAATCCGATTGACACGAAATTTGAAACCTTACAATAATTTAATATTACGGATCCGACGAAACTGGTTTCGTCGAAATCCGAGACTGTTTGAAAAATGGCTATTTTAACCCGTCAATTAAATATTAAAATATTTAATTTTCACAAATTAACTTTTATTTCAATTTTGAAAGTTCACAAGCATTGTTCTAACTCCAATATGATTTAATATAACTTTATAAATCATTTTTCTAATCACATTAAACCCAATTTCCAATTATTTACGCAATTTCAAATATTAAATTATCGATTTAATTATCCAATTAAATCCAAATATTCGAAAAATAAATTATTCGACCTACAAATCTTACTTGGTGATATTTAAAATCAATTAAATATTTGAATTTCAAATGACAGAAATTCAGGGTCGCTACAAACTTCCCCCCTTAAAAGAATTTCGCCCTCGAAATTGCCAAGTAAAAGAGTTTTGAAATCCATTAACTTTTCAAAACAAACAGTTCAAATTTGATTTACAAATTCTTAAGTGTTTAACTTTTCCAAAATCCAATAGTCAAACCTCTTACAAAATATTTACTAAGTTTTCAAATCTATATATAGTTATCTTTTCAAAATCAACTATATCATTTAACCTTTAACTTCAAATCAAAACTTAGTTTTCACAAATTTTTTTCCAAAATTTCTCGAAATTTCTCGAAAATTTTCTAGCGCCTTAAATTTTCGAAAAATTTCGCCATAACCTCCTTTGTACGGAGGAGCTTTTACAATATCACAGTAGATAAAAATATATATACATCGACCCACACGGTCGGAAAAACAGAAAAACAGTTCATATTTCCTATTTTTATTGCGTAGGCGTACCTTTTTAGCATTTTTAAGCAAAGCTGTTATTTACTTAGCATTTTGCGCAACCAAAATCCCGCTAACGATAGCCCGGGTACCTGTACTTACTCAATATAAACACGTAAGTGACATACATAAGAAGTTATTAACATTTTTCTCTTTTAAACAACTACATATAGCAACATAACAACTACACATGCTAACCTAGCAAATGTAACAAAACAACAAATACAACCATCAAACAACTATCATGCAATTAACATCCAACAAATCAATAACCAAATCAATATTCTTTCATTTCTCAATCAATGAATTGGTTTTTTTTTCATTTTAATCACATTTGATTTGTTAACATTGGACTTTACAAATATTCATTTATTCATTTCCAATTAATATACGTTCACTAATTTACATTCATTTTAGTTCACTTCCAAATCAAATTCAATTCTATTCAAATTCATTTTCTTCCAATTTGAATTCAATTACATAGCTTTCAGTTTCACTAGTTTAATTTCATTAACACTTAATGAATTTATATACAATCAACTAACAATCAAATAACAACCAATGTATATTCAACATAACCAAATTATTAAATTACATTCAATTTGGTTCAACACTTTTAATTCGGATTTGGTTTAATATTAAATTGGCTTACATTCAATTTATTCAACTTCCAATAACATTAGCTTTTAATGAATTAACACTTACATTCATTATTTCATATCAACTTATTTACATTCTTAACATTCAATCCATTTATTAATTCAATTGCTAATTCATTTTACAAATAAAGTTGAATTTCATTTATATGGTCAAGTTCACATTCATTAATTCACTTTGTTATTTTACTTCGATACCAAAATCAACTTTATTCAATATTACTTAAGCATATTCCATTTCAATTCATCATTTGTTTAGCTTAACTTAAATTTCCACTTACAAATCCAATTCAGATTTCAATTCTAAAGTAAATTCTATTTAACTTTTACTTAAGTCAAATTCATCACTTATTCAAATTCATATCTCGTTTTGCTTATCAAAATTGTTTAACCATTCTAATAATTGGTTTTACTTACATCTTCACATTTAATAAGTTATAAAACTTATTATTCAACTTCCAAATCTGAGTTAATTCATTTAACTTCCTTTAATTAAATTCCAAATCATATGTTTTGTTATGCCAACTCAAATTTTTTTAACTTTACCAAAGCTAAATTTTTTATCTCATAATATAAGTTCAAAACTCGTTTTACATATATTTATCAATTCCAACTTCGATTTTCAATTTCAAATTTGTTTATCACAACAAAACTTCAATTTCAATTTACTATGGTAGCAAATCCATTACATAGAAACTCGAAAATGATACTGATGATGCTGCAGTCATCGCCCTTATTATTCCCCAGCAACAGTAGTGAATCCAATACTTTAAATTCTATTAAAAATTTCCTTTTATTTATAAATCTCATTTATAAATCTTGCTTATATAATTTCACTATTTCCCTTTACTTATAGAACGTTTATTTCACAATTGTAAATCATTTCAATTAAAATTCAATACTTATACAATTGTTGCTTTTATATAATTTATTCTTTCACAATTGTTGTTTTTATTCAGATTATTCGAACAACTTTGATTCACTTATATATTTTCATACATTTTCAACAATCAAACAATTCAATTTCATATACACTTTAGTGATTTCTGAAAAATTATTCCTTTATATATAAAATATAATCGAGGTAAAATTATTTCATTTACCCAATTTAAAACAATACTATGTCGGTTTATCTCGTTTAAGAGTTTAGAAACCCCTATCGATGATAGTTAGCTAGACTGCACTGACCAGAATCTATAAACAATAAACCGATAAGTCAACGCAATACAAAACAATTTCATATTCACTAACAAATACGCGTTCATATCTATTATTACACTCAAACTCATTCTAGAGTACTGCTGACTCTATCTCTAATGAGTAATCCCCAACAGAGCCAAGGTTGTCACTTAACCAAATGCGCTGATACCACGATGTAACATATGCGGTTTCGTCGGGATCCGAAGGTCGACATTCTTATGTCCACTGTATCAAATGCCGCATAATCGAATGCCGAAAAACCGAGTTGTTAGGGTTAAAAAGAAGAGGTAGAAGAAAAAGATAGAAGAAGTAAGGAAACAGAACAGAAACAATATCAGAATCTCACAGTCGCAGCGGAACAACATATAATAGATAAATGAATAATCTTTAAAACAAAGAACTATATCAGTTATTACATTACATTATCAGAGTGTACAACAATAATATACAACACAATACAAGAATGGACAGCTATACAAGCTTATCCTTGCAAGTGAATTTACACAGAAAGATAATATCATATACAAGTAATACGCCTCACCATCCAGCTCGCCACTTGAGCTCCATAGCACTCCTGAATCCAGAATGACCTGATAACCTGACTCTAGACTGCCCGTGTGGAAAATTATGGGCACCCAGAGTTTAGGAAGAGAAAAATAAACTCTAGGTCAGTCATGGGACTGGTGTGAGAACTAAATCGGTTATTTATCTTTTAAAACAACAACAACAACAATAGAAGTGGAAAATATCTGCAATGCTTTTGGAAAATGAAACTACCATAAGGCCTCCCCGCGCACACACAATGCAAACGCAGAATTGGAGGAGATTTCTCCTTATGTAGTCAAAGATGCTTACTACGCAAAACAAATCATTTTTGATATTATTATTAGTGCATAGTGATGAAAGCATTTCGAAAATAGAATATAAATCTTAGCCAGCATAGACATTCCGAACTATGCCTACTATAGCTACATCCAAACAGTAGGGCGCCACCATAAGTGAATGGGAAGTTCTACAACTAAAACCGTACAAGATGCGTGTTGTTTTATTTGGATTTCCAACAAATGGTCAGGCTAAGGAACTTCCTACTGTCAATGGGATCTCCTCTGGCGGGACGTCCCGAGAACTTAACCAGCTCTCTGCCAACACAAGGCCGGATTACCTCTGTAACTAGGTAACTACTACACGAATATGCCGCCCCCCGGTCCTTTGGGACCTTTATCCGAGGGCCCTCTATTACCAAGAAACAACCACACAGAAAAATGAGATTGGAGCAACCACATAGGTTAAGCATCAGGGCTCCATACCTGACACCACCCTTTTCCAGAAGGGAATGACATACCCTAAAGGGAGCGACCCTCATAACCTTGCCGCATGTTCCTATTTTGACCATTTCCGGGTGTAAGGTCTGACGAAGTCTCGTCCACAAAGCTACGCTTTTTCACAAAGCCACGCTTTGATCAACAAATGATCAATAAATAATCATCACACAGCAACACTCAGCATGTCACATTACCAAATTGGGAATATATTGCTGATAACCTTCAACTACATAACCTCTGAGCTCGTACGTCTCAGAGAAGGGTTTTAAGCTAAGAGAATAAATTCTCTGCCACCAATAGAGATGTATTTGAAAGAAATCTGCTTTATATCTCAAAACGTAATGTCAGACACGTAACCATACAAGTCTGTTCCGGGTTCGAACGGAAACGAAGGCACTTCAAAAGAAGCCCTTGCAATCCGGGTATTCACAATCCCGATCAAATTTCCCATCACAAAGGAAATCTCCATAACGTAGCTAACGGTGCAGAGACAATCGATAGGTCATCCTATCGTTTTCACAAATACTCGGTCTTCACCATCGGTCTTCAATGCTATCCATTACGTCGTATCACTATTCGGAATGGGTAATCCGAATAACGAGCGCAATAATTTAAAAATAAGTGTAGCATTCAATTTCAATCAATTCACAACTAATAGCCATTTAAGGGTCAATATTGATAGTCGGTTATTTAACCATCAATCAATAGTCACAACATCACCCGATTTCAAATAATTTCCCAAATTATTTATTTTTAAAAATATCTTTATAAGATATATATCTTCCACACTTCAACCGTTTGAAAATCAATTTTAAATCAATATACACCCTTACAACTTTCATTTCGAAATGGTTCATTTAAACCAATCAAATAAATCCTTACCGATTTATTAAATTTACATTCCAAATCCGTAAATTTATTCCACACTTTTAAAAATAAATCAATGTTTATTTTTAAAGCAAATTTCCCTTATAAATTTCCATTGTGAATTTACATTTCCAAATATTCACTTTTTATACGATTTTACAAATCGATTTCAATTATTCATTTTAAATTTATCTTTAAAAGATATAATCTCAAAACATTCACTTCATATTGGGAAACATTTGCATACTTATTCAATAATAAGTAATTCACAATTCATTTATTTTCAACATTTGGAAAATATTCAATATACTTAAATCCAAATTAAGCATATATTTTATTCTTAAAGGAAACCATTCTCTTAAACACATTTATTTGAGTCAAAACAAATGTTGCGTAAAACATCGTTACAACAACCCAAAATCACTAGTATAGGGATTCGAAATTAAGATAGATATATAAATCCCAATACTACACAAAACTATTCCTTTCTGAAATCATTTACTATAACAACAGTGTTATAGTCCACCATTTCCTTCTATTTCTCGAAAACGTCTATTTCAACAATGAATGTTGAAATCTAGGATTTCGACACTTAATACAATTTAAAACATCTTTAAATCATTTTAATTCTATTTAAAATATCACTTTCCCAAAATATTTCTTTAATATATTATTCACCGTCCAAAATTGAGAATATACTTCATTAACCAAAATCAATTTCTACATATTTTATTTAAAGGATTATTCACTGTTCCAAAACATGAATATACTTCATAAACCAAAATCAATTTCTACATATTTTATTTAAAGGATTATCCACTGTCCCAAAATTATGGATATATCTCCTTTAATAAGTTATAATAATTAACTTATTAAAATAAGTCGATTTCGGATTTATAAAACAACGTTTATAAATTCCATTTCTATTTATAAAAACTTCAACTTATAAAATCACTTTATTAACAAATTCTATCCATATTCCATTTATACGCCAAAAAATCCAATTTATAAGTTAATTACTTATAAATCTTTTATTTTACAAAAATCTATTCATTATATAACTTCACAATTTTATTAATCAATAGATTTCATCAACTTATGAAATCCATTTTTATTTCATTTTAATACTTATAAAAACTCGTTTTATAATCCCAATGTTTTAATTTATAAATATCAATTTTGCAAATATTTTATATAAATCATTTACGATAATTCAAAAATCCCAATTTAAACCATTTTATAAATTAATCAACTACTTATTTCAAAAATCATATTTCGATTCTATTTCACAAAAATCTTAACTTTTTATAACATAAAAAATTCAACATTTATTTATTTAAAATGAATCAATTCCAAAATTAAATTTTATTATGAATTCTCAACTTAAACTTTCAAAAATCAAAATTTATTTATTTTCGACACCTAACGATACCAAAAATATATTCGGCTAAATTTTTAGCCTTTAACGATTTCGATCACAAAGATAATCACGCAGATTATAAATAGATTAATAAATAGATCAACACACAACATTGAAACCAATTCAAATGTTTGAGGAATCCAGTTGGATCCCTCCAACCTGTTTCCCTGCATCCAAAGATGTTAGCACAATACTAATTCCGCTTCAAGACGGAATATTGCGATATATGGTAATTATAAAATACTATCCATTGTTATGCGGCGCAATAGGGTCTCTTCCGCTACATAATGCGGGAAAATCAACTCCAAGTACATATATAATACCAATTCCATACAAGTTGGAATTATCGTGGTATATGTTTTAATAAATAACATCTGCTTAATATACGGCGCATAGGGTCTATTTCAATACAACAGATAATAACTATCATCCAATCATACAATCAAGCAATTTTAAATCTAACTATTTAAAATTTAAATCGAAACAATTCGATTGAGTGAGAAGTTCTCACCTTGGGTTTCCGATAACAGTTGTAGCGTTTTATTTCGAATAAAATTAAACGTGCGTTTAATTTTACCCGAAATTTTTACAAGCTCTAATCGACTCCAAACTAGCTCCATTGTGTAGTGCTCGACTAAACAAACCTGACGCAAGTCGTTTCGTAATTTTCTGACCTCGTATCAAAAAGTTATAAGGTTACAAAGATTACGCGATTTAATACAAATAAATTTACATTTTTATTTTAATATTTTATACCCTAACAACTTTCTGGCCATTGATTTTTTTGATTACAAATCAGGCCGCACGCTAACTTTCTCCTTCCCACTCATCACGCTCACGTTCGAACCCAACATTAGTCGCCGTTCTTGAGCAACAATCGCGGACACCACACCCACTTCGAGGCAGATCAACGACCACCGCCCCGTAGCCAGAGCCGAGCCCTACCACCACCCAGAGAGTGGTCGAACTCGGTTACGCCCTCTGCCCTAAAATCGTGTGCGAATGACACAAGTTCATCGCCGATTTGCCATCAATCCATTCGTATAAATTCGATCTCCACCGTTGGATACGTAGCTCTCGACGAGTTCTTTAACTTTGCAGTTGGAAGTTTGTTGAATCGGTGTGTGGATTTGAAGAAAATGGAGGAGGAAGAAGGATGATTTTCGGTCATTGAAAATAGGGGTGGAGGCTGATGATAATAAACTAGGGTTTTGCAAATGGTAGAAGGAGATGGGTCCTTTTATAGAAATCCGACGAACACTATTCATCTTCAATTTCTCGAACTTCAAATCTTGCGCAGTGACCGGCATTTCTAAGGTTTAACCCGTGTTCCGGACACAATGGATCAGGTTTCGGGAGCCAATTCGATCATCTGTGCGAGTTACGGAAATAAACGATCCAATTTAAATTAAAATCGATTTAACCAATTTTTATGCGTTTTGGCTTGCCCCGGACAAACGGTAAATTTGATTGACACGAAATTTGAAATCTTATAATAATTTAATATTACGGATCCGATGAAATTGGTTTCGTTGAAATCCAAGACTGTTTGAAAAATGGCTATTTTAACTCGTCAACTAAATATTAAAATATTCAATTTTCATAAATTAACTTTTAATTCAATTTTAAAAGTTCTCAAGCATTTTTATAACTCCAATATGATTTAATATAACTTTATAAATCATTTTTTAATCACATTAAACCCAATTTCCAATTATTTACGCAATTTCAAATATTAAATTGTCGATTTAATTATCCAATTGAATCCAAATATTCGAAAAATAAATTATTCGACCTACAAATCTTACTTGTTGATATTTAAAATCAATTAAATATCTGAATTTCAAATGACAGAAATTATGGGTCCTTACATTCAGACACTCTCATCGCCTCAGTCTCTGGCCGAGAAACCCCTCACCCCGCCTCTTATCTTCCTTTTATTTTCTTTGGTATGAATCTTGCCTTGTTTTGATTTATCTTATTGTTATATTAATATAGTATGTATATTACAGTAGGAACCATTGATTTATAATGTTTTGTTTTGTTGGTTTCAAATTGTACAACCTGTTAAGTATATTGCATATACGTTGGATTTCAAAAAAATTATATTGACTTGAAAATATGTTAAAGTTCTGTGTTTATAAATATCAGTCACATTATATTGTACAAACATATTCAAACTTATGCATAGTTGTATATGAACCTTTTGTCTGCATTGTATATTAGTACCATGCTAGTTATATATCACTTATATATAATAAGTTTACACTTGTTTATATTTTGTCATGCGCAAAATTTGTATATTGTATATGTAAGTCTAATGTATTCGGATGTGCTCGGGTATTTTAAGTATGTAATAAATTTTGATATATATGGTTTTGTGTACAATAAGTAGGTACAGTAAGTTTGATACAAAAGACAGATGAGTCTGCATAGATTTTCTTTTTAAATGTGTATATTAATTATAAGTACCGTTCTTCCACTTTGGAGGCATATATCTAAGTATACATATGTATATATATGAGCGGTAATGGTTAGTTGATGTCAATAGTAAATTTTGTAAGTGAGTTATAAAATAAGGTTTATACAGTTATATAGATATATTTGTTAAGTATATAATAGTATAAATCTATATGTTTGAAGCTTCAATATATTCATACGTCTGCAAGTTTGTGAATAGCCTACACAAATTCGCGCATGCATATTTTTGTATAGTTGCAGTCTTTTTATATGGAATACTATATGTATATTTATATGTGAATAGAAAGTTTTAATCTAAAGGGTATTTTGATTTGATTTGCTTAGTTCATATGTTATTTGTCAGTAAAAATGTTGTACAAGTTTATTAGCTATATATTTATATGTCTATACAGCAATTTAAAAGTTCAATAGGTATACATATCGCGTTATATATTCTTTTCGAATATAATATTGTTTAGGTATAATACATGATGCTTTCTATATTATAAGTGTCATATAGTGTATTCTGTTCATGTTTTATATGTATGAAATCTGCCTGGTTATAGGGAAGTTATATAAATTTATGTTTTATTGAGTTACATATTCTATTTAGTTGGATGTGTCTCGATGTGCTTTTAAAAGAAGGTACATAGTCTATAGTATTATATTGGTATGTACTAGTGTAATGCTCTGTTACTTATATATTTGTTTGTATAAGCATGTGTAGGAGCTGTGGGGTCTGGTGTTATAAAGTTTATATAAGTTATAATAAAAGTATGAGTCATAATAGTTTTGTATTGGTTACTGTTTAACTTATATTAGTATGTTGTTGGGTGTGCATATATTTGATGTAAGGTCTGCATACATGAACATATTGTTACAGATTTTTGTTATAAATTTTGTATATATAGCTATGTGTATAGTTATACATATGTGTTCACGTATACCAATTTTCTTCATCGATCTCGTTCTGATGTGTTCAATCGTTTTCTGTTATTCAGCTCTAATCGTTGAATTCGTGCCGATTTGTTTTGCTTGGATCGTAATTCAATTTCTATGTCTGTATCAGTGTGCGTATCCGTGTCATCCTCTCGTGCATATCTAGCCTCGAAAGGTGAGCAATCACTCACGATTAATGTTCTTTTATTTATTAAATTTGATTTCAATTGAAACCACAATTGAAATATGCGACTGTTAAATATTTATACTGTTAAATATATGCTATTACCTGTATCAGTTCACTTGTGACATCTGACACCATTTTCTGTTATTTATACGATAATAATCCAGTTGGTTGATAATTGATTGATTGATTGAAGTTAACATTGTATGTTAAATTGTAATGTATAGAGTTAAAAATATTATGCAACCGAATTTGAAGTAGGATAGTTAAAAAAATTGAATCGACATATGCGTTAAATTTGATTAGTTAAATTGTAAAATATGACCCCTTAAATGTTTAATTATTGACATGTAGAAAAACAGTTAATTACTCTTAAACCATTTGAATTTATGTGGTATTAATTGATGAAGTATGAAATTGAATAATTGATGTAAAGTGAAGAACCGCATTTATATTAGAGTAATAATCTTTGGTCTACATGAAATGATAGTGTAGATTCTAGAGATAATTAAATTAATTTGCATTAACAACAATGTGAATTAATACGATTATTTCGGGATTATTTTAATTGATTATTGGATTGTTATTTATTGTTGTTATTGCTTGTTTATTTACTTTGACATCATCCCCGTTATCACACTGCAAGTTTCCTTTACTATGCTTTGATTTTTGAATTGAATGGAATTGGGTTGAAATAATAAATACCCAAATGAACTTGACCTAGGATAGAGAATTTAAATAAAAACCTGATTGGTCAATAATTTGATTTAAAAATAAAATGAAGGTTTTATTTGAATAAATAATAAGTTTTGAAAAGAAGTTGGAATTTGAATTTAATGAAGAGAAAATGTTAATATTTAATACTTGAAACAAATATTAACATAGTAGTTATTGAAAGAACATTGTTTTAAAATAAATTATTCGATAATAAAATTTGGAAGTATTCATTGAATTAAGTTCGAAATGATTTAATAATTAAGTTGAATTTATAATTAAGTGGAAATGATTTAGTAATTAAGTTTGAATTTATAATTAAGTTTGGAATTAATAAGTTTAAAATTATTTAATAATTGAATAAGATTGAATTATTTGAGAATTAAATAAAAATTTGAATTCTTTGATAAGAGAAATTGAACCTTTGATTAAGTGAATTTGAACTTCGTTAATAAATGAAATTGGGTTTCTTTATTTATTTAGTTTTGAAAAAATATATTTAAGTAAGTTAATAAGTAAAATTGAACTTCTTGAATAAGTGAAATGGAGTTACTTTATTTATTTGAGTTTTGAAATTTGTAACTAAGAAAATAAATAAGTGAAATTGAATGTCTTTAATAAGAAATAAAATGTGATTTATTGGAATAAATATAAGACTTGTAATTTAAAGAACTTGATTGACTAATCTAATTGAATTCAATTTGAAGTTTTGATATAATGGAGTTGAACTTAAATAATTGATTTAATGAATTGGAAATTTAATAGAAATCATTTTGAATAATAAATTAACTTAATGAATATTGAATGAAATCAATAAATGAATTTAAAATTGATTTGGATGTTAAATTGAATTTATTTAAAAGATTACGGAATGAAACTTATATACGAACTTGAATAAATATTTGAATTGTTTTAGATAAAAGATGAAATTGAATTATAAGATTTTGAAATGGAAATTTGGAAGTTTTGAAACGTAAATTTTGAAAATTGTTTTAGAAAGACAAATGAATTATTGATTTACAAATTCTAATCGAAATTGAATTTGATTTGGTATTGAAATTTATTAAACGACCAATCGGTGTAATAACTACGAAAGTTATTAAAGAAAACAGAATCGGTTATGGACATACTCTCTGTCTAAACCGAAAACCACTTTAATAACTATACGCGGAGTGTGATCCAGAATGAAGTGGTTGGAATGATGTACGTGATGACTGAAGAAAGAGAACGATAATGGATAGCTTTGACACTTGTGTCAAATTGGAAATGACTAAAACAGGAGCCGTGTCGGGCCAAATGGGATTAGCCACCTCGAGCGAACACACTTCTTCGAAAACTACTCATTACTTGTTATTGATTGGTGCACCCTCGTACTTTTGGGAGTGTTGTTTCGCGGTGTTGCGATCGCTGCGACGATGCGTTTTCACCAGTCCGGATCAGGCAAACGGCAGTTTCACTACCTTGGGTATTGCCTCATGTGCCTTGTCATACTTGTGTCCCTATATACGCGACCACTACGAATTTGTTTTGTGTTATACCTATGGAGTACTCCCTGACATCCCACTAGTTTACGGTGGAGTTACAGTGCTGTATAGACTATGGCATTTATATAAAATGTGTGAAGGGGGATAATGGTAACACCTTAACACTATTTTGATACTTTATATTACTGATAGACATTATCTATTTAGCGTACACTACTACCTAGTAGATAGTTTAACGGATCCTTAGAGGATGGTTATTCCAATATCCTTTGAGTTACTAGTATTTCAATTGTTATTTCACTTCAGTTGGATTTATTGATATAAGAATGCTAATCCTGACTCGAGTGTTTTGTGTTTTGCTTTACGCTCGGATCAGACTGAGTGGTTCAGCTTTTGAGATGCACCTTTGGAGTTGGAGCTTCGCCTAGAGATCTAGCTATCTATCCAGCTTTCAAATATTCAGTTGATTCTAGTGATGTATTCTGATTCTTGTATTTGACTATTGTATTCGAGAATTCTGTTGTAACTTATTTAACTCCGATATATATATATATAGTAGCTTCATGAACTACTATCTTTTGCTTCCGCTGCATATTATTACTCTGTGTCTGTGATTCTGTGATTATTTATTTACTGTATATGTTCAGTTTTGCCAAATTTAGATTAACAATTGGTATTTTGAATTATTCAAGTCCGATATGTGCGGATGCAGATAGTCCAAAATAGCGAGTCGTTACATATCTAAAGTACGTATCCATGAAAGGTAGCAACACGTGTCCTGCGGTTGAGTCACCAGCAAGTCGATCTTTGGAAGGGGAAAACACTCTTTCGAGCATGCCTTGTTTAAGTTCGAATAGTCAATGCATGTTCGCCACCTTCCATTTGCCTTTCTCATAAATACAGGATTGGATACCCATTTAGGTTTGAGGGCATCGCGAATAAACCCATTGTATTTGAGCATATCCACCTCTTCTTTAAGTGCAGCAGATCTCTCCAGATTCATACTATGCCTTTTCTATTTCACTGGGACATGCCTCAAGTCGATATTTAATGGATAGCTCATAGTGCATGCGAGATTTCATACATGTCATCGCGATTTGTTCGGAGAAAACCATCTAGTTCTTTCATAATCAATGTGTTGAGCTATAATCTATCTTTAGGTACCATGATGGGTCATCTTGGCTGAACGTGATGTCGTCAAATCAGTCGGTGCAGCCTTGGTTTCTTTAGGCTTCTCCTTGCCATCTCTCGGATCTATGTCTTTATAGAACCGACTATAGCGCCTGAGCCAAGTCCCATGCACTAATTTTCAATCTTCGGTGCTACCTTTCTCCTTCCGCTAAGCATCTCTCAACTCAGCCATATAGTAGGCATGTCCGGTCGCTTGATCTCCGTGCACAAATCCGACACCATTGTCAGTTTGGAATTTTAAGGTAAGACACCAAGGGCAATGTTGCTAGGAATTTAGCAAGGGCTGGTCGACCTAGAAAAACATCATATGGGGATCCCACATCCAACACAACAAATGGCAGCATCCATACTCTCCGATGGTCGTCTTCTCCTAACTCCATCGGTAGCTCGACATAGCCTACCACTTCCATTGTAACACCGTTAAAGCCATGAATGCAGGATTTATACGGTTTCAGATCTTTAGCTTCCATTCTTATCTCACCGTACGCCTTTTTGAATATAATATTCACTGAGCTACCACTATCAATCAAAAAAATTCTCACTAAGGCTAGGATGATCATGGTCGAAATGACCATTGGGTCGATCATCGGTGCCTCCACCTTATCTACATCTCTATTTTTGAATACAATGTCATCTTCCATTGTATGCTGCTATTTAGATGGGGCCCTATCTTCTTTATTAAAACAACACTCAAAATCCACATGCTTAATTACGATAGCATAGCGCTCCATCTCGTACCAACTTTTGTCGGCTGGGTGTGGTCCTTCGGCTATTATATTGATAACTAATCTTCTACCAATCTGTACAGGCTCCTCAGCTCTGTATGACACTTGTCCTTGGTTGGGGTCGGATGTCCCATGTCCATCATCTTGCGAGGTTTTAACAAACTGATGTAGTTTTCTTTCCAAATTAGTTTCTCAATAACATCCTGGAGATGCCTACACTTATTTATGTTATGACCATAGCATTTGTTGAACCGACAATATTTTCAAGTCTACTTTTGTTTCTCCATCGATTCCTTCAGATGTGGCTTCCTATACTGCATGGTATTGCATGTCGACAAGTAGAGTTCTCTAAAGAGGTATTCAGTGGTGTGTAGGTATCATACATTGAAATCCTTAACTTTCCTCTTCTGGAATCCCTCTTTCGTTCATGGTTCCTATCACCGCCTTTCTTTTGTTGATTCGGTTTACTTTGGACATTTACTTGAACTTTGCCAGAGCTCTCCCCGGACTGTTTAATTGCAATGTTACTCTGCACTCCCTCTCCACTTGGTCTGACAACATTCTTCTTCCTAGAGCATCAAGCTTCCTCTTTTCTTAAATACTAAGCTTTTTTTGCACAGAAATGATCCAAAGTCATGGGTGGATTGCCAGCTAATCAATCGCCAAAGTCAGATTTTCGATCGATCCCTCTTGTTACCACCATCAATATTGAATGGTCATTTGGATTGCTAACTTCTGTGATAGCTATATGAAATATCTCCAAATAGTCTTTCAGCGATTTTTCTGGAGCTTGGATCACCCACGTTATGGACATTACGTCTTTGGGGAAAGATGCATGCATACGGAACTGCTCCATAAATTTTGTTGTTAAATCATCAAATCAAGAGATTAACCTTGGGGAAATCTCGTAAACCACATTGTTGCTGTGCCAGAAAGAGTGATGGGAAAACATCTGCATATTATAGCGTCATCTGCTCGAATGGTGTCCGTCAGCTATTCATATCTCATGATGTGCTACCTGGGGTTGGTTTTTCCCTCATAGGCAGGCATCGATGGTATGCTGAATCTCTTTGTATATTTCGCATGTAAGATATTGTCGATAAACATGGTATGACTCCTTGAGATCACCTAAAACCTAACCATCATTGGTCAAGCCTTGGCTCTTGTTTACTAGCTGCTTGATCATCACCGTCTAGTCCGACATTTAGATTGTTGGAGCCATACGGTGATTATGCTCCACCAGAATAGTCTGGTTGATGTCTATGGGTCATTCCACACCTTCTTCGCTTAACATCCTCTTGATGTGAGTTTACATCCTCATCATTCTAAAGAGATAACCGATCTACATTAACTTGAATCCCAACAATCAGATCAATGGCAACGGCTCCGGTTCGAGTTCCATCAGAAAAGGGTAAGGCTCCTCCCTTAAAGGAGGGATCGGCCCCGATCCTTATAGATGGATTGGGATGATCGATCCTAGCAGCCAGGGATTAGTTGTGTGTTGATGTCATGATGCTTCTGCATAATAACCGTTGGTTCTTCGACATTCGTGCTTGTGATGGTCATCTGAGGAAGTTGAGCTCTCCGATGTAGAATAGGGAGTTGGCTCCCTCCCTAGTTTTCCTACATTGTTGATCCCTGAGTTGATTCATTGGATCGATATTGGTTTAAATCTACTATCCAATTAAGCCTTTTCATCAAATTCTAGAAATAAGCAATGTGATGGAATCAGTCGGATTTTGTACATTTACATGATTGGGAGCACTAACATCTACTGGTAGATTACTCTAGCCTCCTTGCTAGATGCTGGCATTCTCGTTTCCCTTTTCATTTTGAGTAGTAGATCTAATTTTCTTAACCATTGTTAAAATGAAAGCTTGTTGGTAGAAACTTGGATCTATCTCGTGAATATGGGAATCCACAAGTAGACGAAGAAATCCAGTCGAGCTGAGAAGTCATTTTCTCAGTGAAAGCATCAAAATGTTTGCATCAAAAATTAGCACAAACACCCAGTAGAGATCTTATAGAGAAATAAATGAAGAATATTAAATGGAAACAGAGGAAACAAGTAATTAAATAATAAAAAATAAGCAATAACAAGAACACAATGATTTGTAGTGGTTCGATGTTGAAGGCCTACATCCACTTTAGAGAAATAACTTTATTAATCACTTGAATTGCTGAGTATAGAGGGATGGATTGAGTATGATCCGTAGTTACAATGGGGTACAAAGGAAACAGCAACGTAAAAATCTCAAAAATGAACAATTAAGTCCATACTTATGAGGGAAGGTGATGAAATATATTTCTAAAATTTTGATAGTGGAGTCTCCAGATCCAGAAGAAGTCACAGTATTGATTGTGGGTCCCACATCATTTGTAATAATGATTGGCATCGATTGTTCTATGAGCTCCTTTTGGCATGCGATCGATATTTTGAGCTCCGTTCCTCGGTATGTTGATGTTCCCAAAGTTTCATTATATTTGACTTCTAGATTTTGAGATATCGATCATTTTCCGTTGAGTTAAACTGTAATATAGATATGGTAAGATCCATATTTGAT